>JAUMJM010000005.1:91385000-92066000 GCA_033558235.1 Neomorphus geoffroyi | reverse complement strand
TCACGCTAGACAAGAGGATTTTAAAATGAGGAATGAAGGTATAAACTTAAAGAATGCAACCAACCGGCTGTATGAGTTCTGGTCAGACTGGTCAAATGCACTGTCATTCCATGTCTGTGCATTGAAAACAATATGGATGTACTTCAGAGCCTGCTTCAAAGCTCAGTGAGGTAGTGGGAATCTTCCCATGGAGTTCTCTGGGATTTGGACCAGATCTCTGAGTCATAAATAAAAATTATTTCAAAGGGAGAATATATGAAGTAAATACAAATAATTTCACGTTCATGTGTCACAGGAACCCTAATATGCTATGAACTTGAATATCTATTGTTTAAACTTCTCAGTGTTTTGTTTCTATGGGTATTGTTTATACATCGGAGACTGTATGTGTAGATGAAGCATCAACAGTGAAATGTATGCCTTTTAGGAACTGAATCTCATCAGAAAGACACAACTTGAGTTAATTTGGCCCCATAAATATTTCCCTGATACACTAAAAGGGCTGTAAAAATAAGAAAACTAATGTAATAAACACAGATTAGTGTTGCTTGACAAACCCACACTTTATATAGAGGATTTAATTGTTATGACCGATTTCTACTAGGAGTGCTACATCCAATGATGATAAAAATAAGTTCCCAGTTCCTTGTTATAGATAAATTCACATCCACTGGCAGAATAACTTACTGCTTTGTGACAGAAGAGGATATAACCCTTGTTCTTAAAGTTCAATTGCCCTTTTACCACACATTGTCAAATGGGGTCAGATTCAATTTGTGATGATGATATATGTGAGAAAACAAGGCTGACCAGTGCTAAGTAATAGTAAGGAAAGAAATAGCTTAGTTTTTCCATCTTTAATTATGGTACAAACACACACTACTTCACTGTACACCTTAGTGATCTTCGATCTTTCAGTAGACATCTATAGACGTAGATCCTAATACATTTAAATTCACAACCATATTTTAATAGTCCTTAAATAACCTGTGGTATCGGTTCTGCAATTTTTATTGTATAAATTGATCTAGCAATTTGTCTGAACTGAGATTTAAGTATGTGAAGTCAGTGAAGCTGTGTGCATACTTGAGAGCACATGTGTTCTGGTAAATTAGAAACATAATTTGAGATAAGTAGGCAGATCTTGAGTTTGTAGCAACTTTTCCTGACTAGTGTTGCAAAACATCCATTACTTTTTTCCCCTTGTCTCTTGAAATGCTCTTGCACTTACTATGCCACTGGAATTAGTTTTGGCTCTAGCAAGCTGTTGGGCAAAATTGAGGGCCAGCGTGGGAGCATATTTACCTTGTAGCACTGAATAGATTAAGTCAGGAGAAGCCAGGCCGGTGTTGAAGGTGCATGTGATGGGGAGTTCTTGCTAGTATTGTGCAAATCCTACACTTCCCCATAGATGTAGAGTGAAGACATTTTCAAATAACAGCTGCTACATAAAGTGTGTGTGTGTGTGGGAGGGGGTGCAAACCCAAACACCAAAAAAACCCAGAAAACCCCCACAAGGAACAACACAGTAAAAAATTCAAAGCTGTTTATAAGAACTTATTTTGATCTTTGGTAAAAAACATTTCCAAATTTCCCAGTCAAGGCCTGTGGCTTTCAGTTGATTTATTTTCTAGGTGTTTCAAGTATTCAAAAAAATATTACAGCAAATGTGCTCTTTCAGACCTCTGGGAAAGGAGTCAGGATGATTAATTCCATCATGTCCTTCTGTAGTGAGTCAGCAAGTTTCTTACTCATTTGTTATTCATACATGCTATTTTTTTTTAGCCAATGGGAATTTCCTCCTTTCTCCCTTCTCACACCTAGTGCAAAACTCCACTGTTGGTCAGGATTTTGTAAATTGCTTGACCAGCCCTAAAAAACCCATTAGAACTTATATTTTTCTAGCTGAATTGCCTAATCCTAAGGAACACTAAAACGTGTACAGAATCCAAGAAAGTACTCAGATGTTGAGAGCCTATAGCTCTATTCATTTTTTGTTTACTGCCATTTGAATTGAAACACTAATTGTTTTGTTGTATCTAAGGCAAATGATACACCCTGGTATGCATGTATTTGGTTATTTCCTAGAATAATTGTTTTGGTATTAGCAGGTAAGTCCATACTCATTCTAGGTTTCAGTTCTTGATAGCTCCCTGTGTATTGTTTTCTTGTAGATAGTAAATAGTCTTTCGTAGTACTCCTAACTAAGGCTGTTGCTGCTTAAAAACAATTTGAGAATTGGAGAGTACTTGCTTTAGTAAATGTTAATGTAAATAGCGTAAAGTCTCTTTCATGCAACTAAGTGTTCTGAAAGAAGCACTGACTCATGAAATATGGAGGTAGTTGCAGCTACCTTCAGATCTCACAATGTTAAAAATGAAAGTATTGTGTTTTCACAAGAAGTGTGCAAAGAAATGTTGACATGGGATACATTCACTAGAATTCCTTTGTAAACATGGGTTGATTCTCTTTATTTCCCAGTGAGTGCACTTGCTGTAAACCAAAATGACAAATGAAAATATAAATTGGGAGGGAAATTTACTCCATTTTATATTTACTTTCAATGTGACAAGGCAAATTCTTATTTTAAACAAGCAAGCAGATGTTTGAATATGCATTTGATAGGAAAGACTGGTTTTGACTGACTGTTTCAATAAGCTCTGTGACCGTTTCATTAAGTGAACCATTATTTACTTCTTTTTGTATCTATTTTAACAAAAGAGAGTTATAATTATTATTTAGGCCAAGTTATTTGATGTAAGGTTTTTGTTATTAAACTTCTCTTTCTCCTGTCCATTTGGATTTATCTTGAAGTGCAAATTACTATTATTAGATGACAACAAGCTACACAAAGCCTCTTCTGGGCAAAATTCTGTCCACCTTCAAATTCAGTCCTTGTCATTGACCAGGATTTGTGTAGGTATCCTAGATGATCTGCAGTCAGTTTTATATTTGTGACTTGAACATTTCATCTGAACTTGGGGGGTGTTCTGGATTCATTGTCCAAGCATGTCCTCTCCATGTTTTTGAGGTGAGGAAATGAAAAGTCCCCTCTGTTTTGAGCTTGATTGTTTAGTAATATAAGTTGTATTAGTATTAAGATCATTAATGAATTACTTCTATGCACATCATACCAATAGACTGCTATTTGAAAAGTGAAATTAATTCTAGTTGTTCTGTTAAACTCACATCTAGAAGTCAGAGAAGGGAATTTCTCCAAGAATACAGAAGTAGTATAGTTCATTAACACTTTTTTTTAGAATGAGGAAAGGGGCAAAGGAAGAAATCTTGAAATGCTAAAGTTTCAGGGAAGAGTTATTTTATTAGTGATAGACACAATAAATATGTTTATTTAAGAGAAGAAAGGAACTGAGAGGATACGCATGCCTGATGCCAAAGAACAGCCAGTGTGCCTAACACACTGGAGAAATTGTTTCAGAACAATTCATCCATGGGAAAATATGACCCTTATAATATTACCAAGGTCAGTGAAACCTATGGTGATTTGCTGAGTAAGGGGTTCACTGAGCAAATGAAAGATGTCTATGGGTTGCTTTTCTGGTACCCACTTTATTTAAGAATTCAGAATTAAAAAATATGGGGATGAAAATATGATTAATAGCTTTTCCTTTTGTCCTCTCTTGCACAATCCTGCTTATTATCAATAGTCAAAAAACAGGTCCAGAGGATTTGTTTATATATATAGTAAATAAAAGTAACATTAGAGGAAATATCTTCTCAATGATTTTGAAGTTAATTTCATGCTAAGTAAAACCATTGCAAATTTCCCTTTAAAAAATTTAGCTGAAATGAGGTCTAGAATTAGGACAAACTGTGGAATCTGTGGAGACAATAAAAGGAAAACAGTCATTTTAGAAAAGAAGCAATATCTTTTCATGGAAAAACTAATGACTGGAAATTAGTTTGTTGATAAGAAAGGTTACATGAGTGGCCTTTTGCCTGTGATAGAGAAGATGCAACTGAATAGGAAAAATAGCAAGGTTTGCGCAGTCTGTTGTGCAGTGTAGGATTGTCTGTAAGGATTTTTGGCCTCATATTTTCTGAGACTTGGTGCGAATTTACTTTCTGGTTTGTTGCTGTGACCTGCAGCCAGTTCAGATCTACAACAACACTGGCGAAGGAAACAGGACAAGTTGTCAGCTTCTGACCTCATCCCTCACACAAAAGAAATCCTGATTATGCAAAATTCCATGATGAAAACAGAGAATCAAAATCAAAAGAAAAGAAACAAATGTTAAAACCTTAGCATTTGCAAAGACCAGAATTTCCCTCAGTGGAACTCTGTGAAAATTGCACTATTATCTATTATGAAAGCTACCACAGGGAAGGCTACACTGAATAGTTAAAGCCTTACCATTTTAATGTACTTTAATAATTAGATATTTTTAGCTGTCTGTAATTTAATGTAAGCCCCAAAATATAAGGGTTTGGGACTTTTTAGTCTGTAGTGGTACTTCAGTCAAGAGATAAAATGTTGTCATCCATTGAGATGGAGAATGGGTTGTCAGAGTACAAGTTGGATTTTTGCCAATGCTCGTATGGCTTTCCCTGGCTGTGATAGTACAGAAGTCTGCAGTGATCTGAGGCTGTTTTTCAGATTAATGTGATGAACCTCCCACCTCGCTCCTTAGCGTAAATGAAGTTGGTATGATGGTATGAGAATGGCAGATTCTGGCCCACCATGGATAGGAGGGGACTTCAGTACACTCCTCCTTTTCCAAATGAGCCATTTCTGTGGCACGTCTGTGTAGCTTAAGTAGCAGCAGACTCTCTGAGGATTTCTGTTTAAATCAACAGATTACCCATATGTTAGCAAGATCAGTGTGGGAAAAAGGGCTGGAATCTGGCTTGTAATAATTAGTGCTACTGTGAATAATATCCACACAGCCAGTGGGAGACTTTATGTGGGGCGGTAAATTTTTTTCCAGCATTTGGCCCAGAATTAGGTTAATGAGCAATTTAATATCTACTTTGCAACAGTTTCAGTATTAAGTACATGTCTCTATATTCAAATTTTTAGGATAATTGAATATTTGCTTATCTTCTGAGTAGCACTACTATAAATATAGGAAGTGTGTTCCTTTCAACAGTTTTCAGGTTTGAATTAAAACTGAGAAAAAAGTCAGACCTATAATCTTTCCCTTTTATTTTGTTGGTATAAGAAAATTCCCTCTCAAAAGTTTACGGTGGTGGAAATGCAAACTGCAAGTATTTTCCTTAAGGAACCTGGTCCAGTTACTGTCCATCAAGCCTCTATTACCACCAAAGACCGTTGCTAAATTCTTTTGAGGCATTTCTGCTGTTACAGAAGTTTCCTTGCTCTGTTTTATTGGGAAAAGGTCTTGGTTTAAAACCAACAAAACCATTTGGATTTGAAGTTTGACAGGTTGCAAAATATCAGTTCTAAATACTTAAGTCCACTAATAAAAGATTACATTGCATTTTCAATAGGGATTTTCCTCTAGCTGTGGTAGGGAGGGGGAAGCAGTACACCATGCTGCATGGATTCTGCAGCTTTGGGGATGGAGATCATAAGATGTTCTGTAAGAACTATGATGTGACATTAAAACAAAAATGATTGGAAAGTGTTTGTACCACACTGGACTGAAATGTGAAATGTTGGTACCATGAGAAAGTTGCTAAGTTCCCTTACCATTAGAAGCTTTTTTGGGACATTGATATCAGCCCACTGATAAGGTATCACAAAATAACTGCCACCTCCACCCTTCGCATCAGCCACTCTATCTCAGTCAGGCTTGAGAGAATGAAGCGAGTGGAAGTTCATCAAGTGATCTTAAAGGGAAAGGCAGGTTACAGGCAGCTATGATATTTGATAGAAGAGGAGAGAAAGAAAATCGGCTGAAGATGTTATTCTGTCCTTTAGATGCCGGGGTTCACAGGGCTGAAATGTGTAAAGGTTGACACAAGGAAATGAGTGTGTACACCCTTGAAGGATTAGAAAACTGGATGGATAAGATGGCTTCCTTTTGACGTGAAATAGGAGTTGCTATTTTAGACAATGAACAGCTGTTCATTACAGACAAAAAATGTGGGGAAGAAAACACAAAATCATAGGAGATGTTGTAGTTTCCCTCCAGGTTTTCTTCATGAATCATAAAATTTTCTTCAATTTTTTTTAAGCAAACAAGGAGGATAAAGAAATACCACATCAGCCTGAGCAGTTTAAGTGATGCATTCATTTGGGAAGTTTCTTTTTCATCATTCTGGATGTAAATAGGTTGACATTGTTTTAATGCTAAGTGTTTTCTTTGCTAATCCGAGTGAGATTGATGCATGAAATGCAGAGCTTTCTAGCCAAGTACTCTTGGTCTGTGAATAATAAATTTTAGGCAAGACTAAAGAAAGAAGATGGTGTTCCATCACAAGCCAAAATATTTCTTCACTCTGAACAACAGCTGTAAACATAGTTTATGGCTTCAGTCACAGATTTAGAAGATTTAAATTACACAATTTATGCCTGGGAATATTGAAGCCATGGTAAATGTATCTACCTTCTCCTCCCCCTCAACAAAGTGTTACATTTTGTCTTCAGAATTTTATATTTATGACTTCCTAATAATGAACAGGATTCAAATAAAATCTTCACCTTGCAGAGCAGTTATTTAGAAAATAAATATGAAGACTATCTTAAATAAATAGTCTGTGGATGCCTAGCCCAATGTTAATTTTTTTTTTTTAGTGCCTTGCATGGTACATTGTTGAAAGTTGTCTCTTGTAGCCAAAGCCTGGGACAGAAGCAAAATGCTGACTGTGGGCTACAGACCAGTGTCCAAGGCACTAGTAAAAATAATTGTCCAGGTCTTGCTATAAGATTGATATGAAATTTTTTTGATGGTCTTTCTGATAAGATTCTCTTCGGAGCTACGGAGTGCTGCACTCTTAGTTCAATCCTTTTGGATCTCGAGACACAGCGAAGCTCTTCTGATGGTCTGACTCTGGTACATGGCCCAACCATATGAACATCTCCATATACTTTTGGATTGAGCCCAGGAAGACAGCTGCTCACCTGCATGGGTCATTGTTTTTTGGAAAGTGCTTGGGCTGACGGTTTGGTAGTCTCTATCCTCGCTTCCTTGGATTTGCAGAGAGGTCCTGTAATAGAGCCTCATGTGTGTGGCGCCACAATATGACTGCTACTACAGTGCCCAGGGCAGGTGCCAAATGATTCCTGAGGCAGGGAGCAACCTGGAGAACACGGAGTATGGGAGGAAAGCGGCCGGCTGACTGGCCACCCAAAACAACTGCCAGAAGGGGAAGAGATGGAAAAAGGAGGTATCCTTCTAGTTCCCTCGTTCATGGATCTTCTTGTGGAGGAGTCTGGTAATGAGTATGATCCTGTGTGTATTATGTAAGGAAAAATGCTTGTTTTAATGATAGATGCAATGTTTGCCAGAAGGAAAGTCTTAGATCACATATCACATTAGGGAATATTTTCATTTTGTCTATATCTAGGGCCTGATTCTAATTTCCCCATCTTAATATACCCTGGTACTAGCTCTACTCAAATCTGAATGGATCCAGACAGAAATTTCATTGTATCGGTGTTTCCTTATCTATAGAGTTTATGTGCATATTTTGTGTCCCCTTACTTTTCCTGTTGGGAATTTTTGAATAATCAAGTTTAATACCCATTTAAATTGTGTTTGTGCCCTTTTAAAGTTCCTCTTAGGGTACCCACCAGAAAAAGGTATTGTTGCCTTTTCTAAATTGTTGAAATAAGAAATTTTAAATCCTTTCTGTAATGGTTTATTAGGGTCTCTGTGGCTTTAGTTAATTGTCACAGCCTAGTTTACCCTAGGTGGAGGAATTTTAATGTATAGAGCAAGATGTTTATTCTTTCAAAAATTTTTAATGGAGAGTTCTTTGAGTCTGAAGGAGGTCATATAAAATGCACTCTTTGGGGCCCAGATTTCTTATAATCTCACATCAGAAACAAAGGAAGAACATCTATAAACTAAGAGCAGAAAACTCTGGGTCACAAACCAGGATTTCCCCTTGTCTTTAGGGTTGCTTATGTACTAAAACTACTAATTTTTCAGCATTGCCTTCAAGAGAAATGCTGAGCTGCAACAGCTCATCGCGATGTGATACACAGCACATTGAATCATTCTGTCAAATTTGGAGGCAAGATTCAGCCCCAGTCAGCCAGAGGGCACAAAAGTTTCCCTGGAATCACAGAACTACAAATCGATGGTTGTGATTTCACAGTGCATATAGAAAAGGGCCTAAGAGGTGGACTGGTGTTTAATAATACCCTGCTGATAGGGCCTTGGCAGTTAGAACATGTTGACTGCAGCCTGACATTTGAGCTTTTCAAGTAAGCCACTTGCGATGGGAAGTAGTTTTTTGTATCTGATTATTTGGCTTTGAGGGGGAGGAAAGAAGGAAGAAAATGATTTTTTTTTCTTCTGTTCTGCTTAAATTAAGAGTGTCAGTGGCTTTTACTGTGAGTGGGGAAATTCCGGCTGTAGGTGCACATGGTCCCACTTAACTGATTTTCCTAATGCACTTAAAGCAACTTTGTGTTTGTTTTTAATGCATCCCATCAGAATAAAAGCAAAGTGAGTTTTCTTGTGACAGCTCAGAAACTGAAGCGTGCTCTCCTACAGCAGCAACTTTTCAAGTAGAATGCAACTGAGCCTTACATCTCCAGGCAAAGCAGTCTGTATTTTATTTAATTTCTAAAGGAGTAATTATTTCTAACTACTCATTTTTTTTCACACATATTTTTCTCACGTTATTGTTGCTTTGTAACTACCTGGACATTTATAAAGCTTGCACTGCTGTCCTCTGTGAACACCTCTGGGCTAGCATTCAGTTTTATCCTCGAGATTTCCTATGAAGTAGTGAAAAGTTACAGAGGAGATACGATTGTCTTAAGGTCACATGGGAAATCTATGTCCAACCTTGGAGGCTGGTGCTGTTCTGTGATCTCAGCCTAATGCTTGATGCGGTGAAGTATCTCTCTCTTCCACAGTGTGTGTCATTTCTTCTTGACATTTTCCTTCTTGGTAGCTGATGTCATCTGCTTTTTTCCCTTCAATTATGTTTTTAGCACAGAAAATAATTGCAGGGAGTGAGAGAAAAAAGCTTCTGAGAATTCCCATGGATTCTCTTCTACTTGAGGCATGTAAAGATCCCTCTGGCATTACTGGAATTTTCTTGCTTGCTGCTATTGAGAAGTCTTGAGGATTGTGTACAAAGAAATAGAAAGGATGCATTTCAGTAATGGGAATTTTAACAGTACAGTCTGACTCAAAAGTGAGAGACGCTATCTCATTTGGGGCCCGATCCTGTCATTACAGTTCAGAGGCAGAAGATCAAGCCCGTAGCTGGGGTTTCTGTGACACAGGCCTGGTATTTCAGGCCTTTACACAAAACCTTTAAAGGGACTCTTTGTGTTCAATAGGCCCCGGAAAATTGAGTCATGGTTATAAGTACAGAGGGAAGACAGAATTAGTAAAATAGCCAGGGCCTGTAATAAACCCAAGGAGAAAATATTGCATGAAAATACATGATGCAGTAAAAAGAAAAAATATGGATATAAATGTGTTGAAGATAGTGTTTCGGATAGAGATCAGACACATTACGTCCCTGACAAGACACCCTGAGGGCCTCTTCCAAATGGTACTGTAGATTCAAGTTGAATGCATCGCTGGTACGTATGATCTGCCCATGGAAGAACCTGAAACAGCATCTTTCACTTTCCTATAGGTAGAAACACTACTGTAAAGTAAACAGCATCACACAGCTTTCTAGAAGGGTGAGCTGATCAGGGAAGTTGAACAAAAATGAAGTGAGTTATTTGCCTTAAACAAATTTGAAACTAGGATCAATCACTGACTTCCCTTGGAGATGAAAACTAAAGATTGGGATGTTTTTTAAAAGATATTTTATTTTGATATGTATGAAGGTGGCTTTAAAAACCTTTCCTCTATAATGAAAATCCAGAGGTTCAAAATGTTCTCATCAAAACAATTGAAAACTTTTTAATTACTTTGTAACAAAAAGTCTTATTTACAAATTGGCTGCTTTGTGCTGGAAGGCCACATATGAAATATTAAAACAGTGATTTTTGTCGTCTTGGTTTTGCATTTTGCTTCCCTGTCCACTTGCAAACATTATTGGTAAATTTTTATAGCAAGCGTAGCAAACATCCCTATTATAAACATATATATTTATAAAAAACCCAAGCAACATAATACTAGAGCAATTAAAAATATGCAAATGGATCTGTGTAATTGCTTTCTTTGCAGACAGTTGAAATTTAGAAGTAATGCTCATTAAATCAGCTTGGGAATTTAGGCCCTATGTAACATGCAGACTTGTCAGAGCAAGGACTTGAGCAGAAATTAGTTGCCCTGTAGAGACACAAAACAGGCAGGACTCCATCCTCCTGTGGAAATTGTGATCTTGTATGCTAAGTTTTTATGTAAATTGCTTGAATTTTTAATCAAATAAGATGCTCGCAAGCTGCTGCTCCTCATGGTATGATCAGCAGCTTTTAAAGGGAATTCTATAAAAGGGAAGGGCTAAACCCAGAATTTTCTGATAGAAGCATATTTTTTTCTCTCATGTGAACAGATTTTTTTCCATTGAAATGAATATATTTGCAAACATAATGATTTTAATTCACATGAAGAAATGAATTTACAGTTATATACTCAGCTGTACCTGTCACAGCTCTTTTATTCTGTTTCCAGGTCTCTAATGAGTCTGGAGACACATTTCATGTGAACAAAGTTTCACAGTATAGATGAAAAATTTAAAATTAGCTCCCAGAGTTGGACATCAAGCATCCAGTAAAAGTTCCACTGGACATTACTTCAAGTAAACAATTTACAATAGTAATTGAAAATCCTAGGTTAAATTACAAACCATGAGGTTTTTTGTGAAGCAGCAGGTTTTTTTCCTCTGTTATTTTGAGCTCTGTGACCCTCTATGTGAGTGCATGTTCATTTATATATGTAATATTCTGCATATATAATATTCTGCCTAACTGTGAAAACCATATTGGCTTTATTATTAATATTATACACCCATGTACAGTAGTTTAATACCTGTGATATCGTAATGTGTGAAGGGATTGTTAGGGAGCCTGGGTGAATTTTGCAGTCATTTCCTTCTGTGAATATACAGTAACACCTGTGAGGTACCTGATAAGGATAAAATTAATATGTTGTTGCACTGTCTAGGATTTTATGCAACTGCTATGTAAAGCGTAAATCGTATGAGAAGGAAAAACACTGACTGAGGTTATTTCCAGGCTGTAGAGGTTTTCTTCAAGCTCGGTCTTACTATAAAATATCTTAGGCTTAGTTGCACTGTTCAAATAATTCTCTTGATAAGTTTAACTCACATTATGTATGACAAAACAGTAGTGTTATTTGCTTGAGTTAAGTTACTCTCATGCTGTAACACTGCTTATCTCTAAGCCTGTGGAAATAATGTAGACATTTGTCACTTCTTCCATTTTCAAGTTCATTTTTCCCTGTTTTTTTCTTTTCAAGTCTGTTATTTTTCAGTTTAGGTCTTGGGCTTTGTTCTCACAGCTCTTTGGAACATTTGCCTGCTGTGCTGTTCCTAGGTAGAAGGCTTTTCCCATTCCTGCACTGGTGGAATATTCATCTGCACCATGTTTACTCTTTCTATGTTTTGGGGGATTTTTGTATTCATGCTAATGGCAGACTGTAACCTGAGGGGTAATGAATGTTTGAACTTTTTGAAAAGAGGCATAAATAACTTTGTGTGTTATAGCTTTGTATTTAGTGATTGAAATTAATGAACTTTCCTGACAGATAACCAGACGTTATGAGCAATGTTATCTTGGTCCATGGATAGGGGTCTTGCATGTTCTGATAACGACTTAGCATGGTTTCTTTTTGCATACTGAAAAAATGTATTTTCTGCTTTTGAAAAGGCTAAAATCTTAAAAAGAAACAAACCGAAAACAACTCTCCACACTCCCCACCCACAAAACTCTAAGCCTTGAATAACTCTATATAATTTTTTTCTTAGACCTTTTACTTTGCAAATTTGCTTTCAAAACTTTTGCAGAACATTATCATGTAGGGTAAAAAAAAAGAGAAAATCTAAATATATTCCATTTAAAAACATTCCTTTCTTAGTAATTTCTTGGTTTTAATAATGAGATGAAAAGTGATATTTGTCAAAATTAACAATTTGAAAAATTAATTTTTCAAAGGGAAATATTTACCCTATATGTCAAGTGAATTTGCTGGAACCTAGATGTATTTATATGTAGTATGTGATTGATGTGAAGTACCATAGATAATTGAATTGAATGCGTTATTTATCTTGGGGGGGTGGGGGAGGGAGGGAGGGAGAATAAAGATTAGCTAGCAATGTAGCAATAAAGATAGATTATAAAAGCATCTTGAAGAAAAATAAGTCAGATGTACTGTATAATTATATTTTCGTGAAAACATCCCTTATTTTCTAAATTGCATGCAGATTTTTTTGTAGTTGCTAACACAGTTTGTAAGAAACTTGCCTTTATCCTATGAGGCTTCCACCATGGAAATCTGGGTTTTCAGATTTAAAAAAAAGATCACGTAAAATGTGCTATCAGTGGATGATAGAAAAGAGCTTGTTTATGAAAACATACGGATTATTCTGTGAATATATGACCATAATAAATATGATATGGAACTTGCAGGCAAAAGATTATTTTCAGGCAGTTTTTTCATCATTATTTTTTTACGAAAAGTTAATCTTCCTTAAAATTGTTGGTAGTAGTGATTTTTTAATCCAACTTTCCTTGGAGTTCTTTTCATATGAATTCCTTCAATATACTTTTCTTTCAACCAGTTCTGTCAATAAGCATTTTCTACTCAATTACTGAAGGAGTGTTTTTTAAAAATGGTAAGAGCAATTAACGCATGAGGAATTTTCCCCTTCATTCTTGGAAACCCTTATTGGTAATGTCAAAGAAGTTTATTTTTCCTGAATCTAATGATTAACAATAAACCTATAGAAACAGCAAGGCCTACCTAAGGGGTCGACAATTAGTGAACTGCACATAGGTTTAGACAGATGGAAGCAGTTACAGCTGAACCATGGGGCAAGAGAAACCAAACTAAATGACTAAGCTTCCAAAAAGACTGCTAGATATAAAATGCTCCACCTATAAAATACGTAATAAAATATTTACAGAATTCCACAAGATCATTCAAAATTTAATATAAAAAAAGGGGGGGTGGCTAGGGCAGAATCCAACCTGCCTCTTGCCAAACTTGCTGATAGCAAGGAAGGGAACTCAATTTTCCTTTCCATTTTCAGAAAGAAGTGTGCTCTGAGTCACAGGGGGCTATGAGGCAGACCTCCTCCTGGAAGAGAGACAAAGCATGTTCCTGACACAAGTGAGAGCAGTAGTTGCCAAGGAAAAAGGCTACACAAAGTCTGGAAGTCCCTTACCTGGCTCCATTGTGCATTGAAGAAACCTTCATGTATTAACTTGCTATAAAAATAAAAAGGAAGTCTTTTTAAAAAAGAATGTCTTGAAGTCTGAGGAAGTGTAACCAGTGAGCTAACACTGAGTAATCCAATCACCTATGCCAAACTAAGCATTTCCTATCTGATAGATTAAATTCTGAAAGATAAATGCTAAACACTAAGTGTTGAGGCCTAAAAATATCACGTGGTGATCTGAACCAAACACCCACCAGTTGTTTGTTCGTACCTGCAAAGGGATGTTTTTCAAAGGCAAGTGTACTAGGAACACTACTGTGTTCACTTACAATGAAATCAGAATTTATAAGTTACTTAGGTCCCCACTTGCACATATGCAAACTGATTTTCAATTCTATTCATGAGCTACATTTTGTCCAGTTCAGGAATTCCCAGCTTAAGAAGAACATGGAACTGTTGGAACGGGTCCAGAGGAGGGATATAAAGATGATCAGAGGGCTGGAGCACCTCTGCTATGCAGGCAGGCTGAGAGGGTTCGGGTTGTTCAGCCTGGAGAAGAGAAAGCTCTGGAGAGACCTCATAGCAGCCTTCCAGTACCTGAAGGGGCTACAGGAAAGACAGGGAGGGCTTGTTACAAGGGCAAGGAGTGATAGGATGAGGGGGTATGGCTTTAAATTAGAAGGAGGAAGATTTAGATTTTGACATTAGGAAGAAATTCTTCACAATGAGGATGGTGAGGCACTGGCACAGGTTGCCCAGGGAAGCTGTAGATGTCCCCTCCCTGGAAGTGTTAAAGGCCAGGTTGGATGGAGCCTTGAGCAGCCTGGTCTGGTGGAGACTACGTAAAATGAGCACGAACGGGTGGCCAACAGGAATGTTCCCTTGAAGGCTATGGTGTAATCCTACGTACTTTTACCCCTGCCTGTGCCAAATACTGTTTTCAAAGCAGTATAAGCTAAGGGTGATGGCATCTGGAATATGGCTGCAAAACAATGCTGTTGCTAGTGTTTCTCCCTGCCTCCCCAGAGTGCTGTGATGAGATTTAAACTGAGTTCCCTTAAATACGACAAATATTTAAATTAGAGTCTTAAGAGCAAAGTGAAATCATAAGCAGAATTATTTCATTAAATCTAGGAGTTTGCCTTGATTTTGAAATGTTTTAGTGTGTAAAAATACAAGACATTGAAACCCAGAGCCACAGGGTATTTGGGTACCTACTTCCACCTCAGATTGACAGAGAATTTACGTCTGAGAATCTTGTCCTTAGTGTGCCCTGTCAAGAGAAATATTGAGAAGTTACAGTCTATGTTCAACTCAATTATGCCTTTATATCAAAAGAAGCAACAGAAAGGAACAATAATAAATAATTCGATGAGATCCAACAATATCTATTTCTGTTCCTAAGGTTTTGTTTTGTACAAACTGTGCTCAAAAAATGTCTACTGTCTCAATAGGCAGTTGAATAACAGTGCCAACAAAATCAAACTGTCTTGTTTTCAGTTTCTTGTAGACACCACCCCATGCACCAAATAACTGACTCTGCACTGAGTTGAGTAGCAGAGTGGTATAGGCCAGTCAACTTTAAGGCCCAGTCCCTCAGTCAATGGGAGTGTTGTGTGCTCAAGAATTGCAGAATCTGGCCTGTCTCCAAGTTTTTACAGGTCAAATAACATAAGGGAATATTTTAGTCTGAACCACTTCCTGAATTCCCAATGAAGAATGTAGAGTCAAAATATAATGAATGGTGACTGCATTCTTCTCTAAACAATAGCTGCTATTTACTAAACAGTGTGTACATTAAATGTGAGATTTCCCCCTGGTCTTTTGACTTCTTAGAAACTTTTCCTTCTTCATGCTTGGAATTTGGACTGACTACAGAATTTCCTAGAAATGCATATGGATACAGTACTGAAGGATTTTAGTGATGTTGAACTTCCCCGCAAACCATATTTTTGTATAAGCAAATACCACGCATACGAACATTCACTAACATTAGCCATTCTCTTTTCATCAAACTTAGCCCTTCTAGCCTAAACCACACTCCATTAGAGTTTGTTGTTGCAGAAAGATTTACAGAAAGATTTGTGTGACCTCCTTCACTTCATACTGGCTTCGTCAAGATAGTATCAAGACCATCTTGTTTTGATTAATTAGAAAACTGCACAATAGTTTTGGCTGGAAATATTCTCCAAGGGCTCGCCAGTCAAATACCATAACTGCTGTCATCTGCAGTTACTTCTCGCTTTCTTGTTGGCTGAGGTGACATGAAAGCTCTGTTTAGCCTTTTGTATTTACTCTGCATCAAAACTAGTGATGCTGGAGTGTGCTCAAGGATCTAGCCTAAAGTATGCCTGATTAATTTTCTGCAGGGATGTTTAATTGTTAGTCTTGCAGGCTGTATGGACCATTGAAAATGGACAACATGCCTATACAGTTAACTGAGTTGTGTGTGTCACTGAACACTGGTATAAATTCAATAACTTGTGGAAATGGCTCTACCAAGCTTTTAAAAATTGAACAGGCAAAGCTTTAGGCCAGTTTGCACAAGCCATGGAAAAAGGCTAATTAAGTAATTGCTAAATGTATGTGCAAAATGTTACATAAAAGCATGTAAGTTCCAGTTTTACAGTTGCTTAATTTCAGGCAATGAATAACTATTACATTAATGGTGTATGCATGCTCTTAAAGGTGAACATGTGTTTAAATACCTTTCTGAATCAGAAACAGTCATTAATTTTAGCTGCCAAACTATTTTTGTGGTTTTGGACTGCAAAGAGGAATACTCAAAGAGATCAGATGTCAGTATCCCATGGGAACAAACGAATATGTAGGAATATCAATGTAGCCTTGAACTTAACATGGAGAAAAAAAAAATGTAGATCCAATATTTTAGATCCACCGCAAAAGGATTTGGAATAAAAAACATACAGGAGACATGCTTTGCCTGTAATGGTGTAAAGCTATACTATCCACAACCTTTCTGCAACAAGTTTGATTCAGTTGGTATGAACTAACATGTGATTTTAAGGTAAGCCAGTTAATATTAATTTTCCTCTTGCTAGGTTTTCTCAGTAGTGATGCATGCATTTTACTAAGCTTTTGGGATTTATCATCAAGTCAGGAGGTGCAATTATTGCTAGACATGGTTGGAATCTGTCTCTGCTATTTTTTCAGTTTTTCTGTTTGCCTGCTGGCAGTTCGGGAGGTTGTGGGTTATAATCCAGTGTTCTTACCCTGGAGGTGTTATTCACATAAGCAATCCCACTGGTTTCAATAAAATTGATAGTAAGAAATGTTCTGAGCCATTGCAGTTGTCAATGTTATTCACTGCAGCAAAAGGTAAAAGAAGCTGCAAGAAGCAGTTGGGTCCTTATAAGAAATTTTTTCTCTTTCTACATTTTATATTTGGAGATGCTGAAGTCTCTTGCACTGCTACTGTGTAGAGATAACTACCCAGGGCTCCTTCCAGGTGGTTTCAGATCTCATGCTGGGAGGTCCAGGGATCAGTGTATAAAGAGCATAACCAATGCACGTATGGATGTGCATCTGCTTCCGTGTGTAGCCTAAGGAAAGTACGTGAAAAAGCTGCTGCAGGTTTAGACAAAAACTAATTTTTCTTCTCCTGACTTTAAAATCTTCATTGCATACTCTTCAAGATGCATGACTTGAGCTATGCAGCTGAACTACCCATAGTTGGCACAGGCTTCAGTTCCGGCTGGGCAGATAGAAAGCCTGTGTGTGTGTGCATGAAGAGCCATTTGTTGGAGTTTAGCCATCAATATTTGCATATATCGGTGAGTGTTCCATTTAATGTATAAAGCTAGTTTATAAATGCATGCTGTTACTTACAGACTGGAACATGACTTTCTTCAGCATAGCTTGGCTTTAGCTGTGATTTGATTTTTGTAAGGCACGCGTGTTTCCAGTTCTACTACACATCTGCAGAAGACCACCACATTGTGGCTGAGCTGCTCAGAAAATATTGTGATTTCTGTATTAGAAGGTAAAAGAGCAAATTAAAAGAACTATTTTAATTGGAAAACCAAACCCCCAAACTGCTGCTTCAGTTTGCAGCAGGTGAGAAGTGCCAAAACCACTAAAAGTTTGGAGGAAAACCATTTTAATCGAAAAGAGAAACCTAACAATAGCAAACACTTTCAAACAAAAGATTAATAATTTCTGCAGAGGAAATCAGTCTCCTTCTACAATGCATAGGAAAAAAGAAGAAAAAAAAGATGCGTTTGTTGAAACACCACTCTTCTGACAAAAGACAATTTAGAATGGGTTTCTAAGCAGCCTGGTAACTATTGTGGATACTGCTACTCCACAGATGCTTGCAAAGGTAGTTTGAACTTGATAGCATACAAAGTAATTAAAGAGCAGTTATATGGTGTCTGGGCATCCCAACTTAATATAGCTGCCAAAATGCATTGGCAGAGAGCCAAATCCTTCTCCATCTTTTTTGATCTCTCATCCCATTTTCCTTAACAATGAAGAGAGTTAGGACCTGAGTGTCTCCCTTAATCACCTCTGTTTCAGACCCTTTCAAATAGGTTAGGCATTTATTAACACATGCCATGTGATGAGAAGTGTGTTTTTTGCTTGCAAAATGGTGTCCAAGAAGGTCTTGTGCTTTTCTGACAACTTTGCTTGAAATATATCCAGAATAACAATGATGATAAATCCTACTGTTGGATTAAACCCCTAGCATTTTGGTGGCAAATCCTTGTGCCTTCTGGAAATTTGCTCCTACTTTACATAACGTGAAGTAATTTATGTACTTTAAATGTGGTTGTCAAAGTGGATTTGTTTCTCAGCACTTTTGGTGGAATTGGTTTGTAGATGGGTCTTACTTTTAATATTTTGGGATTAGGTTGCAGTTTTCCTCTCAATCCTTATGTGTGAGCATTCAGCACACACAGTACCAAGACAGCCATGCAAGATGGCTTTTTTAAGCACAGATGTGGACCCAGACTGGAGTTTCACCGATTATCTGCTATAGTGATGTGATGACAGAGGACTTGAAATATCTCACTATAGCTCTGAGTGTAGGCATCCAGAGGCTTGGTAGGAAACTTTGAGGTACTGTATTGGTGCACGTACATTGGGTAGACATAGGTACATGCTGATTTATTTGACATAATAGATATGGTAGAGAATTTGTCTAAAATAGCTGATTTAGAAGGACCATATGAATATAGATGGGAACATTATTTCCCTCTCATGATTTTTTTTTTATATATAGTCAGCTAAATATGTAATAAAACACCCAACTAAAAAAAAAAGTATTAGAGATTAGATTACGTGGCTAATCTTTTGGAAGGATTCTCCCCACACTGAATTTTATAGACCATTTGATGCAAATTTGCTACCTCAGAGACATATAACAACATAAAAAAAATGTAACTTTTAACTTTTGTTCTTGTGCAGCAGGTTACAAAGTGAGCATTATATTCTTTATATTCTTATATTCTTCTTCTTTATATTCTTTATATTCTGAACAGTGACAAATCTATATTGGCGTGGTCTCCATACCAATTTTCTGTCTGCTGAGCTCAGCTAATGTTTCTGAAGTGTCTATCAAACAATATTCAATATATACAATATTACTTAAGGTCTTTGATGCCTAATGAGCACAAGTTCTAAACCATTTCTCTGATCTTACCTTCTAAGATCCTAATCTCTTGATAGCAGTGGTTTCAATTAATCTGCAGTTATCCATTAACGTGTCATGTGTGTCTGATTAAATATAAGCTTGTTTTTCTTTTATAAGGACTGTAGTTCATTGTCCCATCAATACACTTGGTATAATGTGGGTTGTGGTATGTGAGTAGAGGTTGAAATAGGCTAGACTGTCAGAATTTGCTCTTGAATTTAGTGTAGTTAGATTGGGATTTTGCTGGAGTATTTTCCCCAGCCTTCTCATGCAGACCCAAAATCAGTCCTGTTGCTGGCTGCTGGCATAGTTGGGGGCAGGAGACAGCAGTAACCTGGATTCTGCTGTCGTTTGGTCTCCATTCCATGGCACTGGTATAAACTAAAGCACTTAGATGCTGGTGGCACTCCATTGTCTTTCCACAGTCCCCCCATCACAAATGTAAAGGAGGACAAGCCTTCCCTTAATCACTGAGGAGAAAAAATCCTGTCAGGCCAGATAATCCCATTTCACCACAAGAGTAATGTGACGTGCTGCCTGATATCCTAGGGAGATGGCTACAAAGCAGTACCTGAAAAACACGGTAATTGGCTGGATAAGTTTGAGAATATGACTGCATACCTCCAGATGCTCTTATTTTGTATTATTCGGCACCAAAGGTATGCCTTCAGTTATTTCAATTTTCCTACTTCAGCCTCCTTCAAATACTTGTGATTTACCCTTGGAATGAAAAACGAAGTTTTTCACAATCCCAGTGAATCTACAGCAAAACATCTGCAGGCTTCATATAGCTTATTGATAGAACATTTCAAGTGTATTCCTCTGACTTTAGATAGGTTTACTGAGGATTTCTGTTAATGTTTTTTGGGCACTTTATTGAATGCATTATAAAGATGACTACTTTTCCACAAAAATGCAGAGATATTTAATTATCAGTGTAATAATAGCACTGTATTTCCTCCTTCCATAGAGCACCATTCAATAAAGGAAATAGCTCTCAGTCTGCTGGCATCAATGCTTATTCTTTCCTCTCTTGTTTGCTCCAGAAGAACAACAGTTTGGGGTTTTTTTTTGCATAAGTCTAGTAGTCCGCTGAAGTTTAACTTAAAACCTCTTGCTGAGCAATGATATCTATTTGGACAGGTGAGTTTCCAGAGATATGCACATCACTATTTGAGAACTTATAATAACAGTCAGATCCATTATACACTAAAAGATTAGGAGAAAAAAAATAATTCAGATCACATCTGGAAGTTGTCCTGATTTGGGCTTATTTTGTAGCGCAGAGTTGCAGGCATCATAACCTTTATGCTCTAGACTTTGGTGATCAGTAGTTTGTACCTTGATTGCTCTGTCTTTAGGGCCTCATGGGAATGCATCAGTCAACACTGTCCAACTGTCTCACCCTCAAATTATCACTGTCACCCAATTCATCTTCCTTCCTTCCTGTAATCCTTACAACTCTATGTTACAGCTCAGTGTCACCATTCTTCAGTGTTGTCGAGATCTTTATACTTAGCACACTGCCAGGCAGAATTGGAAATATGCTTTTCTTATATTCTAGTCTTTTATACAAATTAAAACCAGATCATGATGTGTGAAGTTTTTTCTAGCAAGTACATGAAAATATTTTGGGGAGTGGGCTCTGTGGAGTGCAAGAGCAGCAACGTGACTATATGGGTTTCTGTGCTTTGAAATACTGCTTGACAATCACTTATGAGTGCTATTCAGCCATGCATGAATCCTATCCTGCTCTTCAGAGCAGGAATAATTCTTGTCTTACACAAGTGGAAACTGAAGAAAATTAAATGAACTTCCAAAGACCATTTTGGGAACAGGTATTATGCTGGATGCTCTGTATTAAGGGCACGGAGTTCAGCCAGAGCCCTAAACGTTTGTGAGTTCATCCTCAAATATTCCGCTTTGCTGTTATCTATTTCATTGCAGTCAGTGCCAGGCTTCAGATTCATTGAGAGTGTCTCATTCAAATGGTGGTCAGCACAGAGACAGCTTTGGTGTTGGGTGCTTTGAGAAGGATAATCAGTTTAAAATAAAAATCAGATTGAATCATATAATAAATTACATCAACTCCTAGAACAATAGTAGGACTAGGAAACAGAGAATTATTATTTGAGTTACTATTTGCTCCTCGGGATCTTCCTTCTGTAAGAGACAACAAACAACTAGACGTATGATTTTTAGAAACAGATTTCTGAACAGAAGCTTCAAGGTAACCATGTATTTTTTATATGCCTTCACATGAGAAATGTTATAGGAAGTTTGAATGTACAGTCAATCTATATAACACCCATTAGGGTAGGCATGGCTAGGACTGCCAGTTTCATATAATCCACTGCACAGCAGCAGATTTTTGTTTGATAATGGCCTTTTATACTGACTGATGGTCTTTAGTTGCCCTCAGGGTTGAAGTGTAAAACTGACTCTAGGCTAGGTGTTTTGGCCAGACCAAAATCTGTGGCTTTCTGTGCCTTAAGTGGTGAATTTCTGAAATGAATCACGCTTTATAATCACACTGGAATCTGAAATCTGATTAACTGGAAGCCCTACAGTATTTTCAGGTCCTTGGATGGCAGCCACTGCAGTTACATAAATGCAAAATATTATTGGAATAGGTAGTAGGTGTCCTTCCTTCCTTAGGAATTGCCCCACTTAAAACCTCAGTTCCTGTCCATTCCCAAAAGTTCTTTTTAATAATTTTTCTTTTTTTTTTAAGCTATGACTCAGTTCCCCTGCCATCTCCTTTTCTAGGTTGAATCCAAGGTTGTCCATTTCTTTCCCCTATATGGTCTAAGGAAGTGGATATGATATCTCCTTGTTTAGAGTATGCTAAAGCAGAATATTTGAGATGTTTACAGGTACTTCCTGCCCCAAAGGAAGAATATAGGATTTCCATCCTCCTCAGCAGCAGCGCTTCGGCCTTACTGGAGCCAAGGAACTCAAGCTGTGTGATCTCTCCCTTCCTGTTTCTTTTGCTTGACGCAATGTGGTAGAGTTGTTTGATGTCTAGAGTGAAGAATACAGAAACTCAAACTTGCTAAATTCACCACTTATTTCCTCTATTATGTTCCCTACTAGTAAGCTGTTAGTATTAATGGGGGTTTTTTTTCCCTTTTCAAGTTAACTGAGTTTCATACTTGCAGCTTTTTCCCTTTCATATTAAGAATGCTGGATTATCCCTCTGAAGGCTATCTTTTTTTCACTTTATGCTTTTATGCCAATTTGGGATAACTAAACATTTTCAAATACTTATGCATATCTTCATCCAGGGAGTCTTTCCTTGAAGCCTTTCACAGGCGAACACTAGGTACAAGTGGCACCTGAAAAATGCTGAAAAACTGTTTGAAATTATTTACTTTCTGTTTAATTTGGCTAATTAATTTACTCCCTGGCAGAAGAAGAGTTCTGTCTCCATATTTTCTAGCAGTTTCTTTGAGCCCTTCTTAGACTCTGAACTATTCTGTTTCTGTCTACCATTGAAGTGCTTTGGGCTCCTGTTCCTCACTATGCAGTTCCATATAGTAGTGAACACTGAATTTGACTGATTCTGCCCCACCTGTAAAATTCTGCATCTCGGCCAAAGAGTCCATGGATGCAAGCAGCAGGATGTGGCTTTCTAAATACTGAGACTGTGTGTCCAAGTATTCTATGCCAATGGCAAATATTTTCATAATAACTGCTGTGATCATTTGCCATCTGTGGCCGCAGTCATCTTTGTGACAACTCAGTATCATTCTTGCCTTAAGTAGAAGGTTGAAACTTCAGGCTAAGAATAAGCAATAGTGTAGATGTATGAAACTGAAGAATCAGTGTATCAATTAGCTTAAACATTTTTAACCCTGTCCTTCGAGAACCACCTATGAAATCCAAACCTGTTTTCTTCCTGATATTTGACATTTTTTTACTTTTAACAAAAAGACCAATTCAAAGCTCCACACGTATCTCCAGGTTCCTGCTCTTGGAGCTGCAGTACCCCTGCCTTAAGGTTTAACATCTCTCAAGGCAGCCTGTAAACGTAGGTGATAAAAAAATGGATCCCTACATCAGCAAAACCTCTCCTTATATCTTTGTATCAATATCTACATTAGCTTTAGTGATGGGATGCTTCAGACTAGCATTGCCAATATAAATATTGCATATTCATAAATTGTGACCGTCTGTGGTATAGAAACAGTGTAGATAACATAGCTTTTTGGAAGAAGGCTTGGCTTGTTGCAGCCCTCCAACGTGGCATTCGTTTTCATTAACCGCTTTTATTGCAAGAATAATATAATAGCTGACTTGTTTGTCTGACTGTCTCAACAGTATCTTACCTTATGGTAAGTTTGAGTCGAGCCTTTAAATAATATTTCCATTATACTTAGGGAATCTAAATTGGGTCCTGAAACATTTTGTGCTGCATGTTTTCTGATTGTTTTTTTCTTATCTCAAGTGTAAAATAGATTGGTTTAACATTTCCAGAAAGTCTTTCTAAAGCCAGACAGAAAAATAATAGAGAATATTGGATCCTTTTTCTTGGACAGAGATCTACTGCATGAGCTTGAATACTTACATGGGTGTGATCTTGGTTCAGATTCTTTTGGCACTAATACTGAAATTATTTGGATTGTTCTACTTAAATATTTTAAATGATGCATCTTGTCCTTCAAATCTGAGTGTTTCATGCCTTTCTTGTTTTCCTAGATCTGACCTTCTACTGAGGTTCGTTCATGTTCCATCTTGATAGTAAAGGAGACATTTTGAGTATATTTTGTATCCTACTAGGAAGAAATTAACAGGGATTATAGCTGATGTAAAGAAATTAATTAGACCTTTATCTTGCTGCCGGTAATCCTGTTTACTGTTCATCAGATCATATTGCTGTAGAGTCTGTATTGTAAGTGGTTAACAATGGGTTAAACACTCAGATTTTATTTCCATCAACTTCCTTAATTGCTTGTACAGTGTCTTTATAGAGGTATAAGGAGGAGGGAGTTTGGATAACATAAAATTAAGAGCTAATTTGGAAGCTATTGACATCTATTTTTTGACGGAGCCTTGCATCGGGTCTTCTAGTACAGCCCAGCTTCCCCGTGTGATGAAAACAAAGCATCCTTGATAAGAAGAGGTTTAAGTCCTAGGATTTTGCTGCTGTGGAAGGAAGGTCTCAGTGCAAAATCTTTCAGTACTTTGCTCGGTAGAGTTCACTTGAATGTTTCAACAGCACTTATGGGAACTGTGATGCTCTGTTAGGTTTTGGCACGGCTTCTATTTTGGAAACTTAAAGGGGAATACAACATTGATAGAATATATGCCTTGGCATGGGCTGTGCAGAGTAAAATGTGGACGATTCAAAGGAAACCACCATTGTGGGAGTGTTCCAACACAAGAGTAAAGAAAGGCACAGTTCGGGCTCTCTTGTAGAAATATAATAGGAGAGCTCTGAATGTTCCCAAATCTGTCAGGTTAGTACTGAGGGCCTGTGTGTAGGACAGTTGATAATTGCCAGGACAACAATGTTGTCATAACTTTGGTTAAGAGCCATAGCCATGATAATATATAGTATTAACTGTTAGCAAAAAATGTTAACTTGTATGACTTTCCTCCTGATCACCAAATGGGACATGATTTGGCTCAGTGACACATAACAATAGACCACAAAGGGATGATCCATGCATAATTGTATCTAATAAGAGAGGCAGATGAAGGCAGTAGGAACAACAGATGTGCAGAGGAACCTTGAGAAATAATGAGGTAGAACAGGTTTCTGTAATAGGTAATTTAAATGTATTCTGAGTACATAACAAATACCTGCAATTGTTTGGCTGACACAGTATCAACAAAGATGGTCATCTCCCTTAGGTAACAGATTATAATTTTTATATGTTTTCTGCATTCTTTGTGGCCAGAACATATTTCAGAACGGCTTCTCTGGGAAGACTTCCTTACTTACCTCAGTCTTTCCATCATTAATTAGAAAATGCCTCATAAACATCTTCAGTTCTTCAGTGAAAACAAGTCAAGTTTTATACTGTTGCTCCCCTTAGTTTCCAACAAAATGGGTAAGCTCTTGGCAACGTAGTTCTCCATCTGTTTCTACATGCAAATGCAGTGGTTTCAAAATTCATGACATACTGGACCTGCTTTAAATTCTGCTCACAAATGCCTGAGTAATGCCATAAAAACCATGTGGAAAAAAAAGAGCTTTTTTTCATGCAGATATAGAATAATGCACTGGAAGTTAAAAGGTTTGGATAGATTCTGAGGTAAAAATGACCATTATGGTCATAGTGCCATACCTAAAGATCATAACATTTCACCTATGATTTTCACATAGAGTCTAAAAACTAGGAAAATATCTATTTAAAGAATATCCACTCTAGTTTTGAAATGTACTAACACTATTCTTCTAAAAGAGATCTCTTGAGCATGTTTGTGTCAAGAAGTATGAATTGAATAATTGAGGGCTTTTTTAGTAATATCAAATCTTAATCGACTAGCTGTTAGATGTAATTTATGGTACATAATAAAATGGCAACATAAAAAACGGAACACAAAGATTTAAAAGGAGAAAGCTTTGATCTTCAAAACAGATTATATAAATCTGTATCACAACCACTTGAAGAAAGAATGAGGGGTGATTAGGAGCAGCTGACATCCCCTTTGCAAAGGTAAAACTGACTTGGAACCAAGGGAGAAAACAAGGCATGGTTAAAAATTCAGAGAGATGTTGTTCTTCCTTAAGCAATATAACAAGGATCCAGCTGTGGGAATACTTTTGCCAGAAGTCCTCAAGAGATTGGCATCTCTAATATTATGTCAGATTATTTTTGGTGGTCTCATATTTTGGAGGCATAATGCCAAATAATATAAATGACTGAGAAATTTTTGGATTACTAGGGATTGTCAAACCCATAGATTTACTGTCTTCTGATCAGGTCTGAAGATGGCATTTTCGATAACACGTACAGCTCTGGTTAGACAAATGTTCACATTTGTCATCCTTTCATGTTGTTTCATGCCTATGAACGTGAGAGGCTAATTGAATGAAGTGGAAACTACATCCCCAAAACCATGGAAAGAGTTTGGCTTTGGATATTGTCTGTGTTTTATCAGCCAGTCTTTGACATTCAGCCATTTCCGGCATAGGATGAGGCATTCGGTTCCTTTTCACCGCACAACAAAGCATTTTAGGAGGAAGACGGAAGCAGACAGGCAATAATCCACTCATGAATGGCTTCCAGCTGAAGGTTAACTTCAGCTTAACTGCTTTTCTTATGGTTTCTTTTGGGTGAATCAGCAGAGGAAACAGAGGAGAGAAAATGTGCATCAGAAGACGTAATCCAATGTGACTCGGTACCATTGTCTTTGCTTACTAAAAATGCCACTTGATTTCAAATGTCTAGGGTTAGGAAACAGACCAACAAACACTATCTCCTGTCCAGTGACAATATTATCAGGTGTGACTGCTGATTATCAAGCATGATTTTTCAGTTCAGTTCCTATGACTGGTAAATGGGTGAGTGAATTCTCGGTCCTTTAGAAATCACTAGTTTCTTTGTCCCGAACTGGTGTTCTTATTAGAAACAGTTAACCATGTTGGAGGTCTTATTCTTTAATTTTATACTGTATCGAGGGATTTCTGTGATTTCATGGATTGATAATGTATCAGTAGACTCAAGTTCAGTTGGAATATGTTTTAAATTTCCAAGGTTTAGTTTAATATACATAAAAGTCCTTCCTGAAATGTAAATCCACCATTTAGAATTGATTTTCCTTAAATTTTGCTTGAAAATTACAAGTACATTTATTAGCAGAAACATAGAACACAGAATATACTAATCCAAAATGTTAATGATGCTACAGCTCCATGTGTCCTATGAAATTAATGGAGAAGAATAAATACAATGGCCTCCCCCCAGGAAAAAAAAAAGGAAAAAATTTTTCTTCCTGGAAGGATGTGCACATTTCTGAGGAAACTTGGTCAATGATAGCTTTTGTACAATCTCTCCTGATCCATCCAAAAAGCTCATTGCATTTCAGCTGGAGCACTAAATTTCTGTTCAGATTTCTTTGTGACAGGCGCTACTGTTTATAAAAGACTGCCCACCATGCAGTCGATGTTTGCATGAGTCTAGCATTACTCTCTAAGTACTTTATTCGGAAGCTTTAAAGCAAAACTTACTCAACTTCTTCTAACTCTCTGCACAGTCAACATAGCAGGACAATTTGGCAGCCCTGAAAAAAGGCTGTGCGCCTGAGTGTGGAAGCTTCCTGCTTCCCATTGCCAAACTAATCTAATTGCAGGTTATGGCTCTGAACTCTGGTCATTTTTTTCCCATCTGTGTCTATGTTGGACAAAACCAGGGTCTGGCTTTTGCCTAGGACATCACAGAATAACAGGCCCTCTAAAAGAGATAATCACCAGCATGTTGGAATCTTGTGATATGTTAGCGTGCAATAATCACGAGAGAATTCTTTGCTTTACTCTCAGCTGCTTGGTCAGTGTGAAGGTGGCAGGGTGACACTGAATGAGGGAGTCTAGCAGCAAGTTTCTATTTGCTTTTGCTAAGCAAATTGCCACTCTTCTGCAGTGAAGGATATGGCTCTTACTCTGGGAACAGCTATGAATCTTATTGAGTTATTCATCACTGTAATCCCTTCTGGTGGATTCCCACAGGCTAAGTATAAGTTGCTTAAATATATGCTGTGAAATTACACATTGTGTTAAGAAAGACAGAAAGGAATAAGTCTTCTTTTCTCCTCTCCTCATTTTAAATGTTGTGGTACTATTTTAGATTTCATATGAAGATTTCGTTTTTCTCTTTTCTCTTAGAGTGCTTCACTATGTCCAAGTGAAGATTTTTGTGTCTAAATATCTTTTTATTAATATAAAACTTCCCCCTTTTAGACTTCCTGGAAACTGCAAGGCATTTTCTCATGAATTTTTCTGTCATGACATTTGACAACATAAAAATATTTAAAAAAAAAAAAGTCATGTGTTCCTTGGCTTCACCCATGATGGCTGGTTGCCATATTTGTTTACTGGCCTGAAAAGCTGCTCGAAGGACATGACAAGATCATAGAAATCCTCTTTCTGTCAGGCTTGTTCTGGGAAGAATTATTTCTGAACTTAACTCCTTGGAGTAATTTAAAATAGAAGATTTTTTTCAGAGATCCTCCCTTTTAAATGGAACTCACCCTTTTTTCTTTTATTGGGGAATAAGAGTCACAATCCTCTCATATCTCCATCTTCACTGTAAATACAATCGATATAAATATTTTCCATATCTGGCCTAACCCTGTTACTTATTTGTACTCTTCTTCCTCCAACTGTCAGCAAACCTTTTACCCTTTTACAGTTCTGAAAGTATTCAAACAAGTACTAGAGTTTTCCCAAGCAGTGTCATGACAGATATTTAGACCCTAATTACCCTGCATTATGCAACTGGTGATTGGGAATGATCAGCAGCAGACAGCTCTCTATGGGACGTTCAATCTCCACTTCTCGTAGCAGCACACATGAACTTCGTGAGATGGTTCATGGACTCTCCATTTTCAATATTTGGCAGTTCCCAAGCAGCTGCTGGGCTAGGAAGAACTATAGCTGATTATCAACCTCAAGGGTTTAAACAAATATGCCTGCAATGTCTATTTGTGGAAAGAAAAACTCTTTGCATTCTTACAGAACCAAGTCCTGGGAACAAGTACAGATTTAAAGGTTCTATAACAGCACGTCCCTGGACATCAGGCACAGGACGTTTCTGCAGTTTGTTGTGCAGAAATATTAAATCTAACTCTTGTGTACTATTGGTACCAAACTCCTAATACAGGCTACTGAAGGAAAGAAAAGTCCTTACTGTCCAGCTGCAGAAAGGTATAGCAGGTTATGCCCTTACTACAGATGCTGAGGAAAAGGAAACAGAATGAGCCAGAACAAATGAAGGCAGATTCTAATGATTTCTAATGAGGCAGATTTAAGAGGGTCAGTTTTTCATCTAAAGTAGTTTAATGTGAAAATGAAGCTTGGTTATTTTGCCATGATCAGATCCCAACTTCAAGTTTCCATCTGTGACTTCATGTAATCTTCAGCTTTGCAGAGGTGGCATAGTCCAGTAAAGTATTGGAAGAATATAAAATGATGAAGCTTCCAGAAACTGTGTGTGTGAAGAGTAAGGTTTGGTCTAAATCCTCTCCTGGTTTGCTTCAGCTCTTGAGACTTTTCTGTCAACAGCTATTCTCACATCCTCTACTTTGACTATTCTTTGGATGCTTTCAGACTCTGTGATATCACCAGAGCAGCTGGCACACAGTATTGTGAAACATACCCATACCAACTTCTGCACAGATTTAATGTCCATGATCTTATTGGAGGAATCATCTTCAGTCTATTCATATGGGAGTGGAATTTGGCTTCTTAGGACTCCTTAATGTGAATGCAATCATAACTTAAATATTTTATTTTCCCTTTATTTTACTAGTTATATAAAACATAAATGGGAATCGGGTCTCCAGTAACAAACTGGAAGTTAAAAGCAAAGTCATCTTTCTAAATCTTACTGCAAAAGGTAGTCTTTGATATCTGCTTAGTTTCTATTTAATTTCATGCCTCTAAGTTTCAAATAATGAAGTGGAATAAAATAAATAATGAAAAAATAATGAAAAAAAAAAAGTATGATATTTTCATGTCTTGCTAAATGAAAAGAAAGAGGAAAAGCAAGGAGTGGTGGCCTGAGGGATCAGGCTTCAAAAACAGTTTCTGATTCGTGACACAACCTTTCCTAAGCGTATTTAGTTCTGCTGCTGCTAACAGCATCAAAATTGTTAAAATGGGTTTAAGGGTGTAACCCGTTGTTACTATAGAAGTAACTGTAAGCAGGTAATTACAATGAACAACTTTCTTAGGGGAATGGAAAGCATTGCAAGATACGTATATAAGTAATTCTTCATGTTATATTTAAATAGTTGTATTTAAAGCAGGATTTGCCCTTAAAATTCATCAGTCTAATAAACTGAGCATGAGCTTTGCTATTGATAGTCTAATCTATTACCTAGGCTTTGCTGATAGAAACCAAATGAAACCAGGTAAAAAACCTCTTCATTAGACGTTAAGTCCATCTGGAGTTGGAAGGTGAGAACAGTCTACAAGCAGGGAAAAGCAAAAAGCCAGCCAGGACATCAACGAGTAGAACATCTCCACAGGGAGTTTCTCAGTTGTCAAACCTCTTTCCATTCCTAGGGAGAAGATTAGACAACAATATCACTATCTGTTGTTCTTTGGAATTATGGCCATAAACTCTGGGGGCTGATTATGTGTAGAGGGTTTAACATAAACCTGTTGCATGATGATACCTAGGAGGGGAGGTCTGTACACATCAGCATGAACCTATTTCCACCTCATTATTTCTCCTGAATGTTTATTTTCATCCAAGCAATTATTTGAGATCTTTTGACTGAAATACAGGCATATACAGGTCTTTTCTCCCAAGGTTAGATTACATTTCCAGGACACTGTGTACAACCATGGTCTGGAATTTGCCATAAATTTCAACAAGTACAGGATAAAATTGCTCAAAATTGGATTTTTTGTTACATATTGACCTTTATCTTATAGTCTCTGTTGCTTACTCTTGGTTAACTGTTGGTTGTATTCCATTATTTGTGCTGAAATGACAAAATAAGAGGGAACCGCTATTAACATTACTGCATGAAGTAAGAATCAGTTGCAGAGGACAGAGGAGGTAGGAGGGAGATAATAGTGTTGAAATTCAATGAACTGAAAAAAATATGACTTTGATACAGTGTGCATGGTAAATTTGTGGTTCTCTTGTATTTCTGAGGCCCGGGATTTAGTAGGATTCCTTTCCTAAAGCTAATGAGAGCATTCACAATTACAAGAGCAGGGATAAAAGAAAATAATATTTATAAAGTCAGGGGAAGAGCCAAATGGATTTCAGACAGCATAAGGAGGAATGTGGCTCCCAATGTCTCTCTCCTCTGGAATCTCTTGCATCTTCCTTTAAAGTGCTTATATTGGTCATGGTGTGATTGTGCCAGACTGGTCACCGGTTCAGTCTGGGTTCAGCTAATTATCTACTGATGTAAATCGCTACTTAGGGTTTGGTTTCAGCTTTAATGATTTGCACCTAAGCTATTGTTTGGCATTTATAATTAAAGATTATCAATAAATTAATTTGCCCTGTCTGCTTAACTTAAATCTGTTAGACTGCCTGTAACTAGGCAGCTTGGAAAGCATAGAAATGGCAATACCCGTGGGCTTACCTACTCTTCTGGACAGCGTCCCCTTTTAGATTTGTAATCATCACTTAATACCAGACAGAAAAATTTATTGAGGTAAAAGGAGAATACTGGTTCTTTCTAGCACAGAGAGTTCATTTAACTGCATGCACAGTCTGCGTCCATCCAGGAAACAATTGTGGAACCTGGAATTGTCCTAAGCAAACCAGGAGATCTGGTCATATTAAACTCTAATACTGAAATTTTCCACTGTAACTTAATTCCACTTTGTCTTGCCAGAAGTTTCAATCATAGGTTGATTGTTTTCCTGCATTTATTCTGCAGTGCTCTTGACCGTAGTAAAGAGTAATTTTAAAATACGTGAACATGAAAGAGCCAGAGGATTAAAACCAAGGCAATAGTTGTTATAAAGTTGCATAATGTGTCCAGAGATTTCAAGCCATTTTACAGCCATGAGTGAGTTCTGCCTGACAACAAATGATAGAGAAATCATTATTGTAAAGAACGACTGCAGTGGTTAGCTGCAGTGTGAAAATAAATGTCCCTTTATTTCATGGAAAAGGCAGGTAAATGAACTTTTTATACATGCAGGTTAACTTTTAAAATCCCTCTGCCTGGTAGCGAGTGTGAGGTCAAAATCAGGTTTCCCATCAGCTAGTGCTTGGTCAAAGAAGTAAAGGGAGTTAATTTAGATAAAAGATGTCTGGGTAAATCTATAGGAAGGAAATTTGCAGACAGGAAGGAGGGGTGTGTATGGGAAAAGCTTGCCCCGTTCAGGGCTTCATTGAATGCAGTCTCAAATCACAGCACATGGATAAGAAAGAATTCAGAAATTAATGTACAATCTTGAGAATTTAATTCTCTATCAAGCGACCTTAAAGTCTGGCAGCTGTTCTGGAGCTGATAAGGAGGGGACCCACTGAAACGTTCCCATGGACTGATCTCGTCCCTGGCTGGCATTGCAGCCAGTTAGACAATATGAATCAGAATCTAATTCTGTCAGCCAGTGATGAGGCCTGAGAAGCACTGGGCTATGTGTTAACTGAACAATATGCTCTGTTGGGTTATGAGAATCGTAGAGTCCCTTTTTTCCTTTTTTTCCCCCTTCAGCCTGTTTTTCCCACACTGGCTCCTGTCCCTTTCATTACAAAGCACGCAGTGCATAAATATATATGTGCATTAGCTCATGTGTATAGTATATCAAAGCGAGTTTTAAAATGACTTAGCATAACAGTGTTATCGTACAAAGGAGAAGCGGCCCAATACCACATAACATTTTGACTGTGTTTTTGACAGCCAGGCTCCAAGTATAATATTAAATCATATGTCTTGTTTTATGGGTGGGCAAATCTTGAAACGCTCAACTTGCAAAGAGGGTGAGTTAAAAGTGAATCTCCTCCCCCTTCCCCTTAATTTTTCAGTCTTCTCAGGTTCAGTGTCTTCATGCAAGCCAGGCTTTTATCATGTATGACAAAGTAAACATCAGTGTGGTGACAGGGAGTAAAAATGCTGTGGGAGAAATCATTCAGTTTACTTTAACTTCACAGAAACTAAACTGTATGAAATTGAAAATGTTCAATTTAATCTGTCTGAAGCCAAATGCCAGAGACACATTGAAGCATCTGTTTGCATTTATAATGTGATTGACTTTGCCAACGATAAATTGGCTTTTAACATTATAATTTGAGTGCCCAAAGAGGTGATATTAAATAGTTTGCTATTTTTGCCCCAGGTCACTAATCATTTGAGCCCTAATCTGAAGCTCCCTGAAGTCAAAAGATATGTTTGCTGTCAGGCTTTGGGTGAGGCACATTTCTTCCTGGGGGCTATACAAATGTGCTTGAACACATCATTGTTAACACAGCAGTTCTGCTGGGTAAGGATTCATGCTAAAGAGAATTTCTGGTGAGGTTTCAACACTATTGTCTTACTTTGTTTTAAATGAAGCAAAATATACAAAGTAAAAGATGCAACACGTTATTGCACTTAATGTAAAAATACTTAGATGTGGAAAATATAATTGAAATTTTATTTTAGCTGGCTTCAAAGTTGGATGAGGCTCAGTAATGCATTTGAAAATATTAGGAAATTTGTGTTACATCAAATCTGTCCCCAATCTTCAGTGGCATCTGTTGTTCAAAATTACTGTACTACTGCTATGAATGATTACTAGCTTAAATTTTCTAAATGTGCAAGGACTTAAGAGAATTGATATACAAGTAGCTTCTACTTTTAAAAATTTCTGATTGCTCTATAACAGGAGTTAATAGAGCCTCAGACCATGGTGGAAGATAACCAGTTTAAGCTGAAAACTCACTGGGACAGAGATTATATTAACCATCTTCACATGTCCTAGAAAGAATAGATACAGTTTTGTCTTCTTTCCCAAATCTCTAGGTGTAGGCAGTCTTGCTCTGGGTTCCTATTCTTGTTTAGTTCTGCTAGTTATGGAACTGCCAATGAAGTTTCTGAAGGCTCTGTCTTGTACATGTATACTTTGTGGGATTGTTTTTTACCCTTTCTGTAAATGGGATTCACTAATTTGGATCTTTCTGCTACCTGGTTGTACATTTTAACAAAATTTATAACAACGTATGACTTTGCCATGTATTAAATTAAATTAAAATTGAGCAACAGGTTCAAAATTTACTGGGGAGATAGAAAGTCGATAGACAGTTATCTCTAAACCCCTTTCCATAAGGCAAGAGGCTGAAAATCCCATCGTAAAGGGTTTTTTTCCAAATGTGTGCTTCAACCTGTTTTTGTCTTCTGGATGAAAGATGATGAATGAATTCTATCACAACTTGTGCCCAGTTCTGAAGGCATTTTGGATTAACAATGAATCATCACGCTATAATGGGAACATGTAGCTTGACATTAGGTTCTTGAGACAGGTTTTTGTCTTGTACAGACACTGTTCTGTAATGGTAACCTAATACCTAATTACTGCACCAATAGTAGTAATAGATCTTCAGCCCATAATGAGTGCATGAAGCTGATTTGTATGTGTTCAGTAGGTAGTTTCTTATGCAAATGTTTTTTCTCTACCCAAGGTTTTACCTGCTCCAATGGTCTTCAGTTGGCAGAGCTCCAACAAGCTCTCTATTAGTGGATAATATTTAGAGATGAGTCCATTCCGGAGGTGATTTAATTGACAAATAATTGATAACACCACTTGTCTTCTGGGGAAGAAGTGCAGTCCACTAGTCTCACTTTTCATCTTTTTGCTCTACATACTCTGTGATCTGCAAAGCACTCCTGGTTTTCTTTTCTTTGCTCAGTCTTCTCTATTTATGCTGTAAGCTTTCTATTTGTAGGACTGTTTTTTAGCATATGATAATCCAGTGTCTTTCACAGCAGAGCCTTTATCTTGTCCGCATCTCAAAGAGCTCCCATAACATAAATAGTGAAAACTAGGAATTCATATATGTATATCCTTGGCCAAAATGGGCCTTTAGTAGACTTGAGGGAACCATATTTCCCTCAGGGACTTACTTTCAGAATTTGTATTACTTTGTGTAATACAATAATTTGTATTATTTTGTGTACCTATAGATACATCAGTTCTAGAAGTAAAAAAGCTGAGCTTTCAAGAAATGGGTCTAACTTCTGTTCATCCTCTCAACTCTTATATTTAAGATAATAACTGGTGGTGTCAAACTCGTTTGCTGGACAGATTTGTGACAGAGTTAAACTTCCACCTCTCCACACTAGTTGTTCCCACCAGAACCATCTGTAAATCTAATTTCCCAAATGCCAACAGGGATGCTTGAGTGTGAGAATTTGAGATGTTGCAAAATCAGAGAAGGCCCGAAAGAGCAAAGTATCACAGGTATTTTTATGTTTTTATTTGGCAGCAGTGTGTCTGCATAGAACATGGGATTAATGAATACCATCGATTTAGAACAATAGCCTGTATTTGTTGTTCAAAGACGACATTATTCAAAGATTCATATGTTTGAATTGCCAGAGGGGACAGTTGAGACTATTTTGATCTTAATTATGAGCACGATACAGAGATAGCATTTTTGACTACTTGGAATGGGGCTGTAACTTCAGCTTGAGCTAAAATATCAGCTCGAGAAATGCATCCAATGCATCTAATCACTTTAAGTAAAGACTTAGAGTGATTAGAAAATCTCTAGGCAGGTTATTACTCTCTAGTAATATACTGTGCATTAGGGGTTTTTTTCCCTTTCATTTACCTCTCTGGTTTAGGACCAGGTAAAATTGTATGGTTATGCTGTTACTTAACAGATTTGATGGTATTGTTTTCTGCAAATACATTAGTATACATCATTAAAGTTTTTCCACTCTTTTCAGCCCATTCGTATGAATGTGAATTTTGTCCCTAAGTATGTCCTTAATAGCTTGGAGAATTTAATTTTAATGATTGGATTATTTGCAACCTATGCATTTTGATTTCTGATTTTCTATTTCAGTAGGCTAAAGTCCTCTATTTTACTACTGCTTTCTAAATTATAACTGTAAAATGAAATAAGTAAATGAACAATAGTTACTCTGAAAGAAAAATGAATCTTGATTGGGGTAAGATGTTTAGGATGATTGATTATTTATGAGGTACACAAATACAAATAAAAAAATGCCTATAAAACAAGCTAAAAAACCCAAATGAAATCAAGACAAGTCTCTCCACAGACCTCAGGTAACAGGATCAGTTCTCTAATTAAGATACATAATAATGAGTAGTATGGCATTAAAAGTTCCAGCTACATAATAATGAATAATATAGCATTAAAAAGTCCAGACAAGTCAGTATCCTTACTAATCAATAGGTTTTCATAGCTTCATGTGCTGTGTGAATACCTGTACTAACCAGTATCTGTGGCCACGTTGAACACAAAGAGTTGAATTTTATGTAACACTACGAATGCAATCCATCTTCATGTGGACAAGCTTTTCTGCTAGCTGGAGGCTCCTAGCAAGACCCTTAGTCTTACTTCAGCAGATTCAGTGCCAAGCACTTTTTTGGTGTGAATATGAACTGATCTTTACAGGAGCTGTACTGGGGAAGCCTCATACAAGCTCCATAGCAAATACAACAGAAAGCAGATTTTGATCAGACTAAAACTGTAGAAAGGAACAATCTGGATATAGATTGTTTTTCTCCCCCTCCCCCTTTCTTAACATGAAGCATCCCTGCTTTAATTCCCATATATTTTCAGAGGTAAGTATCTCAGTATGCAATTACAGGATTTTCTCTAGCTTACAGAGACTTTGCAGTGTGATCTTTTTTTCATCTGGCATGTCTTTTTTGCTTTTATTGTGGACTGTTCTACTGAGTAGAAGGCAGACATTACTCAGAATGAGAATGGAGACTGTCTGTTTTGAGTACTGAAGCTTTACTTAAAATGCATGCTTTGCCAGTGAAGTTTGCATATGCCTCTCTCCTGTGCTCCAACTCCAGACCTTCAGATGTGTGTTACAAGGCTGTAACAGTGCACAAGTCTTCTACCTTCCAACAGGCACTGATGTTACATCATTTCACACCATTGTACACCGTGAACAAGTGAAAGGAGGGGGAAATGCTCACAAGTGAATCAACTTACCTGCTGCTCTTAGAGTGTATAACATTCAAGATTCTACCAAATTTTTGTCAGAAAAAGTTGTTGTTTTTTTTTACTTAAGCAGTTCTTGTACCAACAGAAAAGGTAGAAATTGAAAATTTGTAACTAAATCAACCTTGAAACACTTTCATAGTACTTCCACACAGTTGACCTGCAGAGCATTTGGCATTAACTGCATAGTTATGTGAACACAGATGATGCCTCCACTAAGGAGTCCGAGTAGTCAGGACATACGCAGAGATGAGCAATCCAGAACAGTTTGCTTGCTCTGTCTTGTCACCTTTTGTCAGCAGTGTGCACTCGAACCTTTCTATCCTTGGCCATGAAGACGTGCCATTCAGAAAAACTACTGACCTTGCAAAAGAGAACCAGGATTCATTACTGGGAGAAACTGAACCTTGGTGCTGATTTCAGTGTTTGCTGGATACCTTGTTGGGACAGTCTGGCGATATGAAATAGCCTAAAAGTGGAGAAAAAAAATGCCATGATGGCCAAAGTTAGAAATAAAATATGTAGATATAGCTGTTATCGATCTATAAATCTCACCTCCCTTTTTCCATCTTTTTTTCATTACAATTATTTGATGCGATTTTAAAATAGACCCTGAATAAAAAATACATTTAACACTGGAACAAATTTGCAGGTACTGAGCTTTGCTCTTATTTCTTACGAAAGAGTTCCTTTTCATCCAGTATTTATTTGTAGCTAGACGAAAGGCAACACACAGCAGAGTGCACATAGCATAGTAAGGAAAAAATAAAGTAAAATTGGCAGTTGTCAGAGTTATCATCAAACTAAATGCATGAAGTTGAATCTGTCATTGACCCGAGACTGAGTGCAGCACACAAGCAGGGTGATGTGCATCCCTATCTGTCTTAACCCTTGTGCTTCACAGCTGATCTTGAAGAACAATGTTAGATTAGCAATAGTAATTATGATAAGAACAATAATGATAGTCTCGTTGAATTCTGTATTTAGTGCTTTGACTTTTCCTTGAGAGTACCAAGCAGTGAAATGGATGATACTCTTGAAGCATACATTTTTTTGCTTATATTCTTTGTCGGGGCTACAGGTTTAATTTACTTAGGTCACCCAATGATGTCATATTTTTCGTGAATCAGTTGAGGTCTGCATGAAGCTCTAGCTGGCAATAATAATTGATTTCATTTTGATTCAAAGCTCTTTGAAGTTTATGAAAAAACCTTCCTGACTTCAGTCTGGTTTTGCACTGTCAAATCCTGAAATCTTTTATTAAGGTGCTGGCTGCCATGGATCTACTGGCATAATAGTGAGGGAATTTTAGGATACTTTGTTCTAAACCCAAAGACTTGTATCAATTACAGCATATTAGAAGGTGGTTGGTTATGTTCATGAATCTCTGAACCATATGAATCCTTCTCAAAATACCTGGGTCCAACTGCTGTTTTAGCTTGTGCTTCATCTCAGATAAGTCACTTCATCTGTGTAACTCACTTTGCTCATGTGGAAGTGGTGAACCTAATCTTTTTCATAAAATGTTCTGAGACCTTTCACACAAAATTACTATCTAGGAGTAAAGTGTTATTTTAGGCAGCTTGAAAACCTAAGACTGGATTCACAGGGGAGAGGACATGCCTAATTCTCGTAGAGGCCAGTAAAGCAGGCAGTGTCTAATAAAAATCAAAAGTTACAGAACTTGGATTTAGATCAGGCTATAGTGATTCATGGTTTAAGCTTCCTGGCTCAGTCCATGGTGTTAGCCATGGCGATAGACATCGTGCTGCTTAATAATACTACAACCGAGCTTTATTTTGCTTGGCAAAATACAGTGTGTTGCAGACAATTTCGTCTGCACACCTGAACAGTAAGTAAACAGATAAAGTATAGGTTAAGAGTTTTGAAAATTATATTTGAGAATGTCAGAGCATTGTATGTGAAATGTAGTGCTAATAGTGAGACAGCCTATATTTATTAACTCTGAGATGTAAGAAAGTGGTTTTTACACTAAATTGGAGAATATGAATGACTAGCAGGAAGTGATGTTTACAGGATACAAATAGGTGTGGGATGCTGTCAGATTTTGTTGTTCAATAAGAAAGATCACATTACTCCCAAGTGGCAGACTTGCATATGTAGAATAAGTTTTCCTCTTCTAAGCAGCAACAAAAGCATTATACCTCATTGTACATATTTGCCCATGTCTTGCATTTGTGGTACCTTGTTGCCTTGTCATTGGGATATTTTCTGAGCAACTCCTCCTTTTACTTTGTTAGGGAAACATTACTGGTGCAAGTATATTTAGTGCAGCATGAATTATGTTTATTTTAAAGTTTGTTTGATAAAGACATTTATGTTCTGGCTGTTCTCTTCTAATATATTCATTTTGCTAGAAATGGGGATGGATTCAAACTATAAGGCTAAATGTCTTTGAACTTTACTTTTATAAACTCCATGCTGTCATTTTTTAAAATCACTTGTATGTGTCTTCATCTTAAGAGCTTAAAAAGCACACTGAATGATTTTTCTTGCAAAGCCAACTAGCTGTGGAGTCCACAAATCACATTTACAAAAGACTCCCTTCACCTGTGAGGGCTGTGTAATCAGGACTATCCTTAACCGTACAATTTGGCATTGAATTTTTAATGCATAGCTTGAAAAACCCAGACCAGCTCATCTCTGGGTTTTAGTACTTTTTCCTCCTGCTCAGCTACTCTTTTGCCAGAAAGCCAGCTGTCTTCAAACTTCTCTGTGGCCTGGGTCCCTTCCTTGTGGAGGAAGTGTTGGAAAACCTAGTCTGATATTCTCCAACATTCGTTTTCTTCTTTACTAATGGAACACAGAATAAGAGTGTGCTGGATTTCATAAACATTATTTTGGCTGTCGGAAAACTTTACTTTTTTGCATTTTGCTTTGACTGAAATCTTCCCTTCCTCCAATTAACGAACATGAGACTTGATGAGATGTCTCACTCCCATCTCAGTAGGAGAGATATGTTGGGTCCATTGCTACGTTCACTGATGTATGAGAGAGGATACCACAATTCTCTTTCCATTACACGCTTGAAGTGTGTTATTTGTTCCCTCTTTATCTCCTGGAAACTGAAGTCTTCATCTCTGCTTTTCATTGGGGAAAGTGTCTTTTAGTAAATATTTCAGAGCTGGTTTAATGTAAGTGTTCAGACTTAGATAGATTAGAGCTTTTTGGGTTTCTTACCCATGCTTGACATAGCTTTGGCAATAAAAAGCACTTCAGCCAGCCTGTGAGAGAGTCTGCAGAGAATTAATGCTGGAATGTTATGCTACTCTGCTCTCTGCTTTGTGATTCTGCCCGGCAACATGCATGTTAGGAAAAACATACTCCAGTTTCTTTCTAGCTAGCAGTTTTATTTCTTCTTGTATTTTAAAAATGTCAGGAGAGGCATTTAGCTTATACATTAAGATCTCCTACATCTCCTGGAACTAAAACACAAACAATGTAAAAAAGAGTAAAAGTGGAAAAATAACTTCTCTGATGTATTAAGAATGTTGTAGTTCTTCATGTCCCCATTTCCTTAATCTGGCATGTGCTACTTTCACCAAAGTATCTTAATTTTAGGGAAAAAGTTTGACACCTCAAAATTTAAATGACAGAAAAGAAATAAAAATAACCTACTATGTATTGAATTGAGGGATTTTGAGGCTTGGGTTTCTGAGACCTGTAAGGTCATAAGCACTAGCACAGCTTAATATAATTCATTCCAGTAAATTAGATGATGCATAGACTTGAATCTACTTACATATCTAATAGTTTTCTAACATTATATCCCTGATCAGCAACAATTTTCGGAGATCTATGGCTAAAATAGTTTTGAAATTAGGCCACGACATTACAGACTTCGGCTGTTTTGGGAAAGAGAATGGAGATATTCCAAAGGCTGGTGATCCATAGATAAAGCATTTTGCCAATTAATCCCTTTTATTTGTTTAAATACAGATCTGAACTTCAGTACTATATGAGTCAATGATCTCTGACATGGCCAGTTTTCAAGCTCAGAATTAACCTCCGATATTTAAACTTCAGTGCAAAATTTCTCAGAACAGTAATAGGATGTTTGGAAAACTGTTTAAACCTATTAATTTTACAGCTGTGCCATCTTGGTTAGTATCTAATAGATCTGAAAGCTTAGCAGTGATGGGTTAGAAGAATGCTATTGTGGAGGTTTCTGAGAACACAAGTACCTTGCAAGAATACTAATAAAGTAATCCTGTCATTTTTATTCTATGATTTAATGTGGCTTTGAGAGTCTGCCTCAGTAGAGTAAATTTTGTGTGCTTGTTAAGGTCAAAGACTGAAGAATTTATTCTCTTGGAGGAAAAGTAGATTTCGTAGCACTCTTTTCAAGAAGAAGATTGCTGATGATGGTGTGCCAAGCCAGGTTCTAACTTAGTGATGTCTCAGGCTGTACTTCCAAGGCAGTTAGCTACTTCAACTTTATTATGATTTTCAGTTCTATCTGAACACTAATGGAAATCAACAGGAAATCTGACTGAATTTGGGTACTTTTAAAAGCCTGAGCTGATCCTGTCATGTGCTCTAGACACCTCTGGAAATCTAGCCATCTGATTTACAGCCTGTAAGAAGTCTGTGTTTTTCCTAGGTTTTTGAGCAGTGATGCAAAGTAGACACCATGTTTTACTCGGGAGACGGCGCCATTTCCGTGGTGGGTGAAGTGATGTTTAAATAAATAGTCTGTCAATTTGTTAGGCATGAGGGATCCATAAAAATGGAAGTTATTATTGCAGTAGGAATTTTCCCACAGCAAAACCAAAACAGAATTGATTTTCATCCCTAAAAATATCGTAAGTGAATCACTTGTTTGCTTCTTACCTTTGTTAGCTTGTTTTATATAAGCTAGTGTTCTACTTCTCCTTTATGAGGAGTTAGGTGAGTACCACAGACATGTTGAACCTTGCATCTACAAAAGAATTATATGAGCTAAACACATGTTCTGCCATTGGCACATTACTGTTATCCTGCCAAAACCCTTCTTCGTGCTTGGCTTCCACAGCAATGAACATGGGTGGAGGAAGGAAGGAACAGCTGGGAGGCGATTCTGGTTTCCTGATGCCCTGCCCCACCCATGGTACAGGTTAGATCAGTTCTGAGTCGCAGACAGCTGGTAGAAATCCCCAGGAGACTGTTCATTCATCCCCTGGATTATTTCCACCCAGTACCTGGCACATATTCTCCACAGCAGGCTGCTGCTGGAAGAATGAGTTTTACCAATTCAGTGCTTCCTCCTGGAGGATTTTCTCTCTTTGGGATGTAGCTCGGAAGAGGAACAGGCTCAGTTCAGTTCTTTGGAATTCAGAACAAGCTTTATCTTAGTAAGGCTTGTGTGCATGGAGTTTGATCTGGACGCCTGAGGGGCCCAATCTGATATATTCTTGTTATTTGAAGGGTATATTCCTGGAACTATTGCTGGTTAAAAATTTGAGGTCCAAGAAGAGCAAAAAATTATTCACTGAGAGGGGAAGAAAATGTGCTGGAAGAAGAGGAATGAAATTATTAAAAACCACTGTCTGCCTCACTGTCCTGTTGGAAAGTTTACCTTTCCCAATACAGAGGTAATCTTAGGCATTGAATGATGGATAAAGTTTGTGCCATTTAAAATATCCTTTGTATTATCTGCCACACGGCCATAATAGTGTCAGCCAGTAACAAGGCCAAATTCATAATCAGCCTTTTTAAAGAGTCAGTAACGTCCCTTTGGCTGATAAATAAGTATTTTAGCACAAGCGAGGCAGTGAGAGGAGTTTCATGGACTAACACTGAAACATTTGATAGCCTAGCAGAACACAAAATGAATCATGGATCAAAGGGTGACCAGTGTTAAATTCAGGACTGTAAGCTGTAGTTATCTGATGTCCTGGTAAAGGGCAAGCCATGAAAAGAACTGTTGGCTGACACCTCTGGAAAGTAGTAGTAATAATAAACATCTGGAGGGTTTGACATATTCATGGTTGCCAGTAAATAATCCCTGGCTCCTAAGCAATTGTTCTTGGAGAAGTAGTTTGAGATATGGAGAAGCTAAAAAGTAATGTATAATGGAACGATGGACCTGAGAAATCGGGACTACTTGTGTATCAGCATGAATAATGAACAGGTTTGAAGGGGAGAAAGGGGAAAAAGACACTAATTAGACTCTAGCATTTAGTGAAAGAGATCAGCCATAGAGGGAGGAAGGGTCACAGCGAAGAACAAATCAGTGGTGGCTCATCTGTCACCAAGAGCACTAATGAACGTGTTTGTTGCTCACAGGGACCAACAGCAAAATCATCATGTTCAACCAGAAGAAGTAATGTTTGTATTTGTTTAGGATTTGATCCAAATTTCAATGACTTTAGTAGAAGCTGCAATGAGACTTGGATCTGGCCTGCAGAGGTTGTCTGTTTATATCTCAACCTGCAAACATGAGTCCACATGCCCAAAGGAGCACTTTACACTTTCCTGTTTACTTGCATCCATTTCTCATACACAGATTTCTTTTGATGAATGTCCCGATTATGTTTGCTGCAGCTATCATCTGCTTTTCTGTGGCTGTCCTGTCTGCTGGTATGTCTTGAGCATACCAGTAGTGCTGCTGTTGTGTATTTGAGGTATCTTGGTCTAGTTACCTCTTTTTTTCCCCCATGCAATCATATTTCAGTCAATCAGGGCGTTTGTGCAGATTAAATCAGTCTCTGTCTCATAGACCTGCACATACATTAGTCTTCTGTATCATAAACTAATAACCTAAGTATTCATAATGTAATTGTGGCTGATGGGAAGCCCTGCTCTATGAAATCGATGGGGCTGCTTCCCTTCAGGTAAACCGTGTTGACAAGCAAAAGGTTACTGCTTGTATAGGCAAGTTCATTGCTCCGGTGCACATAGCACTACGGATACATCATCAGATTAGTCAAACGTCTGCGCAAAGGATTCTGTCTCTAAGGTTCCAGTTGCTCCTTGCTTGCCTTTGATATTTCTGTGATTGCACAAGAAGTTCTGACCATGTTAACATTACACAGGCTTTTCTCATAGAGACCTCATTGTCTGTGTACTTTTCCCGTCAAAGGACTAAGGTGTGGGGGTTAAGTACAGCGTGGGATGTATTTCCCATTAAAATAATAAAGCAAAACACATTTACTGTTCTTTACCTGCAGTATCAATAAACTGATAAGATAGCTTTTAGTGAAAGGAAAATAAAACATACTGTATCAATTCTTTGGTGTTACAGGCGAGGTAGCAATTCAAAGCTTGAAGGCTATTCCTTAAACAGTGCAGTCATTACAGCCACAGAGATTTCCAGTAACAAATCCTAGATCAGTACCTGCCTAGGAGTGTGTTAAAAGTCATGTAAGAATAAAATGGTCTACTGACAGTGACGAAGATTTCTGCAGTCCCAAAAGAAGTGCCACTAAGATGTCTTCATTACTGCAAGAAGTGGCCATGGTCACACAGTACTCCGTCTAAGCTTATTTGAGTGACACCTTTCTACTGCTTCCACATAGAATTTTGTTTCATTTTCAGTTTTTTATTTTGATTGATGTTTTTATTGTAGTGTTTAATATCAAATTATATCGATTAAATTAAATGTTTATATCTTGGTCAGTGTTCTGTGTCTATATCATGTTCTAATTTTAGTGTTATATTTAGTATTTAATGTTACCAAGATAATTTTTTTGAAGGAAACCTTCATACTGAAAAAACTTTACTTGTTCCAATTTGGAGCACAAAGCATGTTTTGGAACACTGGAATTTCCCACAGGGTAGAGATCCCGTTTTCCAGCCAATTCTGGTATATAGGCTACAAAGAAGCCCTTTTGATTGCCCCAAAAGGGGACCTGGTTCATGATCCTTTCTGAAGTTTTTTCAAGGGCAAAAGATGGGGTGATTATTATGAGGTTGCCTCATTTTGATTGACAACCAAAAAAAACTTCAGTAAAAGCCAGTAAAGGGCTTGATGCTGTCTCATCTGCCAGCTGTCATTTCTAATCCAGATGCTCCATATCTCCTGCCAGCTTCTTTCTGGGGGGATGGGAGGAGGAAAGAAGGGCTTAAAATAATTTTAAAAATAAGAAAAGGAAAGTTCAATACTCTTTCTGCATGATTTAATGTGAAGTGGAACCTAAATATGAGTCCTTGGTATCCACGTGATTTATGTATTCCTAACCTTATGACAAACTGTGCCTGGTTGTGCATATTAATAGGAGTGGACAATGATAATTCCCTTAGAGCTTCCAGCAATGGTGATCTTTCCATTTCACCGTTCTGAGGAATTTGTACAAATAGCTACATATGTGACTCCCATCACTTGTTTAACTGAGCATAGATTAATGTAATCATTCTCACTACACTCTTCGTGGGTAGTAAAATGTTACCTACGCTTTATGGATGAAAATAAAGAGACACAGATTTTAAAGGCCTCATCCACAGTGTATAGGCTTTAGTGGGAATCTTTTCACTGATTGCAGTGGTCATGGATCACGTCCTTAGTGACTTGCCCAAGGGAACTCTTATGACGATTCAATTAAAGTGCTCAGCCAGTCTTTGATAATTCTTTTTCTTTTTCTTTTTTTTTTCCCAGCACCAAACTATACCTCAGTACTTATTTTCTGTAACATATATAAAGCTATGTTTTAAACTCCTTGTATTTCCTATTAACAAGGAGTAAAGAGCAGAATGATAGCTCAGATTACTATCTTTAATCTGTAGCAGTCACAGTGCCGAAGAAAAATAATGAAATATTTTAAAAATTAATAATTTTATTATGGTTGTCCTTAAAGCTGTGAATGTCTGAGGATAGCTCACGTTTAAGTTAATAATCAGTTTTGTTCTGTCTTTTTCTGTTCTGCATACAACAAGTTAAGATATAGAAAACATCATCATGCTTTTGAAAAACTAGTATCAGTGTGTAGAAATTACTTAAAACTGGTCAGAGAAAAGTACTTGAGGTTATGTTGTAAGGAGTTAACTGTTTTCATGGTTGTGTGAGGAGCGTTTTGTTTGATTGCTAAGATCATTACTAAGCTTTTTATTTCTCTGAGTCTTGTGACTCATTTTACATTCCTGAACACACTGGACAATTAAAGCTTGGTCTGGAACAACCAAAAAGCCATTGATAAGCTTGAAAAAAAGTTCTTTATCTGTTCAAGCATACCACGTCTATAATATTTGTCAAGGTAACTTAAAAAACATTTCTGCATAACTTTTGGAATGATGGTTTCAATTGTTCGTTTGTATTTATTCATAAAAAAGGAGGAAATTTCTCTGTTACATTGCGACTTTGTGGCATGTTTGTTTAATGTTATGGACTCGGCAAAACAGAAACAATTGCTTTACTTTGGCTTGGTAGGAAGTGTGTTACAACACCTTTAAAATGTTGATCTCACAGCATCTAAACCATACAATTTAAAACAGTGTTGTAAATGGTCAAGATTGGGCCAGAATGAAGTAATAATAAATTGGCACTTTTGTCAGCGTCCACCAGCTTTCTTCTTTCTTATCATAGATGCCCGAGAAGTGGTTATAAATATGATCCTGACTGTAACTAACAGTCACTGTCTCTACAGGGTGTAAAATAAAATGGTGCTGCTTTTGTAATGTTGCATTATGAACAGTTGGCAAAGAACACGAAGGAAATGCTTTCAGAGAAAAAAGCCCTGAAGAAAAGAAATGCTAAAGATATCTTCATGAAGTATCTAGATTAGTGACTTTCCTTTTGAAGATGGAGTATCCATCTTCCTACTGTGTGGAAGCTAGAGAACAGTCACTCCAGTCGGAGTTATGAGACAGCTTTATCAAGTGTTCGGGCTATTAAGGCAGTGTATCTCTCTCAGATGGTAGGTTCAAGTGGTAGTGGGCTTCTATTGAGCAAGCAAGATCAGGTAAGAACAGATCTAAGATCAGTTAGTGCTCTTTAAATAGTTGATAGAGTATGCCTGTGCTTGCCTAAATGTGGATGGGTTTCTACAAGATAATTGCAAGTTACCATGGACAGAGAATGGATTCATAAAGTTAAGTGGAAAAAAATTCCTTGATTTAATCTTTCTTTTCTATATACAGAGGTACTAACTTGTCAGGAGAGAGGCAGGAAGGACTCGGATGTTGCTGAGGATGGTGTGAAGCTCAGTTGTCCTGTGCTCTCCCTGCAGAAGGAAGAAAAACCTGCAGTAGAGCAGTTCTGTAAACTGTTCCTGACACGTTGCTTCTCAAAAAATAACCTGGAGAGCTGAAAAACTTTTATTTAATAGTTGCTAGTGAATAACTTACCAACAACTACAGTAGATACGAGATTCCTCCACCTCCAGAATTACAGAGTATTTTTGTAAGTTCTCCTCCTTCATTTTTTTAGATGTAGTTGTTGGCTTGGCACTGAGTTCTTTGGTAGTCTTCATCAGGATGTTCTTCTGGTTTTCATGTGACTATCTGTAAGATTTCTTTTGTGTCTTGCCTCTCTTCTCCTCCTAGGCAAGCTTGCTCAAGAATAAAGAGGACTCTTTCATCTCTTTGTACGATATTTAGTTCAATGAGACTTTGATTTTGAGTGAAATGTTTAGATGTTTGTGAAAACCAAATGATAAGTAAGAGTAACAACTGATTTATCTGTATGACATTTCAGTGTCATTTGAGATGTCTCCTCTTAAATTATGCTTTGAAAGGTGTATTCTTAATTTTGAATACCTAATGGGAAACATTTTATAGAAAACAAAACCAGTTCTTTGGGAATGTCGCATAATGAGCTAGCTGTGTCTACTGCAACTTTTATTTCGTTATCTTTATTCCTTTCTGTGAGAGTTTAGACTTATTTTCCTCTTAGGTAGCACATCATCCTTTTTGTCCAATCCCAGCAAATTACAGGAGCATCGACAATTTCTACAATAGGCCTGTAAACCTGACTCAGTATTCTCATTTGGGAAGTAAGGGAACTGCTCATGTCATAACTCTGTTGTGTAGATTTCAAGCACTGAGATTTTAGAGCATTACATTAGGATGTCATGTTATTCTCTATTCTACTACAAAGAGCTTTTCTGTCTCTTGAAAAAAAAAAAAGAGGAAAAAAGGAAGGAAGCCTCTGAAGCTGTGATCCTGTCTGTATTTGCCCAGATGTGCAGATGCATGTGGGAACATACATTGACCACACAGGAACTAAATGTCCTTGTGACTCTGGGAGTCTGTGGTGAGACTCCTGTTCACACTGCAAATCAGGATCTAATGAACAAAATGCTGGATTTTGTCTTAACGCTTTTAAAAGAAAAAACATTTTAATGATATGTGCAATTGGCGTAATCCTTCCAAAATGGACAATGATTTATATATTTCATGTGAGGACAGGATTCCTCAGGGGATGACTCATTGTTTTAGTCTGGAACAATTCCAGTGGGAACCTTTTTGAGAACTGGTTGATACATACCTTACATGGTCTTAGTTTGGGATTTTTTTTCTTTCTTTTTGTCTGATAATGTGTATGCTTGGCCTATTAAAATTAAACTGTCTCTTTCCTTTCCGAGTCAAACCCAGTTCGTATTTACCAAGACCTTATATGGAGAGAGTGAGCATGTGTATATATATATTAATATGTGTATACATAAATATATTTAGGTATGTATATATACATATATAACGGAGAAAGAAGAACTAGACCTATTGCAAAAGCAGAGGTTATTTTTTTAATAAAGAGTTGAATTGTGCATTAAACACATCTTTTCACATCTTAGTTTGAACCCAAAGATAACAATTGCCAGTATAACTGCTTCCATTTATAGAAATTACTCATTACTGTAGCTTGTGGGACTGTACTGATACTATGGTCTACGAATACTGAATTAACAGCCAGTGGAAGCAGTTCAGACTTGTATCATCTGCTATGAAAATAATCTGTCTTCGTTCATTCTCTTGATCTTGGTTGAACATATCATCCCTTTTGAAGTTGGCATTTCCACTGTTACACACCAGTGCAACCAAGAGAGCTTTGCATTATGGATGATAAAAATGAACCGGGAAGCATAGTCATCCTAGTTCTATAAGGTGTTCCAGTAAAGGGCCTTCTGCATCATGTATTTAAGGTAATCAGTCCCTTTAGTAATGCTTTCTGAAGATGGATAAAACGTTTGCTTTCAGTCACTGGGGACGTCCTTTGATCTCCGTAACATTTTATCATGATAAAGAGAGTGACCCTGCCATACCATAAGTGGTCTCTGCACTCTTGGCTTCATTCTTTCTGGTAGCATGGATTTATGTGAGTCAGACTTCCTCAACAGGTCCCAAACTTTTCTTTGATTACTTTTATCTTCGCTTGTCTTTAAAGATTGCCTGTGGATCCAAAGACTGGATAGACCTTGTTGGTGAAGCCTGAGGCATAGAAAGCACTGAGCACCACAGCCTTATCTGTATCTGCTGCTGAAAAAAGCCACTCCTCACACCAAATTCAGCAGTGGTTCAACTCCTTTTTTACCTTTTGCTTCTCCTGTGATTCTACAAGCTCTCATAGTTCTTAACATGCCCGGCCAGTTTTGAGCGTAGCACAGCTCTGGCTTTCCTAAAACCATCTTTAAGTTGAAAGAGGGGAGATTTAAATTAAATATTAGGAAGAAATTTTTTACTGTGAGGATGGTGAATCACTGGAACAAGTTACCCAAAGAAGTCGTGAATGCCCCATCCCTGAAGATGTTTAAGACCAGATTGGATGAAGCTATGAGCAACCTGATTGAGTAGAAACTGTTCCTGCCCATGGCAAGAGGGGTAGAACTAGATGATATTTAATTCCCCTTCCAACCAAACCATTCTATAATTCTGTGCCTGAGCAATGTTTCTATCACAGTATCACAGTATCATAGTATCATAAGGTTGGAAAAGACCTTTGAGATCATCGAGTCCATGTTCTGTGTCCTATGTTCATCTTTTGTATCCTATCCTTGCCTCTGCTTCCTGTGTTATACTTTCTGCACTGGAACTTTGTCAGGATTTCCCAGTTTAGCCACACTGATCTACAGATACGTCTGTTTGCTTCCCTGAGCCACAGGGGTGTAGCATTTTTGTGTTGAGAGAAGATTGTTGTCGAACACAACCTTAATCTTTCAGAGCTATTGCCCATAAGATGCCACCTCCCAGTTCCCTACATCAAACATCTGCTCTCCTAAAGTACAGGGTCTATACACTGCTACTTGCCTTTCTCATATTCCTTGGGATCCTGAACTCTGCTATGTAATTGTACTTGTAGTCAAGAATCTATCAAGAATCCCAAAACAAACATATAAACCACTGGTGTCAGTCAGCCATCCACAACTATAAAAAGATTTCCAGTCTTGGGGATCAAAATCTCAAGAAAACAGCTTACAAGATTTCAGGTTACACGATTCAAGTTTAGACTATTTCATCATCATCTGGTTGGTACGAGAACCCTAGCCCTGATTTGGTCATGAAACCAAACCCCAAACCACCGACTAAACTTAATTTAGATCTGGATCTAAACACCCACTTCCTTTTCCTCATTTTCAAACAAAACAGGTTTCAGTTTTGGTTGGTTTGTGTTCTTGGTGAAATCTCTTGTTGATTGCTGTTAACTCCTTCTCCCATCACTATCTGTGATCTCCAGAAAAAAAAAAAAAAGCATCCCAAACCCAATCCGAAACCAAAAACAAAAACCAAACCCCAAAACAAGCCTCCTTTCTCTTCACAGGCCACAGGTTTCTATTAATCAAAACCACTGTCAACAAATGAAAGTATGGCAAAACAGTAGTGATTTTCTACCCCTTGTTTTTATAGTTCTTAATTATATTTAGAATTAGTCCTAAAATTAGATGTAAATATTTCACGAATCAGGTGAATTTCTTATTTTTATAATTACATTTTTTTAGATAAATGACAGAATATATTTAATTGGGCATAGATTCTACCCAAATATTTTATGAGATTGTGTTAGCAGTTTGTTGCAAATGTGTTCATTAAATCTGGCACACAGATAAGCATTAAAAAGTTCTTCCTCCCTCCAAGTATTATGATTCAAAAAGCAAATCAACTAATGAACATCTAACTTAAGGCTCAATTTTGGGCATGAAATCCAATGAATTAGTTTAAATATGTTGAAGACTTGGACAGTCAATACTATTATACAAAAATATTAGATTTATTAATCTTGTTCAGATTTGTTTCTACTTTAATGGTGTACCTTATGGAAGCCTCTGATGCTTTTTCAGTTTATTAATAAAATGAATTGAAAGGTTTTATTTCTTTTTGAGCCTCAGACTAAATTAGATCACTGAAAGGAACCACAAAAAAGTAAGACAAGTCCAATTGGAAGACTTATCTCTTACCTTACTGCTGCCAAACGTCTTTCTTTTCAGACATTTTTACAAATTCCCTTCCCTTAACAAGTACAGGAAGCAGGAAAAGTGTGGACAAAATCTTCTCTTATTCACTATGGCGAAGAAGGGACTTTGGGTTGGCCTTGGACAAAAGTAAAACATTGGTTTATTGTGTGAGGACAAGAAATAGTGATTGGAGGTGGAGGGAGGAATCTGAAAATCCTGGTGGTTATAAATGTAGTGCAGTTCAAACACCATCCTTTACTTCCCACCAACACAAACCAACCTTCTGACAACAGTGTCGGTATGGAATTCTAAATTTTCTTTATTCAGGACAGAGGAAACAGCTGTTCTATTGGACTGTGTTCTAATTTGCATTTTGAGTGAGCCATCCTTTAGCTTGGCGGAATTGAGTGAGCAAAACCAGAGTACATACAAGATTGGAAGTGGAGACACTGAATACAGGAAGCCTATGATTTGTTTTACATGACAAATTCATCAGAACTATAAAGCATTTTTTAAAAATCACGATTTTTAGAAAGTCAGACAGTGTTTACATACACAATACTTGTCTGTATGCAGACAGAGGCTGGCATTATGCCGAATGTCTACAAATTCAACACCTCATCTTCAGCTGGTATGTATCACTGTAGCTCCATTGACTTCAACGAACTTGTGCCAGTTTACATTAACTGAGAAGCTGTGGCATTATGTAGAATGATTTCTTTTTATCTCCTTCCTTTTCCCTTTTGATGAAAAACACAGAAATGTTGCTCTTATTAGCTCGAAGAAGCCCTTATTTGGGAGATCTGCCTCTTTCTGGAGGATCTTCTTTTCTCTTTAGATTATTCCTGTTTCTATCCAATGTATGATATATTCATTCTAGTTTTCTAAAAGTAACTCAATAATGATGATTTATGCTCTCTGAACTAACTCTGCTGGATTCACATAGAATTTTGTAAGTTAAAATCTCAGAGTTGTAAGGTAATAATTTCTTATCCTGTGATTAAAATGTGCATTGTATCATGGAAGTGATATCCCTTTCACATTTCTGTGGTACATAAGCATATCCCATGAAAAAGCAATCAGATAAGTATTTTTGGTCATTTCCCAGGGGGTGGTGGAAGCAGTGGCTGAAGGGAGACTGCTGATCAAAATCAGTCAAAAACATTCTTCTCCTAAATTTAAATTCTCTCAAGGCTATATATAATAAAATGAATGCTGCCTCAGGGTGTAATGTTGTTAGCTACAACGGGTAATGAGGTCTGGAATCAGCTTTGTCACACAGCACTTTGGCCCAGACGAGTCCGTTTATACTTCTACCATGCAGACCTGTCTTTTCATTTAGGAACTGGTCCAACTTGGGATAATATTTCCTTTACTTAAACATTTTTCATGGGTCCATTCAGTGTCCAGTGGGTCTCACAAAAGAGACAACCTTTTCCTTCCTGAGTTGATGGTGTTCTGACCTAGAAAACTCTTTGTAATTTCTTAAGGAACATTTCATATTGTGCATTACTCTATTTTTAAAAACTTCTTTGGACTCTGAGGATCCCTTTTCAAAAGTTTTTCTTCCTTAATTGTTGTGGTGTTGTTGCTGGTCCTTGAGAAGAAGGCTGCTTTGGATACCTTCTCTGCTATATTTTTATCTTTATCATAACCATTTTGGACATTCTTCAAGTGTTTGAAGATGGACTTTATGTCTAATGTTGCTTGAATGTCTGAATTTTTCTTCACAGTCTTTTGTTGTTCTCTTACTTACCTTGTGTTTTCTCGTGCAATCATCTTGAGTCATGCAGCCACAGTCTGGCCAGATGTTCTGAATGGCCTCGCTACCGTTTTGTCATTTTAATAAGTAGCTGGCTTTTGCAAAGCGCCCGCTGTGTATCTGAAATAAGTTTCTGTGTAATGTAAACTCTTGAAAATTAGTATATTACATGCCTAAATTGAACAGGGATTATTTTGAAGAGTGGGACTATGTAAGGAGTTTCTTTATTACTAAAAATCTATGTCACATAATTTTTAATACTATTATTTGTTAAGTTTCCTGTTACCAAAGTTTCATGTCTTCCTTAAAACTAAAGACAGTGAAAGAAGTTCCTAGATATAGGGAGGCGTAAAAAAACCAACCCAAAACCTGTTGACAACACAACAATTCATTCATTTCTTAACATCACAGGTCATGTACCGTATTTTGACTTAAACAATAAAGCCATTGTTCATGCGGGAAAAGAAGCAGTTTATGCAAAGATTAAAAGACTGAAAAGGTTAAAGGCTAGTTTGTTTTTGGCAAGCTATGATTTGCTTCTCTCAGGTGAAATGTGGAGGTTTCATGGTCTGGCAATTTGCTGAGCTCTTTTCTGGAGTACTTACAGAAGAGATGAGAGGCAACTTATTTACTGTGACTCGATTCTTCATGAGGGCCAGTGCTGTCTTATTGTTTCCTTGTGCTGTATCGAGCTCTGCTGTTTTCATTTATGTAGTAAACTTTGTAGGGAAGGGACTACCTCCTCCTTATATGTTTATACAATATCTTATTTGGCGCAAGCCAGATAGCATCCAAAAGACTTCTTTTCCTTCATAATGTTTTAATAGATACAAAGAGATTTTTCAGTGTTAAAAAGGGGATACAAGGATCAAACCTCTTGGAATTTCAGTGGAACTAACTGTTTAACTGCCCTTCAGAGTCTCCCTTCTCTGCTCTTACAGCTGCCAGACAGTTTGGGATGTGAGTCAGATCAGGATTTTTATTTCTTCAGCGGCTTGGATTTAGCAGCTTCTGAGAAGAATTGCAAGGATCACTCTGCAGCATGAATTACTTGTGTCACCACTGGTAAAATTGTATTAAAAGTTGCAGTGGTTCTCCTTAATCAGTTTTATTTATTAAGTTCAACATTTTTTTGTCTACAATATGCTGCAAATGGTATTTTATAGCCAGCCTAAAAACCTATCTTCACTAAAACCTGATTTTGTTCTACATTGAAATTCCAGAGTAGAATTTGGTACTCCTCATTAGAAATGAGGTATAAAAGTATTATTTAGTCACAGATGTGGCAGAAGAAAATAACTTAAATGCAGTAGTATTAATATTTATGCAAGAAAACACAATTGAATAATTTCAATTTTACAAATATTAAAGAAAAATAGAGAAGAATGTAAGGTACTGATTTTAAAATTCAGTGCAAATGTAGTTTATACAATTGTATAAATCTTACAATTCTGTCATTACGTCTGCAAAAACAAGTGTTTAAATTATGGCACCATGAAGCAGATTTTTCTGACATTTAAGAGTCTAATTGTGCAGAGACATGGTTTTCAGCAGCTGTTTATACAACCTAGGTATTAGTGGCTCTGCCTTTTTGCTCCATTGTGAACTAAGAGTTCTCAGGTTCTTATAGTCAGTCTACACTCCTCTCAGTACCCAAGATAGGTATGTAAAAATTTAGATGGCTTTCCAGACTTGTATCCAGTGTGTTATACGCTTGTACACAATACATTGCAGAAATAAGAAAATGAAACATTTAATATAACATGTTTTAGATTTGCATTCTTTCCTTTACCATGCAGAGAAGCAGAATTATAATGGTATTTTTCTCTTCTAGCTGTATTTCCCAGATAACACTGTTATGTCCCACAATAGGTAAAAGCAGATAGGGCTATGGAGGCTGCTCTCTCTGTGAGAGAATGACATGAAATTTCAGTAGAAGCCTACTGTAGTCTTCTGTTTACACAGCCGTACTGTCCTGGGACAGAGAGTTGCATGGATTGCAAGCATTCTTGCTACGAGGAATCTGGGTCTGACAGGAACAGGTGATTCCCAAAGCTCAGCTCTGTTTAGAAAACTGGCTCTATTATCTGAGATTATGGAAGAGAGCAAACACTCTCCCAGTTCATCATGGCTTTACCATCAAAAGAAGGTTTCTTTAAGGAGTCTGAGTTATCAAACAGAGCATATTTTCCCAGGAATGAGCATTTGCTTCAAAGATGACAGGCAGGATCACAGCAAGAGTGCAATGACAAATAAGTTGGTTTTATAGCGCTACAGATTTTGGGGAGAGTGTCTGGAGAGCTGTCTGGCAGAGAAGGACCTGGGGGTGTTGGCTGACAGCCGGCTGAACATGAGCCAGCAGTGGCCCAGGTGGCCAAGAGGGCCAATGGCATCTTGGCCTGTGTCAGACACAGCGTGGCCAGCAGGAGCAGGGAGGTGATTGTGCCCCTGTGCTCAGCACTGGTGAGGCCGCACCTCGAGTGCTGGGTTCAGTTTTGGGCCCCTCACTACAGGAAGGACATTGAGGGGCTGGAGCGTGTGCAGAGAAGGGCAATGAGGCTGGTGAGGGGGCTGGAGCACAAACCCTACGAGGAGAGACTGAGGCAACTGGTGTTGTTTATCTTGGAGAAGAGGACGCTGAGGGGAGACCTCATCCCTGTCTACAACTGCCTGAAAGGAGGTTGTGACAGGGTGGGTGCTGGTCTATTCTCCCAAGTGATAAGTGATAGGATGAGACAAAACGGCCACAAGTTGCTCCAGGGGAGGTTTAGACTGGACATTAGGAAGAATTTCTTTACTGAAAGGGTGGACAGGGATTGGAACAGCTGCCCAGGGAGGTGATGGAGTCACCATCCCTGGAGGTGTTTAAAAAACGGGTGGATGAGTTTCTTAGGGACGTGGTTTAGTAAGGGGACAGATACGGTTGGACTCGATGATCTCAGAGGTCTTTTCCAACCACATGATTCTATAATTCTATGATACTTGAAATAACCATAGAGCAGAAGGCAATGCAGCACATGGCACAGAGGTGCTTCACCAGACCACACAAGCTCTGTTGTGTGGAGAAGTAGGCTGGCTACATACAATTATTGCTGCATCCTGACTAATAATTTCTGCTGTGAGGGGGGTTTTCTGCTCTGTGGACTTCAGGTATCAGTTTGGTGCCGGGCTGTGTTTCCAGTCCACAACATAGGCCAAACCCATGTGTTAAAGGTAGACTCAGAGTAATTTCCTAGCACAGTGCTTTAGGGAACATGGTACCACATAAGTAAATGGAAAGCAGTTGACTTCAGAAAACTATCTTTTATTGTAAAACATTTTTCAAAACAAAAACCTGATTATTTATATAGTTGAGTCACTGTGTTTGGTATAAGAGAGGAGACTGCTATATATCAAGACACTCCGCATTTGAAGTATTGCCCTTCAGCCATATTTCTGCTGAGGAGGAATTACTTTGTTAGAACCATAGTTCAAGGAGAATATGGTTCTTCTTAGCAGATGCAGAACCCCTACATAGCAATTACTGTCTAATGTTTGTTTTACAGTGGTTACTGAGAGCTGTTGAGTCACTGACATCTTTGTTGAGAGTCCTGGGGTTTTTTATAGTGTCATTTGATGAAGCCAAAGTCTGATTCTCAATGTCTATTGTTTTTCCTAGGCTTTTTGAAAACTCTACTAAAAAAGGCAGCATTAACTGATTAGGGGCCACTTAGCATGGTCAGACAGAAACACCAGAAGGGTGTGAGAATTCTGAGTGTCTTCTTCATACACAAAGAGGTCAAGAGACTGACACAGCATATGTAGATAACAAGCCTTAAATATATGCCAAGAGTGTTTTTGAAGCATAAACCTTGTTAGCAATTTTTGAAAATGAACAGAGGATTAAGTGAATTAAGACCCTCCATTCCATCGTTTTATTGCAATGTTATGCCAAAATGCTTTGAAGAGGTGGCTTAGGATCCTAATTCATACAGCTGTTGCTGGACATGTTGGCTTGTGGTAAGGGAAAAATAATACTTATAAGGTCAAATCAAACAATATGAATATAATTTTCAACTGCCACAGGGACTCTGTACTGCCTTGAATAAAGTCATGCAGAGATTGCTTGAGGAAACGGTGTGAACTTCTAACTGGCGCTCACATTTTCAGTATTAGATTCTTGAAAATCCTTGTTTAAGTGTCCTTTAAGCCTAAAGGTGCCTTTATAACTGATAATGATTTTGCCGACTTGAGTAACTAGATATTCGACCATGGCCTCCACTGCTTGACTCTCAGTGTTACCACAAATTTAAGGACTCATGACTTGCAGACACTGGGAGTCCAGCATTCATGCCTGAACAGGACCTCCCCTCAAATACAGGATACAGGATACTGATCTCTCTAACCATTTCTAATGGAAATAAATAGTAAGTAAATGATGTAGTGGGTATGAGACGGTTACTCACATGGTTCTTTTCGTTTCCTACTCAGGAGCCCCTAATACACATTCTTGTATCAAGAACTACTGTTGATGCAGCACCACAATACCACAGTCTAAAAAAACCAAAAAGCAAGGGAAAAAGAATCAATTAGATGCAATTATAATTAAAGTCTACTAACTGCACATTTGTTCTGGCTGATTAGACAAGCTGAATAAGAAATTTCTTGATCATGAAATTTTGCATCATAGCACCACATGTACCATCCTTTGTTTACAGAGAAACCTCCATATTATGCTTTGTTTATTTTAAAAATCATGTTCTATTTATAAAATATAATGACATGCCAGAAAACCCAAAAGGGGCATTGGCATATTCATTCACTCACAGCCTCCTTTTGTTACCATGTTTTCCCCTGGCAAATAAAATAGAAAATCATGTCTTCTAATAGATTCATTTGTAAACTCAGCGGATGTGGGCAAATGAGGGGCAAGGGAGGCAGCTGCATGATCAGGATTCCTTACTTGTGAATGCAGTTTTTTTGGCAGTGGCAACCAAGACTTTGGTTTGTTTTGCTTTAACTGGTCTCTAATAAAGGCCCCAGTTTCCTCCTTGTTCTGGCTGCTGCTGAATTGCTGATGAGTCTGTAAGGGCGTCTCAGGGTCATCTGGCTGAGGGTTTGTGAGAGCCTGACTGTTCATACTGCCCCAAAATGACAGATTTAATTGATTTTTGCTTGGTTCTCTTGAACAGTTCCAGGCATGAAAACCTGGCAGATATTTTCCAATAGCTCTTAGACACTTTTGGAGACTTGTAAATGAAATCCACTGCTAGATTCCCCACTGTGGTTTCATCCATTCTTCTGTATTCCGGTCAAAATGTGGTGTCTTTCTCAAACGGACACTTGGCTGAGCTGGGAGCTGCGGGATTGATGTTTGAGTCACTGGCTGAAACTGTATCACAGTGCTCTTCCACTGTGATATGATTTAGGTTCCTTTGGTGCCAAGTATGGAAGGGCTCAGTAATGTTATTTTTAGGAATTGCTGGAGACTTGACGCTGAGAAGTCTAAGCTCAGCACTCCAGAAAACCTCTAGCAGTACCCTCTCAGTGACTAGCCTGGATCAGCCTGTGCTCTAACATGTCTTAGCAAGGGTTACCCTGCAAAACCTAATGCTCAACAAATCTGTGCTTATGCATTGTTGGTTGGTTTTGTGTTGTAGGTTTTTCTTAAAAAAAAAAACCAACAGGAAAAAAAGTCAGAGTTTCTCTGTTAGACTAAAGTTATTGTGTGCTTGCCCAGGTAGCGTGGGCATTTGCCTTGTGAAACAGCCACACATCTCAAAGACTGGCACAATATGATTGCTGTTTTCAGCTGCCCAGACTTCTTGGAGTTGCAAAGGACCATCCATTGAAAAGTAACAAGAGATCATGAGAAAGTTTGTGGGTGTTTACAGGAATTTGCAAATTTCCCCTTCATTTTCTATGAGACTCACAAGGGCTGGCATTTCCTGACCAAAACTAGGAGAATGGGTGCTGGAAGGAGTAAAGAGCACTTGTCTACATCATATTTTTAATCATGTATTCAAAGTCACAAGAGGTATAGAAAGAAACTGAATAGGTCCATATGGATAATGGGACAGATGATCATACATCTGCACATAAGCCAGACTGAGAACTGCGAGATTTCGTGGCATGCAGATGGACTGCATTGCTGTGGGCGACAGCTCCAATCCAGACTTTTCAGAGATTAGGTGGTCTGTGGTGTTGGCTCTTAGTGTGCATTAATAGTCTTGGATGTTGAGATTACATTTACAGTTCCCAAGTTCAAATCTCTGCATAATACACGCCCACAGTTTCCCACAGTTTTGTCCTACAAAATGTCTTCTCTAACAGAAATCTCCCAGTTGTCATAGGCTTTCTTTTCTCACTGTTGAAATGAACAGTCTTGTTCTGAACAGAAGGTTGAACGTAGCATATTTTCCCACCTATGACTGGGTGTCTCATGCTAAACCTGAAGGAAACAAGTGTTACTAGATACCAATCCCTTCACTCGATGGGCATTTATGGCAACTGCACCTTTGAATTTTACAGCAAATGTGTCGGCCCTTTCTACCTGCCGTCCTCAGTTCTTGTGGAAATGAAGGCAGAAGGTATTGCTCATGTTGCTGCTAGAGGAGTGTCTTCACATGAATAAATTAATTAGTACAAGCAAAAGAGTTCAGTAAGACTTGTTCTCTCCCTTTACTCACTCTTTTCTGCTTGTTTTGGTTTACTTTTCCTGATTAAAAGGGGGCTTGTATTTCTTGATCAGTCACAAACTACAAATAATGAATAATATGTAATCTGGAAGCCACCAGTTAATGATTATAGATCATCAAGGCTCATTTGTTGTAGGTGAAATACAGATGCAGGAGGAGGACCACATTGCTCTAAAGTGCTAGACATTTTTGAAATTAAGTAGAAAAAGGATGACGTAAGAAGGGAAGCAACGTCACAGAGTAATGGCCAGCACTAGAGAATAATTGACAGTAGACATCCAAGTCTTGGTTGTGAAATTTTGCTGCCTCTGTGCCTTTTTCACGTGACTTCTTTACTCATGTGTTTAGTTCAGTGGATCTCATTCTTTGTGAAACATAACCTTCTGCTCAGTTTAAGTACATATACAGTCCCATGGGGATACAGAGACTTCTCATGTGGCTACAGTTAGGAAACATATGTGTGTGCTTTGTTGGGCTGGGGCTTGTAATACATATTACAGCAGTAATTAGTCTCACTCAAAATCAAAATCAGGAAAGAATACTTAGATAGTTTATCCACAGCAAATAATTCAGCAAGTCTGTCACCAGTGCACTTCTGGTCTGTATAGATATTGCACACAGTAATTCATCTCTATAGAAAGAGCCCATCAGTAAAGGCCACCCATTCTCTCACAGTGAAGACCACCAATTCATGAGATGTCATGACTTCTCTAAGCCTATTGTTCCTTACTTCCTTTCTCATATAATAATTGTGAATTTCATGACCTTTCTGTCTGCTCCTTCAACATGGATTTTAGAGCACCTACTGCAGAAACAAAGTGGAATCCCAATGATTATTGATCTTCATTCCTTTCACTCTAGATGGAGCTGTAATTCCCTTTCACTTATTTCCGTTTAGACTTTCTTTTCCAATTCCTTTAAACTGTCTCAGCTGCCTGGTTTGAAAAGGCTTCTTGTGCTGTTACTCTGTTTTTCTCACACCCCTCTGAAAGCCACAAGGTCAAAACAATGTTTCTAATCTCATTTGAAATCCCTTGTGTACTTTGTTTAGATATGTTTTTGTGCCAGTTCTCTTGACAGATTTTTTCTTTTAAATGGAGGGGTTGCCGTTTCTTCTCAGGGGTTGAAGGTCTGGCTTCATAGAAATCAATAAAAATCTTCCGTTACCTCCAGTCAGGCCAGGATTTTGTTAAGACTCTTGAAAGAAGAAAGATTGCTACTAATTCTTGTTCCCACATCTTTAGATGTGCAAAACTTCCGTTAGCCTGTTTCAGAAGAATGGGTTTGATTTTTTTTCTGATGTGTTTTTTTATGCCATTTTGCCATCCTTATTTACACTGAGTATGTTCCAAACCCTTCCGGAGTTAGTGGAAACACTCACTGAACTCCGTGAACTTGTATCAAAATACATTAGTGTTTTCCTACTCCACCTGAAGTCAAGGAGAATTTAGAAAGGCTACCTGTGGCATAAAAGATTGCTCAATGCAAGACACAGAGAAGCCTCCCTTTATTCTGTGCTGTTTACAATCTCATTTGAGGGAATACATATTTTAGAAGGATGTAACACTGTGCTGCTTGCTTGTGCTTCAGTATCTGCATGAGCCCTCAATCTTAATCTTGACCCTAACAGCAGACCAATTAAACACTTTTTTCTTGTCATATCATATCATATCATATCATATCATATCATATCATATCATATCATAAAAGCTCAAATATATTCAAGTTTTTGTTCTAGGTTTTTTTTTACTATTTTGGACTTCAATCTCCATTTGCTGCATTTTTAGCAAGGTTTTTTTTCGAATAATTCCATATAGAGTTCATATGTAATAGTCAAGTTTACATCTCCATCTGAACTTTGCAGAAGAAATTTGAGAGGTGACGCTTTGACTGCAGGCAGAAGTAGGAAACAGTGGTGGGAACCAGCTCTACATTTTTTTCCAATGTACTGTAGAATTCTTATTTTGGACACTTGGCAAAAGTTGTATTGTGGAAAAATAAGCATAATCATTTTGAGTTCTCCCTGAAATATGGACAAGAACAGGTGAGGAATTAAAAAGATAATAATTGCATGGTTATTTTGCAGGTCTCTTCTTTTGTAACACAAACCTTTTTCCAAACTAGAGGTGTGTGTGAGACACCAGGCACTCAAATTTGGATTTGTTGTACTAACTGTGCCTTAGGTGTATGCTGACTGGTTAGGAGGATCAACAGGAGAAACAATGAAGAGTTTTTATTAGCCTTGAATTCAGACCAGCGGAATTTTTCAGAGAAGGGCCTACCTTACACCTTTTTCATAAAGTAACTTCCTCCAAACTATTTGATAGTAAGAGAAATAAAACCAATCAAAACAAGCTAAGGAGTGGGCAGTTAAAAACCTACCGTTTGTTAATTGTACAGTCAGTCTTTTGGAAATGTCAAAATGTGGCAACTCCGTATCATTTCTGTCAACCACTGAGTAGAAGTGTTTGCAGACATCTTGTCTCTGTCAGGAAACTTTAAAGGCCGGATGAATTTGGTACGCATGAGAAGACTGCACTGTTATTTGGACCTGAGCTGTATTTTGCCAATGAATTGCCACATCATTAAGATTATTTCATTCAGAGGTCTCAGACAAAAAAAAAGCCCAATGCAAACGTGTGTTGAGCATCAGGGATTTAAACTGGAGAAATGCTTGAGTCATTAATTTCATAGGATATGCTCAGCGGCAGTGCTGTATCTGCTGTTCTCAGGTCAAATAGATTTTCTGTTTCTCTTACTGTTCAGGAACACGGCAGCAACGGACTTAAGGGATGTTTGCCCTTAGCTTAATCTGCTGCCCTCTGGGTCAAGCTCTAAATATTTTAATGTGATAAAAATAAAGATCAATGGTAAGGTTGGCTGCTAGGTAACAGTACTTCTAGAAATTAGCTCTTTTGTGTTCGGGTTTTTTCCTCTTATGTCTTACTCTGCCCTAAGTCATTATCGCTGCAAAAGATAAAAGCCTAGAGCCTTGATTTCAATGAAAAATAGATACATAAATATGTATAAAGATTCGGTTTGATCTAATACTGCATCTAATGTGCACTGAAGTTAATAGTACTCTCTGAATTGACCCTGCTGAGTGAAGGCTCAGATGGTTTTATACTACCGTTTGAGCTGAGGATTTAGACACCACAGAAACATCACAGTATCACAGTATCATAAGGTTGGAAAAGACCTTTGAGATCATCGAATCCAACATGATTCTAAACGTTCTTCAGCAAGGCCAACTGATTTGCAGTGGTGTTTTAGTTCTCTAGGATTTAATGAAGCTAAAGGTACTTGCTCTTCTTAGCTCTGCAAGACTTTCTCAGATGTTCAAAAGTAGCATCAATGGCGCTCAATTAAATTTTTCTCGCAACTATTGAATTTCTTGAATTTTCAGTTATTTTTTTCTGCTTCAGAGCTGAGAAACTTAGCTCATGGGCACTTCTGTATCATTTCTTGACCTTCATTTTTCAGAGGTGACCATCACAGTTTCAAAGCAGTAAAGTTAATCTAATTGTATGTCACTATTCTATTTCAGTGTATTTCCACGCTTAAAATAGATCAAAATTATTTCTCACTAAAGAAGTTAGTAAAAAACCTGGAAAATACCACATCTGATGAACTGGCAACAGGTTGGGCCAACTTCCTCTCTCACCCCTCCTTATAGTTACCAGTCATTGATTTCCTTAATGTCAAGGTCACCAGAAAGCTATGGAAAACTTTATCCTAAAATGCTGGGGTTACTGGGGTCTCGTGCTATTTCTTGAAGAAAAAATGTAAAAAACTTGAAGAACTTGCAGAGTCTCTGCCCTAAAGTCTTTTTACAAGAAACTATTTTTTTATTATTAGATATTGGACCAAGCTGCTTTGCAATTTTTCCACTGCTGTTAACTGTAAATAACTTCCTGCTTGTATTAACCCTTTTTGTTCACAATATGAAAAGCTGTTTTGTATCTGCTGGGTGTAATGAGAGAAACAGATGAGCTGAGAATTTGAGGCTGGATCTGAAGCAGAGCTCTTTTGTGTTGGGATTGTGTTTATGAATTCTAATGTTAACATTCTCATTTCTGACTCCCCTTAGAGAGTGAAAATATTTTTATCGAGTAGAACATTTTTGGGAAACACAGTCATAGTAATGCAGAATTTGATCCTATGCCCACTGCAGTAAATGACAGTGTTCTTCTTAGCTTTTGGGAAATGACTGTGCTCTGCAAAGACTGTCCTCAAAAGACATTAGTATCTGCCTGATAGGTCCAAGCTGGAAAGCTGTAGTTCTAAATTCATTTCCTAAATCTTTGTGGCTGCCTAAAAGCAGCAAGCAGCAAGACCTCAGATATGACTGGGGGATGTAGATGCTATCTCAAAAAAATGATAATAAGAATACAAATATCAATACATGTTGAGTCAAGGAGGAAAGCAGCTCTTTTTGAGCAACTCTTGAGAGGGAAATTACCTAGCCTTGTGTATTGCCTTCTGGAATGCCCATGTAATGCCAAGATCTCATCCCAGTCTTGACTCCTAAATCCTCTGCCATGGCTTAATTACAGAGTGGGAGACCTTGAGTGAGAGTTTTCAAATGCCTTTATGGACACTAAAGGAAATAGTAGCACAGGGAAAAGCTTAAAAGAGCTTGATGATTTGGAATCTAAAGATTCCAAGGTTAAAGGTGCTGAGATATTTAGTGCAAGAAATCCCATGTACCTGTCAGGCTGCAGTCAACCTGAGCTGATTTGTGTTTTAAATGGTCCGCTCATGTATACGTGTCTGAAGAGTGACCCTATAATGGAGACAGAAGGTGCAGATTTTCCTTTTACAGGCCGTGTTTTTATCTGTTTTTCTTTATACACAACAGCATAAGAATCTCTTCTATGAAACTTAAAAATTTCTTCTCACATTGATTAAGAGCTCTTATCAGAGAAACATAGTATGAAGTGGATTCATTTAAAATCAGTCTTGTCCACGCTTGTGCCACATCTTATAGATTAGGAAAGTTTTATACCTTCTTTCACTTTATCACAAAAGAGAGTAAAACCATTTGAAAATTCTTGCATGGAAAAATTCCTGGGTACCATCACATTTTATTTATGGGGATTATGGAAGAAAGGCCACACGCCTATAAATTTCATTAGGTGTTTAAAATATATTTGATCTTCTTGGCCAGATAAAATTAACAGTTGGCAGAAGGTCACATAGGAACCTTTTGGCAAAGCTGAAAAGTGGTTCAAACCTCTTAATGATCCCCAGAGAAGGATTCTGGCTTTTGATTTTCTCTTCTGGGTGTTGAATGAAGTTCTCCAATTCAGCATCCACTGAAGCCACCAGGATCTAACCACTGGCTTGAATAAAAATTAGGTCTTATATCTAAAGGATGAGTAGCTGTATTATCACTTAAGTTATCTGAACTGTAGCTACTTATCCTAGCTATAAAAGTGGTCCTTAGAGTTTTACATATGACTACATTTGTATTCTTGAACAGGTCATAAGTATTCCTGCTGGAATTTCTTCTAGTTTCTGTTGCAACCAGATAACTGCCGTGCTTTCATGCTTTTTCACTTTGCAACTAAATCTGTCAGCTTTCTATCTTTATCATGAGGAGAGAATCAAAGCCTCTTTAGGCTGTGACCTCTATAACTCTGCCAATTACTCTCCTCCCATGGTGTCCAAACTCTCAAAAATAATCAAGACATCCAAAATAACTAGTCTTTTTTGGAAGTTTTGACCAAAAAGAAATACTGCTGAGTCAATATTTTTGCTGCTTGATATTTTCCAGGACTCCACTCAATAGGCTTCAATTCTCTAGCTGGGACACTACTACAATTTCAACTGCAATAGCCTGATAGATAAATCCCTTATCCCACCCTCTTGGCTTACTCTGGGATTCTGAAATATGTTCACATATCGGAAAAGGTAAACATAAGGTTCTTTGTGTTTTCATCAACCAGTTTGGCTGTGCAGCTAATAAGAACAAATCTGGAAGGTTTTGGGATCTAGTTAGACTCATGGTTTTCTGAAATGGAAGTTGTTTTTTGATTCTGCTGAGCCTGATCCACCAGAACAGATCTCATTACAGGTTTGGGGCCCAGGTCACAAGAGAAAACAACAGATGGATGAAACACACATAAAGAGCAGGGAAGATAAAAGGAGCAGAACTGTGAAAGGTTTAGGCTGATCAGAGGAGGGAAGGCTTAGTCTGCCTATCTAGTCCCGTCCTAGTGTGATGTTTTGAACTTCTGTCCTCCACAGACGCAGACAAAGTAATAAACCAGAGAAAAGAAAAAAAGAAAGGCATAGGGTGAAGAAATATGCTAGGTAGAAAACCACTGAGTTATATTATAGAAATGGAAACTCTGAACATGTATGTAGCCTGGAGCTATACTTGCGATAATTTTGCTTCTGACGAGCAAAGTAACTGTGTATTCACATTGTAAGATAAGTGTCTAGAAGATAACATGTTCTTTTCAAAATTAAGCTTGAAGACTACCATTTAGTACTGGAAGGCTACACTGTGTGCTACAGTTTCTTCTTAAAGAGTTTGCAAATCATCCTCAAATTATTCATTCATTCTACTAATTTGAAAATTGAAAGGTAGAACTTTTTATTGTACTACTTACCTGTGCATGGATATCTGTGTGAAAATGGGTGAAGAAGGAAGCAAGGGATGGAACGGGCTTTTATGTGTAGTGTTTTCCTTAAAGTCATATGTTGAAAATACTCCCCTTGCATTCAACTGTAGAAACTGTCAGAATCCACAGGAGGCTGTTGTGTTTGAACAAGACAGCTTAATTTGGTTTTGATTAAGAATAATTATTTATTGCAAGACACGCAAGTACTGATAATATAATCTGATTCCTGGGAAGGAGGTTTGTGTTTTTCTTTGGTTTTATTGTTTCTCTTTGTGTCTTGATTTAAATTTATCCTAATCAGGCATGTTTTTTGTCAAGCAAAAAAGAATGTATTTGGGATACATCTTAAAAAGCATTATTTATCATGACCAAAGAACAGCGAGAAGAACAATCTTGAAAGATTTCTATGATGGAAATGAAACAGTCAACACAGAAATATGAGGAAGAAATTACACCCATTAAATACATCTAGACTGATGAATGATATGATGGCTGCCTATTCAAGTTGGAAATTTTACACATGATTGAAGCTTTATTTAGTCTAATGAAATGTGCTTCCTGAATGCTGCATCTGAGTGATGGCATGACCTAGAGCACAAAAGCAAGTATTATGTGATTAGACTGAGATCATTCCCATTTAAAGTCATTGTGATATAATTTTAAGTTTTTAATTAGCAGCATATACTTTTGTGTCCATTGCCTCTATTATTGCGAATATCTTTTCAGGTCTTGTCCTTCCACAGGCTTGTTTGAAACTCAGCACGGATTAACAGCAAAGGATTCTGGAGATCATTGATCCTCTCTTTTTTTTCCCCCTTTTTTTTTCCATATCCTGGCCCAGCCTATCCCCCCCACCCCCCACCCCCCCAAGTGGTGAATGGGGCTGGGGGTGGGGGGCAGGGAGGAAGCTATTCTTTTAGAAGATGCTCATCTTGTGCTGAATTCTTCATAAGGTCCATAGTACACTCTTTACTTTTTCTTTAGCCCTGAATCCAACTTAAAAACTTGTTTGACCTATGAAAATATTCACATCCTTTAAGTTAATGAAGTTAAAGCTATTGTTGAAGCCACTGAATTTAAATGTATTCCCTTCACCTCCTTAGCTAGCACAGCTTGGATTTTATGGGAGCAGTGGCATTATACTGCTTTACACCACCTAGGGTCTTGTACCTACATCTTTTACACAACACATTTCTTACCTCATTTCACCTTTGTGAGCTAGGTCTTTAGGATCATAGAATCATAGAATCACTAGGTTGGAAGAGACCTCTGAGATCATCGAGTCCAACCATATCTGTCCCCTTACTAAACCATGTCCCTAAGAAACTCATCCACCCGTTTTTTAAACACCTCCAGGGATGGTGACTCCACCACCTCCCTGGGCAGCTGTTCCAATCCTTGACCGCTGTTTCAGTAAAGAAATTCTCCCTAGTCTCCAGTCTAAACCTCCCCTGGTGCAACTGGTGGCTATTTCATCTCGTCCTATCGCTTGTCACTTGGGAGAGGAGACCAGCACCCACCCCGTCACACCCTCCTTTCAGGTAGTTGTAAACACTGATGAGGTCTCCCTTCAGCCTCCTCTTCTCCAACCTAAACAACCCCAGTTCCCTCAGTCTCTCCTCGTAGGACTTATTCTCTGGCCCCCTCACCAGCCTCGTTGCCTTCTCTGCACACGCTCCAGCACCTCAGTGTCCTTCTTGTAGTGAGGGGCTCAAAACTGAACCCAGCACTCGAGGTGCGGCCTCACCAGTGCTGAGCACAGGGGCACACTCACCTCCCTGCTCCTGCTGGCCACGCTGTGTCTGACACAGGCCAAGATGCCATTGGCCCTCTTGGCCACCTGGGCCACTGCTGGCTCATGTTCAGACAGCTGTCAACCAACAACCCCAGGTCCTTCTCTGCCAGGCAGCTCTCCAGCCACTCCTCCCCAAGCCTGTAACGCTGCATGGGGTTGTTGTGTCCCAAATAAAGGACTCTGCACTTGGCCTTGTGAAACCTCATCCTGTTGGTCTCAGCCCATCGATCCAGCCTGGCCGGGTCCCTCTGCAGATCTTCCCTTCCCTCAAGCAGATCCACACTTGTACCCAGCTTGGCGTCATCTGTAAACTTGCTAAGGGTACACTCGATGCCTTCGTCGAGATCATTGATAAAGATGTTGAACTGGACCCAGCACTGAACCCTGGGGAACACTACTTGTGACTGGTTTCCAACTGGATTTAACTCCATTTACCACCACCCTTTGGGCCCGGCCATCCAGCCAGTTCTTTACCCAGCAGAGGCTGTGCCTGTCCAGGCCAATGGCAGCCAGTTTCTCCAGCAGAATGCTGTGAGAAACGGTGTCAAAGGCTTTACTGAAGTCCAGGTACGCCACATCCACAGCCTTTCCCTCGTCCATTAAATGGGTAACCTTGTCATAGAAGGAGATCACGTTGGTTTGGCAGGACCTGCCTTTGGTGAACCCATGTTGACTGGGCCTGATCACCCAGTTGTCCCGCGTGTGCTGTATGATAGCACTCAAGAAGATCTGCTCCATGACATTCCCTGGTACCGAGGTCAGACTATAGTTCCCTGGATCTTCCCTTTGACCCTTCTTGTAAATGGGCGTAACATTCCTTACTTTGAAGCTATTTTGTGTACAGAGCTGGAAGGCAACTAGCCACACAGAAAACACCAGTGTTTTGATTAAAAGCTATTAAATCACATTTGACTCGTGCAAAATTTAACATGGTTCATAATACAATTTTATGAGCCTTTGAGATTTCTGGCACCATAAAATGATGTTGTTAATGGGTTTCAGCAGTTGTTACCTAATGTTATGTTAAAAAGTAATGAAGGGGGGAAGTAAATGCAAGGGGTGAGCTTTCTTCTCAAGTCCACAGTTCTTTCCCTTCCTAGCTGTAGAGCATTAGTAGAGGTTAGCAAGCATTAAACAGAGTCAACGTGCTCTCTGTGTGGAAAAAATTCACTGCGGACCCCATATTTTTAGATTAATATGAACTTGCTGACCACAATCCTGAGTTTTAGCTTGTTCGTTAGGTTGACTGATGAACACCCAGGACCAGACAGATAAACCAGACGCTTAATCTATCTACTGTATGTGTTCAGTCAGACTAAAGCTTTATCAATCATTTCAAACTGCACTTCAAGAGCATATTGTATAGCTGCCCATTAGTATAAATCACTGTATTTGAAGTCTGAAGCAATTTAACCTGCTCCTGCACGAGGCAACTGAGGGTAGACATGTACCTGTAAGTATCTTATTTTGTGTCTGTATGGAAGATTTATAATTCCTTAGGATATTTTTTTTTATTTTTGCAGCCCATAGTTAAAATTTGGGAGGGAAAAAAAAGAAAGTGAGAAACAACCTTTCAATAAGGCTCAATTTGAAATTTAGGATAATTTTCTCAGACAACTTTTTAACTCGCTGCTTGGATATCTTCTTGATCATCCTTTTATTTCCTGCTTCAGTAAAAAGTATAAAGATAAAAGAGGATCTTAAAATAGCATATGTAAATTGCAGAATAAAATCCAGTGTTGAGACAGGCAAAAAAATTACCTTTTCTTATAGGAGACTTCCCCATTTTTTTCCTGTTTTAATGCTCTTTTTAATCTGTTTTTATAGCTCTAGTTGTGCAGGCTACTCATACGTATGTATCACAAAGGTCAAGCAGCATATTTACTGGTAAGGAGGGCCAGTTCATGTGATCATTTGTGATGCCATATACATGACCTAGGCTTCAGATGTGCTCACACCTCCTTTTCTTTTTGCTAATGAGCTATGGATATAAGAACTACAACATGCTGAAGGGGTGCTTAGTCCTGTAATTTGTTTCTGCTAATAACTATGTGTTGTTGTGGAAGATCTCAAGTTTCATAATAGTAACATGTGGAACAAACTGTTCGTCAGTGTTAGATCACTTCAGAGATTCCCTGCAGTTACTGTCTGACTTAAGCTTCAAGGTGTAGGGTTTAATAACCGTTCAAGAACTCACTTTAGCATTCAGTTATTCCCAACACCAACAGAGATCTATACCTTCTTTTGGAGCCTGGCTAGGATGGTCACCTACTTGTTCCATTAGGTTTCCAACCTCTGGCTCCCAGGAACAAATTAAATATCAGAATATTTATAAATAAATATATATATATTTGTATCATCAGAATTTTGCCTTAATTATTTTTAGCCATTGTTGTACCTTTTTTTCCCCTTTGGCTGTAGTAAATGTACTGGTGTGCACAGATTGCCTTTAGATGTAGAAATTACTCTACTAAATGGCTGCACAGAGCAGATTGTTGATAAAACGCACAGAAGAGGTTGTTTGTCAGAAGCTGGTGGAGCTCACTTAAAGACATGCAGAAACTGCATAAGTTACAGCTTATCAGTAACAAGTTTTTTCATTAATTTCTCTTCAAATTACATTTTGTGGGTTATTAAACACTGTCTTGAATAACTGGGGAAGTATGGGTACAGTCTCTATAGTAAATGGCTGGCCTAGATTTGGACCAGCTTTTGTGCATTATAAACCTGTCAACAAATACTGGTTTTAGTTCTGGTGTAGTGGCAAGCACTCAAGAACAGTTGAGAAGGAGGCATGATAATGTCTATGGGACAAATTGCACCTCACAAACATTAGTTACATGTAATGCTTGGCAAAATAAACATGAATTTTGCGCATGAATGTACTACATGTTTTTACTGCCAACAATATATCATCTGGTTAAGTCACATGTTGGATGAAGAGTGAATCTTGGAATGTTATGGTAAATGCCCAGAATATGAATGAGCAAAAACCTATGGTTTTAAGTAATGTACGTGGAGATCAAGTGCTTGACTGTGGCTATACTTCAGGTGCATGCAGAGAGATTTGGTTTCCCATACGGTCAATGAGTGGGATTATTTCCATGGGTTTCAGTGGACTTTTGGATTGAGTCCCAGAGCTTGATCTCATAGTTTGTCTAGAGGATATTTCTGAGAATATGCAGGCCTGGGCATCCAAGGTACTTGCAACATTGAAGTCATTGTAAGGAATCACAGCAAGGCCCTTTATTTAACAAGTTAAATAACTTTCCCAACCTGTTCTGGTCAAATTTAGGCAATTGGTGGTTTGTTTTACTTAAAATCACACTGAAGATGAGGTAGAGCTACATTGTTTGGCAGACAACAGATTGGCTGGTTATAAGTGTTGATCAGCTGTATAAAGCTGAAGGTGAGACTATTCTAAGACTCAAGTTTTGGATTCATGGACTGTGGGAAAACTAGTTATACAACTGCTTAGGTTTACTCTGCTGAAATGCAGCTCTTGATCACTGTAATTTTGAATGATTCTTAAATGGTTTCTGGGATTACGTGAACCACAAAGTGACCCTAACTTTGCCAAAGAATGAAGAAGAGTCACTGTGCTTCACAGCATGTTTCTGAGAGTTGTCGGTTCTGCTAACACTTCTCAGGCCTGGGGAAATGAATGGAAAGTGGTTTCCAGGGATATTCCACTGACAGTTATGAAGAAACTCACAACCACACCGCAAAAAAAAGTTTATATGGTACTTGTACTGACAAATGAATGACAGTGACGAGGATGTAGTTTAAAAACACAGCAAACGCTTTTTTGTTGTAGAACTGGTTTCAGGAAATCCTGCATTTTAGTGGGAATCTTTCACCTCTGAAAAATGTTGCCTTTTAAGAATTTATAGTGCTGTATTATCGTTTCTCTAGGTATGAATTTTGGGCCTAATTTGTGATACACTTATGGAAAGTGAAATTCACTTTGTAAAGATACTTTCCTGAGCATTTTTTCTTGCATAGCTATGTAAATGTTCTTATGCAAATAGAGGGAATAATTATAGCTTGAGGCTATATACATTACAAGTAGGGAATTCCTCATACATTTAAACACATATTTTAGAAGGAGATCTGGATCTGATTTAAAAATCTACAGTGGAGTGACACCAGCTTACATCACCAGTATATAGCCTTTCTGAAATTCAGAGAACTCATTAAAAATAACATTTATTGGAGGAGGAGGGGAATAGTGTTATATCACATAGCAAGTGAGCACAGGAATGACTGGCAAGTGAACGGAACACTACAGATGAACTGGATGGTAGACAGATTTGCAGTGTTGTAAAACACATGGGAAAAGTCCCTTCCATTTATTTTGTTTTTCAACCCCTCATTAATTTACCGCAACCACAAGCCATGTGTTCCAGTTCCTGTCTGGGAAAAGAGGCTGGTTAGGCCATGTTGTGACTTACTTGAACCAGTGATCTAACACCAGCTGATCTAAACCCAAGAAATTCAGAATTGCTCATAAAAGAGCCAAAGATCACTGGTTGTAAACCACTTAGCACTGGGATCAGTCTGTTCTGGTTGTATCATTGCACTCCTTGTTGTATATTAAGAGCTGTAATGAAGGACATCAACAGTTGAAGATTTTTCAATGAGAGTTTATGCCTTAAAATGACTGGATTTGTAGTCAACCCAAAAGTTTAAGTTCAACGTTAGCGCAGCAGCGACTTGTGTGAAATATCCCAATAACTACCCTTGTCAAAGTACGTAGTAGATGTTCTTCACATAGATAATGTTGACGCTTGTACTTTCTGCCATAGCAGCTGTGGCCCTGTTGAGTTGAGTCGTATTTCACAGCATTTTTACTGACAGTCTTGGTTCATTATGTATTCAGTTTTCCTGGAATAACACATGTTTTTGAGGGGGGATGAATGAAAGAGATGTATGTCTAGTTGGGTGATAGAAATTTTAAAGACAATTACTTTGGTCACAGCTAATTTGTGCCCAGGCTGCAAGCAGGTGACATATAATCATTCTGCCCAAGGAACAATCCTGGAAACAGACAGACTCCTGCCTCAGCTCCTCCTTTCCCTTTTTGCTTTCAAATGAAGTAAAGAGAAGCATGTCCCCTGTGCAACACAGGTAATTTACTCTTTTATGTTAAGGATGTTTGACAGACTTGAAGTCCTCGCTCTTCTCCAGTCGCTTCCAGATGTTTCCCATTTTAAGTGTCTATTTTGAAAAGGAACTAGCTGAGCTGTGCTAAGTGGCATAATTCAAGATTCACTGTGGCTGTCTTCTGCTTTCCTGCACTGTTTAAAAGCATACCACGTTTGCTTATGTATATCTTAGTGGTTAGTAATAAAGCAGCAAGTAAAAAGGAACATTATCAAGTATTGGTTTGGGAGACCTTAAACCCAGTAGACTGATTTTTGATGGCCCATCTGTGTCTAAGACGTGACAAGTAGAGCATACATCCCACTTGTTTTTAGTATTGCATGTGTAGGCTGATCACAACACAGGTCAGCGTGTGTTTCCTGTCAGTCAGAGGTTCCCTTCTAATTCTCGTCTCTCAGTATCTTGTATGATTTATGAATAATTCCAGTTTCTTGCCCTGTCATATTACACTCCACAACAACTTCTCCTTCACAGAGGTTTGTCATTGCAATGGTCCTGCATGAATCAGAGCGCCAGAAGTTCTGGAAAAGCAGTCTTCAAACAAGACAGACACACATCCACTCAAATAGGACCAGCCTGCAGCAAGTAAACAATATTTGAGCCTTCCTTATAAGTAACTTGTCTGTGCATAATGGTGAGCTCCACTAAGTTAGAAACCATTGAAAGTAAGAGTTTCAAAGATTTGATGAGTAAAAGGGAAATAATCTGTGACCAGAAGAATTAAGAGAAACACTTAGAAATGGCATAAAGCGAGTGGATAAAGAACTCAAAACTACTGATAACAAAATTAAAACAAACTTCAAACTACATTTCCATAGGTTCCAGTTCTAGAGTTACATGGAGTCCCAGTTGCCAGATAAAGACATAGGTCTTCATTTATATAGGAATATAAAATGGTTCAGATTGGAAAGGACTTTGGAGATCAGTTACACCAGCCTCCTTTTGGAAGCAGGATATGTAAATATTGTCCTCACCTGAGAACTGTTTAACCTACAGAACTAAAAAACTACAGTATGTGGCACACCTATGTTCTAATTTCGTCTTCACTTTCAAAGAAGGGAAAAATAATGTGATTTTTCAATATCAGATATTTCAATACCAAATGTGATTTGATATTTTTCCGAGACATTGATTTTAAACACTGGAGGACATTTTTCTTTTTCAAGGTGATTTTTGAGTGGTGAAGAAGCTGAGCTGAACACTCTCCCTGTGGCTTTAGAAGACTAAACATTTTGAATGATTGACCAGGAGAATGGAAATATATATGGGAATTAATGTAACCTCACCTACTGCTGAGACAGCAATGCATTTACATCTCATTAGTAAGATTGATAAGGGTTGTTATTGCATGTTTTTAAACTGCTTTCGTAGCTTAAAACATCATCTTTTTCATTAGGATGCTCAACTTTTGCATTTGCTTTTTTGTTTTATTTTTGAAACTCAGCCCTTCTTATTTTTCTCTTAGTGCATATTTATATTTTTGCTACCAGTTGAGAATTGAAGAGAAATGTTTGCCTTTTGGATTTCTCTATCCCAAGTTTAACTCTTCACAGAGACTCAAATGAGATCAAGGACAGATTTTGTCATCAAAGACAGAGGGTAACGTTTCTTTCCTGGGGTGTCTCAGCCACAACATGGTTATATGATTAAATGGTCTGATGAGTGTGAAAATTTGGAGTGATTTAGTAACTCGGATATAAGGAAGGAACTCTTATTTTGTAATCTACCCTTTAAGTAAAAAGAGCTAGAACATTTAGGATAAGGGTTGACTAAAATGTGTTGAAAAAATTTACCTATTCAATGAAGAGTCTTACTGTTTACTACTGGCATTAATATGCTGTTTACCAGAGAAAACACTGAATCTCTGCTGAAATATATTGAAACTTTGAATTGCATGGACTATATAATTTTGTCCATAGTGACTATATCACATACACATGCACATACATTTTGTAGTGCTATTTTTGCTCACATTCTGGAACTAAGATTAAAACACTTGCAAATTTGATAGCTTTGATAATACAGATTAGATCATTCTATTTTAACACAAATGTGAAATTTTAGTAAGTTATTTTCTTCGGAGAAAATTTTGATTTTGTGTTTTTAAATGTCTAACAGTGTAAATGCCAAAACAGAAGAAGGCTTTTGTGCTCTCTACAGTATTCTTGGCTTAGGTGACTGGTTAAGCTGGTATAAATGGGTATCTAAAAGTATTAGGTTTGGTTTGGGCCTTTTTTTGTGTGTGAAGAAATGGCTTAATTCTCAGAGAAGTTATGTTGCCTTTTCTCATACAGACTTATATCTGTACAGTAAACATGCCACTGGGTCAAACAACTTATTTAGCCGCTGTTGATTAGGCAAGTTTGACCCATTTTTACCTGTGTCTGTACACCTGAAGAATTAAATGTTCCCATGCATGAGAAATTATCCCAATTTGAAAACTCTGTATGTGGAGACTGCAGTTCAGAACTATCCAGGTGTGTCAGTCTGTGTTTGAACCTCTGTGCTTGACATAGCTGACCTCTGTGTGTGCCACAACGGTGGACCGTATACACCATGTATTGTACAGCATACAATTACAGGCTCAGCCTTACAGCTATGCGCACTCCTGGAAAAGTCCTCCTCTGGTGCAAAAATAGGAGGAACAGCCTTCTGACATGAGCTGGCACCTTCATGACAGGCATATCCTTTCACACTGTGGTAAAATGCAGTTCAGCGTGCTTTGAAGGCCCAGATTGGTGGTGGTCCTGGCTTATCTTTCAGTGGATACTGATCTTTATCACAGAGTCATAACAAACTTTTTGGTGGAGTTGGAGGGCGTGAGAGAAGTCTTTGGCTTCTTTTAAAACAAGTCTGTTGTGAATATTGAGATATTTTGTAGCTAGAGTGGCTGGCCTTTTTCATGTCGAATTTTAAAACGTATATAACATTCAGTGTTATATTAGACTTACTCCATTTCACTGGATAAAACAGAAAACTCATTTCAATGAGGCGCTCAAAATCTCAGGCATATAATTCATCTACTTGAGGACATTCTGTTTAATTCTTCTGTAACCCCAACTGAACGAGATGAAGTAAAACGGCGTCCATTAGAGTATAATTTCTCAGGCTTATGCAACTTTGCCTTAGCAACTTGTGATCCCCTTGATTTAGAGTTTGAGGTGAGAAAATAGAAAATTATTCAGTGATTGGAGGAAAGTGGGGCAAAGTGTTATCTCAGAGCTGTGATATTTGGCTTCCAGTGGACACAGAAACTTGACACAAATCAAATGTCAAACTAGCTGATAGTAGACAGGAAGGATTAGTGTTGACACAGCAGGCCTGACCCCTGCCAGCAGCATAGTTGTGTTTAAATACAGCCATGCCTATCTGAAATCACCCCAGGCATATAAGCAACAGAAACTGTAGGTGAAGATATAGGAAACATGGTGCGTTAGGACATTCTCATGCCTAATTGGGCTGACAGCTCAGTCTGGATGGAGGACAGTGTTTATTTACTCATTGTTGTGTGATGAGCAACTAGAAAAATATGCCTGCTTTAGTCCGTGCTGATATTGGTCCTAACACTGTCTGGCTCCGGTTGCTGTAAGGCAGGACAATACAACAGAAAAACTTCCTATTCATCATCACTTCTAAGTCTGTCTTGGCACAGATATGCAATGACCTCAGATCACAGTTGGGTCTAGTAAGGAATTTATCTTCATGGAAATGTGACCTCTTGCTACCAGAAGGCTACAAAAATACAAGTAACAATGGGTAAATGAAGATAAAGGTTTATCCTGGCCAACTTAAATTTTCAAAACAATTCAGCCCTGCCATGAAAAAACTACAATTTGACATAGGATGCTCTCTGAAGCTCTTAAAAAAGTTATCAAGGTCACGGTTGAAAGAATGTGTTATTATTATTATTATTATTGTTTTTATAAGTGAAAATTACTGGATTGAGTCTTCTTTGGAGTGATGCAGAAGTTTTCAAAACCCAGAATCTGCTTTGGCTACAGGAACAGAGATTTCAAAAATTTCACTTTTTCACTGAGGAATTAGGTTTTTTCCTCTCTTAATCTTCACCTTCCACACTAGGAGTTCATACTCTGTATGTGCTTTTAATCTTAACTTCAATATATTTTATTGTAGCTAGCTTTTAGTTACAGTTTAATAACTTCAGGTTTTTTTGCCCTAGGTCATATTATAATGAATTAAAAGCTTTTTCTGTGATTTATTTGAATTTATACAGCTGCCCTTGAAACAGCTGCGTAACTTTTCCTACTGACTAGGAACAGTAGAAGTTTACTCAGTGTAGACTGATCAGCTTTTACTTCCAAACTCGATTTTTCCAAAAAAAATGTGGAAATGAATCCAGATCCATTAATATGTTTCCAGATATTTTGTGTGATATTGTTATTTCTTAAATTGAATTTATCCTAAAAGTCATTTAGACTGAATAAGAACCATATTTTTATATGGTTTGGTATCGTACCTTGTGCAATGAAATCTTTAATCTGATGAGGGCCTCTGGTACAACAACGATGGCTGCTACCTAGTTTCCAGTCTTATAAAGGAAATTATAAGTAGATTTGTGAAGAAGCTTGCATCAGCTATCGAGTACCTTTTAATTGCATGCTGCTAGGTTCTTCATGTGAAAACAGCTTAGAAACCCAGTACCTGCTCCATCAAGATCTGTGGAGAGATGTGTCTGTCAAAATTGTGCCGAGCCTGTGCAGAGGACCTATCAGAATGATGTGGCAGGCTCAGAATACGCATGGCATCAAGCGTTTGATTTCATTCATCTCATTTCTAAAAACTGGCACCTAAAACCGAACTGTAGCCAGGAGCCTATGTCGATTACAATTCAGCAGGCTGCTAGGATAATGAATAATACATGCTGTGTTGGAACTTGCCTACAAATTGAAGAACAGCAGATAGGATGGAAGAGGCAAGAGGTCAGTAGTGTGAAGCTTAGGGAGCACGTGGTTTGAATGCAACTGTGAAATCTAAGACACCTCATCAATTTGTGAGACGTCTTTAATAAGTGCCCAGCTTCGTCTTAAAGCAGGGAATCCTCTCCAGAATTCAAAACACATGAAAGACATTAACTCATAATTCCTAATAGTCTCCTGAGTACCTGTTAATAATTATGGCTGGCCTTTTTGGCTTGAGAAGCTTTTTATTACCTGGTGTTAAACCTTTTAGTGTAAATTGGAAACCAGTATAGGATGCTGAATGTGTAAAGGTGTATTTATTAATATGTCCATATATTTACAAGTATGAGTGAAATGTATGGTTCTTATTTGCACAGGACTAGCAAATATCAAATTGAAATGAAGACTTACTATTTACATGTGCCTAAAATTATGGGATGAAAAGAAATCTTGTAAAGAAAAGAAAAAAAAGAGTAGCAATAAACTCGAGTTTGAGTTCATACTATTACACAGAAATATTATTAAAAGTAAAATTTTTAGAAAAATATGAATGATCAGTTTGTCCAGTTGTTCTATTAACAAGGGAAATGTTAATTAACAAAAAAACCCTGTCTGTATATATCTGCATTAAATGGGTAAGTAAAGAAAGAGCAAGATAGATTAGATCCTGATGTAGAGTGTATGCTCTAAATTTAAAAAGATTATAAAATGCAACAAAGGTGAAACACTCAACCAAATGTAGAGCAAGTGTGGTGCATTGAGTTATAGAGCAAACATTTTATTCGTCAGAGCTCTGAAGAACTTGGGCTCAGTTCTCCATCTCTGGATAATGGAGACCTAAATGTAGTGTTTTTGTAATATATGTTCAGTTAGAAGCCCTCCTCCCAGCTTTCCACTGCCAGAATGAGGTAAGGAGTCTGGAGATTTCATAACTAATAAGCCAAGCAGTAAAATGGTGCACATTTGTGTCTAGCCTGATGAAGAGTGGGAATGAACCCAGAAAAGCCTTGGCTTTTTCAGCACAAACACTGATGGGCAGATGCACTTGAACCTTATTCAGTGTATCTCTCTGTCTCGAAACTGCGCAAATACCATCCATGACATTTCAAAGAAGTAAAAAAGGCAAGAAAAACCTGACCCCAGTTGTTGTACAAATCCACTGTACAGAATGAGAGCTAGGCACCCTACACACCTGTGAACTGCCAATAGCTAAATGTTAAGAAACTGGGTAGGAATAACTGAAGAAATTTTTAAGATCTATATTGAAATACCTAAACATCCTTGACTTCCACTCCCGTGGGAGAAAAAAATGAAAATCCTCTTTCTCTGGGCAGAAAAAATGTTGTAATTACAGAGTATCTTGCTGTACTTAACAGAAAATCTAGTAAGGCAGTTACCATGAAACGCTCCAGCTCTTAGTCGTCTGGGAGACTCTGCAGGACAGCGAGATTCAAACAGACCCTTCACACTCCATCCTCTGCTGCAGCTCAGGCCTTTCCACAGCAGTGTGATGGGATTGGGAAGATATTCTTTCAGATACAAAGATCTTAGACCCATCCAGAACTCTTATATACTTCATTACTGAAAAGACTTTGATAATAACTAATATCCTTTAAATATTCTGAATGCTGTCTTCATACATCCTGGGTTAGAAAATATGAAAGTAATAAGGCAGGATAAAAAAGAAAATTCTTATATTTTTAATGCGACAGAAAATACAGCCTTTGCTGTTGGACTTAATTCTTAGTATGAATGCCAATATTGTGTTTGCAGTATTTTTAAAAGGCAGCATAGAATCATACTGAAGTGAGTATTTGTGATGTTAATACAAAATTCTGGGCCTTTAACTCTGATAAGCGTAACTCTTGAGTGCTATGAAAAATTTCATTTCCAAGGAAGCTGAAAAAATTTAATGGCTATGTTCTTCATTCCCCATTGTGGACCAGATTTGGAAATACCTGCAAGACCCAATATATTTAGTTTCAAGGACATCATGAGGAATGCATAGATGAAAGCTTTGTAATTGTGGACATCCAGATCTGTTCTTACAAAAATGCCTTACATTTACATGGTCTGTTACCCTTGTGCTCTGAAGAGCATTGCAAATGTAGAAAATAAAACTACAAGAGGGTGAGAGTTAGCCAAGAAAAGCAGCTGTGTATGACTGAGTTGAATCCCAAGCACTTAGAATGCATCTGTATGGCTTGACAAGATGTGCTGTATTTGTAATGTGACATGTTTGGTCCTAGAACTACTTGGATATAACGGTGGAGGCATATGAAACCATTGCAGTCATGAAAAAAGGAAATTTCAATATCTTTGTGCACAAAATTGTGTTCAGAATTAGCAAGATGGGTTATTTCTGTACTTCAGAAAAATAATGTGATTCACCTGGTCTTTTGCAGAGCATTCTTTTTAAAATCCTTTACAATTCTTTAAAAAGAAAATGTGGGAAGGCAAGGAGGAAATGTGTATATTCCTGAGAATTGCTGTAATCTTCAAGACTATGCAAGTAGTTTGTTCATTTGGAGTAAGTTAATATGTAAACATTAAGGTATCTTAGGGTCAATGAGAAGTTAAGCATGGAAAGAAGAATGCAGGGCAGAAAGCTGAGGGATTTGAGTTCAATTCAAGCATTGGGATAGACTTCCCACATGACCTTGAACTTCTCATTGAGATCCATGCTTACCTACATAACGGAAATGTAGCACATTTTACCCATACCCAGGCCTGCATCCCAACAAGGGACAATTTCTATGTGTCTTTTCTCAACTGAGGAAAAGGATACTTTATTTCATTGTTGAATCATTCAAGAGGAGAGATTTTGAATGTGCCTAACAATGATTAACAATGCTTATTGATTACAGGACTCTTTGATTAGAATCATACATTTCTGAAATAGATAATTCTGAAAGAAAGATGATGCGGAGCCACTCTTGAATGCAGACTGCCTTTTTTCATTGGAAGAGCTATAGGCATTCTTACTTCTACGGAAGGAATAACGCGTACTTGTTCTAAAACAGAAATAACGCCTCCACCCTGTTGCTACAGTTCTGCTAGGTGACCTGCAATCCCTGCTTTTGAGTCAGGCTTAGTGTGGTAAGTATTTTCTTTGTGCAGCTCTCATTGTGTCCTATATTAAAATATGACTTTGTTATGTAATGAAAGCCCTCACTAAGGGCACATCCTTAGCCTTCACTAAGCCCTCACATCCTTATGCTGTTAGAGCAGGAAGTTCCCAGTGAGGTGGTATTTCCTTCACAGCGCAGTGCAAATACCTTGCGCATGGCTTTCAGAAGAAGAAAATTTGCACTAATGTGATGCTTTGGATCTGTGTCTTATTGTGCCTATTTACAGTGTTAGAAATTGCACTGATATAAAGATACACAACTTCTGGCTCTCTAGACATTATTTGAAGCTAGCCTGAACATTTCCTTGTGATGTAGCATTGTGCAGTGCAGGCTTAGATACCTGGCACTTTATGTGAATCTGAAGTAAACTAGATTTCATCTCTACATTGAGTACCTTTTAGCAGTCTATAAAGAGATTGAAGGACTGTAGTCCTACATCCTCATAATTCCCTCTCTGGCTATTCACACCCAACATCAGGCACCTAACTTGTGCCAAAGCTAGAAACCTAATTACATAGGTAGCCTGGTGAAGCTATCTTATGTGAGTAGGTGAATCCTGTGGAACTGACTGTTGTGTTCTCTTGACTGCAGAGACAACCACTTTTCTAATTTAAGCAACGAGTTAGTTATTGATCCAGATCTCCACTTCCAGAATATGATTGACTTAGCTTAAGCTATTTCCCCAGTGGCAAAAAATAATCTGAAAAGAAATGTAGAATAAGTGTTTACATATGTACAACAATACCAGTGTATTTGCAGTGTAACTAGTTTCACATTCTACCTTTATGTTCATGTAACAGTTTACATAAGACAAGTCCCATGGTAATTGATTCAGTTTTTAACAGTGATTGTTTGATTTAATCTGGAAAAAAAATTGCCAATTCTGAGTTTGCTAGATCTTGAAATATGACTCCATTTGAGGCCTCTTCTTTAAATATCTTCAGTTTTAGTGGAGCTCGTAGTTGAAGTCACCATCAGAGTTCAGTTCTGTGGAAAAAGCACTTGTTATAAATCTCAAATAGTCAGTAATTGATCACAGCCTGGAACTGTAAAGCTATCTAAGTGCCTGAAATTGCATACGTTTGTGGTATGGTATGTGGTTTCAGTCCAGGTCAAGAAAAAGAGACGCCTTGGAGAATATGAAAGTCTTAATAAGCTTTCGACTAACAGACTGGGTCAAGGGATAGCGTAGTCAGAGCATCCCATCGTTAATGCTATGTGGTGAAATAAACTGCTTTTGACCCTCAGTGTTTCAGCTATTTGTCTCAGAACACAGGTGCTCCTTTTGTTCAAATTCCTCAGAAAATCACTTGATTATCTCTCTGTTTGTTTGTTTGTTTATTTATCTATTTTTCCATTGAGTAACATGACAATGTAGTTACTGAGGTCACCTGGATTGACAGAAGTGGTCAGCTTTGACCTAGCAATGCTAGTCTAACTGAATTTCTTCAAAGGATCATTTCTAACTACCAAAAATTTAAACAGCATCCTTTCTTCCTACTGACACTTCCATTCAGGAAAGAGTCAAGGAACTGCAGACCTCTCATTGGTGCCTGCAGTGGTATAAACAGTGTGGTAAAAACTGAGATTGCTTGGGCATTTGATGAACAAAGTCTTTACTCAGGAACTTAAACTCAGATTTCTAGATTTTTTTTTTTGAAGAAACAGCGAACAGTTTTTAACAAGCTTTCAATGGGATCATCCTGTGGCTTTTCATCTGTTCTAAACATGACTTATTTTGATATTGGTATCTCCATCCTTTTGCGCTATTAAGGCAATATGAGAGTGCTGATACAGTATGATTTTTTCATAATTTTGAGATTAAAACTTTTTCATTCAAATCATTCACCACTATGTTAACAATTATTTTTTAGAAGAAAGAAAAATTAATTAAGATCTCTCTGTCATAATGTTGAACTTGGGCACCCAAGCTACCTTTCCTTCATGACTAAGTAGGGATACCTCAGCCACCCAATGATCTTTCGACTTTACACACCGTAGTAATTGTGACAAGTAACTTAGGCACTCGTAGTTGGTGTTTTAAAATGGTGTAGTGCAGGATATTTCTGACATGGTTTCGTAATGGTTGGGCAAGCACCCTAAAAGCTGGATCATTCTTCCTAAAGGCTGGGACCTTTCTCATAGCGCTGTGCGTCCATAGCACCAGCACAACAATTGTGTTCAGAATCGCTGTATATCTGAGGCTCGCCTGTGAATTATAGGCTTCCTCTTTACAATGATGGGTTAGTAAATGATTGCCTCTGATGTACCCTGTATATTACTAACTAATCCCAGACCATGGTGCTCAGAAACTTGGGAGTGGAGGAGAAAAGAAAGCTGTCTTTTTCCATCCAAGGCTCTACATCTGGAAAGAACAAATCAATGAGCAACTCTGCTTGTTGTTTTTGTGCCTTATATTCAAGAACTTTGCAACTCGAGTAAGGTGTGTAAGAAGGAACTAAAACTTCATCCAGCTGATTAAAAAAACCCCCTAAATAAACCAGTTACCATTATTGCTTCTATACCTTGCTGCTCCAATGGACACAGTTCTCAGTCAGGAATCAAGGTTCACTCCTTTATGCCCCAAAAGATCAGAATCAACCTACCAGTCAAGATGGAGCAGATGAAAGAGAGGTGGTTGATAGTGGAAATAGGCTGTACAGTAATTCCAAAGAGTGTGTTCAGAAATTACTATTTATGTTGTCATCTCAGTCACAGATGGCCACATGTTCAACCAATGAGAAAGCTTCACAATTTGTGCAATAGATGAATTTTTCAGACTTTCATGTGCTAAGAGAGAGTGTGAAGCAATTCTTTCTAGCATCTGCTCTTGAATAACCACAGACTTTTTAATATTTTCCCTTCTATAGATACATTATCAAACATCTTTTTTACTTAGTATGTATTCTGTAATAATGCAACAATTTCAAAAGATTAACCAAGATCCTGATATTAATACTTTACCGACCTTGTAATGTATTAGACTTTATATCCAGATAGATTCTAAAAGGTGTTACAGAAGTAAAGCAGTAGCAGAGTGTCACAAGTCCTTTTAAATCAAACACCCTACTCTTTGCTCAAGGCAAGTCTCTATTCTTTGGGGAGAGACATTCCAGATATTCATAGCAGGTTTTATGAAGCTTATTTAAGATTTTAAAATAAGAAAGTGAGTTTTAAATAAGTATAATTCTTAACATCTGAGAATGAAAATTTAACTTAGGTGAAAAAAAAAAAACATACTGAAATATGGATTAGCAATGTTTCAGTTATAGAACTCAGTTCCATTTTTTCTTCTACTTTCTTTGCAGTAGTATGGCATATGTTCAGTGGAACGTGTATTTAGTCACTGGCTGGAGTGGCCTAAAGAGCACAGGCAGAAACTTCTGCCTTGCTTAAAAGGTACACATGTATCTTCATTAGTGGAGTACTAGAACTGCTTGGCACAGCTCAAACGGAGTATATGGCTAGATGAATTAATGGGGCCTATCTTCTTAGAGATGTCGTTATTTAGCATGGCTGTATTTAGAGCTATCCTGTCTGAAAAGGCTTGTAGTGAATTCTCCCCCTCCACTGCAGAAACATGATCCTTCGTTAGCTCAGCAGATGATGGTCAGGCTTTGAAAGTTACAAGTAAACCTAAATAAATTGAAGTTTCAGAAGTCAATATTGCTCCCCTCTGTTTTTTTCCCCAGATGCTGAGGAATAAGAGATATGCTCAGCTGAAGAACTGACAAGCAATAAAAGACTTGCAGCTGGTGGTGGCCCTGATATCCACTTCAGTGTAGCAGTCTGCCAAGCAGATGCAGAGGGTGGTCTAGTCGTGAGAGTTAGAGTAAAGGGAAGCAAAGCAACATGTATGACTGACTCCAGCCTTTAGCTTGTTAGGGAGGAGCAGATATTGTTGTTATTAATGCCAATCAGGACGAACTGCTTCCTTGCCAATGAGCAGAGGATGCCTACAGAGAAATCCAGCTGCTGGAATGCCATCAAGTATCTGGTGGAGCACCTGCATTCCAGCTTCATATCTCTGTACCACTCCATCTGATGAACCTTCCATGTAGAAGTACTGATTAAGGAAAGAGTACAGAAAGTTAGTTTCACTACTGATAATTACAGCATTAGACCATCTCAGTCTTATTTGACCCACAGAACAGCCTAAAACAATCTTGAATTTCTCTAAACTCAGTTTACTGTCAATATTCCTCTGACAATGAAATGAGGGTCAGGTTTTCTCTCATGCTGTGGTAATTCAGGAGAAAATCAATGCAGTTACACTGTCAAGAAAGCAGTGAAGTAAAAGCTGTCAGTCCTCAATTGAAGACCAACACGATTCTGATGTAACAATGCTCTGCTTTCAAGAGTTGAGAACCTTTAAACAGAAAGTAATCTGGTTTTCCCAGTTCAGTTAAAAGAGGGGCAGGTGAAAGGCATAAAAAGGAAAATCCTCAATGTGGCAGCTGAGAACAAACAAAAGCAGATGGCGGAGACTAAAACCAAGACCTTTTTACTTCAGAGGCCTTAGGTCTCCTTCACTGTGTCTCTCACTATATAGTGAAGGTCTGTAACTTCTAAATAAAAGAATTCAATCCCTGTGCCCAAAGCCAAGTGGCAAAGACTGGTTGATGCTAGCTCCTTATTAGAGCAGTGTTTGTTCCTGCTTCATGGCCTATTGAACCTGAATTCACCTGACCCATGCGGCGTCCCAAAGGGGTCCTATAGAACTAGCACTGGGTATTTCTTTTCCCATTATCAAGTGCCTGAAACTCAGTGATGCTATGTTCATACTCTGAAGCACGTTGCTTTTACAGCACAAAACTGGTGATACATGCTTAGAAGTATGGCACAAGGACACATGGGAGTGCCTGAGGCTGTAAAGCCTGCTGGGATAGTGTTGCAGAACAGTTGAAGTGGCCAAATCATGTCTTGTATCTGCTGCTTTAGGAGCGGTCCGCAAAGAGCAATGTTGCTGAACTGTAACTAGACATAATACTGGAGGGATCTACTTGGAGGAGTCTGGATATAATCAGGGAGTGAACTGTGCTAGGTACAGTCATACAAGAACATGTACAGCTATGTACTATGGATTCTCATGGTTCCAGTGTCTGAGTTAACTTCTAGGACCGATTTTTTTTACTTGAGTAAATATATGCCTAAAGATAGTGCAGAAGGGAGTTTCCATTCTACAGCTGCATTCTCAACCTGGAAAATTGTGCAGTGCTGCAGCACATTCTCTCTAGGGAGCCCTTTTCATCCACTTGTGGAAAAGCCTTTTCATATGACAGCCTCCTCATTCCCTCCCAGAGGCTGAATGGGATCCAGCAGAATTTATCATGTTCTTTGTACAACTCTGGCTTAGTTATCAAGAATAAGAGCAGGATATAAAAATCTTGTTCACATAGGAGATAGTTTCAGTCTCATCTCTGTACTTTCCTTTCATCTCTTTTATTTCCTTGTAGTTGTTCTGGCTGTGGTATTGCTTTTTTTGTGAGACTCTGGGTGATCTCATCAGGGGAAATCCCATAATGGTTATTATTAATCTTGGATACAAAACACACACTTTGTCCTCTTACTTTTCTGGTGATGCTGAGAGACCAGTCAGTATATGACTACTTATCAAAAGGATGGTGCTTTTGACAGAACAGGGATTGATTTAGTGCAAACTGAATGGGAAACTATGACTATCATAAGCTTTGGTGAAATCCGAAGGAAATTTTTCATGATTCATCCACAGTTGTTAGTGTAAGGCCCAGATCCATACAAAAGAACACCTGATCTGCTATTGAGTGCAACTCTTGAGGACAGCATTTGCCCACTTTTGTTGCTCTAGCAACAGGCGTGCATATGAATCACTATTTTTTAAAACAACACAAGAAATTACCAATTTTGCTATGGGAACTTTTCTGTCATAAAGAAAATCATATTTGCTCTACAAACATTGAGTTCTCCCACTTTTTAAGGACTAGCTACCACTCTCTGAATCATTAAAAACAGAGAGCCCCGTTTCTTGACTCTTGAGAATCCAAAAATGTGCCAAAACATACACAGATTTAATATTTTCCAGTAGCAACAAATCAGACCCTTTCTCTCAAGAAGATCCCATTTTAGAACAGTCTCTTAGGTCATTTGACAAGCTCAAAGTGAACCAACTTTAGCAAGTAAAATAATTTGCCTTATAGGGTGAATTTCATCCCTTCACTTAAAGCTTTTGCATCATCTGTCCTTTCAGGATAGGTTTCGGAAGACTTGCACTCTTGCCTCTGCACAGCAGTGCTGTCTTTCAAAATGCTGCCCTCCCTGGTGCATGTGCACATTTGTGCACCAGCACAAGTATATGAACATGGTGATATTTCACTAGCTTTGATTTTCAGTCATTCTGACCCCCACTTCTGCAACTCTGAAAACCTTTTACATCCATGTATGTCTACATGTGCGTGCATAAGTGAATAGACTGAAAAAAGCTTAGACACCCTGTGAAATACCTGTATTACGGGATGTTTCATAATCTATTCATATATTCTAATACTTCTGCTGCTTGGGTTCATAGTTTGTAGACAGACTAGCTTTGTTAATTTTCTCTGTTTCTGTTCTGATTCCTGGTTTTACATTTCTCTCTCCTGGTAATGCTCAGTCAGTACAATAAGGGGTTTTTTAAGGCTGGACAACAAGGAGGATAAAAATGGAGAGAGAGATACTTTGAATCCCAAAGGTTACTCATTTTTGTCTGAACTGAATACATGCCTGCATATAAATGTGTTTCTTCTTTCAAAAACCCATTTGCTTTTTTCTGCTGACCCTGGGTTAGTCTGAAGTTACCTGAAACTGTTTGTAGCTGTTCAGAAATTGCAGGCTTTCCCACCTGAATTCCTCCCGTGTCAGCTGGAGGGGGCTTTCAGGTGGGTGTTTGTTTCATTGCATCTCAAAGAGATTCATTCCTGTGCTGAAAGACAAGCCCAAGACAATGTTTTACAGAGCAGAAGATATTGTGAGGGACCAATTATCACATAAGTGGTTCTCACGGCTTGGGCTGGTACTGTGTGCCAGGTTGCACATTAACTTCTTTCACTGCTTTTTACCCAGTTTACTCAACATTCTCAAGTGGTGGCTTTGTCAATTGTTTTTCCTGCTGATATTTTGACAGATGATAGCCCCTTGATGCCAGCTTAACCCAGGTAATAAGAAATAGGCCAACGTGAAACTTTAGACCAAGTGACTGCTCTCATGGTATGGAGGAGCAGTAGGGTTGGTTCTGTTTTAGAATAGTTATTAATTTTCATCTGGCAAATAGATCTCCCAGCTCTGCTCTTGTAATATTCTCTGTATTAAAAAAAATCAACACAGAGACCGTATTATATATTTTTTTTCACTGCAACACCGTACGTAAGTATCCTCTAATGAATGTCAGGGTGCATTTAGGGAGTATGTCTGAATCACGAGCACAAACGTATTTAAAGATTTATAGCATTTCATGGATTCTAAATGAATGTATAATGACCAAGCAATTTTCAGTGTAGTTTTCCTATATAAATCTTACCAAAATTGCTGACATAGCATTATTAACACTAGGGGCTGGTATTGCTGCAAAGTGAAGAGATTTATGTGGAAGATAAAGCAGGGATCCTGTGCAAGTGGAGTTTGCTAATTTATGTAGCTGTTTGTTAGTTTAAGGCCTTTCTGTAATTTGAATATTGCAAAATATTGCATTGTTGTTTTGTTTTTTCTTCTTCTGATAATTGACACTATAGTTAGGGGGAAAGTGGAATACCATTTTAAAATTTTCCCAGTATTTGGAGCTGAATTTTAACGATAATCTTTCCTTTTAGTATTTCCTTTTAGTATTTCCTTTTAGCTTCATCCTGTTAGATGCTGAATGCTTTACATGGCTTCAAACAAACATAGGAACTGAACTCAGGCAATGTTTATTGTTGCCAAACCTTTCTTTTTCATCTTTTAGGATTTTTTTATGACAAGAAATGGCACAGAAAAGCTGAGAAAATGAAAGTATTCTTAATTAGAGCATATCACATATACATATACAAATACATACCACATATTTGTTTCTATATAAAATTATTAACCTCTATAATATTTAAACAGCAAAGATGTTAGAAAAGGCAGTTTACCTTTTATTACTTAAACTATTGCCATTATTTTTTTAAACCTATTATAGCTGGAAAGATTAATGTAGGTGAAACACTTTTTTTTTTCTCTTTGCTCAGTTTCTCTTTCTAAGCTGAGGGAACTATTTAATGGAATACAACAATCTTTTTTTTTCATTAAAATTTAAAGACAACAAAAGATAATTATCTTTCTTTTTTTTGCAGAGGCTAAAATGGTTTCTTAAGTACACCAGCAAATGTCAGTTTGTAGGTGACTTATGGTGATAGTTTTCTTTTCCTTTTCTTTTGCATATGTATTCATGGGTGTGTGGGTGTCTTGGGATCTTCATTATACGCATGAGTTTGCAATAAATAGTTGCCCTATTAGGATGATCTGGTGATTTTTCTTTTATAAAATCATGGTAGAAATTATTGTTTGCTTTGAAGACCCCACTGTGTGTTCCCTGTAGACACACCCACCCTTGAGATGAGGAAGATTTAAAGTGAGAATACCGCGACGTGACCATGAGGCCCGCGTCTTACAATACACCTAGTGATCTCTATGGCATGGTGATTCCTGTCAGGTCGTGACTGTTGCCATTAAATGCAGTTTAAATTCCTGACCCCGATGGGGTCAGATGAGGAGGGTGCTGGTCAGATGAGAGGTGTTTCAGAGGTTACACAAATTTGGAGTCCAGGGGCTGAGCTCTACATTGAGTTTAGCAGGAACTGACACATCTTTACTTTGTTCAGGATCAGGCTTTGAATGTCTAGAGAACTGCAAGATACATCTACAGAAAAGTCTATTTAAGGAACTCTGATTTCATGTTTAATTCTGACCATAGTAGGGTCTGGAGGAATGTTTTGTGCAATCTGGTTGGCTAATGGACCTGAGAGGCCCAGCTCCTGGGGACTCATAATAACAACCAAAGAGAAAACATACTGAAAAAACTCCAGCAAGACAGACTTCTAAAAATCTCTTTTCTCACATATTTAGCCTGAACTAGCAATAACAGCTTCGATTCAGGGCATTTCCTGAGGATTAATGACTGTCTGGGGTCATCATCTCCTCCCAGTTAGTTATTAATCCCCAGGAAATACTCAGTGCCTTGATCATTATTGCTTAATTAGCATTGAGAATGTGGGGGGTTTAGGTTTCTTTTCATGCATCCTGCGAATTGCTAGGGTGGGGGTTGCTTTCATTAACTTGTCCTTTTCAGCCTAGGTGGGAGCATGGGCTTTGCTTCCAGTTTGCAGGTTTGAGAATTTAGTCACAGGATTAAACCTTTTCAACCAGTTTGAGTTCCATGTGAAAGCACCACTAACAGCCCACATCTGCAGTGCATCAAGAAATGTGTCCCCCTCAGCTCTGCTGAAAAACATCAGGTGGCATGGGGGCAGTAGCTGGAGCCTGGGAGCAGAGGATGCTGAAAAAGGGCAAGGAGAGTTGGAGGTGGAGAAGGGAGAGGAAAAGGGAAAAAGAGAAGCTCGGAGGAGCGGAGAAGTTAGGCACTTCCAAACTCAACAAACAACTTTATCATCCACAATCATGTGAAGTTTTGAAACTTTGGGAATTTTTTGAACTCCAAGCAGTTTTCAAAGAAATGTTCTCTAATTCAAAGGGCCCCAAATTCAGCTAAACAAAAATACTTAATTAAAAGAGGGGTATATGTCAATTCAGACTGTAGCCTTTCTTTCCCACACCTGGAGGAAAGGAAGAAAGCATACAAAGTTCCCTTTCAAGCGTTGTGTGGTTGGACTGAGCTCAGGAGGGATGATCCTACCAACAATCCTACTCCTGCAACACTATTCCCTATATAGATTAGCTAAAGCTCTGGGAGATACACAGTGGGATGTGGGCACCACAAGTCTGCGTGTCTTCAGACACACTGTGGTTATATTTGTTCATTTATTTCTTATGTATATATTTTGAAGTATATATTTTCAAGTATATTTTGAAAAGAAAATTAATTTTAAAAGGGAAATATCAAGTTTTCTGCTCCAAACAAAGTCATAATATTATTTTTTTCAAGTCTTTCTTTTTAAAAAAAGTTTCAGAACTCCATTGGGGGTGGCACTTGGAACTGGTTTAGTGATGTTTTCCTAGGAAATTCTGCCTCAGATCTCATTACTCACGTCTGCTGGTGTGGGAACCTCTGTTCATGTCCCCTCAGACGTCTTTTTTACTCTTGCGTGTTTAAGTGAAAGTTGTAGCAATCTGTGCTTTAAGTTTAAGACCAGTAGAGGCCAATCAGTTCCATGTCTTGCAGTATAAAAAGCATATCCTAAATAAATATCTGGCCTCACAAATATTTATATGACTTCTGTGAAAATATACAAACATGCAAGATACATACTTTGCTCCTCAAAGTGCTACTCTTTTTACTTTCCTACCTAAATATCTCATTTAATACTTTAGCCCTGCAGAGACACAATGGTCCTAAATGAATGAAAAATTTTGTTCAGAACTATGGATTTCCAGAAGGATCGAGGCCTGCATTTTGTTTGCAAACTCCACTCTTAATAATGGAAAAGCTAAACTATGTATTTAAAAAATATTCAAGTATGGATGTTTGGGATGTCACACTTGGCTTTGAAAAAAACCATTTGAAGGATGGTAATATTCTAAAAGTACTAGCTGCTTTGTTAGTTTGAAGAGTATGTGATTGAACAAAAATGTGTTTACTACTTTTTTTAGTCAGCCATCAGAGTAGTTATGCTCTTTAAATTTTGCCTGAAAAACACGTTCATTCAATATCATGTATAAATAAATACAAATAGCTATTTCAAATTTTTGAAACAGCTTTTCAAAGGTATAGAACCCGGAGTAACTGAAATAACTCCTCCTAACCAGATATTATTTATAGTTAAATCAATAGATATAAAGAGATATGACTGGTTTTGACCTTAACCCTGAGCAACATTAAATCTAATCCTCATTTCAACTTTTTCCTTAAATATGAAAAAGACATTTGACAGAGACAATGGCAACTGTATGTTTTAGGTTCTCCATAGAGTGTGCTATAATGTTCTCATCCAAATCTTGGTCTTGTAACTGACCTCCGACAGCCAATATATGGCCATTTCAAAATGATAAAAGGCATAAAAAAGGGAGAGGGCGTAGAAAAAAGTCATTATGCAGATGATATATAAATACCCATTAATGAGAGACATTCCTTTGTACATTCAAGTTCATAGCAAAGTTCCATACTGAATAGGTCTCGGGGGATTTAAGGCTTGATCACACATATTTTTGCATGGTTGTAGGCTTACTAAAGAACAAAAAAGAGATCTGCATAACACAAAGGGGCTATAGCCCTTAATAGATAAGATCAAAACAAAATGTATGGGAAAAACTTCTCTGCTTTCTTGGGAGACAAAACAATATCATAAATATTGGGGGTTTTTATTTTACTGTAATAAGGGCAGTCTGAGTGGAAGTCTGAAACTACAATGTCAGCAGAACAATTTCTCAAAAAAAGAAGAGTTAAAATACCAAAGGAACTGAAGAATGAGATGAGCAGTCATGAATCTGTCATAATGTCTGATGCTTTGTGCACATCCAAGCCCAGCTGTCTCACTGGTATCACTGGGAAAGCCAAAGCTGGGGGAAGCATGTGGCTATACACTCACTGGGATTCCTGTGCTGGGAGGTCCACTCACCTTCATTGCTCTATCCATCTGGCCTTTGGCCCTCTTAGTGTCCTCTGTTTGCCTTGCCTTACTTCTTAGCCTGTAAGACTGAGCTCCTCAGACATATCTAGGCACCTCTCATAAAAATCAGTCCCCATCTCTCTGAAGCCCTTGTAACAGAGTATCATTTTTATAATGTGTTAGAAAAGATCGTAGAATCATAGAACGGTTTAGGTTGGAAGGGGCCTTAAAGCCCATCGAGTTCAAATCCCTCTGCCATGAGCAGGGACACCTCCCACCAGACCAGGCTGCTCAAGGCTCCATCCAGCCTGGCCTTGGACACCTCCAGGGAGGGGGCAGCCACAGCTTCCCTGGACAACCTGTGCCAGTGCCTCACCACCCTCATCATGAAGAATTTCTTCTTAATGTCTAATTTAAATCTTCCCACTTCCAATTCAAAGTCATTCCCACTCATCCTATCACTACTCGCCCTTGTAAAAAGTCCCTTCCCAGCTTTCCAGTAGGCCCCCTTCAAGTACTGGAAGGCTGCTATAAGGTCTCCTCTGAGCCTTCTCTTCTCCAGGCTGAACAACTCCAATTCTCTCAGTCTGTACTCATAGTAGAAGTGCTCCAGCCCTCTGACCATCTTCGTAGCCTCCTCTGGGCCAGTTCCAACAGTTCTGTATCCTTCTTACATTGAGAATTCCAGACCTGGACACGGGACTCCAGGTGGGGTCTCATGAGAACCGAGTAGAGAGGGAGAATCACCTCCCTCAACCTTCTGGCCACGCTTCTTTTGATGCAGCCCACGATACAGTTGGACTTCTGGGCTGTGAGTGCACATTATCAACTCATGTCAAGCTTCTTATCAATCAGCACCCCCAAGGCCTTCTCCACAGGGCTGCTCTTAAACATGTTGTCCCCCTTCCTGTATTGAAACCATGGATTGTCCCAACCCAGGTGTAGAACCTTGGAATTGGCCTTGTTGAACCTCATGAGATTCACACAGGCCTGCTTCTTCAGCTTTTCCAGGTCCCTCTGGATGTAGCTCAGTAGTGCCCTGACTTGTCTAAGCCCTCTGGTACCGGAAAATGAATAAGAGTCAATAAAAATATAACTGAAGGGAAAGACAAATCTTGGAGGATTTAACATGCATAACATAATGGATAAGTGCTGTCCTTCTGCGTTTGACTTCCCCATAGCCTTGAAGTTTCCAGCACACCTGTTGGCAGCTGGGTCTAAATTTGCTTAAATGAATTAGTACAGAATTAGTCAGAGTAGTTATGCAGGAAATTGGAACAGACCTTAGCTTAATTTCTGAGTTTTGCAAAACAGCGTCTGGATCCTGATTAAACTCTAATGTGAAAAAAATATGGGAACATAGTTTTACAGTTTTAGGCATGTTGGATAACTAATTTGTCTTCTAGTTGCAGTGAGACGAGTCCTAATGGGGTTTTGCCAGTCCATATATGAGCCAAAATGTGGAATTATCCTAGAGTTTACCGAAGAGGGTACAGACTGTCATTTGTTTTGACTAATATGAGTCCCTTTTTAAAAACTGCCTAAGGGTCTGAAAAGCTGTGCCAAATTTCAGTTAGTTGCAGTCTGGTTTGATGAAGAATCTGAATGCCCAGTATCATGCCCTTGGATTGTGATGATACTGACCCACACAACTGAAAGCACTACGTGAAATTTTCCACCCACTGAGGTCAATAGAAGACTTGCATTCAACTGAAGTGGGACCAGAGTTTTATTCCCTGCCTAATGGAACAGATTAAATAGTTTCTAATCCACTCAACCCTGGAGAAAAATTCCATTCTACTTCAGATCGCTAAAGTTGTGTCTCTGCTCGCTAGCTGCCTCTCTGATCACCTTGAAGGGATCTGCTCAAAAAGCACAATAGAGTCTATATGGCTATTTGATCTAGTTAGTGGAAGGACAGCAATGCAGAGAAGACATTATGAATCAGGGCTTCGAGTTTTCTTTCTCACTTCTGCTGGTGGCAAAGGAGGTCTACATTCAAGTTTTGAGGTAGACTTCCCATTGCCCTGATCATCTGCCTGTCCATACTGGGGACATACTGGAGAAGGTCTCTGGCTCTGGTCTTTTCCCAGCAGGCTATTGAGACATAGTCTGACAGTGCAAAGTATTACTGCTGAGCTAGAAGATTCTTGTGCAGTGCAGAGGTCCATCTTGTTCAGAAAAGAATGTAACTGAAACAGAAAATAGGATTACTGGGATCTGCAGTCACCATAGCATGCCTGTACCATGCAAAGGAAACAATGGGATCAGAAACCATTCATCTCAGTCTTCTTTTTTATAATCTTTCTTGTAAGATAGACATTAGATGTCTTAGTACATATCTGGTCCATTTGAACCTAGACATTTTAGAGAATAACTTAGTTCCTAGATCAGTGTTAAGCACAGTGGTTGACACAATAGTAGAGAGGAACAGTGAAACCCTTATTTATCTCTGAAACTTTGTCCTTGCTTATTCAGTAATGGTCAAAAAGCCAGAATTGAAATTTTTTTTTTTTTCTGTTTTCTTGTTGTTTTGGGAGAAAAAAAGTTATCTTTCTGATCTGTACATGGCATGAAAACCAGATGTTATCATCACTTGGTTACAACTCTGCTGGTACAGCATGTTCTGTTTATTAAAATAAAGACATGGTTGAAATTAGATCTATGTGATACATGTCATTAAGCTTTATGTATTTGCAAATAATAAAGAGTTTGCAAAGCATGACTTGAGCTTGTGGGTTACAACTTAGCATCACTTTAATATAGGTCTCAGAACATAAGTTGCACTGTAGTATCTGTGCCTTTAAGTTGGAAAGTACCTTTGAAAAATGTTATTGAAAAAAGATATACTTCGTATGCTGCTTTCCTTTGTTAGGAAAGATGGACTCTGTCTTGTCACAGCTGTAGTTTAAGTAAACATAAACTCTGGCCCAAATTTCATAACCATCATTTCCTCAAAGCTAGCAGCACTAAACCAAAATATAGTTTTATTTGGCTAACCCCAAAGTAGGATGTGGTTGCCAGCCTCTGAAGCCACATGATCAAGTTTCAAGCAGACGCCACCAGAGCTATGCCGTTGTCTTAATCAGGAAAGTCATGAACGCATTATTCCCAACACCATCATTACATTTAACAAACAAACATAACTATAACAACAGGTAAACTAAACTAAAGACTACAGGCTCCTTATTCTGTACCAGGACAGTCCGGGAATGCCACGACACTACTGGCCTCAAGAGATGCAGGACGTTAGAAAGCGATGATTGTTGAGGTAAAAGGCTAACTCATTTTCAACATACTCCCCATTCTGTCACGAGTTCAGAGCTCTTCAAAGTGCTGCCAGTCAGGGAGTACAAGCCCAAGAAAGCTGCTGTCTGGAGGACTTTCTCCTGAGCCCAGGCAGAAAGTGTCTTTTCCCAAAGAGGAAGATTGAAAAATAAAAATGAGTGGAACGTGGCTGCAATGTGCTCCCTTTTTCTGTACATTCAAAGCATGCATGTTCAGATACTGTTGCCTAACCTCCCACCAACTGATCCACATAGGTGATGGGCAAGAACTTTACGGTAGTGCCAATGCAAGTGCCAGATCCTCCTGGTGTAAATTGACATTGCTTCACTGGGAATATTGCTTGCAGTGGCAATAAACCGATTTGATTGGCTGAGAACACGGCTCCTTAGGCTTTTCTCTTCTCACTTTCTTCCCACCCACTTTGCTTTTCCTTTTGTATTGCACACACCTCAATGAGATGAAGGGATGAACAGATGATAGAGTCGGTGCCCCCAGTTAATGACCAGCACTATATTCACAATCTCGTTTGGTTTTGTTCCTATTGGCTGCCTCAATGGTGCTGATGAGAAGGAATTAATTTTATTGAGGACAACTCAATGAATTAAATGAAAAACTGCTCACTTGGCTGGAAAGGCTTTGACAGACGGCACAGCAGACAGGCATATTTGAAAAACTTTACATCTCCTGGACTTGGGGAGAGAAGGACGCAAGAGAAAGGAGGGGAGGGAAGGTCATTGCAGATAAGCTGCAAGGCGACTGTTTCAAGGCCTCTGAAAAACAACAGTGCAAGCTGCAGTCTCTTATTTTGATTCATGGGTCTCCCCTCCCTTTTGTTCCTTGATGCACTAAATCTGTTCCTTAGCTCCCTTCATTTCAATAAACACCCAATAAGAAACTAATCATAGTATGGTGAATTAGCGAAGAAGAAAAGGTGCTCAGAAGAAATGTTATGTTCATGGAAGGCTCTTATGCATTGTAACCATCTGGTGCACCGCAATTACTATGAATGGGATAATTGAGTCCCAAATAACTTCTTTTGGGTACAAATAATAGCCGTCACCCTGATTTGTATTCTTCACAACAACATCACCCCATCATTTCACATCACATCTGCACGTTCCATTGATTGGGCACTGTGCTACCAATAAGTTACTACACTTAATTAAGCCCACATAATTCTCTTCAAATGAGCAGAGAAGTTTGTGTATAGGCCAAAAAGAAAAGGGGCTGCAAATGAGACTTTAGTGACTCCACTTTGTATGAGGTATTGAGATTGATAGTGATCCCATGCCACCAAGGTTTTCCTTCAATATAGGAAAACTGTGAAAGCATTAGGCAGCTCAACAGCTGTGTATAATCTGAGGAAGGCCCGATTTCAGACAAATGTTCTTCTGGAGGTGATTGAAACCCCATTGTAGCATAATCTCGCTTTTCAGAAAGTGTTACAATTCATTTGATTTGATTTGTCGGGTGCCTGGCTTTCATGGCATCATTAAAAACTCTGTAAGAAACTGAGAAATGGAGTCCTTGGCAAAGGAGCATTGTCTGCTCTTCAAGCATGTTTCACTCTAGTGTTAGGAGAAAGAATTGGCAGGAAACAAGCAAATGTAAGCCTCAGACTAAATATTACTGCAAAAAAACGCCTCTAAAAGATCAACTTTCCCAATGAGAAGGAACCAAAGTGTCAAATCTTTTAAGATTTTTTTCCCTTTTCTCTATTATGCTTTGGTTTTCTATTTATTAGCTGTAGCAGGGAAGATCGCATTCCTTCAGCTATGTCACTGTGATATGTTATCATTTCACATGGATTATTGGTTGGTTTTGAACTCTTCACACCACTGAGTGACAGGCTGCTGAGCCTTTCCTGGCGAATAAGCCACCAGGAATGTGCTAGCGCGTCCAGTTGCTCAGGATCAAGCCCAGGAAGCCTACTGGAATGTGGGGGGTCTTTGGGAAGTACAATAGTAGACAAAGAAAAGGGTTACAGAGGGAAAAACAACTTAAAAGAAAATGAGAGTAAACCTCCATCTGGCTCAAAGAGATTTTTTTTAAAATCAATGTTTTCTCATTCCACCCAAGCAAATCTAGAGCGACTTGAATACGTTTTTCAGAACAAGTGGCAAAATATTCAGTGAATGCTGCAGAGGTCACTTCACACACTCAGTCTGCCCCTCATTTGTTTATCTAAATGCTGACAAATTGCAGCATTTTAACAACATATCTCTGGTACTGAGCTTCATGTGCATGGCTTGCCCTCTATCATTGAGCTGATAATGAGGCTAAGCATAAAGCCTTCATTCACTGCTATAAAGGCTTCTGACAGTGATGAATACCAAGTAGAAGAATTAGGTGGTTTATAGGAGAATATGCTATTGTGTAAAACCTCTATGCCTTTTATCAACCCTTCTGCTCATTTTCAGTTCCTTCACGTTAAGCCATCGCTGCAAGCACTCCAGTAAGCTTTCCTCTTCTTACTTTTACTTATACTGGGACTATCTTCCAGAAAGTGCCAGCTAAGATGTTGTGTCAGCAATTATTCTTGGCTATCCTCTCTGAAATGCCAGAGACCCCTTTCATTTCACCAGCCGATGATAAACATTCAAAATACTGGTGCCTGAGATGTTTCACTGCGAGGTAATTCCTATCTGCAGTCCTGTGCGTGGCATGGCACAGCAGCTGTCTGTCACTGGGAGATCTTTCTTACAACAAAAGCAGCCTTGTCTTAGCGTTTCTTTGCAAAAGCATCAACTAATATCCCTTTTAGATGGGTATGTTTGTAGAAGAGGTGACTTCTGGGATGTCTTTTTTTAAATTGCTGGCTGCAATGGATCAGATTAACATTTCATTGTTCACATCTGAGGTCTGGGCTGATTCTGTGAGCTGGTGAAAGGATGCTGACAGATTCTGATAGAATATCTAATTTGACTGAACTAAGGACATGCCCAGTGTTTTTATGCCTTGGATGATGTTTTAGGTGCCACACCAGCTTCTGTTCCTGTCTGTCCCAGTATACCCTGTCCACAAACACAACTGTAAAACTTTTTATCTCTGAGTAGGATCTGGCTGTTTCTCAAATTGTGCTGGTAATACCTCGTCCTGTACAGATTTGCACTGAGCTTCATTTATGTCAGAAGGACAGAAGTGCAGAGGGATGGATACCCAGTCTGAACGGAGAGACTACTGAGCCGCATTTCACATGGGGTGTAAGATGCCTTAGTGTGTTCTCAGCACTTTCCTGGGCTCCTCACTGTTATTTTCTGAGTGTAAAAGGTAGCCAGGTTTATCAGGTGAAAACCACAGCCTGCCCTCACTTCTCTCTCTTCTTCCCATTTCTGCCTCTTCATCAGCTCCTGCCCTAAACTTCTCTACATTCTTTCTCAGTGCCTTTCACACCTCCACACTCCAACCTTTCCCTACGTGCCTACTCTTGGGAAATTATTTCCATCCTTATCTTCCTTCTTTATGTTTTGTTTTCTGAACGTTGTCCAGGTGTATGGTCCCTACTACTTGCACCTTTGGATATGCCACTTTGCTATCCACTTCCCTTCTCTGCAGAAATGCTGCTTTTCTCCTAGTTCCCCGGCAGCTCTTGGTCAGGAGGCTCTGGGTTACTGGTGTCTCTGGGCCCTAAGAAAGGCTTGTGGAGTGGAGACAGCAGCAGTGACACCTCCTTTCAGCTTTCAGAGGCAAGTGGAAGCATAATGACTGTTCTCAAAGGTCCTTTTTGCCTTCAAACTTGACTGGAAGTGCTCAGTGACCCATGTGTTTTCTGCCTGCCAGTTCTACTGGATATTTTGGAAACTTCTGGTTATTAAATTTAACATCTTCAGAACTCCTTTTTGTTTTCCTTTGTCCATCAAGAATATTCCTATCACTAAAACACATCTTCCTTTTTTAAAAAAACGAACTTGAGGACAGAGAGTGGTATAGCATTTTATTAAATGTGCATGACACTGAGGATACAAAAACACCAGCATGGGACAAATTTACTAATCAAATGCAGACCTGGTCTACATTGTAGTATGACACTGGAAAGGAAATACCTCTTCAAAAAGTTTATTTTAAATCAAAAAAAAATTAAGAAAAAGAATGTTGAAATACAGAGGAGTCCAGGGGGTGGCAGGGAGGGAAGCTGAGGAACAATTGATGCAAGTAGGGAAACAGAGCTTCCGCCCAGGGCAGAGGGAGTGGTGGAGTGTTCATACTGTGTACAGAGTGCTTAAATCAAATTACCATGCCTGGAGAGGCAAAGCAATAGTTAGAGCTTGAGTGAACCTTGGTCATTTCTCTTTCTGTTTCCACTCGAGGAATTTTAGAGGTTTTGTACTGCAGATCCTTTATCCCTTACCCCAAATGTCACCAGGAAACCCAGCCCACCAGGCAGTAGTTGTGGCAGCAATACTGGTTCAAGGTGCTTCCTTTTCAGGTGCTCATTCTCAACTGCCAGGCCTCTCAGTGTTGTCCTGACCACTGTTTGTGTGGCCTTATTTAAATTAGATCAGTGAATTGATATGAGTTTATTATTTTTCAGGTTTATTTTTAAATCTGAATCCACTCACAGCTGGTGGTTTACAGTGGAGCCTCACAAACTGTTGTCACAGCCAAGAGGCTGCAGGCTGAGTTCGGCCCTGGGAACCAGTATGTGGGGTGGGCACAAACTCTGCAAGCTGGTGTGGCTGCTGGCCCCCCTGTGCCGCACTCCAGTTTCTCAGATAGAAGTATAATTGTTTTTTCACAGACTTTGGTGGGAAGTTTCAATTCTTATTGTTCATCCTTGCTCTGCCTTTCATTAAGAGGGTTGTTGGATCCCATCGTTGCTGTAATGAGAACCAAGAAAAACTCAATAATTCAAAGGGAAATATGAAAACGCTCTTCAAAATCATATGTATGAAATGTATGAAATAATATAGCAAAAAGATATATGTGAAGTACTAGAGCAAAGGCAGCTTAGAAGTTCTCTTTTTTTTTTTTTTCTCTTTCCATTATTCTCCAGAAGGACGAACTCTCATTTTTGTTTCATGCAGAGTCTCTGAGCCACATTTTCATATGCTGTGAAGTTGAAGTGAATTATTTTCACTTTAAAACTTTATTTCTTGGAGTCTTTGTTTCTTGGACTCATGAGATGTGGGATTTGGATAAGGAAATGACTTTCACTCTGTATTTCTCTCTGTCTTCAGGCACAAAAGTCACGTGTTTACAAGTGGGAAAACTGACACAGACTACATGGGGTAAATACATTCATTCCCTTTCCTCTTCCAAATATTGTCGTTTGGGTTTTTTTTTTTCCTCAGAAATCATTGCTATGTGCCACAAGCCCATTACATTTGCCATGCAAGCCTCAGTCTCCCAGAAATGCTTATAGGCAGGTCTCCAGCTTCTTTACTTTTGACCTCACAAAACTAGTTTTCTCTGTAACATCTTTGCACATGTTCTGAATATAGACCCCTGAAAACGGATGAGATGAGGGCCTGTTTAATTTTGTTATGTGGAAGGAAATTGTGTGTGCCACATTTTCAAAGGGTAGGGATGCCTTATGAAGAGGGCAGGGAGGGCTCTGTGGATCACAGCAGGGCAACAGTATATGGAAACTCAGCCTTTCTTGCTGGTTTCTTATAAGCTGCCCACAGAGCACAAACAATGCCAGATACACAATGTATGGATTTAATTCATTAAAAGAAAAGTAATAAACTGCCTTTAAATTGTAAACTAGGTTACATTTTTCAGACACGACTGCTGCAACAAATTCTCTTCAATCTTATTTATGAGAAACTAGTGACTTCTGTAAATGTACATGGCTGAGTCCCAAGTCCTTAAGGTTTGCTGGGAGAAAGCTTTCAACAGAGTTGCAGTGGCAGTGGGTTGTCCCTTATACCAATTAATCATGGAGGAAATCTGCCACACATCTGTCAAAGCAGGTTCCTTTCTCAGTCACTGCCCCAGCACTTGAAGACAGCAGAGCTGATGGCAGAGTGGCAGCTGGAATAACAAAAATGCGGGATGCCACCACTCTGACTGGGCTTTTTTCCTGAGGACAGGCTGGTGCTGCGGGGAGGCATCTTGCTCTGCTGCTTTTCCTCCCTTTACTTGTGTAATGCTCCTCCTGGCCTCTCTCTGCAATCGGCAACGTCTGGCTCTTGGGTGCCAGGAGTGAGGTGGAATTGAGCAACAGTTTAGCTCAGTTTTGGGCCTGAATCTGACTCTGCTGTTGCTATTTGTACCAGCAGAGTCAGGGTCCATCCACATCTGCTCTTCGCCTACTCTCTGCTCCTTCTGCTGCTTTGCAAGGCAACCCGAAATCTTATAATGCAGGCTCACTCCACTCCTCCCCCTTGCTCTCAGTAACTTAGATGTATTGTAACGGAGATGATTTCAAAGGGATTTAATCCATCAGGGTGCCAAAGTACTTCATGCAAGAGAGTTCTGTGTAATGGGAAAGCCTTCTAATGAGGAGGATGTGTGCAGCAGCGAACAGCTTCAGATTTCACTGCTAGATGTGCAGGAGAGCAAAGCTTGGCACTGAGCAGTATGTGACTTCACATCCCCATGCAGCTCTTAAAGATGTTTAAACTTCAGCAGGTAGCTGGACTTGCAAAATATTTTAAAACAAGGAGAAAAAGAGACCATATGTAGCAGCCTGTCAGTCAGCAGAAAGACTCAGCCATGTCTTTTTCGTCTGTTTTGGTAAGGAAAGGTCAGGAAGGAGATTTGAACCACAAGCTGATTCAAAAAATGTTTTATTTTTTGTAAACAACTCCATCTGGAACCAGTAAACTTCCAAAACTGAGCCAGCCCCTTACCACCTCAACACATCCCAGCCCGCCTGAAACGAATCCAGCAGCAACCATCGGTTTCCATTGCCTTACAGAGCTGGGATATGATCACACCACCTCTGGGCCAGAAGAGAATACAATCACTCACTCTGAGTCATTACATAAGCTAAAGTATGTGATTTATTAAACCACAAAAAATAGGTTTCACCAGCGCTGAGAGTCTGACTTGAAACCACAGAAGGAGTAACAACCAGTGTTAAGGCTGGGACTCCCTCCTTAACCTATCTTATGGTGCCTGGGCATTGCGTGTGACCTGTGAAATCACTCCTGCTTTGGAGACTCCCTGAAAGGCAGCAGACAGAGGCAAAGATGCCATTTGAGCTTTTTCACTGACTTTTCTTGCTTTTTTGGGCTTGAGTCATGTTTAGCAAAGTGACAATTTGATTTTCTTTTCTGGTTTGGTTAGATCCTGTTCTAGTCTTCCTAGACTTGGCCCATTACCTTGGAATTCAAAAGAGCAAATATATAAAATGATAAATAATAGGAAACATTTGGAAATCCAAAATGTTTCAGTGAAATATACAGGCAACTCTCCCAAATAATCTGTGTTTTATTTCTCATTTTCAGTCTCAGTGGAGCTATATGAGACACCACCTACTAATGAGTTCTTAGGGATTCCTTACCCTGTAAGTCACTGCACCAAGAGCACATAAAGTCTCCAAAGTGCAAATAGCACACAGTGTCATTAGCCTTCTCCGTCTACCTAAACTCTGAATATGCCAGGCAGAGTTTCTTCCTGCTAGAGTGTACCCAGATTATTGCTATAGTTTTCATAGTCTCTCTCTAGGTCTGTGCTACTGGTTGTTTTTGGAGACAGGACTAGTTTTAGGGCTGGGTGGGATGCTGCTCTGGTGTGCCTGCCCCTGTGTTCTTAAGCGACTGTTTTCTGGAGAGGCCGTGTAGTTAGCAGTGTCCGTGTTTTGAGGTAGAAGAGACTGATGTGATCAGTTTGCCTTCATAAATGCGTAGTGCAACGCAAGGATGTTACTGACTGTATCAGCTTTTGGTTTCTGGTTCATGTTAGTGAGCCTGAAATATTTGCTTCAGTAACTCAATGTTTTACAGTTTTCTGTTCCACTTAGACAAGCAGATTTGCACAAAAAAAAAATCAAGGATTTCTGTGCATTAGTGTTAGAGCACAAAATCTGCCAGAATACGAGGCAACGACCTAAGGGAAGGCAATCACTGGCTTCTGATGTTGCCCTTGCAAGTGGCTCCTACAGTACAGAACATAGTTTCAAACCTGAGCAGATCAGGGATGTATTCCACTCCACTGTGAGTCTGATACTGCTATGCAAACAAATTTTGTAACAATTTTGTTGGCTTTGGTTTCTTCTGTGGAATATGGGGTTCTGAATAAGCAACAGATACGGTATTTAAGACTTTTGTAGAATCTGGGGGGGATATAACAGCTGTTTTAACCATTCATGTTTCTTATGTTTGGTTGTGCTATATGGGACTGTTCTGGATGAAAAGACAGTATTCCTAGCCAGGCAGTACTGAATATACTACAAGGAAAGGAATTACCCTAGACTCTGCCTGCATTAGAAATGTTTTGGAGTTAATCATCATGTAGTTTCTTCTGGCACATCTGTACTGCATGTCCTGGAGACATTCTGAAATGGTCCCCATTGATGTCCAGGGTTTGAAACTACCATTTCCATTAGACCAGTTTTCAGTAAGTCTGAGATCATCACGCCTTGGGACTATGCTAGATCTAGTGGACGCAGACTTAGTGCCAAGAGGAGAGTCATATTAAAAACCTTCTCCTTTTGTGAGTAAAAAGCATGTGAGCTCATCTTTGTGAGTGACAGTGACACAGAGCACAAGTTAGTGTTCATCTAATCCTTCCTCCATCTGGCTCCTTACTGCCAAACACCTTACCACCTTCATGTCCCTAAATAGAAGAGAAAAACATAATATATTTTGCTGGGGTGGGGTGGGGTGGTGTTTGTTTTGTTTGTTGTGAGGGTTTTTTTCCTAGCTCAGAAGCCTCACTCTACATATCAAAATACCCAAACAAATATTCTCCAATTACAGTGGCTTCTATGTCACCATAAGACTGAAGACCCAAGAAGGTTGTTGTAACATCTTTCATTTCATGGTTTCTGCAAAATACAGAATCAGAACACCGCCAAACTTTAAAGTGCAGGTGGCACTTCTACTCTCGCCCTGTCCATTATTAAATCCTTTGTAAAATCTGTTCCTTCATTCCTCTTTCATACAGTTCCACTGCAGTGCAAACTCCACCCCATCTGCCATCTTCTAGGAACACAATATTGCTCAGGATTTCTCTTTCAATTTGAATCAATGGAAACATGAGAGGAACCACGTGGAGGTGCCAAAAGGAGTATGGTAGAGCGAAGCGTGGAGCCAGACCATTAGCAGCAACGTGTGCAAGACGATCAGGCAATGGGCAAATTGTTAGGAGATCTAAAATTCCATCATGCAAGTGTGTAAGTTTTAGCCAAGTAAGTCTCTTTTCAGGTGGTCTGCTTTTGGGGAAAATGTTCTTGGGAGGTGTCTCCAGAGCACCATCATAATCAAGCTTGACTCTGACCCAGGGCTCTGGTCCCAAGAGCGGTAGATAAAAGAAAGCAGAAAGAAATTAAATAATCAACCAGCAAACCTTCTGACAGCTCAAGTTCCTCCACCCTTCCTGGATATTGCAAGCACAGGATTCTGACTCTTACAGTGTTGCATTTTGAACAAGGCTGAGGGTGTGGCAGGCTACAGAGAGGCTCCTTCTGCAGCCTCTTTCCACAAAATAGGAGAAAACTAATGTAAGTGGGTGCAATCAAGCACGCTGAGGCATGGCAGGATCAGTGCCACTCTGCCAAAGTCCCACACAGTACGGCCTTTATACCGATGCTCTGTGTGTCAGAGGTAAGCCTCTCCATTGAGATGGTGTTTCCACGCAGCTGCTGTGAGCTGTGGAGGGAGCTTTCTTTCAAGGCTAGGTTTAGTGCTAGAAAAGTGCAGAGAGGACTGTCCAGTGGGCTTTGGGGACATGTCCTCTCGATTTTCAGCAGGCAGAGGCGATTCCTGATCCCCAGAGTGTGATCTTGTCACACTCATCTGGACCTCTCCCTCCCTCATCCCCATCATTTTTTATCAGGAGTTTCCAAGTGTCACCTGAGCCCTTTGGATAAACAAGGTTGCATTGTACATTGATTATTCCCAAGAAAGAGCACAACAGCTCCTTTGAAGTCATTATAGCCGCCTGTTCAAGGTCTCCCCGGGGCAGATTGTGCAGGGCCTGACTCCTCCTTTCTCTGGCAGGGGAGACCCATGTGGGTCTGCTGCTTCTGGGAGAGCTATCTGCATTTACATCAGTACAAGAGCAATGTTGGAACAAACCCCTCAGTTTGTTTATTATGCTGAGCCCTTGTCTGCAGTCTGTTGTATTAATTGTGCAGAGTATTCAGTTAATAAAACGCATTGTAAAATTACTCTTGGAAAAGCAGTTGCTGCACATGGGAAGGAGTTACTTTCCCAGACAAAAATCCTTAATAGTTTTTAATAATCTCCTCCCATGTACTCAAGAGCAGAAGTCTATGTTTAGGATTTACATGAAAAAGCTTACACAGAATTTATTAGTCTTTAAAAGATATCGTTTCCTACTACTTAACATTTGTGTATTTATTTGTATACTTAAAGCAAAGAGGAGAGAAAAATGTCCACATCTCCCTTTTTCTACCCTGGACTGAGTCCCTGTATGCCAAGTTTTATCCGGTACAGAGTTTTTCAATAAATGAGTAATAATAAAGCTCTGAAAATAGGTTTGATATTTTTAATGGAAATGCTGACTTGACCTTAGCTGTAGAGGGCCACAAAAGGTGCTCCTGCAATAAAGGAATGACTTCATCAGGAAATCAGGAAATCCTCATTCAAACCTCTAAATATATAAATGTATCCATTTATTCCATTATGAATCAAATGATGCCATGTCCTGTAATTAAGGATGCTGGCAGCCAAGTTGTATCATACACTTATTTCCATCACAGTACAATAGTGGCTCAGCAACTTTGGTTTCTTGGTCACCTGCTTCGGCAAATGTCATTGGAGCTTTGTTTCGCAGCTTATTTGGTGATGACAGATTCTTTATTTATTCCCTACCTGAGGGGCAGGGATTCCACTAATTGCCTCAGGCCAGCTGCTCAGGGATGATTATATGCACCACTGGGCAGTTACAGTACAATAAAAAAGCACAGTGTAACAGCTGAATGAGTTCCTGATGTGTTGATGGCAGGTGAACCGTCCATTGACTAATACTCTTAAATGGAAAATGGCAAACAGCTTCAGCAAGATCGCGGTAATGTCAATGACAAAATCCAAGAATGTCCCAACAAACCAAATCCAGTCTTACAAGAGCTGAGCTCAGGCCTGATGAAGGCTTATCTGAACCACCTGACAAAGCTTTCCACTGATTTACTGGACAACTAGGCAGTCACTGCCTGTTTATGTACTTTCAACAAACTCTGCAATATTATCTGGGACCTATTTGCCATGGTGTTTTCTAGTGAAAATGAAGTTGTAGGGTCAAATTTTGCCGTCACTAAGACTGCTGCTACTCAGAGCAACATCTGAAGTCTTATTCCTCTCTTCTATTTCTGAGTTCCAACCCTTTATTTCCTTCCCCGAGACCTAAACACAAGCCACTACCTTGATTACTGAGCAGCAGTCTTCAGTAAATCTGCTGAAGGTGTCTTGAATCAGGAGAGAGCAAACTTCTTTACGAGTAGGTTCATGGGAGAGATTTTCCAGCCTTCAAAGTGTCCACACAAAGTCCTGGTTCAGTTTTCTCACCTTCAGTTTTTGTCCCTGTGCAGCAGCTGATGCAATAGCGATATGAACTGACAAGGGGTGTGATACTGAAGCTTCCAGACTTGGATCATGAAGAGTGTTAGCCTAAAAGTCAATACAGAGCAGGGGAGAAAGCTTTCATACGCAGAACAGGGTGCAGTATCAAGGGATAGGCCAATGACTCTTTATCCTCTGCATTTACGTTAAACCCTGGAGGCATGAGAAGAGCACTGGACAAAGAGAGCTCAGATCCAGCACAGGGAGAAAGATGATCTATGTGCAGGTACTCCTTCTTTCCCTCTCCCTCCTGAGGCTCTGAATAACAACGGAATTTGAACACTCTTCCCTTGTAGGAAAACAGCAACCTGTAAGCTCCAAAATTCGGCTTTTAAATGACTGCAGTAGACAGGTGTTGTGCGGATGACAGTATCAGAGTGCAACCTTGGCCTAAGCAACTTCTGATTACTGTTAGAATCAATGCATTAGTTACAAGTTGTAGTAACATGTGCAATTAGTACACACTTCAGTACAGGTTTTATGTGCAATGTCGGGATGTGGGTATCTGGTCTTTGGTTCTTCTAACTGGAACCTTCATGTTCTCAGTTACTAAAGCCCGTCTCCTTGCCAGTCTTAATTACACCTCTAGTGTCTATTGCTCCATAGTGCCCGAAGAGGTCCTTTAGACATGTCTCTTCCTGGTCTGTCTTCCCATGGTGGGACTCCAAAAGCAACACTTTTATTGAGACTTTGCAGTGATGTAAAGGAAAACGATAGGTTAGGATTTGTCTTTTCATGTGTCCATCCAGCACTATGCAGATAGATGTGAGAGGATATATTATACGTAGACGCTTTGTAACTGTTAAAAGTCTCATAAGGATCTCCAGTGGGACTGTTTTTCTGTGGAACTGCGTGTGCCCTGGTTACAAAACACAGGGGAGTAGATGCAGTCAGCTTCAAAAGCCCAGTTATTGTTTAACCATCTGGCCAGCCGAGAGTTAGCTCCCCAAAAGCTGTCGACACATTGTGGTGGGGCTGATCTGCTGAGGGGCTGGATGTCACTCCTATGTAGGTACCTGCCACAAGGCAAGACTGAGATGGGGAGGTTTCCAGGGAGAGAGCCCGGGGAAGCCTTCTCACCATTTCATGTTTTTTCACTTCTTCATAAATGATTTTCAAAGCCTGTTTTAAAAATCACCAAAGTTGTAATCATACAGTGTTCTTCTGATATTAAGAAGAATTTTAAAGATTTTTCGTATTTCTAGAAGAACTGTAATGTTTTTGTAAGTGACTTGTTAGGTATAATTCTTTCCAGTGTTTTTATTTATGTTGGTAACTATGTAGATAGAAAATTAATGTGACAGAACTGCTCATATTATTTTGGAGCTGATCAGAAGTGGTAGCCTTCAGTGATACATTAGATATTAGATAAAACCTCTGCAATATTTTTAGTAATGCCCAAACAGGATTTAATTTACTGTTTTCTTTCTATTATACATTCTGTTGAAGTTGAAATTATTTTCTTATTGAACTGAGGTGATCAACTGCCACAGGAAACTTAATTGCTTTCTGAACTAGGCCAGAGTGAAGTTGGTGTGGAAGGAAGAAAGTAGATTATGTCAGATGTTGACTCTATTTGTAGTAGAATAAAATACATTTTTCAAAAGACTGCTAAGAAGGAGAAAGGTTATCTGGTTTGGGATGTGGAACAGAACAAGCATAGCAAAAAACCACTAGCAGATTGTGCTAAAAAGAAACCTGCAAAGTATGAGGAACGGTTTGTCTATAGGGGTCTGGGTAAGCCTTGATGGGCACTGCGGGCTTCTCTGTCTCCAGTAAAAGTTTATAGAGATATTTTTCTTTTAAAAATAAAAAGTATGGAATATCTAGAGATGAAGAGGAAAGGTGGGCACTATCACTTGTCTCCTGACATAAGTAATATGAGGATATTTGTTCATCCTAGCCAGCAATCTGGTACTCTGCAGTTGGGCAAGTAATTCCTAAATATTGGTATCATTTGGAATTTATATACGAATGCCTTTTGCAATGACTGCTTCTTGTTTGTGTACTCAATTGTGCATGCTCTCTGAGTACTCAATATTTCGAATTACTGTATATGCATATTTATTGAAAGCAAATGTCAAAATCACATGCATAGATGTTTTTGTAGACCACACTGTAAATTTACATGCATTTGCAGGAAGCTGGAAATGCTCAGTCAGTGCTTCAGTCACAGAATGGAGATATTGCTAATTTTTTTCTTAGTGCAAACACAATGGAAATTCGTGTTTTATCATGGGGAATTTTCTGTGTGAAGAGAAGAAACTATTTTTTCCTGCAGTCTTTCTATCACTTGTGCACCCTGATTCTGATTATTTAACAAGTACAATATGATGCCGTAAGTACCGCTTAGAGTAAACTATATGGAGCTATGAAATAGTTCCTTATTCCTCTCACATTGAGTCAGTGGTTTATAGAGCTCCCTATCTAGAATTGTTAAAGAGAATTTTAACAGGGACTAGTAAACCTGGATGAACGGGAAATCATCTATGAATATAGAACCAAATAAAACCTGCTCGCCAAATTCCTAACTGATGTAAATCAGAAGTCTCTGGAGTAGTGTTGTTTTACAACAGTTAATATCTATCCCTGTGCATTCACTTTAATTCTTTGTGTGACTTGTGTAACTTAATATCTGTGAATGTTTAAGTAAATGAATTTTGTCCAAAAGGAAGTTTGCCAAAAAGTAAAAATCACACAGCTATTTTCAAGTACGTTTTAATGAGAAGTTGGTGGAGCTGTCTTGAAATCACTTTGATTTTCGCTTTCTTGTTCATATCACTTCCGTCTCCAACCAGAGAGTGCAAAACCTATGTGACTTAGTCAAAAATCTCACAAGATACTTAAAGAAAAGTTACTGTTTGAAAGACATCTATGACATTGGCAAGTGCTTTCTAATGTACACATGGAGAAGAGATATGGATCTATCTGTTCCTGGATAATTCCTTAAGGGTAAAGAGTTTTGATGCTATAATACATGACTCTTAAGCCGGCTTTCCGTATACGCTGAGTTTCAGTCTTGTGGGAAGAGGGCTAAGGGCACAGCACATTTGTGTGTTTGATTGAGGTCAATCCTGGTTGCTGGATACCTGCACATAGAGGGAGTGGGCTCATTTGTGAGTGCATCCAAGTCTGGGAGGCTGCTGTGGATGTCCTCACTGAGCCCTTTGCTCATTTCTAATTGTAATTAAGTCAAGATGTAATTTAGGTTTTGCTCCTTGGCTGCACATTGGAAGCAGTAGCTCCTTGGAATGTGTCCTGTACACTCAGCCTGGCCCATCTGGGTCCAGGCCCACTGCTTGTTGAGCTTGACCAAAGTATCTCAATAACGGAATTTTCAATGTTAAAAAAAGAAGAATATATTCCTCTAATCAACTGTGAAACATATGCTGTGAAAGTGAATAAACCTGCTTCTGCTCCAAAATGAAGTGAAAACTGAAATGGATGCAAGTCTAGATGACGGAAGTGCAAGCCAAACAGCAGTGCTCAAATACGATGATACTTCTTCCCATGTCCTCAGGCCATTGGTGCCCAGATTGTCTGGAGTTCCAGACTCACGCTTGTGGGTACAGTGACATCTAGTGACAAAGAAAATATAAGTGAAAAACTATCCACAGGACATTTTGCCCAGCACAGTCATCTAAATAGCTGTAGTTACAGCTACAGGATAAATATTCCTGACTCTGGCAGTTCCCTGAGAGTAGTGTGGGTTTTTCTCAAAGGCACAGAAATTCCTATTTGGTCAGGTTAATGCTTAACTTCTAGCAACGGGCTGAAAACGCAGGGACTAACAGCTAACTTTACAGTCTTACCTTCATGTGGTGGAAAATGTATTGTTTATGCAAGATGCCATTTGTGACAGCATTTGTTGGGTTTCCCCTTGCCCCCCCCCCCCTTATTTCTAATGTTACTGTACACTTGGCAACTGGATGACAGAAAGAACTAGGTGGGGTTTTTTCAGCTACCGTGCAGCTAGAAGGAAGTCTTTCCAAATGTAAGTTGATAAGAAAATTAGTCCTTTAAAAAATATAATGTTTTTTAAAATGTCTTTTAAGCATGAAGATTTAAAAGGAAGATTAAAAGACATGCTTTTCACATATATATTCTTTGCTTCCCTAGTTGTGACAGGGATACTTATGTATTCCAGGATGAGTATCTCTCTTCATCACCCTTGTTTAGATAAATAGCACTTCATTTTAGCCTTAGATTCTTTTCATGGAGTACTTACTTTCAGCATGCAAATGTCTCGTATTCCATAAAGGCTTCCTAACTGAACCATATCTGGAGGGCACTGGTTGATGTTACTGACCCTGGGAATGTGTGGAGAAAAGGAAATGTAAAGAAATAACTCAAAGCATAGAAAATTCAGTAGGATCAGTCAAGAGTTTTTTCTTTTTTCAGTGGAACCACCCTGGGTTTTCAACACAGCCAGGCTGAGATCAGATTTTTTTCCCCTTTCATTTCAAGATATGTATGGGTGGTTTTCAAGCCTTATGTCTAGAATGTCAAGACTGAGATACAAAGCTGCCAAGCCTCCACCCCTTGCAAATCGGAGGTCTCCTATTGTCTTGAATATGAAAATCCTGGCTAATTTTAACTTAGAGTGAAAATTTATTGACTTACATAAACAATGGAAAGTAGAGGCCCCTAGACGAAAGTTGCCTGAGAACACACTTTATTTCAGGTTCCAAATGTAGTTCCATTGAGTTTAATGTGATCACTTACATTAAAGTAAAGTATGTGGTCAAGTTTTTTTCTGCATCAGAGCCATAAGTGCCTAAAGCAGCAAAGCTGAGGTACTTTACGACTAATGTAATTAATTTTGTCAGCAAAGAAGAAATTCATAAACACAGAGGAGACTTTTAAAACTCAGTTTAGATATTCACACATATTTTATTAATTTCTCGTGAAGGCACAACCGAAGAGGGATGTGTTTTTCTTTGTATGCACATAAGTGCTGCTTACGTTTTTGGCTCTACATGAGTGATTTTATTAAAATCAAGTATAATATAGCTTAACAAAATTGTTTCTTAATTATTAAAGCAATTAGGGAGATCTAACAAAGAACTTATTCCCACTAGGCTAAGCTTGCCTATAAATTAGCTACCTATTTCAGTTGTTCCATATTCTTATAAAAAAATCTACTAACTACCCTCTAAGCTCAGGCAAGCACAAAAAGGCTGAAGCGCTATCAGAAGAAAATATTGAAACACCACCAGCATATAGTTAGACTAGTGATACATTCCTGTAGTCACTTTAAGCTGATAAAAGTACAGAAAAGGCCTTTCTTCCACCCACACAGCAGATCTGAAGAGGGAATGGATCCAGCTGAAAGCTAATCAGTACTACCAACAAAGATGTTTTTCACCAGATAGCTTTTCTGGCTGTACCAGATTGGTGCAGGAGACAGGCAGGAAAGCCAAACTCCAGTGGAAGCTATAACCTCTCCTTTCAGTGACTGCTTGTTCTTCTTTTGGCTAAAAGCATCGGTGGAGCACCACCAAAGGATTTGCCCAAGTTCAGCTCTTCTTTTGCGCACTGAAAATTGATTGCAGGTGTTAGCCTTGTAGAATTTAAAGAGAAATCATGGTATCCATCCCTATCTCTGCCAATAAATATTTTCTGGTTTGATTTATGCTTTTTAGAGGAGTAATTCCTAACAGCCAGCATCGAAATTGTAGACTTTGGTCACCAGCTGATTTAGTAGCTCTCCTTAATAAGTGCATCTGACACACCTGCTCTGCCACAGAAGCACTTTACTTGCCCAGACACAGTGGGGCTGCGGAATAGCTGGAGTTGTGATAAAGCCTCCAAGGGGTCCTATAAAACTAATGGGGTCAAGAGGGTGCCACCCTATGCAGGTACCACCATTCCCAGTGTTGTCATTTGTTTCTGTTTAAGTATTACTTTTAGACTGGTAGCAATTGCTGTAGTTCAATCACTAAAATGTACCTGTGATTAATAATTGCTATAATATAAGATGTGTAAAGTTTTACCACTGTGTCCTAGAGGGCTTGTAACAAGAATGACCAGTTTAAAGCTGAAGCCAGGAATGTGGTAATGAGTGCATATAATAGAAATGTTAATTAAAACACTCTAAGGAGAGAGGGGAAAGCTCTGTGCCCCGTGTTATCATGTGATATCCCTGTGCCCATTGACAGAAAAAGAGAGTCAGGGATCCAGGGAAGCAGGAAAAAAGAGGTGGTTGTACTTAAGGTAAAGCCAGCTGCTCTGAGCAGGTTTAAAGCCTTCTTTAATGATCTCAGCCTGATGAGCTCTGAATATGTCTCTATGCATAAGTCTAAAAAACACATGACACTACAAATGCCCCAGGAAAAGCCAGCTCCAAGTCGCTGGAAGGAGGCAATTAGAGAAATTCACAAACTGAGAGGCAGGAACAGCTAAAGAGGATCCTTACTGTTAAAGATCTAAATAACGCCTGTTGTTCTTCTCTAACTTGTCCCTGTTATTACAGATCTGTGCCTTTTAAATAAGTAATTTTTTTATGCCTAAGACTCTTCCAGTAATAGCAGTGACCTTGAGTGATCCGACAAACACAGGGCACGGTGTTCCTTTCAGCCCTGGGTGACCATGTTGTATTCGTATGCCCCAACACCCTAATATATTTCTCAAAAATGTATTTAGATGCACCACTCTGAGCTGCACTGGCTAGCTTAGGAGTTGTATGAAAGGCTCACTACAAAAGAGAGAACTGTAGATGTCTGGCATTCATGAGAAAAGCCCTTTGGATTATAGGGGAAGTGCCCTAAGCCCAGGGAGCCTAAAGAAGCTTGTAAATGTTGCCATCATTTTCCTGCTCCAGCGTGACCCTGGCAGGAGACAGTGAGAAAAGGAAAAAAATTACTCTAGCCATAAGAGAAGGACAGAATCAATCACAGAAATTTTTAATAATTTATTGAGATGCAAAGTGTCTTCCAAGATAGAGGGCACATGAGAGTCTTCTGTTTGACTGAAGACATCACCTCTGAACTTCAGTCAAAGTTAATTCAAAGCCTTTGCAAACGTACTTGCTTCTCAGATTGGAGAGTTGCCCTCAACAGAGAGTGAAGGTGGAGAAACACTGTTGTTTAATTTTAAAGGTCCTGATCGTTATTTTCTTCTTTTTTTTTCTTTAATCCTGTTTCTTTTGTTTTTTCTTTTTTCTGGGGGAAAAATTACTTCATTTACCATATTTAATAGGAATGTTTTGGATTTGGGTGGTTCAGGATATTTCAGTGTAGCATTGGTGCAGTTTGTTCAAACCTAATTTAAACCCCAGTTCAAACCTACTTGAAGCCAAATGAACTCAGACTTACAGTCCGTTATCTATCTATATGTCACAGGTGGGTTTTCTTCTTCATATAGTATGCACTGATATCACAAAATTCTGAAACATGACTGAACTTAACATGTATGCTAATAACAAATTGCAGTTGATTTCAATATACACTTAAATTTAACTGTCTGGGTAAATGCTGGGCTGAATCATGACCTGTATAAATTATTAATTTAATTATTCACCCGTTAAAAAACTCTTAAGTTTTTCATGATTGCTTGCAGTTGTGTCTGAAAGTAACTGTTGTGAATCCAACCCTTGCAGAGAATAATCTAAGTCAGTTAGTAGTTACTTATCTCCTCCCTCTCCTCATAACATCTGGATTGGTTTTTGGTAATATCGTGTTAAACCAGGGTGAGAAATCTGAAGAAATAAATTAAGGGGAAGTTATGGAAGTTTCCTGGACTATCGCTCATTGCCAGATGGTGACTCATGTTGGTGAGAAACAACAAAAGCAATAGAAATTATGGATACCTCCCAAGCCAGGAATTAAAATCTGTACAATCAAGTTTACATTCTCAGATGAGTTTTTGCTAGATGATTTGAAACAGAAGATGGGCTACTCAAAAGGAAGAACCAACAGTATTTCAAAATTTCTCCCTGAAAAGGGGAGTATTTCAGGCTACACAAAATACATTTCTCCTGCACCCCAAAATAACATCATGGGATGTAAAACTTTTAGGTTTGGTTATGAGATTCAGTCCTTTGTTCTCTGTCACCCATTAAGATTTTGTAAGTCAGTAATTCAAAGGAAACTGAAAGCATTTCCTAGGATAAATACTGTTCATGTTGTTCATATGGGAGAATAAAACTCCTACTGTATTCTACCTATGTTTACTGATTGTCTGTTAGAGTATGTGCCTGAGTGGAGGGGCATAACTCAAATCTGACAGGTATAATGACATTTGAGACAGTTTTATATCTGATTAATTTTAGTTAATTTTTATTCCCTGCTTTAAAAATGCTTCATTTCCCAGTGAAGCACGTAGCAGTTCAGTTTAGCTGAAACTCAGGTGAGATATTATAGTGTTTAGTATTTGAGTTTACAGTATTGATATAAAATTGTATTTTATATTTAGTATTTTTAAATATATATATTTTATATTTATAGTTTTATTATAAAATGGTAAAAATTTGCCATAGTTTCCTCTCATTTGTAGGAGCAGTGGCCAATAGGGCCATTGCATTTCTTCTTCAGTCAGGTTGCTAACACGATGTAGGAGTCAGAGGCTACACAAATGAAAGATGTAATCAGGCTAGGTTATCCTGCTGCGTTCACATGTTCATTCTTGAAAATGTGGAAATTGTATTACATTAAAATTTCATCTTGATTTTTGCAGAGACCAATATTTTAGATGAGCAGCAGAAATACAGGTAACAGGCAAGCTGGGCCCTGTAACACAGGGGGGTTTCCTCTTCATTTCCCATTCTGCTGGCCTTGTGGTAATGACATGCTGAATTATCTTCAGGGAGGAGAATGTACATGTGCCTTCCTCATATAAATACTAAACCTTGGCCCAACATCTTAATTAGACATCCATTTTGCCCTAAAGTCTTGGGAATTAACTTTATGGTGTCTTCCCTTACAATTTCTTTTGTAATGTTAGTGATTTCTTTCTATTTATCACAATTTTTGCAGTATTTCGACTTTATTTGCTCTGTGCGCATACGTGTGTGTAGTGTGGGTCCGGTCACGATGCAGTTTAAGTCTGTGACAGATTTGACTCCGTGAGTAACATTTTGGCTCAGTTTTAGAAGGAAAAATCCTTTTTTGAAAGAATCAGTTCACATCATTCCACTTAAGATGTTGATTCATTATTACAGTTTTCTCTACTTTTTCTCTAATTAAGCCAGTAAAAGGCTTATTTTGTAGGTTATTATATTTATAACATTTGAGAAAGGACATACCATGAAGCCATCTAAGATCTGGAGGATGTTAGCGAGGAAGTATGTAAGTAAAAATCTTCCAGGGTTTCTTTGCCTTCATGTTAGTAAGGCTGCACTTGTTCAGAGATTTGTGCTGTTCAGCCTCTTAAACAACCTCTTGAAGGTACTGAAGAGCATTACGAGGGAAATAGGAAGTGTAGCAAAGGATGAGGGGAGATGGTTTTAAGCTGAAAGAGGGTAGATTTAGATTAGCTATTAGGAAGAAATTTTTTACTGTGAGGGTGCTGAGGCACTGGAGAAGGTTGCCCAGAGAACTCATGGAGGAATATAAGGCCAGACTGGATGAGGTTATAAGCAACCTGATTCAGTGGGTGTCCCTACCCATGGAAGGGGACTTGGAAATACATGATCTTTAAGGTCCTTTTCAGCCCAAAGCATCTAAGATTCTATGACAGGACAAGCTGACTTTACTTTTACTAGCTTTCTTTAAAAAACAGGAAGAGTTGCAGACCTATGTAGAGGTAGAAGTATATAGTTTTGTTTTTCTTTTTCTTTCAAATGTTCTAACAGAGTACTTCTCAATTCTCCTTTTTAATTTTATTTTTCAATCCAAGTCACAACAGTCCATTAACTGGAATGAGTGAAAAGGAGAACAACCGGGCCAAAATTTGAACTAGAGACATTCTATTGCCTAATGTATATAATGATTTTGTAAAAATTGACTTCTGGCTTCTCTGAAATCTTTTTCACACACTTCGGTGTGGTATCGCAGGAGTTGCGAAGGTGCCACATCACAAAATAAAAAGTCTTTGTTAATTAAAAGAAACATCAAACATCACTGGATTAAGGCTGAAGATTTTTGTGGTGTGCATTCCAGATGATAAACCTTCGCACTTTACGTAATTTTAGTGATACAGAGCAACAAGCTGTCACCTCTTCTCAGCCTTTACATGCCAACGAGTTTGATAAGCTTCATACTTCAGTCTTTAACTATGTTAATCTTACTGCTATGACTAAAGTCTTCTAAAGCTTTGCATTGTATTTACTGATGGCAATTTGACTAATGTGAATATTTAAATGCCTAAGTCTGAATTTCTTTCTGACATAGGCTTTGCTGGCATGTGCCATTTTTGATATATTTAATTTCCCTATACAAAAATGTTTGGACTGGTCTTATGGTGTCAATATTAGTATAGATATGGAAATGGATGGCTCAGTGTCAAGTTGCTCAGCAGTTCCTGAATTCTGAGCCTAACTATAGCAACAAATGCTGGATAGCTTTGGACAATTAATTTAGAACTAGCTTATCCTCTCCTTAAATGAACAACTTCTTTTAATAATACAGATCTGATTGCAAGAGTGTTAGTAGAAATTCCTTCTGAAATAGAAAAGTTATTTTTTCTTATCTGTAAAATGTAACCAGTAATAGCGCTCAACAATAGCACTGCAAGAATTTAGATACTTTTTGGCCATTTCTTAATAGATACAGTTCTAGAAGCACTCAAAGTCCTGCTTGAATTTAAAAAAACTCGAACTGTGAACTGTATCTACCTTAGTAATTGTCTTGCTTACTGGAACCTGTAATATTGTCATCTAATTTCTCTGATCCATAAATATCCATGATATCTGACTGCTGTAGACCTGCCGAAGAAAATGTAGCTTTAGAAATCCTATGTTAAGAATCTCCTTGTACCCCTCACGTTAATGTAAGTATTAGAAATACCCTTAAAAACATTTAAGTTGGGTTTTAGAATTTTACTTATAAATTCCCCCACATTATAATAGTAAGATGCAGTAAGCTGAAATGTTTTATACTAAAGAATAAAACTGCACAGGACAGTGATTTTGGATCTGAAGGCAGTACCCACTGAAGTAATGGTGCTGCACCTCATTACTGAACTATAACATCGTAAGCCAATGTATCTTCAAAGAGTATCCAGAACAATTCACACCAAATTATTGCCGCAGAAGATGGGTCAGGTTTGATACATTCCCCAGATTGTGTAGTATTGTTGGCTGTGTGGAAAACTTGAAACAGTTATAGCTCATGTGGACCTTGACATTGAGGCTCATCACCTCCAGGGAGGTGTCAATTGAGAGGAGACGGGTGTGGGATCAGGCTAGTTTGGAGGCTACTAACATGGGGATTGCGACAGAACTTTCATTTGTTGGTGACTGTGATAGAGGAAGGGCAGTAGAATGAAGCTTTTAGGACCTGCACAAAAATTTGGAAGTCAGGTAAGAAAATTACTTGAGCATCACTCAAGTGATAATAGAAGAAGTGGAAGAGAAATGAAGGAAACAAATTTCAAGAAAAAAAGCATTTTTGACTGTGGCACAAGTAGCCAACAGGACACAGAGGAAGAGGAGCTCCTCTAACAATCCCTCAGACCTCCTTTGCAGGTTACTTCCACTGGTGTTTTTGGGCATTGTGTATAAGCCAAATTCCACTATGACAAATTTATATCCTTGGAATTGCTATAGATTTAATGAATAATGTACTTGCCTTCAGCCATGTCCTATTGTGGCTTTCAGCAGCTACGGTGTTGTTTTTCCACTCATCTGGCTGAACTTCAGCTCATGCGGAGAAAAGATATAAAGACTTTCCTGTTCTCTACATATTCGATTTGCCATATGACAAATGGCAAATCAAGTGCCGATAGTCTCTCACAAATGGAGATATATGTCTCTTATTATTATTTCTTTAATGTTGTTTCATCTTTTAACAATTTATTCTTCAATATTGTCTCTCTCTACCTGTCCTTAAGGTGTGCAAGTTATTGACATTCCCCTGTCTGTCATGGGCTTATGGAACAAATTTTCCTGTCTTCAGTGACGTGTAAACAGTTTTAAATTATCCTTCAGACGTCTGTGAAGAACATGCGAAAATGAGAACGATCTCTGTACATATTTAAACACACATGCTTGCATACACACAGAGTACCAGTTTCTGGCCAGTTCTGCGGTGGTTTTTGCCAGCACATAGGGCTGCCTGGCGGAAGTATCTGCTGCAACAGAAAGTAACTATGACTTCTCAGACTGGTAACGCCAGAGACAGGGTCATGGCTAGGACACCAGGTAATTGTGCTGGTTAACCGTGTTACCTCGAGAACTCCAACAAATTGGGAATTGTCTGCAAACAGGAGTGGAAACGTAAAACCAGCACTGCCTGCCCTTACTATAGGGTGGCTGCACCTCGTAGGCAAATAGCCAAACCCAGACACTGTGTCTCACTTAAGTAATTTGCTGTAGTCATAAAATGTATCATTAAATTGTAAGTATCTGCTTATTACCATGGTAGAAGAAATAAGCAACAGCTAGTTGAGAACTTCATGAAATGTGTTTGACAGGCAAAGGAAAAAGACTGAGTAAAGGTTCTTCATTCTTGCCAGAGCTTCCAGTGACTCTCACACTTGAAGGTATCTTATGTTCCACTCCTAATAAAAGTCTGGCAGCTTGACCTCCTTACTAGATGCTGCCTGAAACTGTAAATCAGCCATGCACCGTCAGAGGAAAGCAGTGTTATAAATCTTGTATTCTTTTTGATAGTTATCTAGTAAGCCAAGACTACTAAATACAATAGGAAGGAAGACTAAAGTGAATGAAATCCAGCATATGGCTTCAGTGGTTCCCTCTTTTATGCAGGGAGAGCTTTGTTTCTCAACAGAAGATGCTGTAGGTAATGGTGTTCTTATAAAATATGCAGCTAAGTGTTGAGTAATGCAGCTATAAACAGAAAGCAATTACTGAATATCTGATTGTGGATAATTAACAGTAAACCAGGACTGAATTGCTTGACTTAATTGTTCAGAGACACACTCAGCTCTAGCTTTTCAAAAGCATCTAAATGCATTTTGTTTTGATGAAATTATTCAATTTGAAGTTAGAGCTCTTGTCATCTTTTGAAAAGGGTAAACACATGTGAGTATGAGCAATCCAAATAATATACTCTGTGTGGATTTCTAGATTGCTTTTGATAATGTTCCTCACAAAAAGTTTTTAAGAGAAATGAAGCATCAAACAGATGCTGCTGGCATGGATATATAATCATTTGAAAAGAAGAAACAGCAGGTTGGTGTAAATTGGTGTTCCCATAGAGGAGGTCTGCGGTGAGGTTCTGCAGGGTTCTGTGCTGGAGCAATGCGTTTGCTCAGTGCTTGGCTGAACTCAGAAAACCAAATCAAATGAGAGGAATGGAGTACAAACCAGAAAACAATGGTTTGCCATCAGTTTAGCTACACCTGCTATACAGCGAGCATGTCCAGGACTCTTAGCTAACAAGAGTATAGCAGAACAAACAAGATTAGAGAAAAGCAGCAAGTATGATGAATGTTTTGGAACAGTTACCACGTAAGGAAGGACTGAATAAACTAGTGCTCCACAACTTGAAATTCAGGCATTTTGGGGCAGTCTGGGGAACTCTTTGCAAAGGATATTGTTAAATGCAAAAAGCTTACCTGAATTCAAGAGCAGATGGAACAAGTTTTTGCAAGACAGATCCTCTGGGGATTCCCACATTGAAAAATAACAACAGGCTCAGAAAATCACCTGAGCTAAATTTAGTGGGAAACAGGAATATAGTTTCAAGTTTTACAAAGCACAGAAAGGTTTTCTCATTACAATTACACTGGGAAAAATTGCTTTAAGACAAAGGCAATGTTCTCTCATGCCTGAGATCTTAGCTTTTCTTTTAGTTTTACTTGCAGCATTTTAAATCCTATAGATAAATAAAATTGATTTTATTATTAGATACACTTTTCATTTTGAAAATGGGCAGAGCTTATTTCTTTTCTCCATCAAAAGCTAGATATTGCCCAGGAGTTGAAAAACATGAAGAAATCATTAAAGGCAGAGCAAAGAGCCCTGTAACCCTGCAGGGCCTTCTGAAAGTGCAGTTTGGTAGTAGAGTATCTTTGTGTTTGAGTTATGGAAATGGATGTTAGAACTTCCCCAAATGACTGTGGGAATAGTAGTTGCTGACCAAGATCTGCTTGAACTGGGAACATATTCTCACTCCATCTCATCTATTCTTGGGCAAAATATTCATGGGCACCTGTTCTTTTCCTCTGGACACTGCTTCTTTCACTAAGGCTACCCTTTCATCAGGAGTTGCCTGTCTGTGGGGAATGTGCGTGATGAGGATCGACACTACTCCATCCATTGGCGGATGCAGTGCATCTCTGCCACTTACATGCTGGGCAACTGTGGGGGTGTCGTTCTACTCCTGTGTCATTCTCTGACTGCAGCCCAAGCAGGGTCTAGGACTTGACTGTAATTTGCATATGTTACTATAATAGCGATAAGTTATTGTAATGATGTGTGGATAACGAGAGGCTACTTGAACTTACACAGCCAGGCTTGCTCACAAGAGCTTAGAAAAACTATTCCCTGCTAAGTTAGTCCTATCCCTTAGTTTTTTCAACCACAGCAACCATCTTGTAGCATTTTCTTTAGGATTCATCCCCCAAAACCACAGTTTTGGAAGAACTAATAAAACAAGGAGCAAAGGTGATGCCTTTTAGAGTCAAGTATTATGTAGCAATTATGTTATTTTTCCTTTTAAAATTGATTTTAACTCATGTAAGCCCCGAAATATGTGTGTTAATAATTGACTAAAACTACCCTGTATTTTTGAATGTGTGTGCGTCCCACAGCCTGAAATGAAGAGGCCAGAAGAGGAATTACGATGCTTGGTCTAGCTGTCAGCTGCACCGTGCCTCCCTTGCATAACTTGGGTTACTTGGTTTCCCCATCTGTAGCAGCATGATTTAAACTGCCTTTCTTCAACCTCTTGCCTTGTCAGGTTCGACTGTGATCTATCTGGAGTAATGACTCTCCTGGTATGTCCTTGTGCAGAAGGCTTCACTCCTGACTGGGATCTTGGGGCATAACAGTGAATATAAAATCATATAAATACTGTAGTCAGGAACAAGTCTTTATTGCATTCATGATTCTACCCTAGAGGGTTTTCTTTTGGCTGAGATGTGATGAAAGCGTTATCATCTGTGTCACACAGACCTCCAGAATTTTACAGAAGCTGAATCTAGTGGGGAAATAAATTTTAAAAAATAATGAATCCTGACACTGCAGCACTAATAGAGGCAAAACTGCTGATAGGTGTCAGTAGGAGGTTTTAAGTGCCTGTGTGGTTCAGAACAAAGTTAAAAATCGTCTGATTCTAGTGGTCTCCTTTCAGAGCTCTGTAAAGTAACAGTGAGTAGTTACCTGTGAATCATGCCTGGCATTCAGATATCCGTATCCTGGCCCAAAAGATTGCAACGTTCACTGTCAAGGGAAATACCTGTCTTCTGAAGTTACAGCAATGCAGTAATTTAGAAGGAAAACTGAGCTCACAAAAGCTAAAGCTAATTTTCAGGCCTGGCTGTCACTCATCAAGGGTGCGTTCCCACACAAAGCCCGGCCAACAAAGGGATCCTTGCATTGCCTCACACTGCATTGCCCTGCCTCCCCCTTCCCACCATGGAAAATACGCGTCTTTGTGCTGGAGATTGTGAAGAAGAAAGAATGATAGGACAACAGTAAGCTATACCAGGGACACTTCAACTGCAATTAAATCCTTTATTTGCTTTTTCTCACAGTGCAGGCCATATTAGTGTCTGAGCAACATACAAAAAATATTTAAAGAGTTGTCAACTTTAAATGCTCATCTACTGAATCCGGGGAGCTTGGGCTGATTTCTTTCCTACAGCTGGAGAAGACTTTTCAGCTCTGCCAGAAAACATCTTCCTGACTTAAAACCCCACAGTTTCAGTGTGCAAATGTTATTCTTGCCCCACACTCTGAGCGCCTCCGGGTTGGAAGGATTCCCTACAGAGGGATCGGCCTCACAGCCCAGAGGGGCTGGTGGGTTTTGCCGTGTGTGCAGCATGTCTGAGCAAAGAGGCAGATGGTTTTGCATGTGCTCCATGTGATCAGCCGCTGTTTCAACATGCTGTCAAGTTGCCATCACGTGAATTCTCTAAATTGGAATTTCGACATCTTTTTAAAACCCTTACTTTATCTTGCCTGCAGTGTATTGGAGTCCACATAGGGATCAAGGTGAAGTCCTTGGCGTCGATTGTGAAGACGAACTTAAAAGTCTTAAAAGCACCATCCTGGTCTTTAAATCTATGAGTACAGCAGTACCTAGAGAAACTACAGATTTCCTGTGGAGTTGGTGGTTTACTCTGGGAGGGGCTGTGGCTTTGGGTGAACAGTAGGGTCTCTTTCTACCTTTTATAAGCTGCCTCGAATTACAAAACTCACTAACCAGGGAACAAGAGTGAAATCCCCAGGAATTCTGAATAGCTGCTATGTGTCTTTTTCTCACACTTGCAGAGATTTAGGACATCTGCCAAAGTCATATAACAATACAGAAGCTTAAATATATTAAATGAAATAAAATGCCATCAAAGCTTACAGTGCCATCTCCATCTCCTGATTCACACTGTCTTTATGGTCTCTTGTTTGTAATTGTCTGTTCTTTGTTTTCCCTTTGTTGTTTCTTTTTTCCTTCTCTAGGGAGGAAAATTAGGTAAACTGAGGGAGCCCAGCACAGTGTTCTTTGGTGTCTTTTCATGTATGCATATGAACCCTTAGCTTTCATTCAGTACTTCTTTCCCATACCTTCCTTCACTCCTCTCCATGGCACCTCTGCCGTATTTCCCTTCTACACGTTTTATAGGTTTGCACATACATTTGTTTGAGTTATCCATTTGAAAACTATGTGTGTATTTATGTGTGTTGAGCTGTAACTGATTGGCCTTGATTTCTAGGCCTTGGTATGCTATGGGTACTTCCATCTATGCTTTGTTATATGCAATTACTATGATTGCATGAGCAGTTGTGTTAATTGTGCAGTATACTGATGACTCATTAGTTTTGCAATTAAGCATTTTCCTGAAGAGTTACTGTGGATGGTGGCCTGATAATAGTCCAGCAGTCAGAAATCTGACCTTTGCTTTTTTTATCATTTTATTACGAGTAGCTTGAAAAGGAAGGCCAATTGATTCTTTTCAGCACTGGAAATGAAGCGGTTTTGCTCAGCGTGAGGCTCACGTTGATAATAGTTCCAGCTGCCCTGTAGAGTGGCTTTGCACAAGCACAAAGATAAGAATGCTGGATGAGGACTCAGTTCGGAAAAGTATGTATGCCTTGCTCAGAGCACTTAAGTTGTCCTGTTGAAGTCAATGGAGCTATTTCTGTTATTAAAGACCAGGAGTGACTTAAGCACTTTACTGAATAGTGACACCTAACAGGGCTGACAGATTTTCTTCCTGAAACAGTAGGCTTTCTTATGCTATAGCTGTTGCTGGATATGAAATTACACATTTTGTAATATGTCCTTGGAGGAAGAAATGGGGGGGTGCCTGTATTTACCTTCCCAGCTGTTACTTTACACCAGTTGTTTGGGAGAAACAGATTAAAAGAAGCTCAACGCAGAATTTCTGTCATAGAGAATTCCTGAATTGCCCTCCTGAGTGCATCTCCCAGCTCCTATATGAGAACAGGAGGGAAGAGATTAGTCAGCTCACACCGCTTGCGAAGCGACAAATAGACCTGCGCTGGTGCTTCCTGATTAAAAGGATGCAGTGATAAAATAGAAGATGTTGAAGCATTAAGAGGTGGTGCAGGCAGCTGTAGCAATATGGGAACAGAGCTAAATAGCCCAATTAATGCAAGTGTTTGTTGCTCAGCTTGTAAGCAGGGAGAATAGAAAACAACGGTGTGCCACAATTTTCAGGCACCATTGAGCTGTAGTATTATTAAGGAGATTGAGTCATTCTGTTCAGAGTGCGATTTCAGACTGCAGAGTTAGGTCAGACAGAGGAGCTTCAGTGAGGAAGTGGAAAATCAAGTTTGTATAATAAATTATACATGCTTGAAGGAAAAACAAAAAAACGGATAATTTTTCAAACCTTTTCTTTACCTTAATCTGAAATTGAGAGGTGTGGACGTGTTAAAGGCTCATTTCAAGCAAGTTTCCACTTTATATGAAAGCTCAGGAATAAGGGAAGATTACTGCTTTCTTTGAGCTGGGCTTCTTGGTTTTTTCCAGAATACTGTGCTCAACATTTACAAGTTGGACAATTTCTGGGCAGATTTTTTGGAAGATTTTGGAAGTTTTATCTACATATTCTGAACGTACCAGTGATTAGAGGTTGTCTTTGGTTGTAGATTTATGATAAAGGGTCATTATATTAATGGTATACCTCTATGATTAAAAAATATATAAAGAAAATTTTAATTTCCTTCCTGTTTTTGAAGGTTAAAGAGACATACTTAGGGAACCTGAACAGCTACCTACACAGTGTCTTTAATGTTTCTATGCCATTTCATACATAGGTATGCATTCCTATTTATGTTAAATAAGATTTAATATTTTTCCTTCCAAATTAACCTAAGATATTCCATACCACAGCACAAAAGATAAGATACCTTGATATTATCAAAATCTTCTGCAATTCATACTGTGGAACAAAATTTCATTCACGTGAAGTGTTTCAAAACTGACTGAATTTCATCTTATACTGGAAATGCTTATAAGGTTTTATGATCTTTTTTATTAACTTATATCCATTAAAAAAATTATCATGCTGCATTTTCCCATGTTATTAAGCCTGCAGCAGCTGGCAGCAATGAGGTATTGTTCCAAAATATAACTGTATGGAAGGAAAACAGAAACCCAAAAATAATTTTCACAGAGAAAACATTTGGCAAACCAAAGCCAGATTCACTTTTCAAGTGAAGTGTCGGCTGCTCTATCATTATTTGTTTGTATGTTGGCAGCATATTGAAACCTGGATGACTGTCTTTGGCAGAGTCCCCTTGTGGTTGTTGCTCTATACCAGCCATAGTGCACTTCCAGCAAGAGCCCGGATAGAAAGTTGATGAAGAAATATTCGGTGATCCACAGGAATCGGGGCATCACCAATTGCTGGCAATTATGTTAAATGAGATATTGTACTATTTTTCCCATTAATCTCTCATCCAATTGCCAGGGAAACATCAGAAATTGCTTTACAAGGTGTTTAGAATTGAAAAGGACAAGCTGTGAACGTATTTAACAGAATATTCTTGAATATTTCTCCATTTCTAATAGCCATTACTAGAAATGACTACTAGTATTTCTTACGCTGCAGTATATTATCCTCACATGGGGAAAGTATGAAACTGTGTATCTTCATCTGTACAAATAAGTTTGAAGGGTGATCCATTGACCTCAGTTTTCCATTTCTGTTCATCTAGTTTTTGCTTCCAGTTTGGGTTCTGTATTATGAGAAGGAAAAATTATTTTTAGTAGATTCTCCCTGTCCTTCAGGAAAATTATTTCTCCATAATTTCTTCATATCTGCACAGCTGGAATGATTTTTTTAATGTTTCTAGGTTTCCTTTATTAGAATTTCTGAAGAACAAGGTAATCTGTTTTTATGAACATTTTATTATTTCCTACATACGAACGTGAGCAATCAGGAGCTGATCCCAAAGGTCCACTGTTGCCTCTTTCATTACTTCTTGGCTTTACAAGACTTTGTTGTCATCTTAGCCTTTTCTCTGTAACTTTAACTCCATTTCCCAGCGAGTTTTGACCAAAAAGTATAGGTTCTTTCCTTATTTTCTTCTTTGGGTGGGTCTGTTACAATCATACACTAGCTTTGTGCAATACCCTAACTCCTTCCAGACTACCTGACTACCTCACTAACATTTCTCTAAGAAAAGGTCTGCCCAGATCTGCCGGCTGGGATAGTAATTAAAATTAGAGAGCAGGCTGCTTATTTTCTGAAAATCTTTTTCTATTTCCAGCCTTTTTACCTCTTTGTGATAATTAATTCTTTTGGTGAAAGCGGTGGAAGATATTTTGCAAAATGAAAGCTTTTGCCTTGCGTCTGGCATTATTAGCCTGTCTGTGAATCAGAAGGTACTTAGACATTTTCATGGTAGACATATCTTCCCTGCCATCTTTATCCACATGGATATGTACTAATCACCTAGTTGTTGAAGCCCTGACTTTTTGGCTCCCCCAGTATCAACTGACAAAAGACACACATTAGCGTTATCCCAGATTGTGTCTGTCACCCAAGGTCACGCAAGATAAGCCCCCAGCTGTCCGCTTCACCAAGGCACGGTACATTGGACATTAATTAAACTGTATTCAGTACGGTTCAGATTGATTCAGAATGCCAAGATGCCTCGGCTGAGTCGTGCAAAATGTATTACCACAAATCACTCTGCCAGTACAAATTACATTACAGCAGCATCCAAATATTTTCAGAATCCGAGACATGAGGTTTAATAAATTAGAGGATAACCAGATAATTGATTTCTGACATATTAGAGAAGAGATCCAAGTGCCTAAAGGGATAGGTATTTAACCAAGGGAATGCTCATTTTTTGGTGGATGAAAAAAACTGGTTCATAACAGCCAAAAGCTGAGTATCTCTGGATCATGAGAAGTTGATTAGTAATCTAGACTTCTGTAAAATAATTTTAATTTTTTTTTCAGTTAACTAAAACCAAACCCAAACCACTGTCCTGTATTTATTTTTTAATTCTTGTGAAAGAATCGAATTATTTTTCTGCTTCTAAATGAACAGCAGCCACAGTAAGGGAAAAAAATACATTATTTTTGCCAGGAAATGTCATCTTTGCTGTGGAAATGCTTAAGTTTCTCCATACAAATGGAATTTCCCTTCAGAAGAAATCTAGCAAAGTAAAATGAAGGTTTTGTCCACTGGCTGGAATTATACCACCTTCCATGCAGGAAGGTTTTTGGACTTATGTCTTCACCACAGAAAACCGAACAGAGCAATGAGTAAAATTCACGGTTGTTCCTGACATAAAACCAGCTTCCCAGTTCAAGAAGGGTTTAAGTGCCTGTGCACATCAATCTGCGTCATGAATTCTCCAGAGAATTAATTTTTTCAGAAAGTGTAAAAGAAAGGCAGATGTTGAATGGGTGTAGCCTCTGTCCTCATCTCATAGGCTAACAAACAACGTGCCAATGAGAATGTATCTGTGTTGTACTTGGGACTTCAGTACAAAGAGGATATACTTCATCCCCCTTCCTCTACAAATTATTAATACCATTAAAACTGGCCCTAAAAACACCAAGTAGTAATATGTAACATACAAATGGTCGTTGACCCCTAAAAACCTGGCAGACTAACAAGGCAGATAAGTAAGAGGAAAAAGAAAGTTGTCAGTTATCAGTCTGTAGGTGGGGAGGGGGAAGGGAAACACCAAAATCTTCATTAATTTGTCCTGAAGGAAGAACTGACCGCAGCACCCAGATTACGAAGGCGACACATGACTCTAAGATTACATGACTTGTACTTGGCTCTGGATTTTCTACTACTATCAGTTCATCTTCCTTAAAGGTTGGCCTGAACAGCTACAATACGCCTTGTAATTTTTTTCTGCAACTTATAAACATAATATCTACCCCTACTATGCCGTCAGTCCCAGTTCTCTTGACCTTTCTCTGTTCTTCAAGGGAAAAACCCTCAGCTGAAGGAATGAGCATTTTGGATGTTTCCACACTAAAAGTCTTTCCTGAAACCAAGCGCTCTTATGATAATGGCATAATCTGCACCTCCTGATGGCTTTACTCCCTGCCTCTGTCCCTGGCCTGTCCAGATGTCCCTGCTGGCTGCTATAAATGAAGGTTGTTACTCCCATGCTGACATTAGCCATTGATTGAAGTGTGGTTTTTCAAGCTGGAGGGAGGAGGAAATGGCACAGAGCAATAAAGCCATAGTTCATTGTGTTAAAGCACTGTAACATCTCACTAAGAGCCAGGTGTGAGCTGAATGGACCGAATAATAGGCTCTAGTTAGCACTTTGTGAGCATTCTCCCTAATAAAGTTAAGACAGGAGGCTGACAATCAGCATTGCACATTCATCTTTCACAGCCACCTCAGAAAATCCAGGATGGAAGCATCAATAATGTATCCAGAGTTAAGTCCACAAACCCTTCATTCCAAACTCATCTTTCACCCTTCCAGTTTTTTCAAAGCAGTAAGATTTTCCTCTGAAGATAATTGCACCATAGGAGAAAAAATAGGATTTTTTTTCTCCAAAATAATCTTATCTGCACTTTTCAAATTACAGGAATTTTCTTACATGAAAATTAGAGTTTTGTGAGCCTTTGGCACCTCTTTCAGGAAATTTGATGGGAACCTCAGCCTTCACATAGAAATAGATATACGTAAGCATACAGTTACTCTGACTTTTTTTTCCACCCTAAACCACAAAGATATTAGCACTTTTCACCACTTCAGATGAAATTTCAAGTGCTGTTGCTGCGGTAGAAAAAGTGAGACCCTTACATGAAAGAAATGAGCTCTGCTATACTTTCACCAAAATAGTAACCTGGGAATGCAGGCATCAATACAGCTATTTGTGTGCAAATTTCCTTATGGGAAGTTATTAATTACCCTTGATTTTCAGAAGGGACTAATCCTCTTGTTATGTCAGCGAGATGCAGGAGCCCCACAGAGCCTGGCAGCTGTGGTGGGCAGTGAGAGCTGTGTGGTCCAGCAGAGGAGTCAAGAAACCCTCCAGAGTTTAGCAGCTCCGCAGGGCAGTGGAAGTCAGTGGACCTTGGCTCTGCAGAGCCCTTTGGACATTGTGCTTGTATAAAGCAGCTACAATTCCAGTTTAATGTTTCAATCCTTAAACTTTTATGAATGTAAAACTTGAAGGATGGAAGTTTTAAACTGGCTGAGGTTTCAGCTATTTTACCATTATAGTCATAAAAGCATCCAGGGCTTAGTTCAGGCTGTGTAGCCCCTGCTGATAAGAGATCCTAAGGTCCAAACCACCCACAAGAGCCTACTTTTGACTTCAGTTGTTCTTCGTCTTCACGCCTTCTTTCCAAAGTGTTCATGCTCCATAATTTCATGTGAGACTCTGCCTCTGTGCGAGAACAAATTTAACTCTGACCTGGACTCACAAACTCTGCAATTTTACTGCTGGAATTTGGGTTCTGTGTTTGATTAAAATAAGTATGAATTTGTTGATTTTGGGGGAATATTGCAGACATAGGAATTTTAATAGGGGTTATGGCAAGAGTTGTAGTGCAATAAAGGTGGCAAAGAGTTTCTGTGGTCTCTGTATGGCTCATTTCTGGCCCAGACAGTTACTTCAGCAATGTTGCTATTTCTTATTTCCAAAATATTATGGTCATTTTTTCACCTAATATTTAAACATAAGTAAGGAAAAAGAAAAAGTAGCTTCTACCCTGTTCTACTTCTCTATGATTAGAGGTGAATTAAGTTCCTCATGAGTTCTACAACTCCCTGAGGGCAGATGTCAACCCTGTCTCAGGGTCCAGTTTACTCATCTGTAAACACATGATACTGCTGTTTACTCACTCTGGTAATAAACACACAGAGACTCTTAAATCTTTCCCTAGCACTTTGACTCTCCAGTTCTTCATGTATTATCCAGCGGGAGCTGCCTTTCAGATTAAGAAATGCCCTGCATGATGGTGATGAGTTTTAAAGTGTCGAGTAATCATTTCCAGATTGCCACAAGAGGAGCACTCTGGTTTTTTATTTTGTATTTTTTGATTTTTACCTAGCCATGTATGAAGCAGAGAGCTACCCAGAAAGCAGAGTCTCTGGTTATTAAGAAATTAACTATTGCCAGCAGAAGTTCAGTGGTCGTTCGTGGATCAGAAATACAGGGATGAAAAGGTGATAATTAGTTCGTATTTCTTTTGTCCTGGAACTAGGCAGGCACATTCATTCTCCTGTGCCTTTTGCTTCTGGCCATGGACTGTTGGATTTGTAACTGGTGCCACAATGTCACTCAGACACTAATTCAGTCATCATTTGAGCAAATGCAGTCCTACCAAGTGACGTAAACCTGATGAACTAGCCCTGCTGCAATGCTGATACATGTGTCTGGGCAGCCAGCTGGTATTAGTTGCAAGTACTTGTGTCAGGTGATAGTCAAAACACATCTCTGCTTTTGAAATGCAGGCTCTGTTTTGTCTTTTCACTGTCCCCAGAACTATACAGTATTTCACATTAAAAAAACCAAATCATAAGAATCAAAGAACAAAAATATAAATGGGGTATACATCTGCTATACAACTGGGGTAGGCACGCATCTTAACTCTCTTCTGTGCTTCATACCGCTGGCACAAGAGATAATAATGCACGTACTGTGTAGTTACTGCATCAAATGGAAACATAACTTGCTTTATTATACAATCACCCCTTTATAGACAGCAATTTTCAAGCACTACAGCTGTTGGTAATGAAATCTGATCATCTAACATTAACCTCATCACCTCATTACACGTATTTTATGGACTCAATAGACCTTGTCCCTTCGATGGCACCTGCTCCCATAGTCCCTACACGTGTGTACCACACCTATCACCCAAGCTATTCAAGTTAGTCTTGTACAACCTCACACATATTTGTATCTTAAAACATATTGTAGCAGTTCTTTCAACCTTTGTTTCTTCACCCAGCCGTACATGTACGTGTTCTTCTCTATACACCTGCCAGACCAGCCAGGGCCGTGCTTATGCCTCTTCACATCCCCTTTGCTCAGGGTTTGTAACATCTCCATGCACTTATCCACACACACAACACACAAATTATTTTAAGCAGCAACTTCTGTTAAAAGCAGTAAACGAAAGTAAAAGCAAAGCAGCTATTTTAACAGTACACCTTGTATCTCTATGAAGAGCTACTCACACAGAGAGTGTGAGTTTAAAGGTCTAATTTTTTTCCTTCGTATATCTACCCACTGTAGCATTTTATGCAAATCCACGTAGTATATCATTCTTCCAGTCTCACTCACTGCCTCGGAAGTGGAGGAAGCTTTACTGAAGAAGAAGGGTTTGTCAGGTCAGCTATGAGTCCACTTCTGCATAGGCATCAATTTTGCCCTCTCTACACTTCAGCTGATGCATTTTGTCATCAGAAGCCTGTTATTAACTCAGAACTGGGCCAAAGCATAGGAATTATGAAGTTTATCCCGATGTTGTTAAGAAAACATTGGCAGCTCAACTTAAGGCGGACCTGCATGTTCTGTATTTTCTTTTCAAACCTCTTAGGAAAAGTAATTTGTCTGATCTCCCCCCACTGACTTCAGTAGGGCTTTTAGGGATGGGCATGATCTCCATCACTGTAAGCTGGATGTACTTCAGAAACAGTAATGGATTTGTAACTCTCTTGCAGGGATTGGAAGAGCTGCAGTATTAGGTCTGTCTCATCTGAAGTTTTTCCTTCAGTGATGGCAAAACACTACAGAGTGAATCTTCTGTGATAGAACTTTGTGGCATCTTCCAGTTGACAGGTCAGTGGACTGCTGAAACAGAAGTTGCATCTTAATAGCCATCAAAAGTCCTATTTTCTGTGATTTTTGCATTTGAATAGTTTTGGAAAAAAATGGACTATTTATAAAGATTTCCAACTTCATGCAGGAAACAGAGACTTTAATTTGAGGTTGTACATTATTTCTCCCTGACTGCTCTCAGAGATTCATGTGAACATGGTTAGTAGTCCCTGAGCGACGTCTTTGCTTTTGATTTCAAAGTGTGAATATTATGGCTGTTTTACTGGACAGTTTTTATTTTGCTGGTCACAAGACAGTGTTTGGATTAATGAGTGTACAGAAAAAAAGTTGTTGTGTGCTGTGGTGCACATGTTCTAAGTTTTCACTGGTTCCAGTATTGCAATACATATGTAGAGCAGCAGGTGCAGACTAAGAACAGTGACAACATGGATAAAACAATCACTCAAAACCAGCAAAAATTCTAAAAGACCTTACTGGTTATTTTTAAAATTAAGTCAGTTTTTAAAAGTGAGCACTGTTACTGGTAGGAGAAAAAATTACAAAAAAGAAAAAGAAAAATTAAGATTAGCTTTTGAAAAAATACCCAGATCATTAAAATACAAGGCTAACTGTATAAAAGAAATGATGTGTTAGGACTTGGAGTTAAATGGTTCATTTCCTGATTCATTAAATCCTTCCTTCCTCAAGAATAAATGGCAATTGCAAAATTCTGCCCTAGAGGGATATTAAAGTAACAAAGGAGAAAAGATCCAGAGCCAAGTGAAGAAAAGAGTTAGAAGAGTTAGAAGAAAGTCCTCCAAAACTACTTTGCTTGTTTACACATTCAGAAAGGGGTTGGTTGCTTTGCATTCACGAGTCTGCATACACAGAGAGAAAATACTGTATCAGGCAATATTTAGGACTGTATAGAGTTTAGAAAGTAATTAGGCTAAATTTAATAGCCCCCCAAATATATATGTTGGGCCGCGGAAGAGAATAGAAGAGCATCAAGATAGTGCATTCTGTCTTCAGGGTCTGAAGGGAGGCCATCATACTGCTCTTTGCTGGTTCTGAGTGGTTGAGGTTAAATATCTACTTTAAAAGCATTTATTGTTCTTACACAGCGCTTCTCATGTGGAAGTGTTTCAGACAGCATCTATCCAAGTTGATTATTACTATTATGCTGCTAGTGCCTACTGGGCAAACAAGGAGTAATGGGAGTAGGACCATGCAGCTAAGGCAGATCTAAGAATACAAGGGGCCACCGTACTTGGCAATATAATAGTAGAGAACTGTATTTTACATCACTTAAACACCATTAAGACACCTCATTAATAACCAAAATTAGGTCTTTCATCACCAAAAGCAACACTGACTATTCCATGTTGATGGATTTGGGTAATGCATATTTTTCCTTGTAGTCTATCTAGATTGTTAAAGGGATTTAGGTAGCTAAAGTTAAACGAATGAGATATTATTGTTCAAAAGCAGATAAAATCTTGGTCTGAGTTATTTCATTAGGCGTTAGACGTCAGCTTCTGGGCTTGAGTGTCCTCTTGGATCACATGGATCAGTAACGTCATCTTTCAGACTTTGGTTGCTCGGTTTTCTATTCACCTTAAACTCTCATCTTCGGTCAGTGTCTGTAAGAGCCATCCTGGAAAGGTTCATAACAGCGAATGGGAATAGAAACGTGTATATACTTTTGCAGAGGCCTGACCTCACTGCCTTTGGTGGGCTTTGGCTCAGGCTTATGAACATTTTCAGAAAACATACTCTTCTAGTCACCCAGCTCCAAGAAGAGAGTGTTAAACAGATCACACTGATTTTCTCAAGGTTCCTGGATTCTCCAGTGTGTCCAAAAACAAAACTTGAAGTCTCTTATATGAGCAATCATTGGGTGTATGGAGTGTGAAATATTTCTAATTTGTGAAGACAAGCTCAGCTGCCTATACTGTACAAACACACACAAACAACATGTGGAAATAATAAATGTGTTTATGATGGAGATCTTTACTTCCTTTATTATTTTAGGATTTTGTCTGGATTTGAAAAAATCGTTAAGAGCATTATCTTCAGTCTTTCATTGCTAATGTACTCATACCATTGGCAGCACCTAATAAGGTAGCTGTACTCCTTAATGTAGATTCAATTATTTTTAAAGTAATTATTTTTAAATTTTAAATTTTTAAAACAATTATTTTTAGAATACCAGTTGTTCCTACACAAATATGCAAGATTTAGAAAGCTAAATGGCCAAACTGAGATTAAGTAGTGATCTAGAGTATCCTTTAGTTCTTTTAAATATTGACTGTTGTAATCAAGTTTTGATTCATATACTGGAACTGATGAGTGGGAAAGTTTCCTGGTTTGTAAACCTTTAGTCATATAGGTGAACAAGAGTTTCTGAGAGCAGTTTTAATACTTAGGTTCAAATTTAGTGCAGCTCCAAAGGTACATTTGTAATGTACTGGCGGTGGCCCAGTTCCTCTATGCCTGATAGGTGTGGGGATGCACAGCATCCTGCAGCATTTGACCAAGACGTGCATTGTCCATACCCTCAGCTGCATAAAAAGTGCCTCTTTCTAGTACTTGGAAAAAGCATTTCCCTGACTGTTTTGCCTATTTGAACATAAGGGTTGAAAACATATTTAAACCTGACAAAGCCATCTAACTAGATTACATTTTCTTGAAAAATTGCACTACAGTTCTTTGGAATGGATTTTAAAACTTCTTTGTAAAATAATCTACCTTTAAAACATAGTATTTCCCTTTGGGTTGGGTGTCACATCTGATTTGTTATGCAATTAACTTTTTTCCTTCCATTAATTTTTTCCTCTGATTAAAAACATAATAGTAATCTATATTTTGATTTCAGGTTAGCTCAAAATAGTCTGTAAGTTGTCAGTGAATGAAAAGAATCAGTTACTTGCCCAGAAGAAATAATTTCCTCTTCTATAAAACGCTCCTCTAACTTACAAGTGTGGAGTCCTTCACAAATTGCCAGAGTTTCTGTCTTGAAAGATGTACTAATTTTTCTAGCTATTGGAGATCTTTCACTAGCACAGATGAGAACGATGTGGACTTTTAGATATAAAAAATCACTGTTGTTCTATGCACAGTGTAGCTCTTGGGCAGTGGGATATGAGAACAGCAGAGACCTAAATCTGGTTTTCCTACAGGAATGTACATGAAATAGACGAGACACTTGAATCAAAAGGTGATTAAAAAGTACCAAAAGTGAAACATGGGAGGTATAAATCAGATGTTTACCTTCTACAAACCTGGCATACAGTACTCACATCAAATCTCTGGAAAACGTTGGAGAACCTTGAAGACAGAAGACGCAAAGTTCTCTTTCCTGACCAGTGCCTTCCATTCACATGTCAGAGAAACACCATACAAGGATTAGGGAAAACGAAGCCCATTTTTAGGATGGGTTTATTTTTATCTTTTTTGGAAGCGTTTATCATCCCATTTTTTATATCTCCCACCAATGAAAGCTCAGAATGACTGAAATAGCACAGTGTGTTGGAGCAAATTCTTCCCCAGGAGACTGATTTTGTTTTATTATTGCTGAAGAGAGAAGGAATTTATGAAGCCGAAAAGGCAAAAGCATTGAAACTTCCCTGCCAAGGTAGATGAATTCCCAAGCTGCTCCAGTCACTCCTGAGAAGCTGTTTTACTGACTTTCCCGTGTAGGAGAGAGGCACTATTTTGTCCATATTATCAACTGACAAATAAAACAACCACATTCAGAAAGGGAGGGGAGAGGGAAAATGTGCTCAAAAGTATATTTAAAGACATGTGCTTTCCTGTAGAGGAGTTTGTTTGGTGAGAAATGGATCTCCTGCTACAGGCTCCATTTTAAACTGGCTGACCTAGAAGGAAGAAAGTGCCTGGGAAAGAAGCAAAAGCAAATAAATAAGCAGTAAAAAGCAAATGAAAAGTAGGATTTGTCTTTCCCACTTCTCAAAACTATGTGGGTACGATAGGACTTTTCTGTCCTACCTCTTACAGAGCCAACAGCTTTATGATTTTGCACACTACGTAGCAAAGGGCACAACAGGAATCTGTTACACAGCAGAGCGTGTGTTCCTCCTCCCTTGCTGACGCATAGTAGTGATAGAAAAGTTAATCAAGTCAGACAGTCAGTGTTTTCAGCTGGATCAGAGAATGGAAATTTCCCAAGTTTGGTGGCCCTTGGTCAGATGGCAGTTACCTAGTTGGACTTCTAGTCTCACTCACAGCTACAGCTTGCTCCTCTACTTCCTCTCCTTTCTCTCCAGATGCCTGTTACCCATTCATTTATTCTCCTCCTCTTTCTTTTCCTTCCTTCTTACTTCTTACTGTCCCCTCCATGTCTGATCACTCAGGTTCTTACACTCGTCTCCCACAGTTACTGTTGAAACAACATGCAGTTGTGGTGGTGGTGATGGTTATGAGGAAGGCAGAACAAGATAAGCCAAGGCTGAGTGAAATATCCCCTCTTTGTAACATATAGGGTTGGAAAATTTGTTTGACTGTTAAAATGGGATAAGCTTGACCTTAGAAGAAAACAGAAATTTCTTCTACTCAGAGTTAAGTAAATGCCTCTTTCCTCACTATCTGGACACTATTCAGTCCTATTCAGATCTCATGAATTTTAAAGTGCTGTTTCTATCAGAGCAGATGGATGGTGGTAACGCTTTGCACTGCAGTTAAGAGGTTGGCAGGTGTTGCCACAACTTCATTGACTTCAAATTGCCTTGCTTGGATGCTGTGATGGGGGGAACTGAGATTAAGGGACAGGTTCACTGGGAGCTGCATAGGTTTTTTGCATACATACCACTAACCCATCCACAGAGAGCCACACAGACATGGTCATCTCTGAATAAGCTGGATCATGAATGTCTGTCTGCTGTGCAGTCATGCCTTTGAGTTGCAGTGATCTGCAGGGTCCACAGAGTCGATATCTGAATAGAAAGCCTAATTAGCATCCTAATCATCGAGCCATCTCATTTCCATCTGTGCAATGAAGAATGAACTACTGAAGCGGTAACAAGTATGAAGAAGTAGGAATAAAAAAATAGAAGGGGAATAGGAATTCTACATTTCTTCAGAGGCTAAATTTTCAGCCAGGAGGAGGCAGTTAATCACTTAAAATTTGTAGAAGTTAGGAACTCAGTTCTTTTATTTGAAGTTCTTTAAATCATATAGTTCTGCTTGTCTGAATGAGCAGGATTGAGAGATCATGAACAAGAAATGGATGTAATCATGATTAGCTTTGCTGTGAACACAGGACGTGCTTCTGGGGCAGCAGCAACATTAAACTCTAAGGCAGAGGGAACTGAAGGAAGAAGAGTGCCCAGACTTGCCTGCCCTCTCTGGGTTGCTGGCAAACCAGCACTGCTGGGTGTAATCTCTTTGGAGGACCGACTTGTGAGACTGTACTCAAGCACAGAGAAAATTTTCTCTCTAGTTCTTACTCTGCTTGCAGATTTTGGAAGGGGGAAAGCATTGCTGTAAGTTTTCACTGCCCTGCTCTTCATTAGGAAGCTCTGGTTCTCTGCCCAGTGGATATAAATGTTCCATATGAAAACCTATTACAGAAACAAAAGGGAATTGATACCAATTATTGCTTGAGGTTTCAGTGGCCCTTCAGTTCCCTACAGCTGAGCGGTGGCTTATATATAGAAGTTGTTTGGAAGCTAGGCAACGTCTACCTAATACACAATAATACATGAGACAATGTTTAGGAAGGTGGTTCAGGAGTATATGTATCCTACCTTGTGGCTGAGATGGGAAATGAAATTGCAGCATCTACTTAGCTCCAGATTTTTTACCTATAGTTTGCAGCCTCAAGACAGAATTTTTCTCTTTGAAAAATGCCGTAAGATAAAAGAGAAGAGATAATAACCCACTTTGTCAGTATTTTATTAATACAAATATTTGAAAATGATGAGAAGGATGACTAAAAGTCAACTTAACTTGAAGACAAAAAAAACTTAACAAGTATTTGCAATGAGATTCAAATGCTGAGGGAACACAACTATTCCAGGCAGACATTGATGTCACCCAACAGAATCCAAAACCTTACCCCAGGAGTAGCTCATTTTTGAAGGGTGGTTCAGGGAGGAAGTAGTGTTTCCAGTGTATCCAGTGTATCCAGTAAAGGATACTCATGCAAGGAGCTGTGCTCCAGCAGATCACCCATCTTAGATGGGATGACAAAATAAAAATGAACACTTACCATGGAAACTGTTAATTGTTAACAGAGGCCTTTAACTTTTCAGCTGTTGCAAAATAATCCAAGCAATATTTTGTTTGTTGTTGGGAGGAGCCTTTGTAAGAGGCTGCTGTAATTCTTTATCCATTTTTAGAAGGAGTGTGCTTTAAGATAGGTATCGCTAAAGTAGAACTGGGACAAAACTGGAGTTTCATATCTTCCCTTCTCTAAGAATGAAGGATGGTTTTGTTTTAGCATGTCTGCCTAGATATGAACTTGTTTAGAACCCACAATGGGTTTATTCAAATAATAATAATTAAAGAAAACATCCAGAGGCCTCTTTTTGCTTGCTTTTTGGATGTTTTCCAAAATGACAGAGCTTTTGCAAGACCAGACTGCCTCCAAATGAACTTACAAGCTTTCCAGTGTTGGGGCTGAATATTGGCTCAGTTGCTCATGGGATGCTTGTGCTGACAGACTCAACATTAGTCTGCCTCCAGCCTCAGACTTAAATCTCTGAATTTTAACCTAATCCTATTCCAGACAGAAACCGGTACATTATGCTTTTGGCCCACTTTTAACATTTTTAAATCCTGCTTCATTTTCAACATAATGATGCCACAGGCTTTCATTTAGCAAAGACATTTAGAAACATGTCTTAGCTGCATTAATTCAGGAAGACTTCCAAGCACACCTCTATATTCAGGCTTTGATATTTGTATTTTCTTATCTATATGCTAGAAGAAACACCTGTGAAAAATGGTTTATGAAGCTGACAGTGAGACAAAAAGTGATACCCTGCATTTGTCCTTGGCTAGAGTTAATAAGGGAACCCACAGGACCTTTACTGTGATTTTGTGGTAAATACCAGAAATTAATTTTCATTTGCGTGAAGGTATGTTCTTTTCTCTGCCTCTTTCCCTTCCCCCATTGTTCCTCTTCCCTTCAGTTCTGCAAAAGGAAGTATCAAGATGAGCATTTCTGCAGCGGTTGTTCAGACTTGCTCAGAATGTGTGTGATGGCACTCCCCTACCCACACAGCCACTGGGGCATCCATCTCCTACACGCCTTAGAGCCCACGTCCATGCCCTAACTCCATCCTTCTCTTGCTCTCTGCAGGGTTGCCCATCCTGCTGTCTGTCTCTCCAACCCTGCAGGCCACATTGCCCTCCCAGCCCCACTGAAGAGGACAGCAAGCCCCAGCCCAGAAACTGCTTTCAGCTTGCTCTTGGTTGGAAGGACAAGGCTGCCTGCTGCGGCGTAAGCGTTGACATAAATGATTTGCAATTAACATAAGAATCGTTGCTCACAAGGTGAATATATACAAGTTTACTTTAGCTGTACATTAAAGCTTCTTTCTCTTGTCTACCATTCTTTTCCTTTCTGCATATAGGAACTAGCCCAAAGGAGGCAGAAATTATGTTACTAAATGACAATTGTAATTATTATACATGGAAATAAATTGCTTTGTGGTGGTAGCTAACTAGATAGATTTTTGCGTATGAGCAGAAGCACCTTTCCTTATAGACAAGATACCTCCTGGATAAATAATGATTTTTTTAAAGTTGTTTTTATTTGTATTGCATGCTCCTAAAACCTCTGACTAAGACCCTATGATTTCATGAATCAGTCCACACACATGATAAGACCTAGTCCTTCTGTGGTTGATTCATGGCCAAAACCCAATGTCACTGGCAGTCTTTGAGTGAAGAGAGTTGAAAATATACACCAAGTTATTCACTTAGCGTTGCTATGTCCTTTCATTAGTAGTTTGTGTGTAGTATTTTGTTATACGAAACATCTTTTTTTCTCGATTTGGGAGTAAATGACATCAGAATGGTTTTGCTGGTAAAATCAAACATAGTCGTGGTATTAGGACTCATTCAAGACACAGTCAAGTATTGTAGTTGTACTCACTGCAATACACAGCTGGGACTGCTACATGCCAGAAAGAGTGAACAAGAAGAGCTTTTCCTTAAAATGAGTATGGAGAGACTCCCATAGGAAATTTTTTGTTTTGGTTTTGAAATCTGTGTGCAGCATAGGAAAGGAATGGGTGGAAGAAAAGTAACAAGAGAGAGCATGTCTGAGAGAGAGAGATAAGATTGAAAAGGGCTAGTAAGGAAAAGTATTCAGGTTTGAGTCCATGTTTGCAAAATTGTGCAGCCTTTAGAAAAACTGATGCTCTTTTAATTGTGTAGTTGGTACTGAGGTCCTGAAAAATCCTGCCCTCAAGATTAGCAAGATAAGAAGCTGAGTTTTAAAAAATCCTTTAATAAGGATTGTCCTTTCTCTGTGTTAAAAGCTATGCAAACAAAAGCGGTCTTGCTGGGCAAAGATTTTGGAGATTTGTTTCCCTTTTATAAAGAAACAAATTCTAACTCTGCTTTTCCAGTGATTTATACGTGAGCCCCATCTTGTGTGTTCCCTTCAAAACATTTCTGGCAGCAAACTGGCTCTGACAGCAAAGGAATTCAAACGCTCTGCCTGCAAAAAGCTTCCTTTCCGTTAACAACCCAGAGAAAAACAGAATGGGTGATGGTGACTGGCTGAATAACCAGCCAGCTTTTGAAGTACAATCTATATTATGCATACATATGTGTGTGTGTTTCTGTATATGTGTGTACTAAATATATATATGTATGCTTTGTGACTGAATAGACATCCACCCTTTGGCTCTGCTTTCTATGATTAACCTTTATTAGCATTGCAATTATAAATACCTGGTAAACGTCTTCCTTTGATCTAATCCGCCTGTCACTCAATAGTCTTTAAACTCCAGATTTCCTCTCTTTCTTGACATTTATCATTGTCTTCCTTCTGAATGCCTTCCTTGCTGTTCTCAAAAGCTGGCCAAAAAGCACTAGGAGGGTAGATTGTAGTATCAAGTACCACGCTCGAGGCTCAGAGGCAGCTGCCATGTTCTAAAAGGTCTCTTTATTCTTCGCAGCCACAGCTTTGCAATTGCCCAAAAGCCAAATATTCACTTCCCTCCTTTATCTTTCATGGAAAAAAAATCCCCCGGAATAACAATAAGTTCTTCCCTCTTACCAGTCTAGCCCAGCGTACATTAATACACCTTGTAATTGCTTGTCTCTATTGATTTTAGTCCTTTGCCCTTTTTTGCTCCTTCTTTTTGTACTTCAGCTTCATCATTGATCCTATTCACTCTATTCCCAGCGCTGAAATCTAACTCTCAAATGCCAGCAAGAAATACTCAGCCATTCATGACAAATTGAATGGCTCAATTTAAAGGGGAAGATAGCACCTCATCTACTGTTACTATTCACTACAATAATCTCCATCACTCCTTCACAGGAGAAAACAGAATGTCCTGGGTTCAACTACAGACTATGCTGATGAGCTGTGGCTTGAAAGGACTAGAAGAAGCATTGCATATGACAGGGAGTCACCTTTCTGCCTTTGAAGGTTTTTATGTATTCACATCAATACAATGGTCAACACTACTAAAAGCCCAGGAATGCTGTTCTGTTCACCCCTGCCCTGGCAGGATCCCAACCCACTAGCAGCAACACGCCAAAAAATAACTTAAGAATGCTAAAGCAGGGCCAGGTCCTCAGCTGGCAGAAATATGCTGCCAGTGTAGAGACTTCTACTATAGGGGAAAAAACCCAAACTTCAGTATTCTAACATATGCTTCACCAAGGACAGACTTGATAGGTGTGAACACAACTCCTGCTCACTTTCTGGTAGCTGCTGCTGTCTCTTCCTTCAGACACTTTGTCTTCACAAAGGAGCCATGCACAGGATAAGACCCACTACTCATGCATCATTGACACATGGGGTGCCAATGTTTCCTAGGCTGATCAAAACCTCTTTGTCAGCGGTTGTCAGAAAACGGACTCAAATGAACACGGATGTTCCCAGGAAAGAACCCGAGTTCCTTAAATATGTTTTTTTAAAAAAGATATTTCATGAGATATCTGAAAATCTCAAAGATTCTTATCCGAAAACTGAAAAAAAATCCATACATTGGTAAATTTTGCCTAAAGAGACCTGATTCTGGCTTTTTACCACTGAAAATGTTCCACTGGCAGAATTTAACAGAGTATTTTTCCATCAATTGCAATGTTATTCCATGTTTTTCTTAACAAAAGTTAAAAATGCCATTTTTTTTCAGTGTTTCATTTACACAGCTGTATGACCCAAACGGTTATAATACAGATTTTGGGTTTGGTTTTGGTTTTGCCTGTTAATTTCATTAGCTGTAGCATAGTGGACCATAAATCCCCATTTCCCTACATTTTGTCAGCAATGTGACTATGTTGCATTACCAGAAAATGGGCACAGAGTGGAGATAAAATTATATTGGTTACAAATAGCAATACAGCACACTGATTTCCTGAACTGCAAACAGTTGCAGGAAATTCATTTTGCTGTGTTTTTGTGGAGGTATTGTTCCCATTAGAGAAGGTTATGTCTTGGTGGGGTAAATTTCAATCTTTCTTCAGAAACAACTGCCTACAGCTATCCAGCTCACAGATGTTTTGTTCTACCAAGCAATATTAGGAAGAATGGAAATAATTTCCAGATCATATCCCTATTTTCCAGGTAATACTATCTCTCTAGGTCTTCTGAGAGATCTTGGGTAACCAGAAGACTGTTTTGGTGGGTTTTTTTGACTATCTGATATTTTCCTTGCTTTTCCCAAAACAAGAGCAGGTTACTAGAAGCTGCATCTGCCTGCGAATTACCTGCTCATAGTTCTCACATCAGTGCAGTTCCAGTTATTGCAAGGTGAAATGAAACTGGGCAGAAATAAACGCTATTGCGGACCAGTGCTCCCCAGCAGGCTGTCCCCACTGAAGTTCAGCTCGCAGAGCTGCAGAGCTCACGACAGCTGAGTCTAGAGAGTCTGCCCAGGGAGGGCTGCAGAGCCTCTGCTGGGCTCTGAAATGCTGCAGCAGACACTCATTTTATGAAGAATTTTTATTTTTTTAAATCATCAAAGTCCTGAGTCAGAAGGAACCCACAAGGATCATCGAGTCCATATCCTGTCCCTGTACAGGACAACACCAAAATCCACACGGTGTGTCTGAGGGCATTGTCCGAATGCTTCTGAAATATTGTCAGGCTTAGTGCCATGACTACTTCCTTGGGGAGCTGTTCCAGTGCCATCCCCTGGGTGAAGAATCTTTTCCTAATATCCAACCTAACCCTCCCCTGGCACATCTTCCTACCATTCCCTCAAGTCCTATCATTGGTCACAGGGGAGAAGAGACCAGTGCTTGCTCCTCCTCCTCCCCTTGTGAGGAAGTCGTAGACTGTGATGAGGTCTCCCCTCATTCTTCTCCAGGCTGAAGTACGATATGTACATCATTCTTCAGACTTCAAAAAGGACCAGCTTTCCATTCTTGCCTTTCTGAGTGAAAAAATTTGTTTTAAAAAAGACTTTGAAGTATAGTGAGTGATTTTATCTCGCTTTCTAACTCTCTGCTGAATCATCAGATTATCCTGGAGAACACTGACAGTCAAACAACCACTAAAAGGAGGCAAATCTCTTTTCCCTGGAGATTTATTATAGGTCTTGTCTTCTGCTGAGATAAGCACAATGTGAAAACAGTCATTTCAAGGTACTTTACTATCTCCTGTGAAAATCAGGAAAAGATACTTTGAAGGAAAAATATATAAAATTTTTGTAAGATTCAATAATTTGACTTTGGGGTTTTGACCAGTTTGCGTTTTCACTAGACCAAATTTATTCTCTACATTTCAGCATAATTATTTTCTGGTTTGTGTAACTCGGAATGCAATATGAAATGTCAGCAAGAGGTGTATGAGTCTGTGTACATCTCAATATTGCAAGCCTTAATTTTGGATAAAAAAATTAGATCTGGATGTGAAATCACAAATTATAGCAGGCTATTCAAGGACACTGCTTACTTTTCATTTATTCTTGTTTCCAAGCATTTGAGGTAGATACACGCTGATCATCTCTGACAGCATAATTCTGCCTTTGTGGGGGCTGGAAATATATTTATTTATTGCAATCATAGCTAAGATTTGTAAATAATCTTGTGTCTTCATTTAGTCATAATAAAAACTTGAGATTAATACTGTTGATCTATTAGCTGCTACCTTGAGGCTTAATATTTTCCTTCTCGCTTAATACAAAACCACCACTTTTTTCCCTCCTAGTTCAGAACTGAATTTAGCTCCCTTGAAGACAACCAACTTGCTATTCCCATCTAAAAAACTGAGTCTGCAAGCCAAAATATTTATACTGAATTACAGAAGAAATTCCTCAACACTAAGCCCTGTTTCATGTTGCAGCTCTGTGAAAAAGGGGAGGAGAACAGCCGTCTTTTGAAGGAGGTGACCAAATTTCTTTTGATCTGCTCTTTAGAGTACAGAACTTGGTTTAGAGGGCATCCTCAGGCATTGTAGACACGACCAGCAAAATACTGCTTAAAGGGTACAGAAGAAAAAATTATAGCATTGCTTCAACTCTCTGTACACAGAGTATGAAAGAATTGTTTGCTAAAACTCAGTTTATACCATCTTTAAATTAAAAATAAATACCAAGAAAGGATTATTTAGCAAGCTAATTAAGGAATTTTCTTGTGGGCATTTACTGTGTATACTGCACTTTTTCTTTAGCTCTTTTTGAACTTTAGACAGAGTATTATAGATTCTTGATTACAGAGCCTGGAATAACTTTCTTCTAACCTGTAGGGCTGGTATAAAGGCCTCCACAAAACACCTAACACAGCTCTTGCACTGAATGTATTAACACATGGTGGACATGATTCCTGTCTTTTAAGACTCCTGACTTGATGGATAGAATCTGACTGATGGAGATTCCAAAGCATCCTTGATAATCTGTTCTAATTTGGTCATATATAGGGCTGTTAATATTCAGCTACATTGGTTATTCTGATACTAAGATGCATCATCTTTGTACCTACATAAAGCTGTTCACATTACAGTTCTGCTAAGCTACTAAGACTTACCGCTTTACAGAACATAAAGTCATTGTACCTGAAAGATTCCACTAATCTGAGTATTGAAAACCAATCAAACACAAAAATATTAGGAAGAAAGAGGAGATTGGGAGGGGATCTCATAGCTGTTTTACTGCCTTCTCACAGGGGAGGGAGGTGAAACAGGTGCTGATCTCTTCTCTCTTGTGACCTATGACAGGACTAGAGGTAATGGCAGGAAGATGTGCCAGGGGAGGTTTAGACTGGATATTAGGAAGAGGTTCTTCACCCAGCGGGTGGTGGAGCACTGGAACAGCTCCCCAGGGAAGCAGTGATGGCACTGAGTCTGCCAGCATTCATAAAGCATTTGGACAATGCCCTCAATCACACGGTGTGGAAGTTGGGAGTGTCCTATGTAGGGATAGGAGTTGGACTTGATCCTTTTGAGTCCCTTCTGACTCAGCTAATTCTATGATTCTATGATTCTAAAACCCTTCTGGCAACCCCATAGTTGAAGTTATAGCGTTCTCCACACTCCATAAGCAGTTTTGTCTTTTATCATCAGATTATTTTTCTTAGAAATATTTATTTATTGTCTTCTGAAATGAACTGAACATGGATTGAAACAGCTGCTTTGACAATTTCAATTTCAGAAAATTCTAATATTTGTCATCTGCAAAATCTTCCCTGTTACTGTTGCCATCCTGTTCATCACAGTGGTTTGATCTTATAAGTTCTAATATGTAGCATTCATTAGGCATCAAGGAGCTGTAGCAAACTGCCTTAACACACTGTGCCTCTGGTAGGGCAAAAGCTACGGTCCTAGGTGGTGTCTACTGAATTAGAAACAATTAGAGATGCTTTAATTGAAGTCAACAAAGCTACCTAGACTTACCACATTCGAAAGGCCAGCATAGACTGAACAGCACTTGCAGTTAACAGGGCTCAACTGCTGGTTATGACTCATGTGCAGACTGGGAAAACAGTGAATTTTTAAACAATATCCCTTTTTGTGTTCCAGGCAGGTCAAATGCTGTCCTGTTTTTATGATCCAAAAGGGAGATGGTGTTTAGAAACACAGAAAAACCCTGGAAAAGGAGTTACTGTCAAGGTCACATTTTCATACCCACATTATTGAACTGTGTCTTTGAAAGACAAAAGAGTAGGCGATGTCCTAACACGCAGTTGTTGCTTCATGATTGTGTGCCAGTCGGGAGAGGGCGGAGTGGTAGGTTGCTTAACAGTTTTATATTTTCCCATGGTATAATACTGGTGATATGATTAGCTATAATTAAAGGGTTATATAAATAAGCCATTGGGAAACTAATTTATTTCCTTGGTGGGGCTAGTTATGTAATTTGGTGCTTTCCCTTTGAAGCACTCAGCCCCCCCAAACCTGGTCCTCCTCTCCCAATTGTTTTAAAATAATTTCAAAACATGTCAAAGGAATGCAGATGTTAAATGTGCTGCAGCTTGAACTTCCTTGAAGCAGCAATGCCCTTAATGAGAAAAAGCTGGAGAGCAGAGTGAGACCTGGCTTGTATAAGTTTTTATGGTATGTTTATTACTTTATCAGAAAAGGCCTTCAATCAGAGAGAGCAGGGTAGCACATAAAATAGGGGAGCCATCGGTGCCAGTGGGCCAATTCTACCTGACAGCAGCACCCACCAACTCTTTCCCACCCCTTGCAGGAAGCAGAAGAATTGATTACCTGAATCTTATTTGGTTTTTGTGATGCTCAACCTTTTTGTATTTACTTGGGCTCTGACCCAGTCTTGGGGAAGGGTAGGCTTGTTCCTACTCCAGTCAGAGAAATTAACCTTTTCCAAGGAAATAATAAGATGCTATTAAAAGCTTAAAAAAACCCAAATCATAAAACACAAGTTTTCCTCTTATGCCTGTGTTTCTTTTATGACCTTATAAGTAACTTCATTAAGCTACTTACCAGCCTCTGAGCAACTCTTTATTTAATAATTTAATTTTTTTTGCATTCTCTTCCTTAGAAATGTAAAGCCTTAAGCATTAGAAATTTTAAAACACATTCCTAAAGTTTAACTTTGCATACAGAGCTGTAGTACAGAAAACAAACTATTTCCGTGAACGCTGTTTGTAGTAACAGCTACACTAGGTTCCTGTAATAGACGACATTTGGCTTCACAAGGAAAAAAAGGAAAAAAAAAAAAGAAAAACTGATGCTTAAATGTCTTGATGTAGACCATGGCTGCATTTCAGACAACTCCTACAGGCCTACAAGTGTACTTCTGTGAAGTTTCTGATGTTGAATAAAAAGACATAAAGTATTAAAGTAGTTATGGAACATGCTTTCGTACCTTTCCTCTTCTGAGGTATTTGCCTTGTCATAAAAGATCTCAACTCTAAACTCTTTGACTTGCCATTGTGGAAGACCCTACTGGCAGATGGGGAAAGACAGTGCTGGTTTCTCTTCATTTTCAATTTTAAGATTTCTAGTCTCAGGATAATTCCAAGTCCCAGTTGGCTATGATAATTTCCTATGAAGTTTTGCTCAAGGTAGTGCAGTAACTTCACAGCACGTGCCTTAGGAATGAACACCAACCCAAACTGCCATCATGTTTATCTTACATTACAGGGAAGGCACCGATCAAAGCGATGCACATTTTAGTAAGAACTCTTCCCACAGTGCCAGCTTCCACTGCCAGCACACTTTCAGTGTGCTTCTGCTAACACAGAAGACAGAATAAAGAAGAACAGCCCTCCCAGTTAACAACAGTCTGGAGGCAAATTTGAAGCCACCTAGCAGAGCTTCACACTACTGGAGCGGCTATCAAGTTGAAGACTAGGATAAAGCTAAACTAGGGCCAAGAGTGTGCGTGTGCCTCTCTCATGGATTTTGAAGTGAGTGAGACTGGATACTTGCTCATAGAATGTCTGTCAATTCAGCATTTTGAAGATTAACAGCTTTGATTTTCAAATCCTAATCACAGGCTGCACAGAAGAGGAGGAAATTATTGTGTATTTATTAATAGGATCGTACTGGGTTAGGCTAATCTGTGGGGGTTTGTTTAGTTGTTGTGGGAGCTTCCTGCTGGTTGCCGTCAGCATAAGATTAGACAGTGTCTATTCAGAATAAGAGACAGAAAAGTTCAGTCCCTGATTCCCCTGTGACTTTGTAGTGCATCCAGACACACAACTTTGCTGTCTAAGCTTGACAGTGTCCAGAAATCCCCTTGATCAAAAAATCAAGAATTTTTTTGCCAATTCAGCCTAGCCCCTTCCTCAAGCTGAGCCTAAGCAGCTCCGTCATCCCTCTGATTGTGTTTCCAAAAGGCACCATGAGAATAAGCAGAAAACATGCAGAATGACAATATTGAAGCAAGGGAATTTAAAAGGTTTTAGGAATTTGAAGGGCTGAGAACTTGAGAGATCAGAAATGGTGGTTTCCTGTAAAGATCACATGTAAATTTGCACAAATTGCTTAAACTTGCTGTCATTGACGCTCAAAATTACATAAATATCTGCATTAACCCATTTATGTTAAAGGAACTTAACTTTAATCATGCTTAACTTCAATCATACACTTGTGTCTCAATTATGCTAATAGCACTCAAGTATGCGCTTGAGTGTTTCGCTGACTGATGTTCTGAATTGTGATTACGATTCTCCCATTTCCAGGGATGATGTACTTCCCCTGGAGGAGGAAAGCAAGCTGATGTGGCTTCAGGACCAAAGGCCATTCATTTCCTTTTCTTTTATTTTTTTTTTAAGTTTATGTAAAGAAAATGATTTTTAAAGAAACCACTGAGTTTTTTCTTAAAAAACACTTTTATGATTGGGCAATGAACTGTGGGTCTTCAGCTGAAAAAAGTGAAGACTGTTTTAAGTTACTGCTGCAAGAAAAAAATAACTGTCTTAAAATACTCATTTTATGCTCTTTATTTGCATTCTTGAAACTTAAAATTACTTCAATGTTTTTATTGAAAAATCTGGAAAATAAAACTACTCTTAGTCTTAGACTGTGGGTCAGGTTTCAGCACAGACTGAATCTTATTACTGGCTTTTGAAACTCTGAGGATGCTGCTGTGCTTGGACTTGCCATGACTCTCCTCTTATAAGAGTAGCATTGTAAGTCATACATACAACGTGTTTTTCTATTCACTGTTGAAAATCTGCTCACAAAGCAAGAGCAAAAAATATTTTGAGCCAGGTTCTATTGGTTTACATAGCTGATTAAAACTCAAAATGCTGTTTCTTTGTTGAAATAATATCCACTATCCATCACAATAGCCCGTCATCCATAGGGTAAATCACCCTTTTGGCAGCTACATTGTTAAAACTGAGCTTCACACTGAGGTGAGAAAATAAACTGAAGACCCTTTGAGGAAATTTTTGAAGACTGTATGTAAACTCGATATCTTTATTATTTCTTGCTACAGCTGACTAGGTCTCTGGTTTTATGTGTCTGTTGAAACAACAGTACAAGCAAGTTAATTGCTGCCAAATTCTTCCTATTGCATATGAGGAGGCTGCTGGGGCACTGAGCGGCAGTGTGGGCTCTTTCGGCATTTCCCCATGATATTTGAACTTTTGATCTTCTGACCTTTGAAAGGGGACAGTTTTTAAATTCACAGCAAATACTGCGTACCTATTAGCCATGGGCAGATATGACAGTAACAGATAAGCTGCTGCCTTCCTGGGGGGTAATTACGATGTGCATCTCATTGTGCGGGCGGCAGGGGACATGAGAGGATGCACCCTCAGGAAATATTAACCTGGCAAGATGAATTACTGTTCATCTGCCGTAAGCAAGACTCCCTCTGTGGAGTGCAGGTAGAACAAAACAGAAACAAGACAAAAAGAAATGTATCTGGTTATTCAAGCTATGTCAAAGAGCTTCTTTTAATGCACAGCACACCCAGGAACAAATGGGTACTGATGAATTCTTTTGCTTCCCATAATAGTTGGCATTCCTCAATACGTATTGATGGCTTTGAACTGCTGTCCTCCATTGTAGCATCAAAGAGCAAATAGGCTGAATGTTGCTAGATTTGGTCGTTTGAACTTCATCCTTTTTAACCTGCCTGTCTCTGTCTTCTACTCAGATAATATTTTGCTTTCAGATGCTACATCAACACAAGTCCACCAGCACATAATGCTTGCTATAGAGTGCACCGGTGGCAGTCACCAGGGTTGCAGAACTTTGTGCAAGTGACAGGTGGACTCTGCACAGGAATAGCTGCAGAACTGGCAAATGCTGTCCTTATATGTCACAGGGCAGAAGAGCCCAGCACCTGGTGAAATGTACTGCAGTGGGGAATCTGGCGTACATTGCAATACATTGTAGATAACATCTTCCCATGGTGAGCTTAGGTGACCTGAGACTGCAACTCAAGTCTTCAGACATCTCCAGTGGTTCTGAATGCTGTAGTGTTTTGAAAACAATTTCCTAGATGCAGTGAGCCACAAAAAGCTAAAATAACCTTTCGTCTTTATTTCTTTGAATAAATTACAGCTCATCTCTCTTTGTTTCCTCGAATCTTCCAACAATTCCAGCCTAACTACACCCATTATTTCTTACATTAAGCATGTTTTCAAGTGACAGTTTCCAGTATCTGTTCCATTTTGCCCTGTCCATTATTTCCAGGAGAATCGCTCAGCAACTAAAATATTGATTTATTTAAAATACAGTTAATGAGCTTTCTTTATCTTCTATCTCATGCTGGAAAATCCCACCTGACCCCTAATTAACTAATTGATTTATTAAAAGTATAACTAATGACCTCCTTTTGTTCTTTTCTTCCAGTTGCAGAATCCCACCTGATCCCACATTATCACACTGATTTATTTAAAATTAAAATATATGCATTGCATAGTCTCTTCATCATGTCTCTCAGTGAATGTCTTCCAAGTCAAGCGCTAATGCCCTGATTTTGCCATGCACAGAACTAATAGCTGAAGAGAAAAATAATTGATTAAAATATCACGTTCTTGCCCTAGATGTTCAAATATTTGTGTGTTTCTACTATTAAGGTCAATATGAAGTCACTGGCAGTAACTTAGAGGATCATCCTTGCATACCTTATTCCAACAAATCACTTAAGAATGTGTTTGTCTTCAAACATTTGGGTCAGCCTGCTGGTGTGAGTGGTTCTCTGCAGGTCACCGTCCATGAGTCCTGTGTATCCAGTGTTTTGCTAGATAATGGGTTTTGCTGTAAGGCACTGTCAACGTCCAGTAATGCTCCTGCTTTTCACAGAATACGCAGCCAAGAAGCATCAGACAGAGCTAGGGGAGCAGAGCAGGACTTGCATGCCAGGGCTGATTCACCAAGGGCTGAACACCTTGTAAACAGCTTGTGGCAAGTCTAGCACAGTTTGGAAGTGTGTGTGTGTATAACAAGAGCTCGCAAACACCACTCATTGACAAGATCTGACCTTGGACTTGCACTGATATGAATATATCTGCAGGCAACATGAGACCATTGTATCCCGGTATGTAAACATTGAGGTATCTTTGGCCCTCTTCCCTGTGGTGTTCTGCAAAAACAAGCAGTAGGTCACTGACTGTAGACAATGCCTTCACAGAGAGGAACTGAAAAATAATGAGCTGTTTTAGATGAAGCAAGACAGAAAGATATGGTCTCTGGCAATAAATACAAGTGGTCACAGGTTATATTCATTTCTTGCATCAAAAGGAACGGCAGAGATTTAGTTTGCCAACCGGATAATCTCCTTGTAGCACACTGCAAGTAGCAGGGCCCCCATCCCACGCTGACAGCCACTTGAACATGCATCTCCTTTTAACTCTGAAATGGACCTTCAATCTTATTGGTTCTCTGGGTAAGCAAAAAAGAAAATCATACTGAATTCAAAAGGAAAGGAAGTACCCAGAGACTACCTGGTAACCCTACAAGCTCATGAAGATTTTTCTGACTAGCATAGTGTAGGTCCACCACACCAGTGCTGTATAAAACACTTACGCTCAAAAAGGGACCTGAACAAGACCCAGCACCTCTGCAAGGGCAACATTTGAAGCTGTGTGTGAGATAGACCTTAGACCTTATCGCTCTCTACATCTACCTAAAAGGAGGTTGTAGTCAGGCAGGGGTTGGTCTCTTCTCTCAGGCGACCGGCAGCAGAAAGAGGACATGGTCTCAAGCTTCGCCAGGGGAGGTTTAGGCTTGACATTAGGAAGAAGTTCTTTACTGAGAGGGTGATTGCTCACTGGAATGCGCTGCCCAGGGAGGTGGTGGGGTCACCGTCCCTGCAGGTGTTTAAGGAGAGATTGGATGAGGCTCTTAGTGCCATGGTGTAGTTGACAAGTAGGAGTAGGTGTAGGTGTTGGGTCATAGGTTGGACTCGATGATCTCAAAGGTCTTTTCCAACCTTATGATACTGTGATACTGTGATAAAAGGTCTGAGATGTCTGCCTGCTTTACAGGAAGGCTTTAGGATCATGTTAAAGTTCATAGTGCTCTACAGTTCCTTGGGGAGAGCTGGAGGTGTCTTCTGGGTAGCAACAGTCTGCATTAGTCTCTCAGTCCAATTTCAGTTTCCAGAACAAAACTATAGTATGTCTGACTCCACAACGTAATTGAATGGTTAAGCCCTTTCTTTCACTTGGCCAACATCTCCCCTGGCTACCATCCTAACAGGGGTTCAAACCCACATCTCATACAGAGCTGTGAGCTAGGCTACAACGGTGTTTTTCCCAGCCCGATCACAAGCTATGCTGTTGTGCTGAGACATGAATAGAGCCGAGAAAGGAAAGTAATCATGGGTGATGAGGGATGCTGTCTGGGAAAGGAGGTGCAGGAGACACCTTGTTTTGGTTTCTTCTCTCAGGCTGTTTTCATATTTTGTCTGAAGATGATTATGTTTGAAATTCAATATAATTTTCTGGAGAAGAGACCTTTCCTCTCCAGGCAGCTAGGGTCATTAACGGACTCTCTGTGAGACCCCCTTTGCTTCCTGTACAGCCCAAAAACCTCAGGAAGAAGATCTTAAGTGCCACCAACAGAGACTGCCTGTATGCAGCCAATAAGACCCTCTCAGATGTTCGAATTATCACCCCATTACCACCCATATTACTGGGTGTGGGTGTGACTAAGAAAGAATAAGTTGCTGTTAATCTTAAAAATCTCCAAAAGCATTAAAGAGACCATTTCTGTGAAAATATCTGCTTCATCAGACTTGTCCCCTTAACATTCATTATTGTATTCATCTCACAGAAATGAATTACACACCAAATGCTAAAAGAAACGCATGACTGCCAAGCCAGTCACTCTGGGTATTATCTTATTAATCTTAATTGACGTTTCCTTGTTTGTCTCTTTTATTTTTCCTCACTGCAGCTTTGCATAACCCTTTTTCTAAATTCCAGGTGATAAGCGTAGAGAAAGACACTGTTTATTATCTAATGAACCACATCTTAGTGGAAGATTACTTTGAGAGTATTTGATATTGCAATATCAAAGAGAAAGTGTCCAAAGGAAGCCGTAAGTAATAACTAGTAGCTTTAGAGTAATGGAACCTTGAATTTCTTTTTACCTTTGTTTATAACAACTCACCTCCAAGAATGTGTTGTCTTCACCAGATGTTAGTTCTTCAAGATCAGTCTCTTTTTTCCAGCAATGGTCAATATCTGATGCCTTGTAAGAGAAACTATGTCCCGGCCCTATTAGCAGTCAGTATCTAGGTGATATTGCAGATCTCAGTAGTAGAAAACAATCCTCTCTTCTCACCATAGTTGTTTACAACAGAAAGCTGTTTCTTTTTCTCTTATTGCCTAACCCTAGAGTTAGATGATACTTTGAGAAAAATTTTTCTACCTGAAATATTGCGTATCAAAACAGATTTTAACACAATTTCTGTTTTTATATTAAAAAAATGGAAATAAACCATTCGGTTAGAATTCATTTTAGTTACAAATTGTATCTTGCTGCCTGAGATTTAACACTGTGAAATGGATAAAACCTCTACTCAGATTTTCTCAAGAAATACAACCTTGCACAATTTAAATAGGGTACATATTTCAGTTTTCCTTGTTTGTTCAGTCACCTTACAAATCAAATAAATAAAAGCATTTTTCAGCCAGTTTATTTATCCCGCCAAATACTGCCAAAATAATGTAGAAAATACACAATTACACTCCTAGGCCTTAAAGATTACTCACTGTGAGAAAGGTACTCTTCATCTCCAGAAAGTAAAATTGCTCAAAAGCCTGGAGACATTTGGAAGAGGGAGTTCACCTATGCTGAACAAATCATTTAGGTTACCACACCAGTGGTGAAAAAAGCATGTAGGCAAAGCTGGTCTTAGCAAGTTACTATGTCATACAGCTTACCTTTTTAGGTTTCACCATGTTTATGCATATTCTTCTTGTCTTTGGAATATCCAAAAAGAAAGGTTCTTTATCCCACTATTAACGTTTTCTTTGAGCACAGTGAACAAATTTTGGAATATGAAGGATTTTCTCCAGTGTAGACATTTACATTTGTTCCAAACAGCTGCACCTGAATGGCGTGGGTGAAAATAAGTTTCACATGCTTACTGGAAACAGGGATAAGGAAAGGCCGTTTGCACTGGTAGGAGAAGTAATTTGTGCACCTTCAAAGCTTGCAAAAATGCTTGATTGTTTTTACAAATTGGCTCCACTTGGAAACAAGTGTGTCAAAGCCAGAAAAGCTGCCTTTGGGAACCAAACCATAAGATTTACTTGGTTACAGTTTACTTGGATGGTGAACCTTCATGATCTCTGTTCAAGACTTGCCTTCAAGGTCAGCTGTCTCTTTCACATGTATTTCTTCTACTGTACAGGTATCTGCAGGAGCTTTATCTCTCTTTGTGGTATCTGAATGCCTAACTATAATTCCTGGAAGTATTCTCATTTTCCAAGTGAGGAAATAGACCACAGTAGTGGTACCTTGCCTGTGACTCATCAGGAGATGTGTGGCGCAAGCAAGGACTAAGCTCTTTATTTCTGGCTTCTGTAGTGTCCAGGTAACAGAAAAGAAAAATCTCTGTTAGTGCATTAAGAGATGTAAGGAAATGGTGGGAAAATACTAAATATAAATGCTGAAGCCTTTGTTTTCTGTGTTCAGATCCACCAGGATGGCAGAAACACAAAAAACCTATATGTACCATGCTCCTTTGGAATAATGGTCACTTCATAGAATCATCGAATGGTTTGTGTTGGAAGCATAGGTATATATAGTTTCAGGCATAACTATTTATCTTCCCACAGGTCTAATGTCAGTAAGCGGTTCAAGATCCTCAGATACAAATTATTTTTGGTTAAAATGAATAAGCTTCTCTAGTACAAAGGATGTTAGGTTTCATTAAACTAACTGGACAAACTGGTCTATCATCATCAGTATACTAAATAAGGGCACATCCCAGTTTGTTTCCAAAGCTACATTTTGTTTTTCCATCTTGGATTTCTCTGGGAAAAAAAAAAAGAATGCAGAATAATAATCCTCAAGCCAACGCCCTCCTGGTGTCATCTTCTCTAAAGAACCAAGAAATCTAATTGGCCCTCTTCCAAATGGTTCAGCTTTGTGAAAAAAAGCTCTGGATCTACTCATCCACAAGCCTTGACATTGACATTCCTTCACCTCAGTAAGCAAATAAACTTTCTTCTCCAGTGAACTTTATAATTGAACCCAAGAAAGCTAAGCAGTGTCTTGCACGGAATAGTAAAAATATCTTTTAACAGGGTTTATTTGGGCCTCCTCAGCTAGTCAGGAGCAAGCAAATCACATCTCTCTCCAGAGAATCACGGGGATGTTTCCTGGTGGTGGCAGAGCTCTGACATTGCTTGCCAGCAAGAAAAAATGTGACGGAGTCTGGCAAAAGACTGAGTACCCTTATCCTTGGAAGATGTCAAAGAGCATGTAGGGAACCTGTGCTCTATCAGCAGGAAAACAGCTTTCTTCACAATCAGAGGGTAGAAACCCGTTCCATTATGGTCTCTTCTCATGTTTTGAGCTGAGCTTTGACAAAAGAGTGAGTTTACCCCAGAGCAGAGAAAACAAAGCCAAAAACCCAAGAGGTCTACTCCACAGGCATTTTCCTGGCATACTCTGACATGCAGATGACTGATAATATCACTGTAACAGCTGTTATCTCAAATGTCTGCCTCCAGGCAAATTAAAAATAAAGAAAAGCCAAAATACTTAAAGAGATGAATATAGAAGACATTTGCCAGTCATTTACTGGCCCTGAATTGCTGGCTGTCAGACGCAAAATGAAGCATGTTTCTTTAGAAGAATATTACAGAGCTGTCAGCCTTGTAGTGCATATACGTAGAGCAATGAAGAGCAACACCACTGCCAGGACTGAAGGCAAAAAGATTGTTATTTTAACCAGGATCTGAAACATTCTCTCTCAGGGATATACTTGAATTTTGCTGGCAGGGAGCAGGAAGAGCAGATCTGCCCCCAGAGGGGGGTCCAAGCTGGGACCCAAGTGGGACCCACATGCAAGCAGTACATGAGCACAGCTGTTGTAGACATGGCGAGAGTATAAAAGGGAACCAACTGGAGGTCCCGCCAGGACCAGAAGGAGATGGGCTGAGGACAAGCGTGGATCTAAGTTCAGGTAGGCTCCAGTCATCCCCTCTGGACTCTTGGACATCCTCCTTTAATGCAAAAGTTGTCAACTGGGAGATGCTGCTTGTACAGATTCCTGCCAAAGAGCACCCACAGTGGCATACTGGTTTATAGTGGGAGCCACAGAGCTGGGTGGCGTACCCTACACTGACAAAATATATATGCCTTGGCCTCAGGTGCAGGACTGAGCTAATACAAGTGTGCAGTTTATATGCTGGATAACTTGGGCAATAGGAAGAGAAACTTTGGGGAACATTCATCTGTGCTGGTAGAAAATGGTAATTTTCTCATGATCTGGGGAAAAACTGGTTCATTTGACAGGGAACAACAGGCTTCCAGGGTAATGTGCCAGCTTGTGGAGATGGGGTTTTCACTCCAATTAGGTACCATCAATCCCACACCATGTTAGCTGCATGCTTTGAAATGTCCAGACTGAGAAATGCATAACAAGTCACTCAAAGAAGGTTTTCCAGACCAGAATTAGTCAAAGCCATTGATTGCTCTTAGCAGAGCTGTCAACAACGGAATCAAAATGGAACTAGTAAAAACAGAGCAGTTAGACCTGGGAAGAGAGATTAAAGGCTGTTGCTTTTGGTGTCCTAAGAACATACTGACCTCCACAAGACAAAATACTTGTTTGTAAGAGGTTTTTATTCTGGGCCATATCGTATCTCAGTAAAACTCCGCCTTTATAAAAAAGAACTCCATACTGGATTTGTATCCATTTAAATTGTGTCCACATGTAACAAGCCTGGCTTTTGCATACTTCTTGACAACTCTGAAAGTAAAATTACCACAGAAATCTGCAGTATTTTAATGGGAAAGGAGGTACTCCTAACCATGAAGCTGATATTGAAAATCCAGCTGGTTTTGGATTTGAGCGCAGTAGGCTAAGGCAGCTCAAGCAAGCCACATGGGCCCCAGGAGAAGCATAAGGGGGAGGGGAAGAGATAATCATCTTGAGTTTGTTGGAGAGGGAAAATGAAAGCTTTACAGGTGTTCAGTGAATAGGAACTTCACCATTTCACTGATGTCAGATAACTGTCTCTAAGTGGGATGTTGATTTTAGTGTTCAGGTCTTTAGTGCTAACCATAAGATAAAAGATGTCCATGGAAAGGTTGTGAATTGTCAAGATTTAAGATTTAAATTCAAAATGCAGCAATACAGGTAAAACAATGGAGAGGAAGTTAACAAATCCTGTTTCTGTTCCTGCCCATGGTTTTGAAAGTGTCAGTTTTCTTCTTTGTATAAGTGTTTCTCAAGCCTTTAGCATCTGTTTTGCATTTGTAGCGGATCTTCCTACTAAGGGTGCATCTTCATGAGCATTTTCATCGGCTTACAGAGAACCTTTTGGAACTGATCCTCCTATTACCCTTGCTTACAGGTCCTGGGTTCACAAGGAAAGGAGGGCAGAGCCTTGTTCCACAGCCCAAGGAACTGGGTACCTCTTTGGTGACAGGGAAGACCAAGGTGGAGTTGCAGAAGTTGAGTAAATGCCCGCAGAAAGTCGAGTACAGCCTGGTGTCATGCCACACGTTCAAATGTCTTTTGTGTCACTGAAGCATTTTCAAGAAACCAAAAGGGACCCACATAATCTGAAACAGCAGCTGGGGACCTGACCTGGGAGCTACCTGCTGAACATCATCTCATCTCAATCCTTCCTGTGTCTGGTCCCTTGGGACTCTCCAGAAAGGAGCGTTTCGGTGAAAGGCATTTCCAGGAATGACATTTTTAAAAGAAAAAGCCCTTTCTCTGCTCTAAGAGTTAAAATTCTCTGTTGTATTTCCTGGAAAAGTGATCCAATCTAAAAAATTTTTACAGGGATAAGAAAAGTCATGGTAGAAGTTGCATAAAACAAACAAAAAAAATATTTGGAAAAGCTTTAAATTCAGGAATATGAAATTCTGGACATTACCAACATTTCATAAAAATGCCCTGGCATGATTTCTTGCAAAAGTATTTGTGAAACTTTAGGTAAACTTAGGCTATTTGACTCTTCTGGTTGGAAATAATGCAAAACTCTGGGGTTCTTAATTTTCACCTGCTAAAATTAAGGAAACAATTCTACAGGGTTCCATGTGTTAGGATCTGCACTTTACTAACTAAGGCTCAAATAAGATTTGAGTACAACTAAAAACCAATCTACTGACCAGTTTTTATGACTTTTGACATGTATACAGATTCAGTATCCACATCTCTGTTACATTCTTATGGTGACTTCTGGTAAATATTTGAACTGATGGGTCTGCAACCTGAAAAAATGGAGAATTTAAAAACATATATTGCTGTAGATTATGGGAAGTACATACCATGGTTTTGCTTAGACCCTAGCCTTCCTACTGTTTTCACTGGGAACCTGGCATAATACTGCAAGTGCTAACTATTTTTATCTCTCAAAACTATAGACAAGATGTTGTTCCAGCTTAAGGTAATTTTGGAACAAAGCTGTTGATAAAATTTGTTGCAGTACATACAAAACTGTAACGAGGAGAGTAAAAGAAAACTTTCTTCTCATCATCATCTGGATTTTTTTTAGCACTTAGCACTTGTACAGAGCTGTGAGGGCTTCCACAACTTGTAATGTATCAAAACTCTACCGGCCACAGGGAACATGGATCCACTGCAATCCATGGATCTTTGCCGTTTCACATTGTATTTTCTCTAAAATGAAGCAAGAAGTGCAAGAAGGTAGAAGTTGCCCTGAAAAGTTTCTTCTCTTGAGAAATAATATTCACTAATCAACGATGGCCAGTTCCCTTTTTGCTTACCCCAACCCCCCGTCCTTACTCTCTCTGTGAGACTATAAATTAATCTTTCTAACATGCCCAGAAGATTAAAAGTAATCCAGACTCTCACAGAACTCAGAAACACATTCCTTGTTCCAGAATTGAGAGGTCCTCAGGGAGTTGCTGCTTTAAAGTTAAACTAAGATAACTTTAGTGTGAGTGTCGCACCATTCTTAACTGTGCTGTGCTTAAGAGGTGATTCCTTGGGAATCAGTTTCCTAGAGTTTCATAGATCTTGCCAAAAAGAGTTTTTTAAAAAGAACGGAAGCATATTTAGCAATAAAGACCTTTCTTTGTCTTGAAGTGTTTCCAGTAACTTGCTGGGTGAAATGTGTAGAGGCCACATCAGCTGCAGAAGCAGAAAGGTTTTGCATACCATGGTGTTGACTTCTCCACGGTCTCCGAGGAGGACCTGTAAATATCACGTGTCATGTTCATGTGTCAGCATATCAATACCAAATGGATTTTCAGATCTGGCATTTACTTTTGCCTCTTCAGACAGGACAGATCAATGTACATCAATTAATTTACAGACATACCAGTAGCGGTCAGCCAAACCACAGTGCTTTTGGATTCAAACAACACAGAAGTCAACCTGTCAAGTGTCACAGCATCTGCAAGCTTCCTCAGGTGAGCTTCAGGATACAGCTTCATTTGCCAGCATAAGAGGAGACACTTACTGAGTGCAGAGAGGATGTTCTTGGCAGCTGAGACTTTTGTATTGCCCTTGGAGGGGCCATGACTCTGGATTGTGCTCTTTGGTGTGTGAAAGTTGCCCTTGAGTTTGGTTGTCTTCTGGGGCAAGAAGGATGTCCCAGCAAGGGATGACATGGTTGCAAAGACCCTGTTGATTCCTTTAGACCTTCTTCACACCTCTATCACAGCCACTTTTGGGGTTTCAATAGCTTCTTTCTGTCTTTGAACCCAGTGTCTGTCCACAACTGAGAGCAGGAGACCGTGATCACCAATCTTTTAATAAAATGAGCTGATTCTGGCTTAAAGAAAAGATTTTATTTTTATTATGAAATGAAATTCTACCTCTCCTTTGAAAACTGCTTCCAAAAATGTACATGCACAAATCCAGCTAGCACAATCATCCATTTGCACAGCAAAACCTTAGACACTGTTTTCCTTCTTCCAGATGACTTTTGTAGCCCACCTGGGAAAATAAATTACTGGGCTGTGCTAGAGTTAGTAAAACTACATACACTCATACAACTTCAAACTGAAGCATGATCATCAAGTACTTACAGGTCAGTAATCACACCCTTAATTTTCAGCAATAATTTAGAATAGATGATATTATCTGAAGAAAAAAAGGTCTTTCCTTTTCCTTTCCAAATATCCTGTTATAAGCTAGTAATAAGTAGAAAAATTAGGACGTGCCTGAATGTTTGCTGAAGCCAATGGAAAGTCTACTTAATCCCAGGGCACTTTGGTAGGAACCCTTCAAACCTTTCAAATCAGAAAAGCAAATATGTCATAAGCACTTTATAAGGTACCAGTTATTTTGCCCCATTTTGTGGGATATAGCTGTAGCCTTGAAGTTAATAATATGCTAAACTTCTTTGCAGAATAAAGATGCACTTAGAGCCAAGCACAAGCGTAAGGTCTGTGTCAAACAGGGCCATAATATTCAGCAGATCATGCTGTTTGCCACAAATACATTTTTTTGCCATTTAAGCTATAGGTATTGGTTTGATCCTCAGAAAAAGGATCTTCCATCACATTCTTCAGAAAATTATATCTAAGAACACTATCTACAGGTAGTACGAAAGACTCTTTGAATAGTAATCTTTTGTAGAATGTGATATAGTTATGCATTTTTCCCAGTTTCGTCTCAGGTCATGCTGCTGCTGCGCATCTGAGTCTCAATCTTACAAATGAAAAGGTTGCACTGTTTCTGAGCGTTGTGATAACAAAAAAAGGCATAAAGCTGCAGTCTGCTCCTGATGGCTTTACACTATTATTTTTCCCTTTGCAGCTGAAGACTCTAAGCATGTTCCAGTGGTTCTGTTCTCTCAGTATACGTCATCTGCAGCAGCCAGTCAGCCAAAACTGTCTCTCATAGGTTGGCTTCCTAACAAGGAGCGTCTCACTGCCTTTCAGACAAATCACAGGTGTTCTCCACATGGCGTGAGCAGGTGAGAGCATGACTTTGCCAAACCATGATGAAGTTTGGTAGCTGAAATACAAAATTCAAGTTTGGCTTTAGATCTGAATCTGGCACTCTGCTTTATCCTCTGCCCCAGGCCAAATCAAACTGCAGCACGCCATGAAAACCTCACACCATTGTATTGTGGATCACTTAAGATCTGGATCCAGCTATAAACTGCAACGAGCAAGCTCCTCTCTATGTATGTTTCCGTGGTGCTGATGTACAGCATATTCACTTATTAGCTAGGGGTGGTAACACTCTGAGAGAAATTCAGACACTTGGAAGTCCGTACCTCAATGTCTTTAGGGAATAAGCTAAAATGCTGAGAAGGCATTGGGGGTGCAATGAAATTGCTGTTCTGTGTGGCTTAGAAAAATATCAAACATGTAAGAAAGACGCAAGCATAATTTATGGATAGTTCAAGTTCTTAGGAAAAGCACCCACTCTCTCTTTTTGGCTCCTTAAGTCCCTTATTATTAGTTTACGAGCTGCCAGGCAGACGGAGTAATTCATTCAGCCCACGTGTGCTTCTTTTGAGGAGAAAAAAATGCAAAGGATGTGTTCCATATTCTTCAGGAAGTGCTCCTCACTGTGAAGCCAGCTCTGCTGCAGCCTCATGAGCACATGACAGACCTCTGTGGTGTGCCAACCCTCCGAGGTGATCCTGCTGCCCATGTAATTTGCCTTTGTGCTCTCTCTTGAGCTTTTTTAATAGGGAAGGATTTGGGTTTTTCTTTTAATGTGTTTTCCGCTTCTGGTAGAGCCTTTGACATGGAAAAATGCTCATCTTTCACATGTCTGTGGCACACCCTGTGAAAGGTGATTTTTAAAAAGTAATTTTATTTTGCTTCCTGGCAGTGATATCAAAGGAACAATCAGTGCCTGATTTTGAGCCAACAATTTATTTCCATTATAATAAACAGAAAACAATGGCACGCTGCCTCATTAGTTATTCACTTTCCAAGTCAACAAACTTGGAGGGTTGGGATGAGATCTAACCAGAGATGTGCTTTGATGTTTTCAGTTTGGAAAACTGGTCTTCTAGCCAAAATGCAGAGCGATACCCATTCTGGGGGAAGAAGGGAGGGAAGGAAGGGCAGAACGAAGGGAGAGAATCACTGGAAACACAGGGCAGGGTGTAGCTACAGGAAGAGCTGGGTATATTTTGGTATGATGATGGCTGGTTATAAGAAGACATTGGAGTGGTGATCATGGTACTGGGAAAACTCACACATCAGATGTGTGCAAAAAGCAGCAGCTGGAGTGTTTTTTGTGTTGTTACTTTGGTTGATAACCATTGAGGATCTAGTTGAATTCACACTCAACATCTGCTGCTGTATTTCAGAGAAGCAGAGCCACTTCTGTGGTGTTTGTACTGTGTGTTGTGGAGGCTGATGGTTTCAAAGCAAACGATGTACACAGAAGATCTGGGCACTTGTCCTTCTCTTTCAGGAGCAAGCACTGTCACATAAATACTACTTTGTAGTGAATGATGCTGAGCAAAATTAATTCCAGTATTTGTTACTCCACTTTGTTGGTTTAGCACTGATTTCACATATATGTAACACTGCAGGAGCAGAAACTCCTCAGCAGAAACTTGAGAGTCAATGCGCTTTGAAGTATTTTGTCCTATATGCCTAAGGGGACAGAGGGGCTATGGAAAACTTACCTCACAAGAAGGTCTTGTAGGTGGGGATAAACATGAAAAGTAAATGTCTGCTACTTTTCCATACAGAAAATTGTGATCAGCTTCTTTCTTGGCATTGTGATGCAAACATACAGCAAAAAAGTCAAAGATACCACACTGTCTTCAAAACATTTCACCAACATTTCCGATACAATCAAAGTATTCATATTATTTAACAGAGTAGAAAAGCTGAACATGGTCCAATGCAGTGATCATTCCTTGTTTATTAATCTGTCATGGAGAGCCACCTCAGCCCTTTCAGATTCTTTTGTGATAAATACACAAACACATTAAACCCACATTGTTTTCTCACAGAATCGATGCTGTAAATTTCCCAAGCAGTTTGTAACAGTAACCAAATTAATAAAGACAGCAATAAATGAAGTAGATCGTTTGCTTTAGTGGAAAACTGCTTGTGCATTGTAGGGAGATTTGTATCTGCTGCTTACTTATAGATTTTTATTTTAAGGGAATTTATATAAGGATTTTTTTAAAACCTGAGACAATTGCCAAACTCTTCAAACCCAAAAGAATACTTACAATTCTAGGAGGCATAAGACAATCTGCAACCTGTTTTAGGAAGGGTATTGTACGATGGCCATAAAATACTAGCTATGAGGTAAACAAATACAGAGTAGGAAAACACAGAAAATTTGGTAGGAAAAAATGTCTCCTCTGAGCAAAGATGTTTAGTAGTAGTTCTGTACGTTACTGCCATACTGCCTTTAAATAGCCAAATCCATAATTATCATGGAGGAGAGAGTCTGAAGCAGGTGATATAGCACAAAAGATCACTTAGTACTTCACTGGGTCACAAGAAACTGTGTGATGATGACAAATTCATCATACTGGATCCAAGCCTCAGAGGGTCTCTTGAACTGGCACTTTTAAACAATATCTACTTGTAATGAGCAGCAGTGGCGGTCTGTCTCTTGCACAGGTCAGTTTTCAGTGTAGAATAGCACTGTCAAATCCTGTTTGAGAGTTTCCTCTCCTTTGAACCCTTTTTCTTATTGCCAGATGCTCAGTCACAGTCTGGCCCTCGTTCTTGCAGTCCTCCCATAAATGGAAGCAAATTTCCACCAAAAGCTTCCTTGGGGGCATAAGGAAATTAGAGAAAGAGTAGACCTGGAGTCCTCTCATGTAGCTAAAAGGCTTCCAGTCAGATATTGAAGCCAAATTCTCTTTCCTGTGCTCTGTTGCAACATGATCAGCCTTTTTCCTAGCCTAAAAAATCTGGATACTTGTTTTATTCCAGCCAATCTTCCTTCAGTAGAGGCATGTGATGCCTAGCCTTGATCTTCCTAACCACAATAACCCAAAGCATCCCACAAAAAGGCACCGCTTCTTGCCCTTCTGCATTTTCATGATTGCATTCTGGACACTAATAGATGATGCTGAAATTCTTTCAACAGACATATGAGCTTATCCTCCCTCCTTCAAGTGCTGTCTCTCTCTCTCCTGTGCTCTTAATTTGGTCCCTACTCATTTCTCAAGCCAGAAGTCGTACATTTATAGCCACGAAGTCTCAGAGTGCAACGTGTTCCAGCACGAAGTGGTTTCAGGTTAGCGATGGTTGAGCCTAGCCTGGATACTGCCTCCCCTCTTGTCAAATGGGGGTAGGCATGACACAGTAAATAGTTACAGCGAGGGAGCTGCAGCTAAAGCCACCAAACAGCATAAAAGGAGAAAATACTCAGCCAGAGAATAAGGTTAGTGTTTCATAGAGCATTAGGTACCATCTATGGCATATTTGGTTTTCCATTTGTCCTTGTTCAGTAAATATTCTTAATAATGTATGGAGTGCAAAGGTCCTCACCAAAGTAGGAACCTTGATTTGCCAGTGCCTTGCCTCTAAAATCCTACAAAACAGCTGAAGGCAGGCAAGGGAGGAATATTGTTCCTTCCATCCCACAGGCACGGAGGGCCAGGCAGCAAAGATTTTGGGTGAGGTCCTCAGAGTCAGGTGAGGATCTGCTGAAGAAATAGGAACTGAGAGCAGGTTTTACTCCTGTACACCTTTTTGATGCAGAGTCAGACCCTACCCTTACCAAGCCTCTCTGAAGGCAGTGTAACTATGCATGTGCGGAGGAGAGAGACATTGCCTGTTCCTTTTCCAGTCACGTTAAATTTCCATGAAATCTGTTTTATCCGACTGCCAGACAAAGCTTCTCAAATCTGCAACCAGCATTATTTGGTCAGGGAATGGGGGTGAAAAGCCCAGTGTTCAACAGAGATTCCTTGGAGTATCTTTAAGATCTTGGATCACATAAAACAGTCCCCTCTCATAAAAAAAAAAAAAAAAAGAAAAAAAAAAGCACACAAACTTACCATTGTTGAGTGTTTCTTTAATAGAATCAGAAACAAATTTGTGACCTTGTGGCCCAAAGGTGGGAACACCATCTATAAACTTGCCCAGACATAGAAATGCATTCTGCCTGTCAGTAGGAGTTTGCCATTGAACATGTATATAAAAAAAAGCTGGTGTTACATTAGGCCAACATTTTTTAAATTCCACAGCTCACTTTATGTGCCGTAAACCTTGTTAATGTTGCTAACAAGAAAGTTAAAAACTTAAAGCTATAAAAATTGGAATGCCACTACTACCTAATAACTATATGTGAGCACCAAATATTTAGATACAAGTTCTGGAATGGCTTGCATCCAGGGAGGAAGAAAGGAAAAACATTGATCTCAATGGTTTCTGGTGTTACAAAAACCTCTGTATAGTCAGTAAAGTTGTCTCCCATTGAGTGTTTGACTTAATTGCTAATGGTTCTTGAGAATTCAGAACCATAGCATGGAGGAACTGGCCAGTCATTTCAAAAATCAGGTCAGCAAGGACCATGCCAGCAAGGACAGTTCAGCCCAGGAGACTGGACGCCTAATTTATCTATCTGCCTCAAGAACAGATTGTTAAAGTGGCAGCACTGGGGAAAATGTTTCCATCAAAACAGGCCACCTACATATTCTGGCCTCCACAGCTGGCTCTGGATCCCAGTTAACAGATCCAGTCTGTACTTGTTGTATGCAGTCTGGGATGCATTGTGAATCTGTTCGACAGCCTGTACTCTATACTGGCCCGGGGTCTAGAACTTCCAGGGATTATCACTGGCACTTTCATTCTAACTACATGCATTTTAAGGAGTTACCAATGCAACCTTTTAGCTCTGTAATGCAAGAACTGAGACCTGCTCCTAAAGTTGGGCCTTCTGACACCAGAGTTACATGGGGCTGCCTCTCTGCTTAGCATTGGCAACTAATTTTGGGTCTTTGCTTGTGAAATGCAACCTTTTTCTTTTCCTCATTTATTACCTTCTGGAAATTACACATGGAAGAACTAACAAGATATCATATTTACTGAAATGATAGACTTTTGTTTACAGATTTTGGCAACATAAAATAATATGTCTTATGCACCTATTTATGTGTATAAACCCAGAGGGGTTTATACAGTGAAGGAAAGCGGGAGAGAGACAGAGGTGTTACATTCGCCTTCCTGTGAATGTAGGTGTATTGTGTTTGCACGGCAAGGTTTTGGTAGCAGGGGTGGGGTCTACAGCATTGGCTTCTGTGAGAAGCTGCTAGAAGCTTCCCCTATGTCTGATAGAGCCAGTGCTGACCAGCTTCAATATGCACCTGCCACTGGCCAAGGCTGAGACCACCGGTGACAGTGGTAGCACCTCTGGAATAACATAAGTAAGAAAAGGATAAAACCCCTGCACAACAGCAATTTCAGCCAGAGAGAGGAGTGAGAATATGTGAGAGAAACGACTCTGCAGACATCAAGGTCAGTGGTGCCTGTGGCGAAGTCCACGGTGAGGCAGGCTGTGCCCCTCCAGCCCAGGGAGGTTGACAGTGGAGCAGATATCCACCAGCAGCCTGTGGAGAACCCCACCCCAGAGCAGCTGGGTGCCCGAAGTAGACTGTAGGCCCCATGGGAAGCTCATGCTGGCATAGGCTGCTGCCGAGACCTGTGGACCCATAGAGAGAGGACCCCATACTGGAACAGGTTTGATGGCAGGACCTGTGACCCCCAGAATACTCTATTCCCAAAGGACTGCACCCTATGGCAAGGGCCCGCACTGGAGTAGTTCATGAAGGACTGCAGCCCATGGGAAGGACTCGTATTGGAGAAAATTATGGAGAGTGTGAGGGGTCCTGTCCTTGAGGAGGGAGAATGGGAGACATTGTGTGATGAACTGACCACAGCCCACATTCCCTATCCCCCTGTGCCAGTGAGGGGGAGAATGTAGAGAACTCAGGAGTAAAGTTAAGCCTTGGAAAAATGGAGGGTGTTTTAAGACTTGGCTTTATTTTTCATTATCTGCCTCTGACTTCATTGATTCTGTTTTGCCTGTGATAGCAACTGACAAGTGATCTTTTCCTGTCCTTGTCTTGACCCATAAACATTTTGTTATAGTTTCTCTCCCATGTACAGCTGAGGAGGAGAGTGTAAAGTAGCTTTAGTGGGCACCTGGAATTCAGACATGGTCAACCTACCAAAGCAGGTTTTGTATTTTTCTAACAACAAGTTCTATATAGTCTTTGTTCCCCCACTGGAATGTGGAGTGTAATGCAATGTCAACAGATACGAAGAAAACTGCTATGTACTTGAGCATTATTTTCCTGATCCCAGTCCTAAACTGTGTTTATGGAAGTCTTATGGACTGCAGATCAGCTGCTAAGAAAGGCAAACTGACAGCTTAACCCCATAAAAAACAAACACGCTCTCCTTCCCAAAGGGATCTGTAGAAATAGGTGCAACTTGTCAGGGACAACTGAATGTCCTGTGCTTGGATGTTTTTGCCCTTCTCTTTCATCCAGACCGTTTTCATCCAGACCATTTGCCATGCTTCACTATTTTTGGTCAGACACGCCAAGCCTCCTATCATCGAAGACTATAAAGCCAACCTTCTTCCAGCATGGCAATAAAATACCGTTTCACGTTTTGGAGAGGATTTGGCACCAACTCTTGGCAATGATTCAAAAACAAAAGAAAAAAAATACTTATATAGATTAATATATTTCACGCTCAGCCCTTGATTGTTGCAGCCACCTAGGGGTCAGAAATAAGGAACAGTTAGGTGATAGCTAACATTGCGCAGAAAGCTCCATGCTCTCCTTGACTGAAAAAACAGGCTATTGGTCTATTTGTAACAACGATACATTTCCCTATAAGACTCACTCTGGTATGCTCACAGGAGAAAAATTGGTGGGATTTTAACAATAATATTTCTTTTTCAAGATCTAAAGGTCACACCTTGGTGGGAAGGGGGTCCCTTTTCCTCCCTTCTTTAATCTCAGTACTGACTGCAATTTATTAAGCTATATTTCAAGGATAACACGTCAAGATCCTGATTTTTTGGTGGAAGAGCAGTCTCAAAATTGTACTGAAATTGGATGCAGCATGGGAACTGCCATAATCAGAATTTCACCACTGAAGCCTAAGAACAATTTTGTGGAAGGTCATGTTGCATCTTGTCTAGGGTTTTCACAAATTAAAAATCTATTTATATAAGAATTTTAAATCAAAGCACAGACATTCTATGCTTTGATTTAAAGCACTTATATTTTTCTCTTCACCTCAAACATGGACTGTGTTCAGCTTTCTCATTTGAATGAGACTTACCAGCGTAAGTCCTGGGAAAGATGTTTTCTTCAGAGGTCAAATAAACTCTTTATTAATGCTGCTAAATTTCTAACACAAGCATCTAGATAAAAAGTGAGGATAGCAAAGTGTTGAACTGCCGTTATTGTAAGCCTCGGAGGGAAATCAAGGCAGATATGGGAGGTGAAATTCCAATGGGATGTAGCGCTGTAGACAGTCTTTTCACCCAGTTTCCCACTGTCCTTTGCCTCAGGAGTATTCCAGTTGGGTTAGGCAGGTCCCAGTGTTTCTGCATATATGTGTTTTGCTCTTTGAAGAATGTTGCTTATTCCAATTGCATTGCTGAGGCTTAAGAGTTGATGAAAAACTCTGTAATAGAGTAATGGCTGCTGTTAAATATCAAAGGGAAAAAGAAAACCTAGAGAAAAAAGGAAAACAGAGGAAAGAAAAAAATTATTCTAGTTGATTTGAATCTCAGGAACACTAAAATCACTCTGTAATTATTCACGTAAGTAACATTCAAGTTCAGAAATAAGGTGGTTTGCAAGCAAATTTGTTAAGTGAGATTTTCTTGTGCATTGCAGGAAAGCCTGTGAAATTTCTTTGACTATAAAGCCAAGGTACATCATTTAATTTGGAAATCCTGACCAGTGGCATATTGCAGGTTCACCAGGTGTTGCAGCCTTGAGTAACAATTCCACTGAGTGCTAACGTATAGTTCTCATGAGTCTGGAGGTAGCAAGAAAAAAGGCAAAGTCTGTGATTGTTGCTGTAGACTTTTTGGGAGTGATTTATGTAACAGTCACAGCTTGGATCCTACTTAGCCCTTATAACTATGCAGGCCCTGGGTCTGTATTTCCTCAGTGTAAGTAAAATGAATATGATACTTATACCCATTCCACAGAGTTTTAGAAATATTATTCAAAATTTGCATATATAGGGACCTTCAGTATGGTTTATCCCCATCAGTGAGCGAATTATTACTCTGGAATCTCCAGAAACTGAGTCTCTTACCTTGATTCCTTCCTCTATTCAAGTACTTACACCTTACATTATTTGATGGCAAACCCTTTCTTCTCCTGGTTATAATTTAGGAACTCATACACGACTAATCAACCCTACAGACAGAGGCATTCCCTTTCAATGTGTGCTTTACTCTGAAAAATGTACTCTTCGATTCTGAGAAATGTGAAAAACTTCATTTTGACATGAGAAGCAATCTTGCAACCAAATTCAAGATCTGTAGGCAAAGGAACAATGAAGGAAGACAGATTTCTTCAAAGTCATCCATCAGCAGGGTCCAGTGTGGAGCTTAGCACTTAAGAAAAGAAGTAATTTCCATGTAGACTGAGTCAGAAGTCATCCATGAGTAGAAAAGCAATAAGAAAAACTTCACAGCATGCTGAGTGGTAGATGAAAAACTCTAGTTTATGCTTAACTGCTTTCCTGATGCTGTGGATGTTAGACTACTGAAATTCAATGTTATATTTGCAGCAATACATACTTGTATGTGAATGTGTAGAGACATTGTGTTCAGCAGAAGGGTTGCTTGCATAGAAAGAAAGGAAAGCATATTCTTTTTATGTATCTGGCAAACTTCCATAACTGGCTCACCCTGACTGGATAAGATTTGTTACTCACAGAGCAGTGGCTGCCTGGAGAAATGCTGTAGCAGCCAGCCTAGCCTGTATGTCTAGCAGCAGCCTTTATTAATTGTGGCAGTGGGTGGAAATGTATTAGCTCATATATTACTGTTGGGGGGTTGGCAGTATCCATTCTCCCAGGGTTGCTACATGCTTCTAAACCTATATCTACATGGAATTTGCTCTTCATTCTCCTTTTCTTTTTACTTCTCTTGAGACATTAAGCCTTGTCTATGGTACTACTATTTCATTCATCCTTTGCTAGCAGAGATATGGAATGGCAGAACCCTGACATCAGCCTAAAGTCCTTAATGATGCAACAGAGGAGGCAGTTTTTCAACAGTCATTCAGCTACCCTTTAATCTGTTTTTTGTTTATTTGTTTTTTAAAAAAGGCAGAGAGATAGTTTCTAGTGAAAGGAGAACAACATCCTTCTTTGTTACAACATCCTCAAAACTTTCCACCTTTCTTTATCTTACCTTCCATTGTGTTTGGAAACATCTCTGTGTTTCAGTGCTGTCTGATCAGTTCTGCAGGGGAATCTGCTCAGAGTAAATACAGGAAACAGTATAACCAGCCTTCTTTATATACCCGTCCTTAGCAGAAAAGTTGACGTTTAATGTGTGCTACCATTTTCTCAACAGCTGCCAGTGCAGCTACATAGGCGATATTATGATGGGGTGGAAAGGCTGACGGAATGTAAAATTTAAAGAAATATTTTGGGTAGCCTCAGCTGGCTGTGTCACGAAGTCTGCCACTCCAGCATAGGCTGCCTGGAAGGATGGGAACCAGCCTTGGAAGAGCAAAGCTCAGCACTAACCACCCGAGGGAAAAGCTGTTCATGCAAGGTATTTATATGGCATTATTCTGTGCACAGTAGATCCTCTTGCCATCTGGTACTTCTAGTGATGGAAATACGGACATAGACGTATCATGGGTAAGTTCATAGCCTACTGATTTTGAAGGTAAAAACCTCTTCTGCCCTGTGGGAGCCTATAGATATGGGGTGTTGGTAAGTGATGGGGATGAGGGCCTGTGATTTTATTATTTATCTCTGAAAACTTATCAGAACTCGCAAAACTGAAGAAATTTTGCCTCTATTTTGGCAACTCTTCAGACTGTATCACAAACGCACTTTTCCTGCAAACACAGATGGGAATCATGCTTCTGAGGGGCAAATCTTAGCTTTTGCCAACAAACAAATCAAAAAGCTTCTCTTATTTGGGAGATAAGCTCAAAAATGAGAAGTTTGAGGTTTTGGAAGAGAACTCCCAAAATATTAACTTCGAACCTTACATCTTCCAATTCTGTCTTCTGGGAGATCCAATAAATGGAATGGTGAGTGGCAGTAAAAATTTCAGATCAAATACATGCAAAATGTGGTTAATTTGAAAACAAATCTTTGCACTTCAGATGTTGGACTCTGCTATGAACTGATACGATAACAGTGGTAAAGAAACACTGAGATTGTTTCAGCAAACATGTGGAAAGGTTTGAAAAGCATTAGTTCATAGTTTGAGCCCCCAAATAATATTTTGCCTTTCTACTTTCACTGATGCCATATGCCATTCTAAAACATAAGAAACAGCTCAATATGGCTCTTATCTTCAGAGGCTTAAACAGAAATTTAGTCTAAGAGAAGACTGTGCAGGTTCCCTTGCCAGTGTTATTCACTCTTTTATGAGTGCATGTGATGACCTGTGTGTCTTTATACGGGCTGTTTACAGCACGATTACAAAGATAAATGAGACATGGTTAAAGCTGTTGAATTCCAGTATCCCATCATTACACAGTAAGTCATGAACCCTACTGAACAAAATAAATTTGGGAAGAAAAGTTATTTCAAGTGCATCTCTTCTAATAAGGGCGTATCATAATTGCAAAAAACACTTTCCATTATGAGTTCTTAAGCTATTGCCTCTATTGATGAAGACAGTTAATGACCTGAAATTGTGTATCATTCTGTAAATGCTAAGATGGCTCAGTTTTAAATATCTGTGTCTGTTGGTTTCAGATCATCAAAATTTTATTTCATGGAATTAACAATTAAAGGTGGGGGGTTTGCTTTTTTTTAAAAAAAAAACAAAAAGTAAAACAAGAAACAACCAAAACCAATCAAACCAAACAACGACAACATAGCAAGAGTCTCCTCTAAACTTACTTTTTTGTCACCTGTTCTCCAGTTCTGGAAAAGGAAATTCTGCAAAACAGCTCTGAACTCAAGAAAGGACAATACTTGCAAACTCGCTCTGCTGAAGAAAAACACAAAAGTTAAGACATAACATCATCCAAAAGCCTCTGATCTTGGTCACATTACTTCTTTGAAAGTTCTCATCCAGGTCACAGCAGCGTAACTGGGTATAGAACACCTTTACCAAAGAGTAGATATTACTAATTGCTAATACAGACGAGCATTTAAAAACTGCTAATATGAAATGCTCTCGCCACATCAAAAGCATCAGTGGGTGGAGTGTTTTCCTTTGCATTTTCACAGATAAAATATTTGTTTCATATGGTGACTCACTAAGATTGCTGTTTCAAGAACTGAGCAAAGGTGAAAGGATTTGTTCTGCCTTTTCTAATTCATCTGCTGAGCATGTTTGGTTCTTGGCAACTTGCACATTGAGTAGCATTTACTGTACTTTCTTACTGTATTCTGCTTGTTGGTCATTTTTTTCAGCTCAGCCTCTGGTATGTGATTAAAAGTTTTAAGTGACATCTAATGCCCTGTTAAGTTGCTAAGTCGTACAACAGCATCTGGAAATGATATCTGTCTCTCTAGGTGGATTCTTGGAAGAGAATTCACTTTAACTTTAATTCCCCCTTTACCTTCCTTCCCAGGCTTATCTTCCCTCCTCCAAGAGCTGACAGGGAAAAATAAAGACAAGTTATGAGACAGTTGATATAAAACCGGTTACATGTAAATCTGAGTCACTGCATATAAAAGGAAGGGAAAGCAAAATCAGAACAGTACAGGGAGTTACGTGATGGGAAATCCGGAAGGTTTTTGTTCCATCTTTAATTTGAAGTATAGAACAAGAAACTTGCAGGTGATGGGAATCTTGACACAGGCAATGAATACCAGGAATGTACAGCTCTGTTCCAGGGGTGAGAAGAGCCAGGAAGCCAGGCAGAAAAATTGGTGAATAATTTTGTTTCTCTGAAAGGAATTAACTTGATTAGCATTATACAGGTCAAGGTTATTACAGCTAGCATTGGTCAATGTATAGGCAAAAGCTTCAAAAGGAGCTAATGACATGCATGATTCTTTGCATCAAAATAACACTTCCATGTTTACATTTCAGAGTTATTCATTAAAATTTGCTAGCGTGTTTTGTGTGGGTTGGGAATAATGATTTCTGCAAGACTGTTATGTTCAGGCTGGGAAAAATAGTGCTTCTTATGTGAGATTTATCACGTTAAAATTTATGCAACTGAAACTGCCTGGAGAAATAATTGGTTGTAGATAGCTGTATTTGGTGACTTGGGCTGGTTAAGAAAAGGTTTAATAATTCACATTATTTTTGTAATATATTACTGACTACACATTAAACCCACACAAAGGTAGAATAGCTGACATGGCTGGAAGCCATTTGGATCCCACCTCCAAAACTGAGGTAAGGATTTATATCTAATCTCCTGCATTCAAAACAGAAAACATACAACTTCAAATCAGAAGTCGGGGCAGTGGCTCTCGGGTCATGATGGAGGAAGCTGGGGCATAATAGTGCTTGAGTATTTTATTATGCTGTTACGGGGAACAGTGCCAGCCTGGTTTTGACTTCTCACTTTATCTAAATTGTTTTTCAGTACTATGACCTGCATTGTCTTACTGCAGGAGCAATAAAACCACAAAAACGCAGACCCTAGTATTAGCATAGCTAAGCTCCATGTAAAATCTCACAGTAAATCAGCCTCATTGCAGCCAAACCACATGTAAAAGCAAGCTGTGAAACAGACTCAACATCACCAAACCACATGTAAAAGTATGTTTAAAACCACACTCCGCATAGCCAAATTATACATAAATCTGTGATGGAGAACAGTTGAGGTTTGCATGTTTACTGGAATAATTCAAGACTGTGGAGAATCCCTTTGCACAAGTAATCTTCTCTCCCACCAAGTGTCTAAGCAACTCCATCCAGCAACACATTGGACAGACCCACTACCAAGTCTGAAAAGTGGCTCCAGTAGGAATAAACACAGCACAGTGGATCTGGAGTAAACCAGCTCCATATTTGAAAATAGTAAATGAACAAAAGACTCAAGATCAGAATGAGCAAAGGACTAATTTTGTCTTGTCCAATTCAGACAGAACTGATATTGCTAAGCTATTCCCACTAATAAATTCTATTAACCTCTGACAACAGAGAGAGAATAAATCGGTCAAGGGCCAAGAAAAAACAGCTGGCTCCCATGATTAATCTTCACAGTTAGATGAATGAGATGCAATTAGTAATCCCATTTTCAGTTGTCCTGACTTCGGAAAGTCATCTTAGAAATTCTATTATAGGAGAGAGAAAACTGTGAGAACAGAGCTTAGAGTTCACTCTTTCATAATTTCAAATGCACTGAGCATTTAAATGGCTTTTTGGGGTGCTGTCATGTGTTATCATCACTGCAGTTAGTTATTCAGGAAACACTGAGAGGGTTTACAGCCTTTTTCTCACAATAGGTCTCAGAACATTTTACCAAGGAGTTCAGTATCATTATCTTATTTTGTAGTTGTAGAAACCGTAACAGGGGTACATGAAATCACTTGCCCAACGTTGTGCAGCAGGTCAAAGGCAGACCTCGGTGTAGAACCTGCATCTTCTGAGCCCACTTTTCTAGCTACTGAATATTATTCTTGGTTACCTGCAGTAGTGGGAAGTCCCAGTAATGACTGTTGTTTTGTGCTAGATTAACAGAAATCTGGCAAATTAATACTGTTTGAAGCAGCAGGGGTTTTTATCAGTACAAAATATCTAATTGTCCAAGAGCCAAAGAAGGCTTGTGTTGGAAAAGGCTGCTCGTAGAAGCTGACAGAAACACGTTTAAGGGTGTGCTCAATCAACAGGTTAGTTTTGCTTTTCTGCTGGACTGTTGTTTGAATATGTTGTTCAATATGCCAGTAGAGAGTTTGGGAACTGACTTCTGTGAGATAATCCAGGACTCCTGGCCTTTTACACAAAGTATGGTTGTTGAAATTGGGGAGTCACAGATTCCACCTGTGTAAAGCAGAAAGGTTTGAGTGGCTTAGGTGGAGAAATTTTAGTATAAGTCAAGGACTGCCCTAGGGGAGCAAATGGATTCATTGGAAGGGGCTATTAATCTATTAAAATCACTTCTAGATTTATAAATTACTTTATTTGATCAATAGACTGTCCTTTTTCCATTTCCAGTCCCCTGGCTGAGCAGTCTGTCAGGATATCAATACCATAGCTTATTTACACACTTTGCTAAGTTCTGTAAATGTAGTTTGACAGTTCATTTATTTCTTACTTTTTCCAGGCTCATCTTTTCTGTTGTGCCTGATTGAACATTGCCAGTAAACACTGAAGTGCAAAGCCTGACTGGTACAGAGTGGTAAAAGGATAAGGTAAGGTGCATGGCTGCTTGTCTGCTGCAGAGTCCTGGCTGATACTTGCTCTGTTCTGGTCCCAAATGTTAGCTGTTGCCAGGTGAACAGAGCAAGCCTTTAGGCATATTTTACTGACATTTAGGCTTTTTCTTCTGCTGTGGAGAAAGGCCACAGGTTCAGGCCTGTGAGCAGCTGACTAGATACTATGCCCTTGTTTTCCTGGTTCTTACTTTTCACCTCACTAATTCCCTCTTTCAGTCCTTAATGGATTGGCGAAAACAGTAGCAACTGCACCATCAGCCAGTGCTACCTAGGTGTTTCTCCCAGGGCAATGCCAACCAAAACGGAGAGGAGCAGTATGATGAAATCAGCTCTCTACGTGACAGCTCTCCAGCTCTGGCAGAAGTTGGTACAATTAGTAGAGACCTGAGCATCTCATTATTATTATTGAGACAGAAATTAGGGAAGAGTTGACATTTAAAAGCAGAACAGAAATTCTTTGCAATATGTTAAAAAGCTCAGTATTGTCTGTAAGGACCCGCTAGTGTATTTACCATTAAAGTGACATATTCATGCAAAATAATTTCTCGGGACAACACTGATAATGACAGTAAAAATACTCAAAGTAGTGCATGAAATAAATCAGCCCCAGGTCTCAAAAGTGATATTAAAAGCCCAGTGATATTATAATTATTTAGCACAGCAACAAGACTGACTAAAGGGAAGAAACAAGTGAGGGTGAAGAAATATTGCTATATGGCATGGACATCCAGGGTGAAATCCTGAGTGCCAGTTTGGTTATTGATTTTGGAGTGTGGAAGATTTGCTTTTTCTATCTGTGATTATGCGTTTTTATTCTGCTCATTGCTTCTAGGCTATTCTGCTGCTCCCTCTTATATCCGTATGTATGTTTTACATCTCATTATCTGATGTGCTTTAACAAAATATGTGAACTTAAGAACAAAAAGCCAAACAAAGCCCACATTTGCTCGTGCCAAATCTTATCTCGTTAATATAGAAGACTAGGCGTGAACACAGCCACAGTGTGGCTGAAAACATTCCTTCTGTCTCTGTGAAAATTAAACTTTATAATCGGCTTTTAACATCAAATCAACACGTTTATTCTTCCGCTTTATAAAGCTAGAAGCTCTGCAGATCATGAGGCAGATTCATATCTCCCGAAACAGTTGTCACTTCAATACTCCATCAAATCACTGTGGATAGAATTAGTTTTTCCCACTTGCAATTCAGTGGGAAAATCTTTCCTGGATCTCAGCAAGTGCCCCAAGCCAGGGACTGATTTGGCAAGGTCAGATTGAAAACATCTCTCCACACTTACTTAAAGCAAGGCACAGCTCAAACCCTGCTTTGTCCAGCTGTCAAAATCCTAAAGTGGTGAGTTAGTTCGGCCACAAAGACATAGAGATTGATCAACTAGAAATAAATCCATCGGAACTTAGGAGCTGAGGTGTCTTGCGATCCTTCTCTTCAGGCTTTTCAGCAGCCATCCCTGCCAGAAATACAACAAACAGCCATTCTTTTATTAGCCCCTTTGGTATCTAATAAGACTTGGTTTGACAGCCCCAGCTTCTGGATTCCTGCTGCAGCAGCCTGCTTCTCTTTGTCCGCTCTTAAGATAGGTGTCTGTGGGGGCAGGACCTGTTAAAGACAGAAGCACTGGGAGAAAAGGATTCAGAAAATTTCCTCTTCAGTGGGAGCTGGGGAAGAAAATTTAATTGAACTATTCTTCCTTTCTCATGAGTCTGGGGAAAAAACCCAGAACATGAGGATTACTTAGGATTTTAGAGACAGATAATTTAGGAATTCAGAGCAAGGCCTCTTTCGTCATGCCCTGCTCATCTTGAACAGACTCAGAAATTAAGCTTGTACCCCCCTAAATCCTTCATGGTGTGAATGAAATCTGAAGGAGAAGAAGCACAGCCTGATCTTCTGTTCTTGGACAAGAGCTGTAGAGCCAGCACTGAGGAAACTGTGTCTCCTGATATGTGAGCTGAAAAGATGAAGTGGAAATGAACTAAATAGGAAATTCCATGAAACCCAATATGCAGAGAATTTTCTGAATAGCCCCATGAAGCTATTAAAATGGAAGCAAATTTCCATTTCCATCCAATTTTTCTTAAAGCCTACATGTGCTAGCATAACTAAGACCTCTGTTTAGATGAATGGAGAGATTCGCTGAAACTTGTCCCACTTTGAATCAGGCACAAGAAGAAAATACCCAAAGTATGGAAACAATTGGTTAGGGGTTTCCTCCACAGTTTAAAAATAGCCTAACCTCATCAATGACCTTGATACAGAGAATTTCTTTCACCTTAAGCCCTCCAGTTTCTCAGCTAGTCTTCAGTCCTTAGGATGTGCCCTTTGCCTTTATCCTTATTTCTTGGGCAATTAGACTTATTTCTTGCCTGACTTTGGGGCAGTTAACCTCAAAATATTAGCACTCAGGGAACTCTCTTCCAGAAGGGAAGATGCCCAAATAAAAAAAGAAGTGCTTTTGAATCTAATTATCCCTGTGTCTTCTTTAATATCTCTTCCATTGTTTCACACAGCATTATCACATTTCCAGAAAAATTTAATGACCCAAGCCTTATTCTCAAATGGTTTGATCTTGAAATTTAACTTGTATTCTGAGTATTTCTGAGAACAATTGAAACCTAGATGATCCGCTCCTTGCAGGCTGCTTCATTTTGTGCTCTTCATCAACACATATTCTGGAAAGATCATGAGCAGATCATGAGAGAGAAAAGAAAGATTGAAAGTACTACTTTATAGCAGTATTCTTTATAGCGTTCCCCAATGGTAGGTTTGAAGTAGTTCTAAAATAAAAAAGTAATTAATAAATTTACATCAATCAAAGAAGCTAATCAGAATAAATGCTGATTTCTGTCTCATGTTCTGTTTCTTTTTGGAAAAAGTATAGTTGCTGATAAGTATGCTATGCTGGTCTTCTAATCCTTTAATGGGGCACAAGCTTTTGAAGACTCCCTCTCAGAGGTGCTAGTACCAAATATATGCTTCTAATTTAACTTCTCCTGCCATATTACAGTAGCCTGAAGCAATTTTAGGTGTTGGGTTTGTGAGAAAAGCCCAATGTTGATGTTTATCAGATGACCTTTTGAAGACTAATGTGGGGGTTATCCACTGGCATGATTAAGACCATATGTAGGTCACTTTTCCCAGGCATTTCTTGCTGCTTTTCAAAATCCCATCTATTTTTACCCAAATTCAGCTAGGTACCTTTCATCTCCAGTATGTTTATGGGCATGACAAAATGAGACTGAAACAATGTATTTGCTCCTTTGGAGTAATTTGCACTTGGAAAATCAAGAAGGCTCGAAAGCATAAATAGATCATGTCAATGCAATGTTACTATAGGTAAACTTCTACTTTCTTCTGTTTCTGAACATTTCAGATGTTCACAGCAGGTTTTCTTTTTTCCTCTCCTTTCCATTGTCCCTTGATACAAAAGGTTCTTGAAAGACTATGGAGAAGTGGCTTTTCTCTGTGAGACCGAGCTTTTAGTGCTGAATCCAGATTGATAACAAAACCCAAGGCTAAGTGCAGCTCAGCAATCTTTATGGTCGATATCCACTTCCTTCTTGGAGACACAAAACACGGGTTGGTACTGTGTCATGCAATAATCTTGTAATGATGTCCTGCTATGGAGCTGCTAAGAACTGGAGTTTTTGAAGAATCCATTATCACTGTCAGAAAAGGGAAGAACAGAAGACAAACATGCTTTAATGTTGTGCATGTGAGTACTCTTTTTACTGTCTTGGAAGGTCGATGTTTCCCTGGTAGTTTATCATCTTGGTAGAGTCCTTGCTGAAGACCACCTGCCAATGTTTCCTGCAAGTCTTTGAAAACTTATTATTAGCAAATATTATGGCTTGTTCCTTTTTTTTTTTTCTTCCACGCAGATGATTACTGAGTCTCTGCACCATCAAATGAGATTGAACAAAGAGATGGCATGGTAAGCTTTACTGCAAAGCAGAGTTCAATACAGGCAGAGATATAAAGGCTAATAGGGTCCTTAGATGTCAATCTGCAAGTGATGAGGCAGGCATTCACAATAAATATGAACTCTTTCAGAAAACTAAATAGGGCAAGTACCACATGAAGTCTTTAGGTGTAAAAAACAGACTTTAAAGGACTTTTTCAGAGGATCGGGACCTATTCATTCATGTTCATGTAAGTAGTTATTATGACCCAATATGTTGAGGTAGGGTTACTGCATGGATTGTCTAAAATAAATGCACCTTGGTGCAGCTGATATTGAGCATCTGGAGATATTTTAAGGTGGGTTTTTTGTGCCCTGGATTTGTAGTTAATTATTGGGAAGCCTTAATTACTTCTCTGTCTCCAGCCGTCCTAGTACTGAGATAGGTTTAGGAGATACAAGGGAGAAATAATAACCCAAAAGTTGTATATGTGCTGCCTTCAGAAAGAAATCATGGGTGAAGTAGTATGTGTGATATCATACAAGGTGCTCCTAATGCAGAACAAATTTTCATTCCTGCTCGCTTATTTGAGGTATTTTTTTCAAAGTATCAGATACATTTTAGAGCTTGGTTTATGTGAAAATGTACTGTAGTCAGATTCAAATTATTCTACTTAGTACAAGATTACACAGTGAATGTTGGGCCTGTGACATAAGGTATCAGACTAAGGAGAGCTTGTTGTTCACTTCGACTTGAAATGCTATAAACCAGTGATGTCTTTATCTCAGAAAATTAAGCACTAGTTTCCCTGAGGTTAAGATGCCTGTGTCAATGCTCCAAGAGTACTAATTAACTATAATGTTCCTGCTTGGGCTCCCCACGGCTCCACATACCCCCTCTCCCCCCTCCACAGCCCGATTTCACAGTATCACAGTATCACAAGGTTGGAAAAGACCTTTGAGATCATCGAGTCCAACCTATGACCCAACACCTACACCTACTCCTACTTGTCAACTACACCATGGCACTAAGAGCCTCATCCAATCTCTCCTTAAACACCTCCAGGGACGGTGACTCCACCACCTCCCCGGGCAGCGCATTCCAATGGCCAATCACCCTCTCAGTAAAGAACTTCTTCCTAATGTCGAGCCTAAACCTCCCCTGGTGAAGCTTGAGACCGTGTCCTCTTGTTCTGTCGCCGGTCACCTGAGAGTAGAGACCAACCCCTGCCTGACTACAATCTCCCTTTAGGCGGTTGTAGGGAGTGACAAGGTCTCCCCTGAGGCTCCTCTTCTTCAGGCTAAACAACCCCATCTCCCTCAGTCGCTCCTCATAGGGCTTGTGCTCCAGCCCCTTCACCATCCTCGTCGCTCTCCTATGGACACACTCCAGCATCTAAACATCTTTCTTAAACTGAGGGTCCCAGAACTGGACACAGTACTCCAGGTGCGTCCTGACCAGTGCCGAGTATAAGGGGATGACAACCTCTCTGATATATATAACGTCTCTGATATATCTGAATGATCACCTTTCAGCTCAGCCTGGTACCATTGGTCCCCTGTCTCATAAAGAAGTACCATTTCATGACCATCTACCATCAAGTACCAGGTTCAGGTTACTGAAGGCTCAGTCACAGCTGATCCTACAAGCCCTGCACATGGCAAATGCGAAAATCCCAGTTCTTTACCTCTCTTCCCTTGTGGCATGTCCTGCAAGCTGAGAAATATGCACATGAGCAGTCACCACTGCACAGCCAGTGTGCACTTACATGTTAAGCCACAGGAATGCGATTTTGAGGCAGAGCTTTTCATCAGCTTATACTATAAAAGCAAAATGCTGCCCCCACTGAAGTCAGCGGCAAAACGTCTGTTGGCTTTGACACAGCCCACTTTTCACCCTTCTGATCCCTGCCTTCTGAGTCTGCAAGCCTGCCAGCAGAAGGTGCAGTTCATGACTTGACTGTTCCAGAGGACTCGGGAGCGTTAAGATTTTGGAGGATTTTTCAGCAGCAGAGAGGCCAGCAGTCAGGTCTTGTGTTTCCCATTGCAGTCACAATAGCTACTTGTATTAGAGATCGTTGCACAGGTAGGAGTTTTACTGGAGAGCATTTATGGATCTCCCTTTAGTCCACATGTATGATTTATATTCAAACAGCATGGGAGTCGTTTGTTCATAAATTCTAGTAATAACAGCCGTGAATAATGCTATCTCACCAGTAGTGCTCCTCTCCCTGCTTTTGTTTCCCAGCAGCTTGGAAAAGCAATTAACATCAAATTTAGGGTGGGATTTAGTATGGGGATTTGGACTTCTTAATGGGAAGGAAAGCTTTGAAAAACTCAGTCTTAGCAAACAACCCCTAATAATAATGATAACAATATAGAGATAAGTTGATTCTTATCTCCCCACCCAAAATATTTATATAATGAATTAGTTAATTGTATTTTATCTGCACCACCCAAAATATTTATATAATGAATTAGTTAATTGTAATTTATCTGCTTCTGATTGGGTGGTTTGCTAGCCTTTGCATTGCAGCAGACCCAACGGAGCTCTCATGCAGCCTGATGCCAAGAATATGTGTTATTTCATATTCTGTTATTTGCTTTGGGTTTAAGGTGGTGAGAGCAAGTTCCCCTGTAATCAGCCATAATTGGTTTTGCAGCGAGCAAGTATTTCAGTGCATGAACATCTCTTATTGTGGAGGGGAAATCTCTTTATCTGCTTTTTGTAACTCAGACATTTACCATATATCTACGGAGAAGCATTTGGGGGGAAAAAAAAAAGCCCAAACATCAGAGCATAAAAAACATTATTTTGATGTCATATTATCTGCCTAATTGGGCCTAAAAATAGCCTGTGGGAAGGAGGACCAGCAGCCTTGAGTGTCTGAGGCAATTTGTATCAATTATTTCTCAATGTACCAGTCACAAGTGAAAGTCCTTGCCTGAGTGCCTCCATTAGCCAGGTGTCAGAGCTCTCTGTTTTCATTTCAAGCTTTTCTCTGGGAACAGGGTGTATGTGCAACAAAAAGCACCGAGGAGGAACTAAGGCCTTGGCTGATCCAGGACAGTGCCCAGAGCAGCTCTGCAAGCAAGCTTAGTGCCTTCATTCCTCTGTCATCACCAGTCCCTGAGAGCAATCACCACCCACGAACAGTTCCTTGAGATAAGACTGAGCCAGCTGGGAGAAGAAAGCCTTTGATATTTCCCTGCCTTGCTGAGTAAGTATGCCATAACAATAATACTTTGAACTTTTACAGCACCTTTTCATACCAGGGTCTGAGCGCTCCGCAAACATTCATTCCCCAAGACTCATACCACCCATTTGAGGAAACAATTTTTTTACTGTACTACTTTTATAGGCCAGATCTTCCAAAGAGCTCAGCACCCATTTTTCCTACACTAGAGAAAATACTTTATCCGCGTGAAAGAACTGCACCATCTGGGTTGCCACTTCAGATACCCATGGCTGATATCAGTAACGTCTACCCAGCTCCTGTCCCAAAATGCTTACTTCCTGGACTTGCACAGGTGTGTCCACATAGGTCTCAAACCCTTGTGAACTGCCTGCCTCCTATTTATAACCCACAGGGACCCTCATGAACCTACTAATGAAATTTTTTCTGACAAAGAAAAATTTCAACAGAAACTTCCTAATTTTAGTTAGGCCTTTCTGTTACATCTAGCTGGGGTTTTAACCAATGTAGATGTATTTAGTTTGTTCATCAGAAACATTTTCTGCGATGCTATTCTATTTGGAAACAGCAAGAACATACTTGTCACAGATACACGCAGGCATACAGTAGATTAATAAAAAGTGAGATGCTACATCCCGGATAGGCATTCTGGTTTGCTTTGGTAAAGCATGCAATAGGATTAAACTTTGATTTTCATCTCCTGTCTGCTTTCTCAGTGAGAAAATACAGTCGAGGCCAATTATGAAGTTCATCTGTCTCTATGAAAAGCTGATTTTAAAGTGGGGGCAAATGTCAGTGAGAATCACAGTTAAGTTTTCCACACTAATAACAACACTGTCTTGTAAGGAGTATTGAGCTAAGAGTGCACTCTGCAGCCCAGAGGGCAATATAAATACTTTCCTGTTACTTGCTTATTCAGGGAGTACATGCATTTTCATCTCTGTAAGAACACTGTCTGTATAATGTTCACAGTTTTCAGCTCTACCCCTTACCCTATGTCTGGCCAGAACACCCGAAGGGTGAAGCCTTTAAACTTTACACTGGATACAGCATTTGAGTCCTGCTCCAAAGCAGAACAATTCACTGATGCCTTCAGCTGTTATTTCTCCTGATGCTACCGAAAACTCCTTGGCCTATTTAATTTTGGGGCACTGTAACTATGTTGGTTGCTCCAGGGAAATACAGTTATTAGCTGTTCCTCTTCCTGATGTATGCCAAAGTCTTTGGTCACTCAAATCTCATGAATTTGAGGCATATAATTCATATGTTTGTTGCAATGATCCCAATCTGTTAAAGCTGAAAAGTAACCTCGAATATAGAGTTGCTTATCCAAGCTGAGTTTCTAATCTTTTGAGATTAGTCCATTGCAAATCATAAATGCAAAGTGGAAAAAAACAGGGAAATGCGGAATGATAAAGGCAAACTAAAATCTGTGAAATATATCATCCCTTCAAGTAAGGGTGGACTAAAACGGAAAATGGGAGACAGGCTGATGATTGGTTCAAAATCCTTTAATGTATTCTGGGAAAAAGACACTAAAGACTGAATTTAAAAAAAAAAAAAAAAAAAAAAAAAAAAAAAAGGAGAGCGAGAAAGAAGAATAAGTCTTAAAACTGTTCGAACAATCTTTGAACTGCTGGAAAGATGTGTCCTCCAAATTACTTTCTTAACTCTTCCTGTAATTCAGCAGCTGCATTTCTCACAGCTCACATCTCAGAGTGGACCAGCAGAGGTGACTGGGCACATAACGCTGACGGAAGGTATGCATGGAAGGTGCAAATCTTCCGCCACACGCGTTGGTATGCAATCACTTAGCAGATAATCTTGAATTTTGAAAAGGCAGACATTCACTTTAAAACAAAGACCAAACTTAACTGTTGCCATGAAACTTTTATCAGTTTATAGTTTAGCTTTTCTCTCAAAAAATGCCTGTAATTAAAGTGAAAGGTATTCAATTCATGTAAATTAGAATAACCCCAGCTTTCTGGTAAATCAGACTGCAGTTGATAGTTTGTTACTCCAGCCGAAACCTCTGTCCTCCAGCTGAGCTTCTCTGCCACTGCCACTGCCACCAATTGGTAATTGATCCCCCTTTAGACCAGAATTGCATTGATAAGGCAAATGAAGGTGAAATTATAGAAATCAATTATCCTCTAATTGAAGTATATTGGAGAGAGCAATTGATGAAAAGCTGAGATGATGCGTTAGGAATTGATTAAAAGAACTACTGAAGAAGAAGTTAGTAGTTTTTCAGATAGTTTAGAATAAACTTTGGAGTACTTTTGGGTAACAGTGTCTCACAGCATTACCTCCATTCTGAGTATACACACTTCTAGGTAAAATGAGTTCAGGGAAGACGTCTTGTGCCAGACTCTGAAGTGAGGCAGATGCTTTTAGGTCTTCAGATATTTCATAAAAGCTAGGTTTTTTAAAAAAAGATAGGTTTTTTTTTATATAATGAATGTTGAAGTATGTAGGTATTCTGAACCAGAGCCAGTGCACACACACACACAAAGATTCTGGATAGAAGATATTTGTGTGTGTTTATACTTGTGTGCACTCAAGTGCACAAGCACACACAAAGAGCACGTATACAATTGCATGAGAGCCACTTACAAATATTTATTTCCCTTTTTCACTCCTAGGTAGCATATTCCTATATTTGTAGACCAAATTACTTCCGAGGAGCAAAAAGTCATTTGTCTATAAGCAGAAACAGAGATGAGGAAATTTTTCACTCGCAACACGCTGACAAATACATTATTGAAGTAGCTCTGGAACAGCAAGCGTGGAGACAAGAAATGGTGTGGCTGTGCTGCTGGGAAGCCTCTTTCTCAGGCCGAGCACCTTGCATTTTTCACGACACAAATATGGCATTGCTGCTTCTGGGACACGGGCCAGCTCATTTAAATGCAGTGTTCAAGAGATGGTGAAAAAGCAATTTGCCACGACACCTTTTCCATCTTCCTGCCTAGCTCACTGCTGCAGTTACAGATGGCCAACATTTGTGTCTTAAACATTTATCTTGCAAAGTATAGACTTTTGTATAAAAAGTATTTAGTGCTGCAAAATATTTCCCTTAAATATAAATTTTCATTCTGTTTCACTTTTTAGAAAACATTTTGAAATTTCAGATGTTGTTTTTTCTCCTTTTTGTCACCTTCCTTCTGTCTCGTGCTCTGTTTCTGAACACAGTAGATTTTTGCCAAGACTGGAGAATTTGGGGGGGGGTCCTTATTTTTCTCTCTCTTTTTTTTTCCAGTTTGTAATTGTTTAAAGCTTTACTTATACTGGTAGTGAAGTGCATTCAGACTTTGACTACCATAGGTTCTCAGTAATCTACCATGCTTCACCAATAAGGAAGTAGAAGGCAATTAAAACATCATATTAGTATTATCTTTGTTTCTCATTTATCTGTTCTTTCAGTGCTTTGAAACCTGCAAAATTACAAAATGGACATAAAAATGGTACGCATTTTTTCAAATTTGGCCATGGTTTTTTTCTTGCAGTCAGTAGAAAATATTATTGGGAAAGAAAAAGAAGTGAAAAATTTTACAGATATTCTTGGTGAAAAATGCAGTTTGTCCCTATTTGAACTCTGAAATACCAGTGGCTTCAAAATGAAATCAGTCTTTAAAAGACTACACTAATTATGTCTGTGCCCTGTACATGCAAGTTAAGAGCAGGGTCTCGGGTAGGCTTTGGCTCAAAAACAAGGTTTCAGGTTCACAAGAAACCTTGTTTCTTCACAGTTGGGCTACATTCTGAGTCAGATTGAAATGAGTAGCTTTCAAATTGCTGGTGAACCAGAATTTCTGAGAATATTTTATCAAGAATACACTAGAACGTGTTGCTTCTAGAATAAAGCTTATTTCCTGGGAGCTCCAGATTCCTAGGCCTGCAGCAGTCCTCAAGGAACCAAGATGCACATGTTTTGCTGCTAAGTATATTTGAGATGTATCAGTTTATTTATGTTGGGCTCAGTGACAGCATACAGAATTCAAGATGAGCTCCTTCAGAAAAGCAAACTTGTAATTTACAGCTTAACTATGCTTTCTCAAAAAAATGTTAATTCACCTGTCCCAGAGTGGCTGGACTTTGCTCCTGTCTGTTTAGAGTAGCCAAGATGTTTGTTTAAAGTTTGTATTAGAATTTACAACTAATTTCAAGGCCCACCCTGGAGCATACCCACATCTCATCCTTTTGGGTTTTGCTTGTGGGTTCAATTTTTTATAGTGATACAAAATAGTTAAGGTCCTGCAGAGGTGCTGTGAGAAAAAAAGGATGGATTCTGCTTGTCTTTCCAAAAGGTTTGTAATATATTAAGCAAAAACCTTGTTAAGAGAAAGATACGCATACATCTGATGACAAGCATTTATTCCCATCAAATAATTTGCAACGTGTATCAGCTGTCTAGGCGTGCAAGTTAAGATCAGGCCTTTATGTGGCCTTAATGTGGTCATGGATGAAGCTTTTTGAGAGCAGTTCTTGAAAGCTGCTCTTGCCTTTCTTAACATCTGAATGATGGCTATATACTACGTGTACAAGGTGGCTAATGAGTGCATTTTGCCAGATTTTTCTTACTTGTGGCTCTTACGAGCAATTGACCTTTTTTGGCCATCCTTGTGACAATTGGAAAGGTTGCCAGTGGTCTGGCTCTTCTCATGGTTACGTGCAGCAAGAGCGCCTGGGCTTTGTGCTTGGTTGGGTTACGAGAGCAGGGTGGTCACCCTGCCAGGAACGGCGGCAGCAGCCGCAGCGCGGGGCAGCGCGGGAGGAAATGCAGAACAATCGGCAGGGGAAATCAAACCCAAAATAACAAACTCGCCTCCACAAAAGAAAGGTCATTACTTGAAAGCCACTATTTAAGAGTAGGGGGGTGAAAAAGGGTAAGTGAAGGAGACTCAATGCCTCTGCGGTTCCAAATAATTCCTTGTTGTAAGTAAAACAATGCAGGAGAACAATGCAAATACTTGCAGGACTTTTGAGGCAGTAGACTGATTTTTTTATTTTTTTTTTCTTATAGAAATTGAATTGGAACTGCCTCCATAAAAAATAATTATTGGCTATGGAAGAAAGTGTGAGCTTTTGCAGAGATTTAAATATAACCAAAAAGTAAGGCGCGTTTTGGCAAACTGCTGTGTTTTCTCAGAATAGTAGGGAAAATGCGATGCAGCCTCAACATTTTACAAAGAGAAAGGCTAAGAAAGCAGATTGGGAGACATAATGTGGTAAACTTCAAATCTGCCAAATTTTGTTTTAGAAGCCAATGTTTGATGTTAGGTTACTTCACGATGGGAGGAGTGAAATGGGTTGCAGACTTTGCCAGCTCTTTTACCAAACATTTAAAATCTTTCAAAATATTGTTCTCTAGTAGACCAGTTTATTCCAACAAATTATACTGCTGTGTACTGTGTCCCAATTCAGTCTGATGCTTGAAGCTGCCCATAACTGAATATTCATGAATTCCAGGCAAAAATCACAGTTTGCTGTGTTCATGCAGTACCTGGCACAGGGTGCAAAAGCACAGCACAAACATAAAGACACCCAGAACCACCCAAAACCTCAGCAGCTTTAACTTTTTAAAGGCATATACTTTGTTTTATCTAGCACAAAAAAAAAAAAGGATATGTTGGTGTTGTTGTGGTGTTGCTTGATTCCTGTCCTCTAATTATACTACTGCTGACATTATGGCAGCTGCAGTTCTGCTGCTGGAGAAGACTCTAATAGTGGTAAAGCATATTTGATTTTTCTGAATGAAAACAAGCTGTCCAATATGACCCAAAGCAGTGAAACACTGGCTGCAGTGAAGAGAATTTGGTGTTTTAAAGCAGCAATTTTTCATTACAGCATAGGCAAATTTTCAATGAGGTAATAGTCAGAAAAATGTCAATATTACAGCCAAAAGGCCTTTATCAGATAGATGTTGAGAAGAAAGATGCACATATTTTTGTTTTGGTTATCTGGATTGATACACGCAAGTTTAATTACTATGTACAGCTTTGCTTTGGACTAAGTGGCTTTGTGCTTCTTTATTTCCTTCTCCCATTAGAAATACAACATCGCTGAGAAGTAATTGAAGTTTATAGGTATTTCAGTATTAGTGCTCACCTGTTCTGTCCTTTGCAGTTGCACATCAGTCTGTACATTTTTATTTTCCTTTGACTTTTGCAATTGAAGTTCTCTGAAGTTCAGAATTACTTAAAATTACTTTTGGGATATATGCTTTGTCTTGAAAAGTTTCCTAGCACACTACTAGTCTGCACCAGCAAAAGCTCACAACAACTGGCTATCTGAACCTACTCCATCACACTATAAGCACAACAGGGATGACTGAACTCTGTTTCTTTATGATAAACCTCAGCGAAGGAAGTGACTGTAGGGGTTCATAGACCTGTCCTTCTGAGGGGATGTGACACTGCACAGTTAAGTTGAATACGGACCCTGAGTGGTCTTCTGGGCACAGCAGATCAGACCCTTTGGTCCTCTCGGCTGAGCACAGAGGCCTCTCCGGAGTCCCTCCCTTGGGTCTCCATGCATGGACACACATCTGCAGCCTTCCTCCTTGGGAAACAGCAGAGAGGCTGGACTACATAGCTGTTAGCAGAAAATTTGGGAAGAACTGCTCTGTCAAAATCTGGAATCCAAGCCCAGGCTTCAACAGCAATGGTAACTGAGTCTAAAGGTCTTACTTGAACCTCTTCCATGCTCATAAAACATCAAAGACTACTCATGCTGATGGGTCATTGTGAGCTAGTCTCTGTTGATCAGGGCAGTGGTACCAACCCAGGACCAGATGAACACCATCTCACATCATGGATGGAGACTGAACCAACCTGGACACATGGAAATGGTCCTCTCCAGCTTCACAGTCAGGTAAATTGTCCAGAGGCTAATGAGTGTGTGCTAGACATAATCAGAAGGTCTTCAAACCTTCAGGGCTAATGATCTTGCACTTTCAGGGATACAATATCGCTTTGTCCTCAGGCATAATTGTCTCTCAAAAAGACAATCTACCTTTTGGAGGTCCCTGGCAACCATGCCCTGTCCATTAGAAAAACTGGCAGGTAATCAGGTTGATGTGGAGAGATGCAGGTAGGTAGTCATCAGGAAAACATGAGGAGTTCAGCAGTTTCTGAAGCCTGAGAAAGAGGAAGGGGTCCAGGAGCTAAGAAAGTGCAGCCATGCAGGGGCATGCCCTGTTCTGATTTAAGGTAGCTTTGGTGATTAACTGTAAAAGTAAAATAAAGAACACTGTACAGGAGAAAATAACTCTTTACGTAAGGCATGACCCAGGGCACCATGCCAGGCCATCACTGCCAGATTTGAAAGCTCTCAGTGTTTTGTATGTCATGATGGAAACTTTTGAAAAATAAGATTTCCTCTTCAGTACATGTGAGTAACACTTGGCAGCTTGTACGCTGTCATTGTGCTAACCTGTACTCCTGTCCTTCCTTCCCTACTTCTTTAGGCACAGCATCTAAGCAGCAGTAAGGAGGAGCTGATTTGTCCAGAGAGGTTGTGGCAAGCAGCACAGCTTGCGTAGATACCTCAGGAGGCATCCACGAGATCCAGCAGGACCCCAGGTCTGTGTGCATCAAGACTGCTGGACAGAGCCTCTCAAAAAATGTGAGAGTAATGATGAGACCTAAGGACTCATCAGTCTCCTCTTGGAAAACAGCAATGATTTCCAACAGTTTCTTCGGTCTACGCTTCCAACACCCGTTCGGTCTAATTACTGCTGGGCCTTTGCCCACCATGTTATGAAATGTTTCAGAGGTGAAAGGGAAAAAAAAAGATCAAACTGTGGCCTAAACCTCAGGAGGAAGAAGACAACTGTCAGGACAAGCTCTTACCAGAAATGATATAAAGAATACTTGTTTACTAAATCTTTCAAGTCTGTAGGTAGTTCAAAGACACAGTCCTGCTTATTAGAAGAGCAAAATAACAACTGAAAAGCCCTCAGCCTAACTAATTAAAAGCAGCAGCTTTGTGTGGCAGGCATTCATATGTAGGATTTTTTTCTTTTGCATCTACCAATGGTAGAAGAAAATTCTCTCTAAGGTAATAAATCTGCCTCTGTATTGAAATGTGAGCAAAGGGAAACCTTCTCCATTGGATTTATTCCCGTCATTGTAAACAGTGTTAACATAAAGATAACACATGCAGTGAGTGAGTTATGAGTTACCGTGAGTGATAAAAGATCTTGAAGCAGTTAGAAGGCAGTTCGCTCTTCAACACACTGCTTTTTCTTGAAGGTGTGTTCTTGAAGAAGTATGTGAGAGCAGAAAAGAGTTAAAATAGCACTGCAGTTCCCTGCACAGAAGATACCCAGGGAAGTGACGCACTGCTGAACCGTGACTTTCACCCACAACAAAATGAGCGTATCAGTCAAGTGAAGAGGACAGAGTATTGCAGCAGCTCTTCCATTTAGCAAACATGGTAATAATGACAATCAGTATCACCTTTTTCTTGACAACTGAGATAGAGCTGGAGACAATAACATGCAGACCTTGACACTTCTTAGAGCCAGGTCCCCTGCTGAGCTACAGCTGATGTGATGTCTGCCCAGGGATGGCCACCACTCGCTGACTTCGGCGCAAACTAAATTGTGTACAGCCACACTGCAAATAGTACCTAAAATCCCACTGAAGAACGGGGCTTTGGCTCCCAGGCAAAAAGGCAAAAACAAGGGGTAATTGAATCGCTTTGAACTGAAAGGTGGTAGATTTAGATTAGATACAAGAAAGAAATTCTTTACTATGAGGGTGGTGAGGCACTGGAACAGTTGTCCAGAGATGTGGTGCATGCCCCATCCCTGGAAGTGTTCAAGGCCAGGTTGGATGATACTTTGCACAATCTAATGTAATGAAAGGTGTCCCTGTCCATGGCAGGAGGGCTGGAACTAGATGATCTTTAAGGCCCCTTCCAACTCAAATCATTTTATGATTCCATGCTCTCTTGTTTAATTTTTGTGGGAGATTCATTAAGAATTCATTCTTTCTACTTCCTTATTTCCAAGGAATATTGGTTGAAATTCACAGCCACTCCAGGGTTCCCTAAGCTTCCTATTACACGAGTGGTCACTTGTACTGCCTGAATCTCGCCTGTACTTCAGCTTAAGGGGAAAGCTACACATTGCTTGAGTTTTAGAGAAAAAGACTGGAGCATTCAGCTGCAAACTTTCCTTGGTTTATATGACTTCCAAGTTTCATTCATATTATACTTTGTAAATGACAAAACAATGCTGCTATTTATTAAAAACAATAGTACTCTCATAATTTTTGATGGAAAAACAATGGTTCAGGGGTGATGATTGCTACATGTAACTCCCACATCTTCCCCAGGGCCTGGGCAGAGCAAGGTGGAGCTCAGCAGTGGAGTCTCCCTGATTGTTCCATGGATATCAGCACCTGCAGTACCTGGGATCCATGGCAAAACTCTTTCTTCCAGAGGCCAAAAGCCAAGTCTCAAGTCAAGTTTCAAGCAGGATAATCAGCTTTCCAAGGCAATAAAGAGCACTTCCTAAAAGCAGCTGTTTAAGATGATTCAGAAGCAGTAGCAAGAATGTGGTTCAAAGTTTGGTCCGTGAATCCAGTTTCTGCACATGGCAGTGAACAGACAGTTTTGATAAAACACTGGTCAGACACTTTCTTTCCATCTTGTTTGACTGTGTTCACAATCTAATAGCTCCTTGCACTACTATTTCGCAAAAAATATATATAGGAGACTTATTTTTAGGCTGTTTAAGATACAGAGGGTATGTTTTAAGGTCTGTAAACACAACAAGGTCAGAAACTTGAGCTCCAGATTTTGTACTGCAGTTATCTATAGCACTGATTTCTTCTGCACTTTATATTGACCATGCCCTGGGGTACTAAGTGGGTACGTTCTGGGGAGTGGAAGAAGAAGATCTGAGGAAGACGAGTTGGGTAAAGCACAGAACAGAGAGTTCTTGCGGTCTGCAAATGCTGTCCTTGCACTACAAACCGGTCTGCTGTTGCCATCTGCTGGAAAAAAACCTCATGCAGTCAAATATGGTGAGGAGGAGCGTGTCTGTCCTTATCAGAGAAATATTTGTGTCTTTGTATGTCCTGTATGACCTGCCAAAGAACTACATATGCATGCTGGACACATGGTGACTGGGCGCAAATTGTACAGCTCTGGGGTCAGTTTGATGTCTTACATAACCTTAGCGTGCTCTGTACAGTAGAAAAACTTCAACCAGGACCAAGGTAAGAGCAAAACCTTTCTCCAAAATGCCTGCTAGTATGTAACAAAAAAATTATCCTTCCAAAGGAAATTGTCCTTCCTCTTTCTTGCAACTTTTTCATTCCCCTCACTGCTGTACTATGTCCATAGGTCTGTTACATGATCCGTGTTCATTCCACACGTGCTCACACAGGGACCACACAAACCTTCACACAAGGAGGAGGCCTATGTATCGTGTCCATCCCAGCACACTAAATCCAGAATTTATTTCTACTTCTACACTACATTTTCACTTATTTCTTTCTTAAGCTATCATGCCTGGAGAAGTATTTCTGGAATCCACTCCTATGGGATTTTCAGAGGCAATGGATATAGTTTTCTTCTCTGTTGGATAACTTTTGCTTACAGTAGGAGTCTTCAAAAATCCTTCACTTTTCTTAAAGATTCTGTGGCTAATCATTCTGTAAAATGTAAGAGCACATAATACCGTGACAGGCAAAATCTCTTCTTGCCTGCAAACAGCCTTAAGGCAGACAGGTTGCAGGTTGCCTATCTAATCTACAAGGTGTAATTGCCATGGTGTTAAATCCATTGCTGGTGGCTGATCACCTCCGGCTTGCAGGATTGCATGAATCTGAGCTGGTGCTAACAAAGGCAGGAAGATTTTAGAAAACATCTCTGCTTTTGACAGGATTTTAAAGTTTCCTGCTTGAAGTAGATGTCAATAGGGTGTGAATGCAGCCACACCAAAGCTGAGAATAACCTGACCCATGACTGCTCTCTCTCTAAGCTCCACTTACATAAACTGTCCAGCAATGTGCCTTTGAATTCCAGAACAAGCAGTATTTAATGCTGCAAACCTGGCCCCAGATGCAATGGATTTCTTTAGGTAGCACAGGGAATTGTCACTGCCACTTTACCACATGGAGAAGGTTTAAAGGCAAGGCAAGTTAGCCCAGACCCAAGACTGCACTGATTATGTTCATTGACCTCCCATTGGCTCAGCATGGGGACAGAAATAACTTGTACCTATACAAGCCTTAAAGAACCTGTATTAATCTTCACTGGCAGAACTAAGGATCTTCAATTGTGCTGATTGACTGACTTCAAACTAATGTACACAAATTCCAAGCATCTACTTGTGGCTCGTAGGACTTCTCATATGAAATAGCAAAGACTTTGCAACCTCTCTGTCATGCCCTTCTTTTGATCTCTCTTCCCTTTTTTTCTTTTAATGCTGCTTTTCTTGTAGATATTGAACACTGCATCAACACTTTTGTTATTTGGTTTTGCCAAGAAAGCCAGTAAAGGGGTACTTGCTGCTTAGTTCAGAAGAAGAGACTGTGGCTTGCTTTTACCCTCCATGCAGGGGCTATTTCAAGCAACTACCAACCTCAAGATCTCTTGAACTACATCTTCAAGGCATATGTATTCCTCCTCAGATGCCTATCTCGACTTAGCTAAGATGCATAGGGAAGGCTTAGAAGTATCAGCCCATCAGCTGTTTCCAAGCTGCTACTTTGAGCTGGGATAACTAGGTGTTCAAATGGATTCTGGCAGGCTTTCAAATACCGTCTCTCCAAGCAGGTCTGCTTCTGGTTAAAGGTTAAAGGAGGCTTTCAAAAGTGCTCCTAGTATGGAGTTACTTAGCTGTTTTAAGTGACCTGCCAGCTTCTATGAGTGGAAAGTCCCTCAGGAGTTCATTGTACCACTGTTAAGAGCTCACTATTTAAACCTTGGTGCTGCCATGTTTGCCGAATATGAATGGAAAGTCTAAAAACATCCTTAGAGTTAATTGTGTTCCTGCTTTAATACAGCAGATCATTACTGCAAATATGTCAGGTGGTACTGATCTACAAAAGCAAATTAACATTGGATACACTTTAGAAGGAATAGTTCTTTCCCCAGCACTGATGTTGGCACTGATTTATCCAACTAGATTTTTATATAGGACAAAACATATATAGAATATATGTATAAACTGCACCCAGCATTTCGACTCCATTACAGCAAATCTAACTGTTCTTGTGTATAAGGAATAAATCCATAAGAGGGGGTTTATGTGTACAACCAAATATCACTTCCAGTTATAAAGATTTAGCTGTTTCATCAAGCTAGCTGTACAGAGAGACCACACAGCTAAATAAAAAATCTCATAAGGCATAATCAGTAGGTGTACACTTTAAGCATGCTATTCTTATTGCCGGATGCCTTTTAGTTGCTTTTATGAGGGACAAGATCTTCTGTGTACACTATTTCCACCGAGTCTGCCTGTCTCTACTTCTACAGCTGACTAGATGTTTAGGCAGTCTCAGGAAGACCTCTGAAAAGATACAATCTATTTACACAGATGTGAGAGCTTCTTTCTCTACAAAATATGCTTATCTAAAAGATAAGAATGGAAAAGGATAAATAATTATAGTTTTCTTCCTCCATAGATGCAATGCCCCTACTTTAACAAAATCCTGCTTTCCAGCCTGGCAGTGCTGGCCCATCTAGATGAAATGTTCTCATTCCTTGTAGTTTCTTGCACTGATTGAGGTGTGCAGGTGTAAAACAATTTGCAATGAGTCAGTAAAATGTTGTAATTAACATTTGCTGCTAAGATTTGATCCAAACCCAAATGACTACCTGACACAATGCAGTTGTTCAAGGGGACCATGATTCAAGTGACATAAGCAATACAGCTAAATGAAACATCTAAAATGCTTTTATTCCTGACTTTGTATCTGGAACTGTCCAGAATATTTATCAAAACAATCCACCCAGAATCTAGTGACTCCTAGTAAGTACCTGAACACAAGTTAAGTAAGATACATGCACTGGGCTGTAGCAGTGGAGCAATTCCCGGTGTAATTCTCCATGTAACCTGTCCCACTGAAAAGTGCAGGGACCATTAACCTCTTCTTACCCCTTGTCCTTAGTCAGTCTCAAATGTACAGGGTATTTGTTAATGTCTGCTAGTTGGTTTAGTTGCATCCTATTCTTAACTTTTGATAACTATTATGTAAGATTTGGACAATTTCTCTGCTGTTTTGTGTAGTGTTTTTTATGGCTTCATCCATGCTATTACTTTATGTGGAAGCTATATTGGTGATGTTCTTAAGGCATGTCCTCAATGTGTCTCTTACTATCTTGCCATTCGTGATGCCCAAGTTTGGCTTGTCCTAGTTAGACTTCTGATGCAGAGAAGCTGAATTGCCTACTCGTATGGAAGTTTGTACTCAGTGTGGAGTGACTTATCCTGTCATATTTCTGTTACAGGTTTCTGTGGCTCTGCTCCATAAAGACTGACATGGCCCCATTATTGGCAATTCTTCTCTCTGCAATGATGTAAAAAGCTACATTTAAAACTCTTTATTTTAAAAACTTTAAAAAGTATCTAAAATCACATCTGAAAGACAGAAAGAAAAAGCATATATGATACTGCTCTCTCTTTGTGTATTTATTTTTCATTCAAGAATGTCCTGATGAGGATGCGGTTTTAAGTATCTAGAGACCCTTAGTGGTTTCCTCTTCACATGGTTTTGAGCCCTTTCTTGAACTTACATAAGCTGTTTGTGACCACACTGTCCTCCAGCAATGACTTCCTCAGGCCACCAAGCCATTTCATAAATGTCTCCTTTTGTTCTTTTGAAGTGTGATGCCCTGAGTTGTTACCCCTTTTTCTTACATTAGTAATGATGGTGAACCTCTTGGCTTTCCTCTTTCTTCCTTTACTCATATGGTTACTCTCAAGACTATATAACCAGAAATATTGTCTTCTCTGTCATGGAAGGTGAAATCAACCTGTTAGAGTATCTGTGGAAAGCTGAGTATCATGGTGTTGAGCAGAACAAATTCTTTCAACTGCACTTTAACGTCTGTTGCTGAAATTTGCTGGTCCCGCTCTTTGGGTATATTCCCAGTGACATTGCCCTCAACATGAGGAGACCCCAGTGATTTTGCCTAGGTATTGGGTACTTGCCTTACCTAAATTTTGACAACAGACAGTTAGCTAAGGTCATCGTAATTCTTGTGTACACTCTTAGCCTTACCCAGAAGGCTTTTGACTCCGTTTCCCCACACTGAAATTTTGTAGCATGCAATTACTATTGGAAAATTCTTGGGAGTGAAACATTCTTCCTTCTGGTATTTGCATCTCTGCAAAGCAAGCATTAAAGAAGATAATATACCTCTCTCCCAGAGGCGACCTCTCATCCTTTACAGCACCAGAGGTAAAAACCTGTTTGTGTGCCCTGCTTTTCTAGGTTCAGTGTGAAGTGAGCTGGGTTTCTTCCCAGACAGCCAGCCACCCATAGAAGAAAAACTTCTCCCCAGCTGCAGTGAAAGCTGCTGCAACTTGTGTAACCTGCCAGATAGTGTGTGAATGCAGGAAGGCTCTTTCTATTGAGGGCTAATGGTACTATCTTTGGTATTATATCTTTTGGTATTACTATCTTTGGTATTATATCTTGGGCAGGAAAACGAGAACAATGGAAAACCAAAGTAACCTTCAGTTCTCCCAGCAGACTTGGGAACGAAATGGAGGAGAAGCAGTGCTGGCTTGGTGCCACAGCTCTGCATGCAGTGGGGATGGAGAAGCTGTGATAAAGTGGCTGAGGCTTTAAAAATAAGACACTCACTTTTTTGTTGTATGTTTTCTTAAGCATTACATAAAAGTTCCCCTTAGAAGGTCAAAGGCAGCTGTTTTCCTAGGACAAGAAAGTCAGGAAGAGGCAAAGCAGGCAAAAACATCAGATAAGTCTGGATAAAAAACTTGGCTAACCTATTTTTCCCCTCTCTTAAACAGCCAAGTTTAAAGCACTCTGTGGAACTCCATCTAGTAGCAAAAGCAGAGCCAACCGCTAAAAAATTATATCCATGCTCTCTGGTAAGGACCACTGCTCTTGCTGCCTGCTCGGCAACTCCTGAGGTCCCATTCCCTGTGCTGGGAGTATTTCTCCTCTTGTCCAGGCAGCCCAGAGACGATCTAAAAAGCCTCGGCCCCTTTTAGCTCCTAACATAACACCTGGATGTTGGCGAAACAGGACTTGCCAAGGGCCTTTGTTGCAGGGAGAGGGCAAGCCACCATCGGGAAGGTCCAGTTTCCAAACATCATACCAGTGGCTTCATCGCTGCCTTGATCTCTGCGTGAACCGTCGGGGTGGGCACTTGTCCTTACGTTTCCCTCTCGGCATCTGGAGGACAGCCAAGCCCACCCGACAGCTCCAGGGCCTGCAGATTTTAGAGTTTTGCAGTTGTTGCGCCTTGTCACAAGGTGGCAGGGACGTGACACTTTCTGGCAGGCTCCAGCTCACCCTCTTCAAAGCCTCAGTGCTTTTGTCCTTGTTACTTAAAAATATAAGAAGTTACCAGCAAACCCCAGTCGTTTTCTTTGAAACTGTCCTTGGGATAGCTCAAAGGAAGGGTAATTACTTCTTTCAAAGCTTAAATATTTTACCTATTCGCACTAAAATAAAAGAAAAGAAACCGCTTTTCATCCTTCTGCCTGAAAGGCATGGTGAGGTGGGGAAGTGAGGAAGGGGCTGGCCTGGATCAGCCTGTGTTGAAGCCCAGCTCTGGCTGCTGCTGTTGTGGTGTTGTGGTGGTTAAAAAGCAGGCGGCACTTCTGCCTCGAGTTGCAGCGATGATTTCTCCCTGAATGACTGAAGATGGGAAATTATACTCGTAACTTAGAAAGAAGAATATGTATGTATCAATACATGTGTGTGTATATTTATTTCCTTTGATGCACTGCTCTCAGGAATAGTGCATTAGCTCTGGCTTCACAGAGTGCGTGCTCAGCTTTGGGCTTCTGAAAGCAAATGTTCGTGTATGTGTAGGACCAATTCCCTTCTTTTCATCTGTTTCCCACAGTTATCTTTTACCCTTTCCCTTTCGTGTGCCAGGAGTTTATGTGATTTTACTATTATGCTGTCTCAAGGATGTTGCAGCGTGCCATGGCAGGGAGTGAAAGCTTTGTCATTGCTTATCAAAGAATTTCATATAAAATTCTACCTGCAATGATAAAACTAGATTTGTGTTAATAAGCTACTAACAACCATCAGGTGATTATTCAGTTATCTCTAGGGTCCAAGCTGATTGTTATCTCCGTATACTTGCTTGCCTGGCAGTCTTTAGAGACAGGAGATTTGCATTTTTTTTTTTAAGCTGAGGAGCATGCAGTGAGAGATTACTCAGTTCTCACTCTGCAGAAAATGATCATGCAGCAGTAGGTAACAATAACAAATTGCTGACATCCACATTCACTTTTGCACAAAGAGCTGTGCAAGATGCCTGCTGCTCCCTAAGTCATAACCAGACCACAGCAAATCAGAGACATTGATGCAATAGAAGGAAACAAGAAGGAAATGCACCTAAGTAGAGCAGGTAATATTAAAAACAATTAGTTCTGCCCTGCTGTTCACTGGTTAATATTTCACTTTTTGAGCACAATGCAGTATTCCAAGAAGGGTTTTTTTGTGAGTCAGATAGATGTGCTCCCTCCTTTATACTGATGCTCTGAGATTAATTTTTTCTTTGACTTGAACTTTAAATTTCAATTTATGCAAACAAGAGCATTTGGAAGTTTTACCAGTTATCTAAAGCACAGATTGACAGAGCCAACAAAATTTGAGGTATTACATCCTTATTATGCACCTTGAGCTAAATGATGAGTACATATGTATATACGCAGTTTATTTGAATGCACTAAGGAACTTTGTTTTGAAGTTCCAGGCAGGCTCTTAGTTGAGAGGGAGGGAGGAGAATCCTTTCTTAACATGTGTGCAATTCAGCTGTGGAACTCGTTGCTGCAGGACATCATTAAGACCAAAACTATCATAAGACAGAGAGAGAAATGGAGAAGCTTACAGATGACAAGGACACAAATGTCTGCTTTTTGGTTTAATGGTCTTGGTTTAAACTCAAAGTTTATGGAATTAGGGAATGAGATGGCAAAGGTATTTTTCATCTTTTAAAATCATGAACTTCCAGGTAAATTGGTTTCAGAACAGCAAGTCGGAGTGTTTCATTTCAGGAACATAGAGATACTCCCCTTTGATTTTTGTGTGCTTTTTTCTAACTAAGGAATTTGGTCTGGTCCTGTGCATTGTTTCAACCAAAGTAAATCAGCATTCTCCTGTGAATAGAATATCGGGCTGAAAAGTACCATTCATTTTCAGTATAGCTTTATCATATTTCCCTCATATTTAGGGGGAAAATACAAAAGAGCAAGGGCTGCTGGATTTCCCCAAGCTTCTACAGTTGGGAGTTAGGATAAATTCTTCTGGGAATGTGTTTTCTCTGCCTTAGGAAAATGTCTTTCATCATCCTCTTAAGTAGGCTAACTTCAGAAACAAGGAATTGGGTGTAAAGTATCCTTGTGCCCATTCCCAACTGCCAATTCCTATGTTCCCTAAGGCTCCGCTGTAACTCTCCTTGAGGGCTAATGAAGCACCTCCTAGGGTCCCTCTGTTTTGTCTCTTCTTTGGGCAGCTTTCAATCACATCTCTCAAGAGAGTCCCCAGGTTCAGTCTAGGTGTTTAATATCAAAATGCCTGTCAGAGAAGGACCTGGGGTTGTTGGTTGACAGCCAACTGAACATGAGCCAGCAGTGGCCCAGGTGGCCAAGGGGAACAATGGCATCTTGGCCTGTGTCAGACACAGCATGGCCAGCAGGAGCAGGGAGGTGATTGTGCCCCTGTGCTCAGCACTGGTGAGGCCACACCTCGAGTGCTGGGTTCAGTTTTGGGCCCCTCACTACAGGAAGGACATTGAGGGGCTGGAGCGCGTACAGAGAAGGCAACGAGGGTGGTGAGGGGGCTGGAGCACAAGTCCTACGAGGAGCGACTGAGGGAACTGGGGTTGTTTAGCTCAGAGAAGAGGAGGCTGAGGGGAGACCTCATCACTGTCTACAGCTGCCTGAAAGGAGGTTGTGACAGGGTGGGTGCTGGGCTCTTCTCACAAGTGACAGTGATAGGACAAGAAGAAATGGCCACAAGTTGTGCCAGGGGAGGTTTAGACTGGACATTAGGAAAAAATTCTTCATCAAAAGGGTGGTCAGGCACTGAAAGAGGCTTCCCAGGGAGATGATTGAGTCACCATCCATGGAGGTATTCAAAAGACAGGTAGATGAAGTGTTTAGGGATATGGTTAAGTCGTGGACAGGTGTGGCTGGACTTGATGATCTCAATGGTCTTTTCCAACCAAGTTGTTCTATGGAATGAACTTCTCTGAGAAAATCCACTCAGCTCTGAACCTGCTGCAAGGGAATAGCCTCATGAAGCTGATTTAAGTTCCTGGTAAATGTACATTTGGGCAGAATGGTCCACCACACCTCCTGGAAGAACATCAAAGAAATTGACAGGAAAACCAAATCTCTGCTAAAATCTCTATCTTCTATCTGTATTTTGTTTTGGGTTTTAGTGTTGGGCATGACAATCTTCTTAAATTGACTGTAGATTTCTCATCAGCCTCAACACATTGAGGTGATTCTGGACGAAAAACTCTTTTTACCAAATTCAAACTGTTTGCAGCCTGTCTTGAAATCAGAGATCTGAACTTCATATAAGAACCTGTGTGACCTAGTAATCAGAAAAAATGATTTAGTCTTTTGAAACACTGTGCTAGCCTGTCACAAACTGCATTTTTCTCTGGTTCCTGGGAACCCTGCTTCTTGGACTGTTCATGGCCATAGCAGCTGGAAAATGGACTCCATAGGAGAAAAAGCACCAGAGAATCCCCTCTGCCAGTAAATAGGAGGAAAAAAATATATATGATACAGGAAAGTGAAGAGTTATTCACAATCAGGCCCAAATCCAGCTTTGAGGGAGAGATTTTCCACTAAAGGACAGAGATATTCCTAGGGTAAGAGTAACAACAGAGTGAGTAACCTGGTTTTCCTAATGTTTTCTGCCATAAGTCTTCTTTTTCCTCCCATACTTATGTCCCACCTGCAGTTTTGCATGTCAGATTTTTGCAGGTACCAGCACCGCTGAGAATCCCACTGGGAAGTTCATTGCCCTGGACAGACAGACGGCTGCACTGGGTGTGTTTACTACCACGTAACAGCTTGTCAGTTTAACAAAGACAGCCATATAAAATTAGAAAACCAAGTCATCTATAGCCACTGTGTATATATATTGCACTGAGGAGGAATTCATTGCTCTTTTGCTTTGACAGTATAGGTTTAGCCCATAGCTCTATTTTCACACTCCTAAAGCTATGTTAAAATCATTAAGGGGTCAGCTACAAGCCTGCACTAAGACAGTCCACGTTTAAATACATGCTGTCGGCTCTTCTGCATTACTTAAGGATGGCCGACTACTGTTTATGTATGCATAGTACAAAAATAGGCAACAAAAAAAAAAGGGTTGGAAAATAAAAATGCACTTTTTGTCAGAGATCATGTTCCCAAGTTCCAGGCTACAGCTATTGCAGTTGAGAAATAAACCTCTAACTGTACAGTTTGTAATGAAAAAACCTGGCAGACCTTCAATTTTAGCCACTTTTGCTCATCACCTACTGAACACATTAATATGTTTAGTCCATTTAGCAAAGGCATTGGCTAAGCCATTTTCTTTCATATATTAAAAGATAAAAATATGACTTTGTAGGGACTGGTTCAGCAGACCCCAGGCATTATGCAGCTGTAATTCAGCATTCCAACAGATCACTGCAGCATCATGTTAAAAACCATCTGTGTGGGGCTGGAGTTTGGGTTTCAGAGGCTGAGGACAGGCACAGAGAGGGATGGATGGAGGAGTGTTGGGCAGCCTGATTGGGGTAGGTCTGTTACCATCACAGAGGTGTCAGCATGGGCCTGGTTTAGGCTCACGGCTGAGGTAGATTGCCAATAATTTCTTTCGCTTGAAGGGTGTGTACATCAAGGGCTGGCTGAATTACTCTCTGTTGAAATCCCTATGTCACTTATGATCCCTCTCCTTCGGCAGTTGGCTTTTCCTCTATCAGATTGCCCTGGATGCTTTCTTATTTGCCCCAAAGCATCCCACCTGAGCGCATGTCGGAAGAGATGCATGCCCTGTATGACCAAACAAGCCTTTGAACAGCCTGTGGATAACACAGGAATTTTATAAATACAGAGAGAGCTACACACAGCCCTCTGCCATGGGTGCAGGAGGCGGCATTTTACAGCAAACCCTTGGCCTTTAAAGAGTTGCTGTGCCCAGTGGAGTGGTTCAGCAGCTGATTCACAAGCAGCCCAGCATTCTGTGTGAGGAGCATGGTGGGAATGGGACCACTAATCTGGGTGATACCCAGCAGTCCCTGCTAGTCAGGCAGGACCTCAGGCTTTTCAAACAGGGTCACAAAGCTTTGTTAGTGTTTCAGCATGTCTATGAAGCACCTGTGAAGAAGTGGGAGCGATTAGCAGCATAAATACTGGAGTCTCTCTTACATTTCTGTTTGCTCATGAACAGCAGCCGATGCCATGAGGGCTGCACATCTCATTGTAGCTGCTAATATAAAGCCCTAGGAGCAGTAACAGCTGCCTGGATTTGTTAAACTTCCATCTTTTGGGGATGAGCGCAGCCAGATCCAGGTTGCAGGATGGGCATGCTAGGATTTTGCCTGAGCATTTCTGGGTTGACTGTGCTATTGCAGCTGAGCACCTCTTCTGCTTAGTTATTTAGAGCCCTTAAAGGAGAAATGTTACCTCTTTTTCACAGCTGGGAAAACAATGAGGCATGGAGCTTAATCTAATAGCCTGAGGAGCTTACTTTGCAACATCAGCCCCACAAGCTGAAACAGACCTTCAGCATCATTGCAAGCTCAGATGTGCGGGGAGCCAGCAGCGTAAGCACGTGCCTAGCATCTCTTGGGTGTGATAAGCATTTCATCTGTGATATTCTGCTTTTGCTGAATTAGTCTTCTTTCTTTTTTAATTTTAATTAGAAAGCCTGGTGGGAAAAGCTCTGCATCAGCGTCAGTCACAGCTGGCCGGGCACCTGGCTTGATGGGCTGGTAGCTGGCTGAGGTCAGTACCTCAGCACGGAGCTACAGCATGCCTGCAAGCAGCAGCTGCCGAGATTTTGCTGAGATGTCTTTTTGGGGGAGCTCTACTCTTTTCCAGACTGTATTTTAGGCAGTAAAAGAAAGGCAAAATTTGTTTTGTTGCTGCTTTGGATGTTCTGTGTGATCCTTAGTCTTTACATGAGAAAAAGTGATTTCATATGTTTATTAACTCATATGTTTATTAACTCCTCAAAAACTTATGTAATACCATCTCCTCCTTTAATGCATGTGGGGTAGTTAGGAAAGGCTGTTCCTCCGTTTCTGTCAGTGGGTTTGCTGATGGGTTGGGTAGTGCTGCAAGCCAGGTGCCGGCTGTGCTCAGCACCACGGGATAGCCTGGCTCTGGTTGTTTAACAGCTGAAGTGTGGAGAATTTGCATTGACCGATGCCTGCATGGCTTCATCATTGTTTCTGGAAGTGACATTTTTTGTGTGTCTTCTCCCAAATACCTCACTGCGGTCGCAGCTCAGCATTTGCCATGTGTCATAGCCCAGTGACTGAAGGTATGTGTTCCTTGGGCTGCGATGGAACCGGATGGGACTTGGCTCTGGGCCACGCGGTGTGTTTAAATATGTGCATCTTTCCCAGTCAGGGGCTTGGGTAGCTCTCTTCAAGTCATACAGATTAATTTAGGATGCTTTTATTCTGAGGAATATTTTGACATCCCACACTTAGTGACATGACAACTATAATGAAAATATTTATTGACTACCCTTACACAGTAAACAAATATTCACCCAAGGAGTCCTAAATTACATCAAACCTGTTCTGTCATTTCACCTCTGAGCAGTATTCCTATTGCTAACAGGAGACTGGACCAAACACAGTAAAGGAGTGTTTGCCCTACCAAAGTCTGCCAAGTGCTGCAGAGGTATCAGAGCAGTAAAGAAGCTGTGGGACTAGCGTATCTTTAGGAGAAAGATAGTAATTCTGCAGCCAGAATACTTTAAAAACAATTTCCTTCACAAGAAATGCATATTTGATGTAAGGAAAATTACTTCAGCATCAAGTTAGCAAAATACTTATTTCATAACTTGAAGTACTAAGGAAGTCCAGCAAAGTTACTTTCTTTTGGTCTTAATTTCAAAGTTACAGATTCAAGGCAGTGCTTTAATGAAGGATCTCAGGCTTACTCACATCTTTTTCACTCCGGGAAAAGTGGGGAGGTCAAGCAACTTGTCCAAAAAACCTCACAATGGCCACACCAAGGGTATCACCACGCCTGTGGGTCCAGTCAGGTCTGAGACTGCTTCCCTTCTGTTCAGATGGCTTTTGTAGAAGGGAAGACTATCTTGTAGTTAGAGGACACAAGGCTGTACCATATCTTTTGACATCAGGCTGGCAAGAAATGCTTGTAGCAGCATTTGAGACAATAGTTTGGACACCAATGTGGTTTGAGATCTGTAACAAATCAGAAGCACAGCAGGTTTCATGGGAAAACTTTCTAAGTATTTTTGTTTCTCTTTAAAAAAAAGCTTTTTAGGAAGACGTTATTGTGAGTTTTAGGAGGTGAATGGTGCGTGGCCAAGACGATTTTCGTTTTTTGAATGGCACATCTTTCATTTTCAAAACGATAGTGGAGTAGCAGAGAAACAATAAAAGTAGTTATTTGGGAAATGTTGACATATGAACCTGTTTACAAAAGCAATTCTATGCAGTCACTGCTTTTTTAAGGTTAAAAAAAAAAACCAAATGTAATTCCCAAACAGATCTAAGCAAAGGAGAATCATCTCTAGTTGTAGGCTGGAGTTCACCAGCCTTCTGAGTACATCAGGGCTCCTGTATACATTTATCTCCATATTTATGTATGCTTTTGATATAGAAAGTCAAACCAAGCAATTTTGTAGAGTTCAGCTTGAAGATCTGAGATTTGTTTGAACCACTCACCTGAAGTTCAGTTTGGAACTGCAAATCTTTGTGGATCTGGAACAAATGCAGGTTGAGCAGTTAACAGGCAAACTCTGTGGGTATATCCTTGTGTTCAGCAGCTTGTCTGAGTATAATCTATGCAGATACATCAAAAGCAAAATATTTTTAACAAGAACTCCCTGGAGAATAAATAAGAGAAGAAACAGTGGAGCCATTCTTCATCCAATCTCCCTTTAAACACCTCCAGGGATGGTGATTCCACCACCTCCTTGGGCAGTGGATTCCAATGGCCAATCACCCTTTCAGTGAAGAATTTTTTTCTAATATCAAGCCTAAACCTCCCCTGGCGAAGCTTGAGACCATGTCCTCTTGTTTTGTCACCTGTCGCCTGAGAGAAGAGACCAACCCCTGCCTGACTACAACCTCCTTTTAGGTAGTTGTAGAGAGCAATAAGGTCTCCCCTGAGCCTCCTCTTCTTCAGGCTAAACAACCCCAGCTCCCTCAGTCGCTCCTCATAGGGCTTGTGCTCCAGCCCCTTCACCATCCTCGTTGCTCTCCTCTGGACACACTCCAGCATCTCAACATCTTTCTTAAACTGAGGGGCCCAGAACTGGACACAGTACTCGAGGTGCGGCCTGACCAGTGCCGAGTATAAGGGGATGATGACCTCTCTAGTCCTGCTGGCCACACTGTTCCTGATGCAGGCCAAGATACCATTGGCCTTCTTTGCCACTTGAGCGCATTGCTGGCTCATGTTGAGTTTCCTGTCCACCAGCACTCCCAAGTCCCTTTCTTCCAGCCACTTGGTCCCCAGCCTGTAGCTCTGCATGGGGTTGTTGTGTCCAAAGTGCAGAACCCGGAGCTTGGACTTGTTAAAGCTCATGCTATTGGAGTCAGCCCATCTCTCCAGCCTGTCAAGGTCCCTCTGTAGGGCCCTCCTACCTTTTAGCAGATCAGCACTTCCTCCCAGCTTGGTGTCATCTGCGAACTTGCTGATGATGGACTCGATCCCCTCATCCAGATCATCAATGAAGATATTGAACGGGATTGGGCCCAGCACCGATCCCTGGGGAACACCACTAGTGACCAGCCACCAACTGGATGTGACACCTTTCACTATCACTCTCTGTGCTCGGCCATCCAATCAGTTCCTAACCCAGCACAGAGCGTTTCCAACCAAGCCACGGGCTGACAGCTTCTCCAGGAGTCTGCTATGGGAGACAGTGTCAAAGGCCTTGCTGAAGTCCAGGTACACCACATCCACAACCTTCTTCTCATCTACCAGGCAAGTTACACGGTCGTAAAAGGAGATCAGGTTGGTCAGGCGGGACCTGCCCCTCCTAAAACCATGCTGGCTGGGCCTGATCTCTCACTCATTCTGCAGGTGCCGCATCATTGCACCCAGGATTATCCGCTCCATAATTTTACCTGGAACTGAGGTCAGGCTGACAGGTCTTTGGTGGCAAAGTGAGAGGACGAACATGTAGAAAACGAAGATTGAGGTATTAATACTCGTGTCAGAGTTCATTGCATAAATGACTTAATCTGTCACTGAAATAAGGGTCTAGAAATGTTGTCCACATCAAAGAAAAGGTACACTTTGACGGCTTTTGGAGGGTATTTTTCCTTCAGAAAGCAGCATGTGGTGAGTTACTGACATGCCAATAATTCAAAGGAGAGTTTTGCATCCCTGCTGTGAAGCTCAATGACAACATAATAGAGTTATGAAAGAAAAAAGGAAGCCTCGGTTGTGGATCTTCTACACTTTATATTCTGTAAGAACAAGCAATACCAAAAAAAGATTCCTACATCAGGCAACCTTGTATTTCTACAACAGTTCTCAAAGTGGAATGGAAGTGAGTGAGGGAAAAATTCTAGGTGCAAATTGTTTTGCTGGGTTTTGCCAGCCAAACTTTTGGAAATGGATTTGTTCCAGAAGAGATTAAAAATTCTTTACATTTATTGGAGAGGTAGGAGAAACTCACAAGCAGTTAAATAGTGCTTTTCACAAATTCAAAAAGTTTTTCAAAAGAAAATACTTTCTTTCCTAAATTTTTCAGCCTACTTCATTCAGTAATAAATTATATTTGAATGGTTGATATGAAACTCAGACTCACAAACAGCACAAGGATAAACTACATCTAAGACACTGGGCCACACTGTCACCCAAGCAGTACGGAAGAGATGCATCAGTTTGCTCCAACCCCTGTGAAGGTGGTTCACGGTGTTAGTGCCGAGAGAACATGCTGTTGGTGGAGGTGTAAGAAGAATTCACACACTTTCCTTAGGCCATTGGTCTGAACTTATAATCCATCATTTGGTTCTCAGAATGTAATATGCAAAGAAAAGGGAAATAAGTAATGTGGACCTCTTTACTGAGGTTCAAGTATGTTGGGTTATAGTCTTCTACATGTGAGAACACAAAAATGAACCATAACAGTGCTGGTGCAGCTATGCTTTCCTGTGCTGCTGCTTCTCTTTCTGCTAGACAGAAACAGCACTAAGAAGGGGCAATGAATTTCAGAGAAAAAAATGTATTTTTTTGTTTCTTTCAACAACTAAAATTCACACAAATTTTGTCAAAATTTAACATCTTAAATAACAGCATCTCAGCTTTTGCTGTTATTGCCTCATTATTGGAGCAAGTTCCCTCTTTTTATTTATTTATTTCAAAAAGTCAAACAGCAACCAAACCAGCAATTTTTAAAAAGCATCAACACTTACAAAATGGCAGCCAGCCCTGTATCTGTATGATTGCTACTGACAAATGGTTAGGTTTCAGGTTTTCCCAGAGAACATGTTGTCTTGTGATATTTTTTTGCCTAACCAGCGAGAGTAATGGAAACAGTGTGAGGATAAGCTGTTCAGATAAGTGTTTGCCAGCCATCTAGTTTTATGATTACTTGGAGCAATCTGATATATATTCTTCTTCTTTAATTATATTTCTCCCTATAAAGACAGTTTGGTTAAGGCAAACATTCCACCATCACCCTTATTCATTCATGCCTGAAACAAGATGTCAGTTGTCTTTGAACATGAGAGGGTCTAATTTCTTATTAGCTTTACTGAGACAACGTTTTTCTTATATAGATTCACCAAAGGAGCGTAATGACTACCTAAAGGGAGGTTGTAGTCAGGCAGGGGTTGATCTCTTCTCTCAGGTGACCGGCGACAGAACAAGAGGACACGGTCTCAAGCTTTGTCAGGGGAGGTTTAGGCTTGACATTAGGAAGAAGTTCTTTACTGAGAGGGTGATTGGCCATTGGAATGTGCTGCCCAGGGAGGTGGTGGAGTCACCGTCCCTGGAGGTGTTTAAGGAGAGGTTGGATGAGGCTCGTAGTGCCATGGTGTAGTTGACAAGTAGGAGTAGGTGTAGGTGTTGGGTCATAGGTTGGACTCGATCATCTCAAAGGTCTTTTCCAACCTTATGATACTGTGATACTGTGACTGTGTGCTAACAGAAGTCATGACTCAAATCATGACAGCATCCAGTACTCCAAGCCACAACTATTTGTAGAAAATAATCCTAAACTCTGGAACCACGAACACCCACGTTCAGATATACTAATCTCATAACTATGTGAGGTAACAGCAGCCAGCAACCAGTCACCTCCCAGAGGTGATCAGCCATGTAATCAACTGAACATCAGAATCGCAGGTTCAGATGTCTCCCTTTACTACAGACATAGATTCGGAGTTTGACTTTGGCAATCTGCTTGCTCTCTCTCTGACCACCAGTGCCTGGCTGGTGACCTACATAACCGGAAAGATGAAATCTAATATTTGTCCCATTTGCTCTGAAATTGTGCCCTGAGTGATCTCTGTGCATATGCTGCTCTAACTGGTGTCCTTTGTTATCTTACTGCTAAGGAATACCTAGAATTTTATTTTTCTTGTCTCAAGCTCACAGCCATAACTTTAGGGCAAGGGTGTCAAACTCAGGGCCCACGGGCCGAATAAGGCCCTCCACCTTGTTTTATTTGGCCCAGCAGCAGTGCCGAGCTCCTTGCCCCCACGCTCCTGTCAGCGCTGGTCACGTGTGCAGGGTGTGTGATGCGTGTTACGCTGTAGAAGCAGGAGAACGACGGGACCTGTGTGTTTGACACCCCTGTTTTAGGGCAATGAAAACACCTGAACTTTTTAGTGGATTTCTACATGTTGCTTTGCTCAGGGAAATAACAAAACCAAAGTAGCATTTCATTTTAATACTTTCAAAATTAAATTATCCATTGCAATTGAAGTGAAATGAACTTTCATTTCAAAATTTACCTCTGCTTTAATTTAACTCCTCTTTATCCAAAACAAAATGTTCAGTTTGAACTCCAATTTAAACTATAATTTTTTTTAAAAAAAGCAGAAGATTTTTAGCACATTGCTTAGAGGTGATCTGAGGAATCTGGCATCCCCAGTTGAAGGGGAGTTGTTACTTGGTACAATTTACTGCTGCTAAACCTCCATTTTAAAGACCCTCTGAGGAATGCTGAAACCATCAGCCAATTAGGAGTCCTGGGCAATGTAATGCTGATTCAATATCTCATTGGATTCCAGATGTTGCCAGCCCTGGGAGGACATAATGGTGCAGAACGTATAAAACTCAGATTTCAGTATATCATATACTGAAAATGAACCAAGCAACTGCTGTTATATTCCACACCAGTAAGCAGTAAACTTCACATCGTCGCAAAACAATAATTACCTGGTTGTGGCTGTCATGTGCACAATAGTATTATCAAGAGATGGAAATCCATCAAGAAATATTTGGCAACTTCAAGCATGACTGACAGTGTTTTGCAAAAATTCTGGCATATTTATTTAGCATTCACAGTGTCAGAGCTACTTGTGTGAGATAGATGGTGGAGCTGCAGTGTACAGATGTTTACATTTTAATTACAGGGATTCAAGGAAACAATATTCTTCTGACTTAGGGGTGGATTGTTATTCTTATAAAACAATATTTGGTGAAGAAAAGTGAGAGTACTGACTCTTGGTTTGAAAATTAGATCAGGAGAAACTGGAGAGCAATTGCACATGATGCTGCTGGGTTTCACACAGTTTGTTTGAGGGACAGCATGGCATGGAGGTGGGGAAAATGTTGACTTGTCAGTCTCAGGGTTGAGTCCTAAGCACTGCCCTAAGTGGTCAGTTTTAGCTGTCTCACTGCTCTTTGTGAACAACAAGTGCCAGGCCTGCTCATCTCTTGTCCTGTGAGCTGCAGAAATACCCCCAGAACACATCCACAGTGTCCAAACTGCAGGCACACGTGGTAGTGGACGTTGAGCTGACTGCTGTGTGCTCACGTGTGGCTCTTGCTTCAAGATCAATCTTAGAAGCTGTTTCCAGGTCTGTGGGCTCCAAAACTGGTATGTGGGCTTGGGGCACTCCTCAAAACTGTCACGTAGTGACCATGTCTGTAAAATTACGCACTCATTTACGTCCTGAACTGTAGCTGAAGGGCTTGGCTTGCGCAGTGACGCAGCTTAGTCGGTCTGCTGTGACAGTATTCTCGTTTAACAGAAGGAATAGTAGTGTTCTGAGAAGTACTTCAGGCTCTAAGGGTGAATGACATTGTGTGAGTGGGCAGCTTACAGAATATTTTCTGCATGATTCCTTTCAGGAACGTTGACAAAATGTGATACTTTTGGATAAAACCCACCATACTTGCATGGCATTGAGGTGACTGAAGCAAGTGAGGCTGGTCTTTAATTTTTTTTTTTCTCCACAATTCTCATTTTATCCTGGCAATACAATATCCATAATTAACAGCAGTTTTGTGGGGTTTGTGCTTAGCTAGAAGCTGTTAATTAAGCAACTGTAGGAGAACAATAACTGAAAGCGTAGGAGGGAAGCAAAAGGATTGGAATTCGTGTTTTGTTGCATTTCAGCACCTCTCAGTAAACAGGTAGACAAAAAGAAAGAAGACTATCTGATTTGTTTGCCAGCGGCTGTGTTTGGAGCTACTCAATAGATGGATTTATTAGTACCATTCTGAATGCTACAAAAAACAAATGCCCTCCTTTTTTTTTGCAATGCTAATCATGCTAAAAATGTTAATCTTACTAAGTAGTATAATGCCTAAGGGAAAAGAAGAATAAGGTGTGCTTCTGTTAGGTACCGTACAGACCCTGCCTGGCTGTGCAAGGCAAACAGTGAATGTGGAAAATAGATAAAATACAATTATTGCTGTGAGGACGTAGTGCGAAAACTTCTGCTGTAGGATCATAGTGGTGTAATTAGGACATTTTAAAGCAGGGCAGGGGAAAATTATCAAAATGGAATTTTTTTTTTTGCTTTTATATACAAAAAAGTTATTGGAGTGGACTGCTACCAATCCAAAATTTACATCAAAGTATTTACATTATTTCAAAGGGAGGAAAAACCCTTGGAAAAATTGAGAAAGCCCTTTCGGACATTTTTAAGGCAGAACATTTAAAACTTTTCATGTTGAAGCAGTATTTTCCTTAAAGATGGGCCTAGATTCAATTTCTTTTAAAAAGTTTCCATGAAGCCACTTATTTGGGAGTCAAAGAAACCATTTTGTTCAAACCACTTGTTCTACTTTTGTTTTGCTAAACCCTTCTGTTTTCCTTTGCCTCTACTTGCCCCTCTTCTTGCCCTCACTTGGAGTGATTTTGAATTTTTTTATTTCAGGTTATTTGCTTCATTCAGGAAATGTCAAGACTATTTACATGGTTTCACTTGACTCAGGAAACCTAGCACGGTTTCCAGGTGAATGTCTGTTGAATATCCCAATCTGTTGTTTCAACCATGCCATGAAGCCCCTCTTGTGTCTAGAAGCAGCACAGGGGCCGGTGTTTTCTGCCCTTTTCTTGGTGGTGGGAGCTCCCTATTTTCCACAACTGTACAATTGTTTCAACCACATGTTTGCGTGTGTGTGAGTAAAATGTACCTTGATTCAGACAAGAGAAATGTTTCATTTTTTCCTTTCATTTTGTATAATCTTCTGTTTCAAACTAACACAAAATTGTCTCATGAGATTGGTGATTCAGAATGAAAATAAAAGCACTGCCTTCAAATTACCCAAGAGTTGTGTTAAAGAAGGCTTTTTATCCATAGTACAGTAATGGGTGACACAGACTCTTCAAAGACAGTAACAGAATTTAATGCATTTTCTCTGCTGTTGTAGCTAGTTGTGCAATGGACTTTTAGAGACTCACTAATGAAGTATAACTAAAGTGATCAAATATGTGAAAAATGGTTGGGAGAAAATTGCTCAAGTGACAGGAATAAGGGCTTTGGAAACTGGGTTAATAGTATTCAGTTGCATTGAAGGGTGTTTGGAAAACTATAAAATGCTCTACAGTTTTAAGATGAAACCATGGGACATTATCAGTGAAAGAATATTGAGAAGCTTGTCCCTTGGCAATATACTATCAGAAGTATCTCAGCTGACAAGCTGGTGGTCTTTTTCCATGAAATAAAGCCTGTTTTGGGATCACAGGAGCATGTATAAGTAGAAATACATCCTGCCCTAGGGCAGCCAATATCCTCCATTCTTTCTTCTCCTATGTGATTGGCACAGCAGTTATGGTAGGTTTGGTTGGGTTTTCTTTCAGTTGGCATTTATTGGCTGGAGCAGGGCAAGAGTAGGATGTCTCGTATCTTCCATGAGGGTAACTGGTAGATAATTACTTTGCTTTGCATAGGAGCGTTGGACCAATGTTCCAAGTAGAACCAAAGAAGAACAAGAACTTGTTTCCTTCCTGCCAAGGATTTCTCCTGGGACAGAAGCCATTACACCTCTTCCTGGAGAGCCTGGCTGGCCAGCTTAGTGTGCCCTGAAAAACCCCTTGTCTCATGTGGACTACTAAGCCTTTTCCTTTGTTGCTCACCCTTCTTTCAGCAATCTATTTCTTGCCAGTCACGCTTGAAACAACCACATCAGCAACAGCACATAGGCAAGTTCACCACATACTGGAACTAATCTGGTATCTCAACCTTGTTTGAACTTCTTTGACATGCACAATAGTGAGCAGGTAGTAATCAGAAGAGAGTTTGCATTTACGCAAATATTACACTTTGAGAGTTTATAATCACATAGGTAACAGCTCGCTTTCCCCTGACATACCTGCATGATGCTTTGCTTACACAGGCAAATCAAGCACTAGGTGAGGGATTAGGAAGATGTAAAGTGGTATCATCAGATTCAGCATTAATTTCTACAATTATTTTCAGTTTGGTTTTAATTTACTTATTTTCCTTTTAAGAAAAAAACCCCAAAACATTACAAGTTCTCTGAAGGAATGTGAATTGAATTCCTTAACATGGCCAGTGGCTCCCTCTGTACTTGTGTGCGTGATTCATCCATTAGTGTGACTGCACCTGACCTTCCAAGTTTGGATGTTGGTTTTTTTGCAACGTGGGAACAAATGTTCCCTCTTAGACATCTTTATTACTGTTTCTCTCTTACATAATCATTGTAAAGAAGCTGTGGTAAATAATCTTCCTTCTGCTTCATTGCCTACACGTGGAACTGATTCGAGGAAGCGCAGTGTTTTCTTAGGACTTGATATCCTGCACTGCCTGGTGTTCCTGGAAGAAGGGCTCGCCTCCCTGTGTGTGACTGCTTTTGTTCTGGGGTGGGCTTGTTGGCATAACCGATGCTGCTTGCGGTACGGGTATACACAGGCTCCATGCCACTGATTTACTTTCCCCTGAAATGTCTCTGGTTCATCTTTTCTCTTTTAAATTGAGTGCATAAGCGATATATAGAAATATGCACTGTTGATTTTATAAAATGCGTTGCAGCATTCCCCAGAGGACACCACCAGGTTTTAGATTCCACCAGTCTATGAGGAGTGACTGAGGAAACTGGATTTGTTTAGCCTAAAGAAAAGGAGAATCAGGGGAGACCTTGTCACTCTCTACAGCCACCTGAAATGAGGTTGTAGCGAGGTGGGGGTTGGTCTCTTTTTCAAGTAACGAGTGATGAGACAAAGGGAAACAGCCTCAAGTTGCACCAGGGGAGATTTAGATTGGATATTAGGAAATATTTCTTCACCCAAAGGATTGTCTAGAATTGCAACAGGCTGCCCAGGGAAGTGGTTGAGTCACCATCCCCGGAGGTATTTAAAAGACATGTAGACTTGGTGCATGGCTTAATGGTGGACTTGGTAGTGTTAGATTTACAGTTTGGCTCGATGACCTTAAAGGTGTTTTCTAACCTAAATCATTCTATGATTCTGTGCTTTGCTCTAAGGTAAAACTGGTGCTAGGCAGCTTCTAGGCAGCCCAAGCACAAGAAGAAAACCTCAGTTTTGAAGGTCAATCACTAAAGTCACTCATTTAATCCCAGCATATCAGACAGCCCAAGAGGTATAAGGCTGTTGCTCTTTTTTTTCATTTTTTTTTTCAAGTCTCTGACATAACAATGGATATAGTGACCGAGGAAGTAAACACTATAACAGTGAGTAAATGGCCCATCACAAAAGTATCAGCAGTACACGAAATTGTGTGGGCAATGGCAAGAAGGATGCACAATATTGGAGGTGATAGGAGACCTTTTGGCTTACCCTGATCATTTAAAGATCCTCTGACTCACTTTGCATCATAGTATAGGCTCAGAAAGCAGCTGCCTTCCCCACACCTTGCTGAAAACAAAAGGGCAAAGCAGCCATGAACAGCAGTTCAAATTTTGGTGCTATTCAGATGAAGCCCGCTTGTCCAACCTGCGTGCTCTGGAGTGGTTTGGGCAGTCAGCTAGACAGAGCTGCGGTTCTCAACTTTGTTCTCTCTAATAAATGTGCTCTGGCAGCACATCAATGCCTTATCTTCTTGTAAGGACAGAATCCCTTGGAGATCCAGTCTCGAGGCCCAGCTAGGATTATTCTAACTCCTCCAGGCAAAGGGAGCTGGTTGCAATGCTCAGCACACTAGCTTTGCCTTTCTATGTCTTGGTTCACTTTGAAACAGAGAGAGTGTGAGCAAGTTCAGGGGAGCAAATTAGCTAAGGGAAGTCTTCTTCTATCTGTCTTAATTAAGCATTAATAAAATCTGTCACTGACTCTCCCCTGCAGTTATCAGTCAGCCAATGATATATAGTATTTCAGTCAATCATCTTCCCTTCAGGGTCATTGAAGGACTGTCCCAGTCGCACTGAAGACAGTGGGAGCCAATTTGCCAGCATCATCTCTGTCTGGCACTGTCATGTATGCAAAATCCCATATGATTTAGAAAGGCAGAAGTGTTACCCAGTGGTAAATCCTGCCCATGTGCTACGATCAATCAAAAGATTTTCATTCATCTAGCCATCCATATACCAAGGGGCATCTATGCCCAGACACCAAATAACCGCAACTCTGTCTATATATCTAGACCTTGTATTTGGTTTGTCCTGCCTATGCTCAGGAAGATTTTTCTCCTCCCTTAGGGAAATAGTGCTAGGTAGAGGTTAAATGAAGTGTGACCATATGCACGCAAGAGCCAGAGGAAAGCTTCTGTCATGTCAATTCAGGCACTGAAAAGTAAATGCAGACTTGAAGCTCAGGGTGAAGGGGGCAGATGGAAGGAAAAACAAAAGAAAAACATTCACTCACCTAGAGACTTTCAAATCTTTGGAATGAGAGTATTCAGACTGCAGCTACAGATCAGAAGGTGGAAGCGTGTGGCCTTTCTCTGTGTTAAGTTTCTGTATGCTACAGACCTCAGCTTATCCTGAACCAGTTTAGAGGTGCATGTGCACTGTTCTGTCTGAGCAGATGCATGTTAACAATTGAGAATACACTGGACTTGCCTCATTAGACAACTCAGCCAATATATAGCCAAGTAAATAAGCACGGAAACTAAAGCCCTAGTTTTTGGTTTTGTGTGAATACAGAGCTTTATACATATGTTTTATATAAACAAATTTTTGCACATCCTTGTACCAGTTACATAAAGACATTCTGTGAGCTTGGGAAATAAGATATCAACACGTGTGTTTGCCACGTGCGGAGCAGAATGGCATTTCTTGGTTTGATTTCAAGCAGCAATGAGAGCCCGGAGAAGTTCAATCTCTTTAGTTTCCCACTCTGTCTATGTTGTGAAATGCAGGAATGAGCAGTTTGGCCTTCAGGCAAGAGAGAAGCCGACAGGGGCCGAAGTTCATATTTTAGGAGAGAGTTTCCAACGCTTACTCACTTCCTAGCCACAGCAGTGAGCACGTAAACCAGCCCTGCCCCTGGCTGCCTGTCATTGTTTCCTGCAGCCTGTCTTTGTATCGTACCTTGGGCAGCCCAATCACTGTCTATCATAGACCTGTGTGTGGTCCTATGGGGTCAGTGTTCCTGGCAGATGACGGTACCATATATATGATAACAAACCTCCTGTCATTTGCACAAAAGCGAGATTTTGTCCAGCAACTCAATGTAATTTGTTTCAAAACTGAAGCATAAACCTCTTCCATTACTCTAAGCTGTTTGTTTAATTCTCCATATCAATTAATGTTCTATTAAAAGTCTCTCTTCTTAAATGCTTATTGAAGCAAGCCAGAAGAACAAACGCTCCTAATGCAGTTAGCAATAAAAGTAATTCCAAAAACCAATTACTTCATTAATATGGAAAGAAGTGCAAATTGCACAGAAGCAATTTTGCTTACAGGAACAAAGTTGGTGTGGCACCACTAATGGTAATGGGCTGTTATGACCAGGGACAGGAACTCTTCATGCTCAAACAGGGTCCACTTCAGGATAAGGGCATTCAGCATCTGGCAGCAGTTTTGTGCTATTGTTTATTGTTCTTTTTATTTTGTTGGTTGGTTGGTTTTTTCTTAAGGACTAATGACATTTACAGGGCACAATTGTTTTTACTACTATTTTTTATTCAAATCTAGAACAGCGTAATATCTTGATGTTACCCCACCATACCTACTACGTTATTGCCTGCTTTGTACCATCCATGCCTCCAGGAGGTAATTCCTCTCCCCTTTCCTCCCTGTGAAGAAGCAATTCCTTCTTGCCAACACTGCAAGCAGTGCTTTTCAGCTGTGGCAGCATCCAGTAGCTAAGCAACAAACAGCATCCCCAAACAAGAAATCAGGATGTATGGGAGGAAAAACCCTGCTGTGCACATTATACAGCAATCCAGAAAAAATTGCTGCATCACTGTTACTTTTGCTTCTTGCCAAAACAGAATGAGGCTGCCATGTCTTGAAAACAACCCATTCTCTGAAGTTTAAGGGCATTTGCTACCCCTTTCCACATTAGCCGTGAGCAGAGTTTTGGTCCTTGTTCAGTCCAGACAGACACTGAGAGGAGTCATCCAAGCACACAGGGCTGAGAGCTCCTCTCTGATTCCCATCTTTTGCAGGCAGCCGAGAAGAAAATTAGGACGTGAGCAGAAATGAATTATGCTGAGTGGTTCAGCTGCACTTTGGCAAAGCCGAGGAGGGAAGAGAAAGGTTGTGTGAGCACCGTGCCCACAGCAAAGATAGTACTATGGCATTGTGTCTGGAAATATTCTGGGACTATTTGCTCCCCAAATACTGAAATCTTCTATGCAAGAAAAAAATATTAGTATTTTGACAGTCATTAGTCTTGCTGGGTAGGAGCTGGAGGTTTTTTGGTTGTTTTTGGTTTCTAACCCATACACTTAAAAAACGCTCTTCATTCTGCTTGATTAAAGCCAAGTGACAATGCCAATATATGTGATTGTGTCACTTTCTGCTTGTGCCTTTGTCCAGCTCTCATTTTCTTTTCTCTCTCCCACGTACACTGCCTTGACTGAATGGACTGAAGCACAATTTTCTTTTAATAGGCAAGTGACTTTTATCTGGTGTGTGAGTTATGGCCTAACATGTGTTTCATTATACAAGCCATAATAACCTTTCCATATAGCATACATTTTCTTTTTAATGTATTTATTAATGAGAAAACAAACTTCATCAGGTTAACAGAGTAAGAGCACCTAGTGGGCATAATCCCTTGCATAACTGACTGGATTGATAGCTCAGCAAGGCAACTATAACAAGCAAATAATGTATAATGTATAATGAGCTGTTTCTGATTCTCAAATCAGGATCATTTCACTTATTCTAGAGAAGATATTCATGATATAATTAGTATGAGCTTGGAGCAAGGGTAGGTAAGAAGAGAATTAGAGCTCAGCGGTCTTCTGTAGTGTTATATTTAGAAAATTTCTAGAAGTATATTATTGACTACAGTCAATAAACATGATGACAAATACGTCAGCAACATTTAAAGAGGACATTCTGGACCAACAAATAGACTTCACAGCCAAGCAGGGATTACTTGTTCAATTGTGAACCTGAGTTTTAGAACAAAAATCTTTGCTAAGAAACATGCTTGGGACGGAGTTCAATCAACAGCGTACCTTAAATACCATTACTCACTCAGAAAGTAAATCAAGGCAAAACATAATCTGAAAAATTCTAGCTACTGCAAGTGCACGGAGAATAGCAAGCACCTGGCAGCCACCAACCCACTGAACGCAGCATGATTTTGCTGTGGAGTGCTAATCCCTTTAGCAGCTTTGTGGGGAGGGGAATAAGATCCAGAAGATGTAAAGAATGGAAACAAGAATCAGTTTGATTGAAACGTCTTACTCCTGATTGAAAGTCCTCTTGACTTCAGAGGCAGCAAGCTCCCATTCTTCCAAATGCTAGTATCATCTCCACAATCTCTCAGCAGGGGCATCCGCTTCTGGCACAACCATTGCTTTCTTGAAGCAACAGAGATGTGCCTCTTTGATCTTGATGAGAGGATAAAATAGAAGGCAGAAGTTTTTATTGACAGGAACACACACGCTCATTCCTTCTAAAAGATTATGATGATAATTATATCATAATCCATTCAAGAGCCACTAGGGTCATAGCAAAGGTAGGCCTGCCTTCATGGGTGGCAGTGATCTACACAGTTGTGTTGTTCATTGAATACTGAATTTAATAATATCAATAACAGCAATAACAATAACAATAGAGAAATGGCTGTCAACCTTACTGTGAGACCCCTGAACTGTCTGAAAGAAGTTCAAAACATTTTGTTACCTTAAGCTACAGGTAGAGAGGACTTCCACACCTTTTGAGACTGCCTGGCACCAGCCAGTTCATCAATGGAGCTCTGCTGACTTGTGCCAGTTTCTCATCTGGCACTTAAGTAGGAAACTCTTCATAACGAGCGAATTTCACTTTTTTCTTTACTTAAAGCTGTTTGCTGGCTCTGGGAAGCTTCCATTCCTGACTTTCCCTGATCCTCACCAGAGAAGTAAGCTCATCCCTTACTTATCAAGGTGTAAGTAGTTTCTTACAGCAATACTGTGGCAAACATCAATCCTCTGTGTTGTCAGGCTGTTGGGGAGGCCATATGCGGCTCGCTGAGCAGTGTGGATGGTTGCGCACTTGGTTTGATGAATTAACTCTACCAACCTAACCTTCTCCGTGGCTCGTGCTGAACCACGTTGCCTGTGCCCCAGACCCAACCCCCGAAGTCTCGTTGTGTTTTCCTGAGACCTTGGTGCCAGCACGTTGCAACTCCACGGTCAAGGAAACTGCTTGAAGTTAAAAAGGAAGGTGTTAATTCAGAAGAATCACTGTGCAAAGATAAAATGCACAAATTCAGTGATTGTTACTACATTTGTGCAATAATGAAGGAATATTTGCTTTTTTACATTTTTACCTACAGCCTGAGTGAAACTGTTTTTCCTGTTCATGCAGGGACTGAGCCCTTTGATTTCTGTGACACTGATTTCATCACTTTGCCCCCTGGAAGCTTTTCCTTAATTGTTCCGTGCAGCTTAGCAACCTGAAACCACCTATATAATGTGATTCTATCTCAAACGTGTAATTCTTTCCTTAATTCACTTGCTCATTTTTATTTCTTTTTTTCTTAAGTTTAAGTGCTGGCTGCTCCTTTGTACTGGTCTGAAAGTGGCTTTGCTTTTAGATTTGAATTGGACCTGATGTACATCGGGGGGTAACATGGAAGGCTATGTATAGCTTTCCATAGGGGCATGACTCGTTGAAGTCAGACAGATCAGACAGCTGAGGTGGGACCTGCATCACTTACAGCAGGTTATGTGGCTGCTTTAGCGGGCAGACCTCTGGGCTGAGATGTTATCTCAGGAAGGAGGAATTGCCCTCCAGTGGTACCAATGTTTCCTACAGAGCACAGAAGGATTCTGGACCTGGCATCTAACTTCCAGACAACTAAATTAGGGAGAATGGACACCATTGCAAGAAATAGAGAGCTATAGACACTCTGTGGTCATGATTCAGTTTAAGCAAGATACTTAAATGTGGGTGTATTATCAGGCATCAAAAGAGCCCTGTTGCCTTCAGTTCTGAAACACTTGGTTTCATGCCCTCTTTGTGCCCTCAGTGGCAGCACCAGAAACAAAGTGGAGAGAGGTTAAGGCCAACAAGTTCCAGCCTGCAGGTCTAAAATTGCAGAATTATGTGTTTCTTCTTCAAAGAAGTGCCTGGACCATTGTGGGAGCTGCACTGGCTGGGGGGCAGGTCTAGTATGATTACCTATCACTCCTTAGTGTGTCCGAGGTGGAAAAGAGGGAGATTTCCTGATGAGGGTAAAAAAAAAATTCTGCATATCAAGGAACCTCAGGCACTTAGGCTGGGCTTGGGAAATTGCTCTGCTGTTTCTAAACTTTTCCCCCCCATACAAACAATCTGTTTCCACAATGGTCTCTTTGAAAATGAGCTGTTTGAGGGGGTGTGGGAACGCTAGACTGGAAGCGACTGACCTCATTTCCAGCACACATCACCACTCAGCCTGGCAGGGCTCTCTGGAACCTTCTGTAATATATACAGCCACTTCCCTGTTTTTTCTCAAAATAATAATGAGCATAACTTGCCTCTAATAGTGCCTGACGCAGCTGCGTATGCTGCTCACCCTCAATACTGCCCTGGCTCTCGAGATGCTGTGGATGGGGTGACATATGGAGGAACTGTGCCATGAGTGGATTTTTTTTTTCTCTCTGATTTTGTCTTGCTGACCATTTTGCTGTATCCTGAGGAGCTTGTGCATGGAGGTCAGAGAGGTGATTGATGATGCTGATCTGGCTGTGAGAGCTGCTGCTTCTCCTTTCACCATGGCAACAAGGAGGAATTTGTATGCAGTTGGGATGGGAGGGCTTGTAGTATTCTATTGGGAGGGGCTGGAGAATTTTTCTTGTGCAAACTCTTTGATTGAGGGAAGCAGAGGAGGAAATTGCCTTTTTGGTAGATTCCTGCTGTTCCTTGCTTGGCAGAAGCAGGATCGTGTTTGCCTCAGCAGGTGCAGGGTCCCATCAGTGCTAAAAATAATAGCTGACAGAAAGTAGCTTCTCTTGCAAGCCAGAAGAAACCCCTTCCCTCCTCTCAATTTGCTGTCTCCAGGTCTTTTAAGGGAGTGCACACATGCACAGGACCAGAGTGGTCAGACTCTATTTGCTGCCTAGTGTGGTCCTCACCCTGTTTCCAGTCTATTCATTCTCATCTTATAGCCTTTCACTCTTGCCTTCTTATTTTCCTTCATTATTTGGGAATCTGTCCTCGCACTTGGCCCCACAAACCACTGGAGTAAGGTTTGCCATCTGGAAAGGCTACAAGGGCTGTGTGTCCGTGGCAGCAGCTGGGATACAGAGCTGCATGGTGGCCCAGGACCCATGGCCTCAGGCAGCTCCACCTTAGAGGAGAGAGGAAGGTTGACCCCAGCACCCCTGGGCTGGGATAACTGGGAGCCCTAGGCTCAGGGAGAAGCAGGTGGGACCAGGACTGAGGCAGCAGCTAAGTTGACAGCCAGGCACTATTTCCTTTGGCTTTACTTTTGGTACTAAAAATGGGTTGTCCTTGGGGAAGGAAGGTTAAAAATAACATAAGAAATGCTCTGCAGTTATCATCCCACTGGACATATAGAAAAACATGTCAACAATGCCAGAACTGTCCTGTACTTGTCCTTCAAACTGGTGGCATCACCCAAGCCCCTCATGGCCAAGGCTGGGCAGCTGCTCCCACCGGGTTCAGGGCAGACCAGCAATCCCAGATGAGTTTGTTAAGCAACAAATCACAGCTTCTTCTTCAGAAAATATTTTTACCCCACCACATTATCCTCCATTTTTCTTCCCTGAATTGTATCCCGAACAGTTCCCCAGCACTGGCAAAGAAGAGCATCCAGCTGCAAAAATTTACTAGCACAAACACCTTCCAGCATTAAAAATGCTTCATTGACCCAGACAGAATGCTGTGCTCTCGGGAAAACACTGCCAAGCAGTTAGACATGTTGTTTTACAAAAATCAGAGCTAAAATATGAAGCAGTTCAGTTTTTTACCACTCAGCTGTAATCTTCACTTTACACTATTTGTCCTTTGGAGCTGGATAAAAATCGAATCTCTCCCACCAGCCATTCTTTTGTGTTGGCAGCAGCTCTAATTATGCACAAATTAACCTTAATTAAACTGATTCCTGTGTAACTGCACATGCAGACAATGCACTGAACAAACGGCCTGACAAATATTGTCACTTAATAGGCATAAAACCACATCAAATCCTTAACTGGAAAGTCAGATTGTAAATTGTTGTGGATTTGTAGTTCTTTGTTCCTAAAATGATTGAACAGCGTGTAGTGGCCAAACACCCCAAATGCTCCCAAAACCCTGGCTGAATTGATTTCCTCAGGCTGCTGAGGCCAAAATCTATTATTTTTTTATGAAAAGGGGGTGATGGAGGAACCTTAATTGTAGCAGCCAGCAGGTTTGTCTAGAGGGCATCAGGATGGTGACCCTAGACAGCGAGCCACCAAGTTCCCCTTTTAGAGCTTGCGTGACTTTGGGCAAACTGCTGGATTATTTGGTGATCCTTGCTGCCCTCTGCCCTGCTGTTTGTCCAGAAAATGCTCCCTAAAGCTGGCACTGTCCCTGGTGTCAGGATATAGAGCTGCAGTTTTGTTGGAAAAGGGATGCAGTTTGCACCTTGTAAGCAGTAAGGCAGCCAACAGATGGTGCTCGTACATACAGTTACTTCAGGCTTCTTCCGAAAATGTCATGCAAGCTTTCTTCATTTTATGATGCAATAATTTTTTGAGAGAAGTGTGGCAAACAGTATGAGTTTTACTTTAATTTGCCTGAGCAGAACAAGCCCCTGGGACTGCTGGTGGGTGGACAGATTCCTTGCCAAAGGGGTCACATGCCTTCAGTCTGGCCCTTTTTCAAAGTTTGATATAGGGGAAATAAGTTAGACTGAGAAACAGTTCAAGCTCTGCATCACTCATTTAGCCTTCAGTGAAAAAAAAGAGTCTGCAAGACCCCGAGATTTGTTTGCAGCAGAGCAGCAAGAAAAAACCCTTATAACTAGCACTGAATTCAGAATTTTGTCTTCCCTGCTGTTCATAAAATGTGTTTAGTTGGGAAAAAAAAAAGCGCCTTTCAAATCCTCTAATATGTATTGATTTTCTGGTGGTTCAATTTTATGCTACTAAATGCTTTCCTTTCTGTACTTAATCAAACAGGCTTCAGGCATAGCACTTTGTGGTAAAATATTCTGCCTTGTGAATACTGCAATTAAAAGCAAAGCTAATTAAGCATGTAAATCATTCCCATATAAATTAGTTACTAACATGTTCACTTGGCCACTGGCGCTGATTGCGGTGGGAAGGGGGATTTGCATGATCTGTGTGCCTGTGCCGAGAGCCGCTTGTGAGGAATCACTTGGGAAAGGAGAACATGTAGCCACGAACACACTAGGGCAGAGGATGGTGGTGGTGTCTCACAGTCACACACAGCCTTGTTGATGGGAGAGCTGAGGGTAGGATAGATGGCAGTGGTTGCTAAAGCAACTCAAGTCAGGGATGGGTTAACCAGCCATCGAGCAGGTCTGTTTATGAAGTCATGCAGCCCCATCCATTGCTGCCCTGAACTGTAACAGAGTTTGTGACTGGGTCCAGTAAAGGGATTCAACTGTGGATTAAAACACCTTGCCGGGAGAAGCAATGGAAGTAATCCTTCCCTCTTGCTGGCTGGCCTCAGTCCTGCAGCCACCCTGTTGTGCCCAGCAGATGTTGGTGGGACCTGAGAGCATTTGATGAAATTTTGTAGAAAAGCTGAGCATTTCATGGCAGGCGTGAAAGCAAGCTGCCTTGCAGCTAACCCCGCGCAGCCTAGAGAAAATGCCCACGAGGTGGCACATCCGGGAGCAGAGCTAGGGGCAAATGGGCTGGTGTGAAGAACAGTGACAGAGGGATGAAAAACCTTTTGCAAATGAGGCAATAACAGAAAATGTGTTTTGGCAGCTGGACAGGCATGTGAAAGCCCAGGTAAAATATAAATAGGGTAAAAATTCTCATCAGCCTGCTTTGGGTGGTCAGAAATCCCTGCCATCGGCATGAGGGCACAGAGGAGGTCCCCACAAGCTCCTCTGTGGGTGACTCTCCCTCTCCCCCACGTTCACATGCACCGTGCACAGACATAGCAAGATCTTGAAAAGCAGCCAAGGGAATCCAATTTGCTTTTCATTAAAGAGAAAAGAATGGGCACCTGGATGGCACTCAGTGAGGCCAAAAGGATGGGGACAGATGACTGAGCAGAATCTGGGCTCGGGCACCAGAACAAGGTATTTCTGAAGAGCAAAGGAGAAAAACTGCCAGGCTCAATAGGAAGCCATGGACAGCTGGCTACAAAATTCCAAACACTATCTATTTCCTTATTTATTGTTTCTGAAGTTAAATAAAAAAAAAAGTATGCATTTCTTGCAAGAGCTGAGGTCTTGAAATCAAACTGTGTATTTTATCCCTCCCACTTGTTTGGAAGAGAGAGCCTGCGGGTGTCTTCTGAGAGCAAGGATCACTTTGCCAAACTTGACAAGCTGACCTTTGCTGGATGAGGCCCAGGAACTGACTGTTTACCAGGATCTGGGCTCCAAGCTGTCTTCTGCTTGAAAGCAGCCAGTGCTATGTCCTCCTCTCCCTGCAAAGCAGCTTTGCCATCTACGGTACCGACCCTTCCTCCAGCTTGGAGTAGGACCAATGGGCAACCACAAACAGGAGTAGCTAGAAGATGAAGGAAGAGAAGGCTTATTATCAAATGGCTGGGCTGTTCTCCCGGCTGGTTTCAGTCTGTGCTGCCTGGACACTTCATTTGTTGTTTTACATTACACTGGCAAAGTATGAAAGCTGATGGTTCCTACTGGGATATTGGTGTGAACACTGAGGACAAACTGCTTGCTCCAAGTACAAGTTTAAAATGACTTGTGTCTCGTCTACCATAGTGATGTCTTTTTCTATGGCAAACTCTTGAATACTGATGGAGTGTCTGGTAGCGGTGGAAAGAGTAGCAGCGCAGTTTCCAGTAGCTTTGGGCAAATTAACTTATATTGGAGTTTAACAGCCACAGGACTTCTTTCACAAATTTTTGCAATCTCAAGCTTGTAAGGCACAAGGAAGAGGCTCCCCAGAAGCTTATTTTAACCACAGAACCTGATGAGTAAGGATACAGCTCTGCAGTGACAAGGTCCACACATCTCCATGGGATTCAAGTGGAGTTAATTTAATTGCAAATCAAGTTGTCAGGCAGGTCCCCCAGTATCTCTTCTCCCACAGCACAGTCTGGGCACTGTCATTATTGCAGGCGGCTCCACCGGTTGCATCTCCTGTTGTAGTCATTAAAGGAGTTGCAAATAGACAAATGCATTATTCTCACCCTGCACCTCTTGATGTCTCAGAAGAAAGTCCAGGTGCCTTCAGCAGAAGTCTATGGATGAGCAGAGAAGAGGAGCCTGGGGAAGACACTGGTAACTGGTTACAGATTGTTTGGTGGTGCATCCCAGGCTGGGGATCTGCAGTCCAAAATTAAAAGCCGGAGTTAAAATTGCCTCCCATAAATATACCTGCTGTTCACAGGTGTGTGGGAGTGATGGTCCCCTGGATGTGCTGAGACCCGAAATTCTCTTGTTCTGGAACAGGTATTTTGGGCCACCTTGAGGAAAATACTTAATCTCCCTATGCTTCCACTCCCCAGGCGAAATATAGAAATAGCAGCACTGCCTTCCTTCCAGCAGAGTAAGTGCATTAAAGATTGCAAGGTGATGGGAGCCCTGGAAGTGCTTTGATGGAAGAGATTCATTTGAATACATTTGTTGTGTATTACTCACTCAGCCCTGAGTTTTAATCTCCTCCTCCTCTCCATCTTTGTAATCTAAATTTCCTTGAGCTTTCTCACTGGAGCTCAGCCCCAGTTTAATCCCTGCCTCGTTTGAGTGATTTCTCCAATTTCTTCTGTAGCGAATGGCGAGGCTTATGTTAGCCCGCATCTCTCCTCTAAGTCTATCACAGGAGAGTTGCTAACGCTCCCTTTGCAGGGAGCACCAGTAGTTTCTTTGAGAGCTTGTGCAACTTCTCTGAATAATTTCTCTTCTGTTTTTCCAGTCCAGTGACTCATGTTTCACAGGCTTTTCCAGACCTGCTGAACCATCTCATGTTTAGGGGGTTGGAAGTCTGCTTTCCATCAAAGCAGTGGCAACATGCCCTTCCTTTTCCCTCCCACAGGATGTTTTTGTCCCATCCGAGGCACGCAGGGCACCCCTTACTCATGCAGATAGAAGCACTCTATTTTGCAGAGATGCAGCTGACAAGCTCAGCAAGCAGCAGGACCGAGCCCTCAGGCCCCACATTGCATGTGATAGCCAAAGCTGTTCTTTTTTCCACATCGCTGTGTCTTCAGCAGGGAAAAGTGCTCAGGATGCTCCTCGGGGGCAGCAAATCTACATCTTTTTTTCTGGGGCTTTGTTACTGCTGTTGCAGCTGGGGCAGAAGTTCTGCTTTGCAGTCGTCTTTGCAAAAGGTGATTATTTTTCTTTTTTACATACCTGGTTTGTCACTCTTGTGTATTAAGCAAAAGTAATTTTCCTCCACGGTAGGTGGTAGGTTTGGACTTTTTTTGGTTTGTTAACTTCCAGTTTTCTTTTCTGTTTTTCCAGCAGGATTATTTGCTACTTTATTAGCAAACAAGTCCTGGCTTACATAGGCAGAAATGTGCAGGAGGCATGTAATTCCCAATTTATAAGCTTGGTTCACATGATGTCATCAAGAATTGATTGTAATGCTTAGTGGCATTAGCAATACCTTCCTAATCATAACAATGGTATTTACTGTCAGGAACACTATGTGTACAGCATTTGTGTTACACCACGAACAATTATATTACTTACATTCAATTTGTATCATTACACATAACGCAACTGTGCCTGCTGCATAGTATCATACTTCATTAATGCCTGAGGCAGAACAGCATCCCATAAACACCCTCCTTGGCACTTTTCCTTTGAAATAATATTCTACTAATTATTAAAATGTAAATCAAAAATGACACATCCTAACTATTACAAATATAGAAAGAAAAATCTCCCTTGTATTAATAAAGAACATCAGTTATAATTCATTGCTCAGAAAATTATTGCTCTACAGATTTAAGGAGATGCTGTCAATTTTGGTAAACCCCATAAATGACTCATCTTGTTTTCCTGTGTTTCTCTGCGAATTTCCCATGGTTCTGTGTGCCCTTGACATGCTAAAATCCTTAAGTGAGTTTTCTAAGCAATGAAAATCCAGTTATTTATATGCAACCCTGTGATATGAGGACAGCTCTATCCTGGCCTTTAGGGTCCAGCACTGCTGCCCGTTTTTAGCATCACCCTGACACAGCATCCACAGGACGGGCTGTGAATAACGCTGCACAGAGGGGACAGGCTGTGTTAGAGTAATTTGGCCAATGGTCTCTCCAAGAGGGTCCTGGTCTTCCCAGGAAACCCACACAAGCCCTTCACATCCCACAGCTCATGGGAGGCTGCCGAGTGATTCCATAAGTTCCTGCTTCTGAGAGAATGTGCTGCAGAGATATAGCTAAAATTCCCTTTGGGACTACTCTTGATACAAACGGTGCTTTATAAAGGCAGTTAACAAAAAGACCTATGTAGCCTATATGCATACGCGCCTGGAGGAGCAGACAGAAACAATAAGCATTACGAGACATTTCACCATGTGAGCATTGTTTCATTCACTTTTGAAAGTTTTCTGCATGGAGTCTATTCCAGTAGTGTAGCACAGTCCTTGTAACTTCATCTGAACTACCAAGACACTCTAGAGCAGGGGTGTCGAACTCCTGGCCTCTGGGCTGATTCTGGCCCTCCGCTTTGTTTTACCTGGCCCAGCATCTTGTTTCTATATGGCAGCAGCATCAATCTCCTTGCCCCTGCGCTCCTGCCAGCGTGTCAGTCGTGTGTAATGGGCTTTATGCTGCAGGAGCAGGAGAATGGCAGGATCCTAGACCCAGAAAAAAAATGCACTTTGACCCACACAGCCAAACCTTGTTTGAGGTGGTCTGGTCTGGTCTGGTTATTCTGAAAGTTGTTAGTGACAGAACAAATGGGGTATGATCCCCAGAACAGCTGGTAAAGGGTGCATATTGTCAGCAGAAGGTCTTTGCAGAGATCTTCGCTCATTAAAGGCAGAGTTACATTCTGGGAGCTGTGGCACTGTTGCGATCAGTGGACAGTAGGAAGCCAAGGTGGAAGAGTCATAGGTGAGCTTCTAGAAGAAGCAGAGAGATGCTGTGCCTCAAGCACGCTGCTCATAGGGAGACTGTATGTGATAGTTCCTACCTTATTCAAGGAAAAGAATAGCTTGTAAAAACCATTACAATATCACCAGATTACTCTGACCTCAAGAAAATAAATCTAGGAGGTTCAGGGCACATTTTCTTTGAAGCATTTAAGGGCACATGACGTCAGCTGTGTTGTGCTGTCAGAAGGAAGAAGTTTCAAATAGTCTATCTGCAAAATAAGATACCAGGAGCTGACATCAATTTTCACCCCACCTCATGGTGACAAACTCTTTTTTGAGTTTGCAAACAAACATAGGTATCAAAGTCCCATGCCAAGGACTGGGGGCCAAGTTCATTTAGTCTTGTGAGACCACTGCATCTGGAAGGTTTGAGGCAATTCAGAGGGGAATGAGATTTTAAATAAACTACAGAACTCTTGAGTATTTCCAGGGAACAGGAGCGCTTTCACTTTTCAGTATAAGAAAAGGTGAACCAGGCAGAATGCAGATGGAAAATGAGTGCATGTATATTAAAGCACGTATGAATTATCTTTTTTGTAAGACAAATGCCAAGGACATAGAGATAAGACATAGCCCATCTCTAACTTAGAGAGTACATAGTTTAAAAATAATAAGAGATTTTAACATATTCCTTGAAGAACTCTCTAAAATTAATGGCAATTTAAAGACAGACGAAGTAGCTATGCTATCTGGCAAGATTCCATGCAAAATTTCTTGCTGATGCTGGCTCAGACAGATGGAGATTTTTGGGGGGAAGAACAAAGTACCATAGGGCTTTATTGGATAAGCCTTGAAAAGTTTCTGCAAGCTTCTATCACAAGGTTTATGAACCTTTGGCTTGTTAACTTCAGTGTAGTTTTGTTCAGTGTTTTAACCTTGCTTTATTTCCTGTGGTCCAGGTGACACATTTACACACCCTCAGGAAATTTAGCAGGATGCTCTTCAAACAATTTGTGGCTCTGCACAAGTAAGGGCAGAAACTTGCTAGGTTTACCTCAATATATAAAAGATTTTGAATATCGCTGTATGAAGTGCTTTTCTTTTGAAATGTCTTCTTTGGTTAGATCATGCAAATTTAGTGTTGGCTGTTGCTTTTAGATGAAAAGTATGAACAACTTATGAATATTTCATCATTTTTTTCTTCACTGGTCAGAAGTGGTAATTTGAGCTCCAGCATGTAGAAATTTAGCCAAAAGAGTTGGACACTCAGAGGATAAAGATAGAAAAAAAACCCCACATTTGACAGGATTTTTGCTTGCCAGTGCTGGTATGTAGGCAAGTTGCCTAAAGCATGTGAAACTGGGATAACCTATGGAGGGCACATATTTGGGCTGTGCTACTGAAACAATTCTTGATCTGCAATATATTTAACACTATAGTATTTTTTTTATTTACATTTCCCCCCCTCCAGCTTAGAGAAAGCACCATGTCACCCAAGATCACAGGCAAAGCACCATATAGAAGAGAGCCTTGGCCAGGGTCCTCATTCACCTCGGGTTTGATGTGCACCAAAATCTCTCTAGAGCGCTAAGTACTGCCCTTGAAAGGCTGCGAGGAGGAAACTATCAGCAAAGGTGCTGTAGCTAAAGGCATTGATTCTCTTCCCAATACTTCCTTTACCTTTTGCTGTAATGTCTGTAGCCAGCTACCTTGCTCTCTTTTATGCAATTGGCCATCCTATGAGAGCTCCTGGGGCTAGAATTGGAAACCAATTTTTTTTCTTTATGACCAGTGTGTACTAATAATTTATATGCAATCTTCAGCTTTTCCAGAATATTAAGGGGGTCTGGTTTTGAACCACATTATTTTGGAAGCGGGAAATGTGATTGCACCATGTTCTGGCCTATCGCTAGCACTTGGCAGATGTTAGATTGTTTTTTTTCCTGTGCTGAGGATACTGAGGAGCTCAGGGTTTCTTCTCTTTCTCTTCTTCTTTTTCTTCTTCTTTTTAGAAATGCGGATAGAAATTCCTCCCTGCTGTTCACTCAGTCCTGAAGACTGCAGAAATGTTTTAAGTTTCCAACAAAAGGAGTAACTTCATTTTTTTTTAAGGACCGGTTCTCTGAATTTCCAACTGGCTTCCTTTCTCTGATGAATTTCTCTAGGAAGAAGAGGGGGAAAGATTCTGCTATAAGCAGATGAAGCTTTTTTTCTGTGGCTCAGTTGCCAACTCTCCACCTCTTCAGCATCCCAAGAAGGCTGTTTGAGGTGGACTGAAAGTTGTCTCTTCAGACTTGCATTTCAGCTTTGCCACCTAACATGTTACGACAAGCTTTTAACTTTGGAGCAGCAGTGGATGGAAACGTGTCACTGCTTTGAGAGCAGCATAGCACAGGCTGCCAAATATAGTTTATCCTGCAGTGGTGTCAGCTCCTTCAAGGCAGACACCCATGCCAGCCATGGCACTCAAGGAGTGAAGATGCCAAAACAATTCAGGTGGTCTAAACAGACCTGAGGCAAATAATTTTCTGAACTACAACAAGGAAGAGGTTGGGCACTAGGAAAGGAAGCTGGGAAGCATTTTCTGAGAAACAGGTGTTTGTGGGTTTGTCTGTGCAAGAACCCTAAAAGTTGACGTTGGAACTCAAAACTTCCCATGTGGAACAGTTGGTTAACAGGGGCCTGTACAGGCTCTGATAGTTCATCTGAGATTATTGCTGCTGCTATGGAGGGGAATAAAACATCACTCTGAAAAATTTCCCAGAGATGAGAGGCAGTCCTTCAGAAGGCTCAGCTGGCAAGAGCTGCAGAGCAGGAAGTGGTGCTTAATGATGGTCTAACGACTTGTTCTGTGTTTACTCCCTTGCTGCTCTTTATCCACTTGAGCACACAAGTGACACAGCAAAGAAGGCTTTTCATGACAAAATGTCCCCGCATCCCCTGCTGTGGATTTTTCTCTGCTGTGATGCTGCAGTGGCTCTATTGTGTCTTCAGAAAACTGTCAGCTCCGAAAGTGCTGGTTCCTGACACTGCCAAGCACCTCTCGGTCCTGAGCCCGTCCCAATCACTGTGTCTGCCATTGCTTCACCAAAAGAAGTGATCACAGCAGGTGAGCAGCCCCTTAACCAGCTTTGAGATTTTAGGATGCACTTTAGAGATGCCTTCAGTGTTAGTAGCAGCCATGCAAGTGTTTAGATACCTAATTTCTAGAGGCACTGAGCAGCTAAAGTTCTAATCAGTTTTGATGAGTTCTCATAAGAAATGAGCACTCAGCACTTCTCAAAACCTGGATTAAATCACCTGTTTAAACATTTTATATAGCTTTTGTCTTGATCTGAGAGTACAGCTATACCAATAAATACAGCAAGCCCATGCTGCTTGCTAGCCCTGAGAGCAAGCAGTGTGACCCAGGCTGTGTCCCTGCAGGTGAGACCTCTTCAGCCCTCACCAGCGTGTCCTTAGCCATGTCTGACCACAGCCACAGAGTGAGTTGGCACAAGCCAAATCCATGCCAGGGAGTGTGCTCAGCACAAAGACAGCATTGGATGATCCTCATACAGCGCTCAGGCCCTGGGCATGCTCAGCAAAGGTCTGATCATGGAGACAAAGATGGGTCATGAGGAATCTGTATGCAGCATGAAAAGGGCAGGTTGGTCATGGCCAAGTTTCAACAAAAAATCAGATGAAAAATTTCACCGCCTTGATGCTTCCGAATTTTCAGGAGGGAAGAGATTAAACACCCAGCTCCAGGAGTAAGGTTTGGCATGGGAGCTCCTCCTGGGATTACTCAGAGAGCTGCTACAACGGCACTAGCCCAGAGAAACTGGGGTTGATTTCAGTTTGCCTGCTGCTGGAGTATTTTATGGGCACAGCAGGGAGATGAGATGCTAGAAAAGTAGCAAGTGACTTAGCTGCACTCCTTCAACACTGACTGCGTTGCCGCTCCTGCTCTTGCTAACCCATTCCTCTGTTCCGTAGGCTCGTGCTGCTCCTTCCATCAGGCCCTTAAGAGGAAGGCACATCTGATCTTGCTGGACGGTCACATGTGTGTGCCTCAGGAGCAACGGCTGGCGTTACTCAGGAGGAGAAGTCGTGTGGATAAAAACAGGAAAATTAATTCCTGGCCCCCCACCACTCCCAAAGTCAGCCTGCAATAAGGGCTGCATCAATGCAATATTGCTGGTTTTCTCACAGCCAAACACCGGCAGCAAAATTATCTTCATTTTTAACTGTATCATGGGCTTTTCTGCGATTGTATTGTTCTGATTGAATATTCTTTGGGTCCAGTTCAATTTTCTTCCAACATCAATCCCAAGCCAGGCATTGGAATCTTCTGAGGTCAAGAAGCTACCACAAAATTTGGAGTAAATGGGAAAAAAGCAATAGTGGTGACAGGTCGCTTAGGATTTTAAAGAGCAAGAGTCATGCTCCCTGGCAGGCTGCCCTTTTCTATCTGTAATCTGTCCTACAAAGTGTATGGAAGATAACTCATTGGCATCTCTCTCCCCTGTACTGATAAAAAGGGTTTTATTTTAACAGTGCATTAGCTTGGCACTGCAGAGCGATATTAGAATGATGACTCCCACCACACTTTATATACTTCCAAATCCTATTTATAAACTTTAAAAAAAAGAGGTGAGGATTCATTGTCCTTTGGATGAAGAAGAACAAAAATGGTACATACATCTTGAAATTTCCCTCATTTAATAGCCACAAATGTTTCATTCTGATGTGCTACCTCCATTAAAAAAATGCATAGTTTTCCTGAGGTTAACCTCCTGTTTTCTTAGGGAAAAAATCAAAAAGGAAATTTATCATCGCTAGATGATAAGGACACACAAAGAGGGCAAGAGCCTTGTTCTGGCAGAGCTGGCAAGAAGATCACATCACTGATTATTAGAGTAGTAATTTGATCACAGGTCCTTTAACTTTGAGGGCGGATTAGCTAATGATGCAATTAGCAAGGAAAATAACCATATTGCCGCTTGCAATGTGCTGGGCTAATCTGTCACTTATTTTGTTCTACATCTGTCTACCTACAGCAGAAATCAACACAGTTTAGAAAACTGGTTTTGCCTACACATATCCTTTGAACTTGAAAAGATTCATTAACTCTTTCCCTGAGCCCCATCATTCAGTGCAGGGAAGGATGGTGGTGTTTAATACATACGTTAGAAAAATAGACATTTTTTAGTCTTATTTCCTGAAAGAAAACAATTGGCTTTTTATATAAGGTTGTCCTGCCTTTATGCCTGTCAGGTCCTCCTTAAAAACTTCTGCATCCCTTGGCCAGTGTTAATCATGCTTGCTGGAAGCATTGAGCCCTTAGCAGTAATTACATCCGTATGAGTTTTGTATAGTTTACCTATGACGAGAGGAGAGGTAGAGGACTGCCTCCTGGAAGGAGATGTGAGCAAGACCTGGCAAAAAGCCTTTCAGGAAAGTAAAAATGTTAAGAGGGTCTGAGGAAAAAAAAATAAAACAAACCCCCCAAAACCAGAAGACCCCCAAAGGCCCAGCATAGCATCCATGGGCGACTGGTGCCCTTGCACTTGACTGAGAAGGGCCTACCAGCAACTCCTGAGGATGGCTTGGTCTACTGGTGGGGCATATCTATTGCACTAAATTTAAGAACTCGTTAATGCTAGAAATTACTCAAACTGAGGAAAAGACAAACAAAAGCACGCCTTTCATGTGACTCCGATAGCTCCAATTTCAGAGTTACAAAAAGGAAGTTTTCTGTAGGCATTCAAACGTTCTCCAGAACTTCTGAGGCCAGAGGGTTCCTCCTCTCAGTCTCTGTCTCCTGTGGGACAGACTGACTGGAGAGAGGCAAAGAGTGATTTTAATTCTGTGTTTTGCTTTTAACCATAATGGGAGGTGATATCAAGTGAGACTGTGAGGGTGATTTTGACTGAAGCTCTCTGAAGGCTGCTAAAAAAACCCTAATTGGGGTTTCTAATTGAGCCAGAGAAACAAATGCCTGTGTGCTAATCCTATTAGGGAGCGAAGCTTAAGCCTGGGTATCCATCAGCACTAACCTGTTCCCCCAGGCCTTGATAGTGCTGACTTCTCAGCAAACGATTCCTGCTGTGTGTAAAGTATTGTCTCATTAAGCCTATGAGCAGAGTAAGGTCACATTAGTTTTTCCCATGTTGCTGCCTAGACCGGCACTGAGCTACAGATAATATGATGGCAAACACAGCGTCAGCTTGCCGAGGTCACCGTCTCATCACTGCCAGCCCAGGGTTAGAAGAAGGAGGCATTAGAAGGAGAAAAGAGCCTTACTACAACCATGCTTTTGGGTTGATTGCCAAAACAGAGCCATACCATGCATGCCAACACCTGTCTGTCATCATAGAGAAAATAGTGAACGCCCACTGAGGAAAGTGTCGTCTCCTGCCTGAAGTTTCACCTGGAAGCAGGTGCATTGGCAGCCACTTTGGGAAGACTGCATCTGATGTCTACCAGATGCAGTTTGTCTTACGGGAACTTAAATGCACTAGATTTGGGTTGATCCTAAGTAGGGCACAGTAAAGAGAAGGGTAGAAGGCCAGAGGATTCCAAGCAAAGCCAATCTTGAGAGCAGACATTTCTAACAACATTTTATTTTCTACTAGTAGAATTGCATGTTGACAGATTTCAAATATCTTTCTAAGTTCCAGTAGCCTGATGGAAAATGGTATGTCTTTACCAGGCCCTTTACAACTCTTCTGAAATGCGAGTCTCCCTAGCTGCATCCAAATCTTGTGCTTTGAGTACAATCTTAAAGTAGATTAGGCCTTTGGGGAAGGAGGGGCTGCAAAGCGTTTCCTAAAGCACTTTGTATTTGAATTTCATTTTGAGAAAGCATAATGCAGCAACTAGGACTGAGACAAATTTGGGTTCGGCGGATCAATTATACTTTCGCACTGTTTCTGAGGGACAGTGAGAAACACAGGAATCCCAAGTGATGAGCCCAAGGTAGCCTTAAGGATTTGGCACACAGGTTTCACCCTTGGGAAACCAAAGCGTGAACTTAAAGCTGCTATTAAGTTGCTGATATACTCTTTTTATTTTAGAAATGCCTTAGAACTGTTTTCTTCAATCATTTTGGAATAACAGCTGAAAAGAAGCCACTCAGGCTAAACCAGAGGAATAAACTGGCTATCTCCCCGGTGTAATAAACACCACTTCAAGCACAAATGAAATCATCTCTCATTAGACAGGCCCTACAAGGTTGTGCCACAGACTTTCTGCTGCCACCTTCGCACAAAACTATCAGGCAGGAAATAAGGGCATGAAAAACAGGTTTCTGCAGCAGTAAAGCACAGCTGATTTGATGGCTGACGCAGGATGACACAAGCATGAGCTCTGAGGAGGAAAGTGTACCATGCATCTGAGTCACTTTCCTTCCAGCCCTATCAGCCTTAGTTTAAACACAAAATAGTCATTTGTAGTTGCTGGTTTCTACTGCTAATTTTTCTTTGTGGAGATCTGGATACTCTTGTGTAAACGATATCAGCTGGGTTCATGCTGCTGCTAGGGAAAGCACAGTCCTCACCTGCCTCTAGGTGGGGGATCTGGCTTAGCCAGGTGATGCTGATGAATGTGGGGAGAGGGGATATAAACACTCTCCCAGTAGTACAGCTTGGTGGTATGGAGTATTTTTTTTTCCTGTTGTACTCCTAATTCCAAGAAAACTGTAGAGAAACTCTGCTGTTCCTTTCCCCATCACCTTTGATTACCCTTTATGTTTTTTCATCATTTCTGAATACAGCCCTAGAGCTGAGGTTCCTGCACTCTTTCTCTCTGGGAGGTTGGTAAGCATCAAGGTGCTGGCCTAGCCTAGCTAATGCCATGGGAGATCTCAGGCTTCCCAGCCCTTCTTGCAAAGCCCACCAGCCTCATGGTCCTGGGACAGCATTACTTGCTGCTCTGGAGGGGAGGTTCCCAAAGGATCTTTAGTCTCAGAGATGAGGAGTTGCTTTCCTGTTTCGTTGCCAGCTTATATATGACTTTTTCTACTTCAGTGCCACCTTGGGAAGATGCCAGCCTCAGAGAGGTGTGACATGCTAGACAGGAACGACGGCAGTGTGCAGTAAATGGCTGAGTAAGTGCTTGCTTTCCATTCTCCTCATTCTTAGTATATTGAACTTAACCTACAATACCACGAAATAAACGGTTGGTGCAGTTCTACCCGGGGAACCTACTCCTGTGTAGCAGGAATCTTGATAAACCGGCTCTACAATCATATTGGGTCAGCAGTACAAGCACGCCAGGAGGCTGTTTGTAGAGAGGAGGGGAAGAATGTGGATGGGGCACTGAGCACTCCTGTATCTGTGCCCTGATAGAACTGAGGAATGAGGGGGACACATACGGATTTGCTTCCCTCCAAGTGGTGAGGAAGTCTGGATCAGGCTGAGTGCAGAGGGTAACAGGGAAGCTGGAAGCCCTCTTGGATGATAGTTAGCACAAAATCTCCTTTTTTTGATTGTTTCAATGTGGGAAATTTTCATAGGCAACCTGAAATTATGTGTTCTTTAAAGTTTTGACTGAATTGAGTGACTAAAGTGCAAAGCAGGAGGTGGAACAAGGTGGAGAATCTCATGCTTATGTGCACCTGCTGTGGATTTGGCCCACTACAGTCATCATGGGAAGGATGAAATGCAGTTTTTTGTGCTTCTTCTACCCCCATGGCTTCTGAATGCTTTAGTAGATGTACGGTGAAGAGCTGCAAAGCAAAGAGTGTTTCTACCTGCCAGCAGCAGCAAATTTGTGAAGCTAGTGTTTTATGAATGCCAAATTACTGTGAACTGGGAAAATCTACAGAAGATGCAAAACAGAAAGAAAAGACTATGAAGCTCAGCGGTGAAAAAACAGGTCTAACTAATAACTGTTGAAGCCAGTCTGAATTGATCTCCAGCTCATTTCTTAAATCTCAGTTTTTCTGGTATTGCCTGTACTGGTGATAGTGTGATGGGATGTACATGGTGGGAAGGCTGCATTCTTGAAGGCTCGGCTTTATCCATTTGATCAAAAATAAAAAATGATTGTTAACCAGGGACAAGGAGAAGTTAATTGGAACAACATGGTTTGTATGTTATTAGGCTTGCAGGCTATGACTCGCATCAAGGTCTGTCCCCCGTGGTCACATTAAGGCATGTGCTGTGTTCAGCAGATTGGGTTATAGAACTTAATCTGCAAGGGAGAGAGCTTGACAAAGGATTTTCATCATGAAAAGAATTTTTCATCTCTTGCTGAACATATCTGGTGACATGAGAAATGTAGTCATCTGAAGTATCAACTGTCCCTCTCTGCTGCTGGCAATGTGACTCTTGTCTCTTGCATGTGATACCTTTTCCCATGCTTTTCTTCTCAGGAGGAAGAGAGGTATATGTAAAGTTTTATTTTGGACAGCATACTTTTTCTTCAGGCTTCAAACAGCTATTTCTGGAATGTTTCTTGTTAACTTCCCATTTCTTATGAGGTAGAAATCTAAAAATATCACTGGTACACCTGCATTTTCTTGGAATCCCTAGTATTTGTTGGATAGGGAGAAAAGTAGGTGGAGCATATTTCTACCACACTAGGTTGGAGTTGCACTTGCAACTCAAGCTTGCGGAGGACGGCTGGGCTTTGCCATGCTTAACTGACGATAAAGCCAAGTGCTACCCAAAAATATGATATCTCTCACTTTGGGCAGACTTGAAATGGCACGAAGTTGGCAGTGTCATCTCTAGATCTCAGAAGAAAGTGACAGTAGAGTCCATAAGTGGTCTTTCTCTGCTGCGCCAGGGAGATGAGCTAGCATCTGGTTGAAAAGCAGACAATGGTCCAGAAACAGCAAGGCTTCCAGCCTGCTGATTTCCCTCCTTAGCCAGCTGCTTTCCAGAAAGCAGCTGCTGAGATACTTGTTCATATGCTTTGGCTGACGACAGAATATATCTTTCCCAATATCTTCTTTCTGATGTTTCTTTAGACTCTTCTACTCCCTTTTCTCATTTCACTGTTTGTAGGTAAATTTCCAGTCCAGGGTTCATGGGGAAGCAGATTCAGATCCCTTAAGATGATACTTAATGAGGCAGGCTTGCTCTAGTCAGGTCAAGTAACCAAGTACCACACTTTCTTTTCTTCACTGAACTGTAAAATAACAGACAGTACTCACCAGACCTACTCTTATATCATCTTTCACTGGGCACCTAACAGAATTGACCTCTTTGGCAGTGTTATATTCTGGGGATGCTCATCGGTTCCATTTCTTGAGCTCTGTTCCTCTCAGGCCGTTTGGTCTGGCAAACACTAAGATAAACCTAAAAACCTTTGCTTCTTAATATGCAAAGTATGTGGCATCTAGATGGAAATTTAATGAGAGGAGGCTGAGGAGCAAAGCTGACAAGGCAGTGACCTTTCCTCTGTAGTAAGCCAGATCGAGTCCATCCCGAGGTGCTGAGATTAATGAACATGTTTGTTTCAGCCAAAAGAAAATGGGCGTTATTTATATCATAGGGCTATTTTATTGGTATGCAAATTTCATAGTGCTGAACTCTCTGTTCAAGTGAAGCCTTGAGCCGAGCTGGCACAAAGAATCATTGAATTATCTGCAATTTCTAATGCAAGCATGCTCCAGGGTCAGGGCCGGAGAAATCTATCTGGGTTGGCCATCTGACATGATTCAGCAAATAACTTATTGAATAGGAGTACAGGTTTTCTGTATTTAGTTCAGTTTGCAACATGAAGTAATCGGCATTGGTGTTAGAATAAAAGCAAGATACAGCTATACTAATAAAGGAGCTTTTATTACCAGGAATTCTGAGCCATCCATGTCCTGAAAACTAAAATTTTCCCATTGTGAGACTGTTAAGGCCTTGTTTATAAAATGCTAAAGTTTAACTCTTTAGCATGTGTTGTGTTTTAAAGAATGACTTTTTGTCTGCTAAATTATCTGACCAAACGTACTGTAACCTAGGAAGCAAAAGTTCTCTGCGTAGCTCAGTTGATGCTCATATGGGTTGCAATGTACTTCTGAGCTTGACAGTAGGAAATGAGAGCAGGAGGTATCTCTGGTGATTTCAGGGCTCCCTTATGTAAGATGGCATGGGTCAAAAATGTCTCAAAACAGGTGATTCTAAACTGTGACCTTGCGCCTCTCCCCCTGATGGGGTGGACAGTGTTACCAGAGTGTTTTGGGGTTTGATTCTGGCAACACTGGGCTTTTTTACAGTTTGTGCTTTCACTAACCAGATTACCTGTGATACAGCATTGTCACTATTTTGAAGTTGTGGATTGCTGCCGCTGACGTTGGCTTTTACAGTTTCTGGCTGGTGCTCTACTGTGTACACGTTGTTGATTGCTTGTATCCAGTGTTTCAGGGCATGCACATTTTTTAGTAAAACATTGTTTACGCTCTCCTCCTGAGTGATTTGTGTCACTCTGATGCTTTGCTGGTGATTCCAAAGAGTTCTACTCAGTCGCTGCTTTAAACTGGATGGGACAGTTTAGTACTAGTTGGCTCCTTGCAAGGGGAAGTAAAGCCACCAGCAAACATGGGTCAGCTGGAAAGGGGCACTGAATAGCAAAAAAAAAATAAAATCAGCACAAAAACATTTTTTTAAAAAACCCAAAGCACTCAAACCAGTCTGGGACATGAATAGGGGCTGAGGCGACAACACTGAAAACAAAAGACAGCCTTGAGATTAGAGGCAAGGAGGTGAAGCATACTGCCTAAAGTGGAAGAACGAAGGGGGAAAGCAGTGCAGGAACTGGTCTTCATGCACTGAATCAGTCTGGAAAACTAGCAAAGTGGCAAAAACACTGGAGTGTCTGGGACAGAAAAGTATGTGCCAGATAGACTCAGCTATTATGAGTGCAGTCCACTCCCAGCTACAACTGCTGCAGATCTATCAATAACCTGGCCTTGGGCCCTGTTGCTCCTGTCTTCCTGTAGCCATTCAATGATAGCTGAGGTCAACTTTATAAAAAAAAATAAAATTGAAGCTATGGAGCTGAATTTGACGCATATCAAATGTTAGCTTTTGAAGACTACTAATATTTTTAAAATAATGTAGAGACTGCTTGTACGGCACTGACTCTCATTCACTGGCTATCCGTACAAGAAAGGAGGTGTCTGCTTGTCAAGGTCCTATCTTGTTAGGGTCAGATGTTGTCAGAAGTTTAAGATTAGCCTTTATTTACTGTAGACTACTCAGACCTTGTTGGGAGATGGCAGGAGATCAAACAAGAGGATCAAAATGGTCCCCTTTGGCCTATTCATCTTCCTATATGAGTAGAGAGTAATTATCTTCTCCATAAGCTCTACATGGCTTCAGATTGGGATTAAAAAAAAATAAATCCCCAAAACATCAAAGTTAATGAAATTACTAATGCATTTAAGACCTAAAACTGCTTGACACAGGGTCAAGTGAGTCAGTACTCCGTGTCCTGGCAGACAGGGAGGGAAGGCAGAGGGATGTGATGCTCTAGCCCATTCTGAGCAATGCCCAGCTGCACAAATTGCTTCAGTATTTCTGAAAGGCACTGAAACGTCTCTTGTACATGGCTTCATGTTCTCAACGCCTAATTAAGCACAAGGTCCACAGTTTCATCGAGGTGATATAAGGGTCCATGTCTGAGTCGTACTGCGTGTCCACTTCTTCTAACAGGCTTTAGTTCCATAAATTAAGTCACTGTAATTTTATACCTGTTAAAGGAAGTCATTTAGGTGCAGCAGGTCATTTCCTGAAACAGCAGTTTCAATGGCAAGAGTTGAGGGGTTTGGGGGGTCTTAAAAAGATTAGTCTGCTCTTTTAAAGTGCTAATCCTTCTATCTAAGCTGACATGAGAATCCTAACCACCATTCTCTTACACCCCATTACCCAGATACATAAATCTGGTCAGGAAAAAATGGCTTCCAGCAGCTAGAAATGATTCATTTTTGATTCAAGCAGAGTCCATGCAGGTTTGACATGAGGTTTCAGCAAGGTAACAGGAATTAAAGGGCACATCTTAAGCTGATGAGCCTCTCTCGGATATCAGGATTCTTAATGCTGCAGTGTAAACACTCTCTTACCACTCCATTAGATGAGAGGCTTTCAGGGCTATTGTTAATGACCGCCTCCTAATCCTGACTTTCACGGTGTGCTAATTCAAGGTCTCCTGGTGTTTTTTGCAGAACACAACTATTTGCTAGTTAGGACGGCATAGGGAAAGGGATGGTAGGCTGAAATGCAAAATAAGAGGCCAGCATGTACAATGAACCCTTGCTGCCATTGCTCAGTGATGCTTATTTATTCCACTTGAAGATAAAGCTGCTACAGAGGCAGAGGAGGAAAAAAAACCTTTCCTGTCTTTAACTAGAAAAGGAAGAGGAAAGCATGTTGCTAACAGATAGAAATGTTTTGGGAAGATGTTGAATTGCTCCTGTAAAAGCTTAATTTTAGGCACTATCAGCACTCCCAGAAATATTTTTTTCCATGAAGAAATAAAATAATTATGTAAAAGCTAGTTAAACCCAGCAAATATTTGCACTGCTGTAATTCTTTGGGCGGTGCTGTGACTGAAAACGGTGCAATAGTGGAAGAAAGCTGATAAATGGCATTCATTTAAACTTGCAATTAAAGAAAAAAAATCTTCATTTGATGCTTGGAACGGTTTCACACAGATGGTCATAACTGTCAGCACATCTTGAGAGTATTCTTTGCCATACAGTAACAGTTGTGAGGCCCTTCCTGCTGAAGGAAAATAAGATAACATTATCCCCTCTTCATGCTAAGCTGCTGCACCTGCTTTCATCTTTCTACAAATCCAGCTCTTGCTGATGTGCGATATTAGGGCTGAGAAGGTGACCTGTCTGGTGACAGTGGTGCTGGGTGGGATGCTTTTGGGTTCTGGGCTTTGCAGGTTTCTTTGCAAGAAACTGCTTGCTCCTGAGCATGTTTTCTGGCTGAGAGAATTTATTTGGATGTTTGTCAGTTAGTTTCTGTGCTTCATGTATTTTAATTACTCAGATGATAAAGCCAAGCTTTTATGATGTTCTAATATGAAAGCTAAAAGCACTCTTTTAATGTGGCAATATTAGCAATTTACCAGTCCAGTTGCTGCAGCTGATCTTGGGGTCACATCAACATGCCTGTGAGGTGTATTGTTTGTTACTGTTGCGATGGTCTCGCTGGTAGAGAGACCCTGCCCTTTGCTGGGGTGTTCAAAGGAGGCAGAGAGGAAAAGACCTCAGAATCCTTTTTTGGATGAAGGTGATTTTTCACAGATGTCAAAGGAAAGGGAATCTCCTGTCTATGTCTGCAAAACCCCAGATTGCCAAGGATGAAAATGGATGATGATAAATGATGAAGAATGCAAAATTCATCTGTGTTTTGCGTGCTCTGGAAGACAGGGAATATGCTGGCTACACATGTAAAATGCTTATCAAGTACAGCAAAAAAGCTTATTTCAGGCAGTTGTCTTTCAAGGACATCAGTTTGTGAGAGAAAGCAGTACCACTACCACTCAGTAATGCTTTTTTTTTGGAGTGTGTGTGTTAATTGGTGATTCTATTAAAACATCAGTTCAGCTCAGCTTGCATGGAGCCTGCAAATCCTAAAGGATATGCTTTCTCCTGCTGTTCACTGGTTCCACCACTCCGGCCAAGTCTTGCTTATTTCTCCTCAGCCACACTGGGGAGACACAAAACCTACCTTTGTCTGTATGGCAGTGTGGTGAGGGCTGGTAGAGATTGGCTTTTGCCAGCATAAGATGCAGAAATATCCTCTCATGAACTCCATAAACAGCAAAGAGTTGGAGGCTGGAGGAGTATTCGGAAGAAGCATAGCTATAGGTTTGCTCTAGTTTCATATTTTTTCCCGAGGCCTCGGCTTTTGACTTTGTTTGGGACTGGTACGCAGAGCTACATGGATGTTTAAGCAGACCAAAAGCCTTTGGAAAGCATCTGCTTTTAGTTTTGGTAAGGATCTGCAGAGCTTTTTCAGCCTCATGTCAGTTTGAACTCTTCTTCCTCACAGAGTATACTCTTAAACTGAAGTCTGATCAGGAATGGATCTAGTGCCTTGTCTGTTCACTAGTGACAAAACAACTGCATGTGAATTCCCAGATCCCCTGTAAATAGTTGCTCACTGAGATCTAGCCCTTCAGGTTGTGGTTATGGGGAGAGCTATATGAGAAAAACAAACAACTCTGAAGCATACAAACTAACCTCTTGCCTGTTGAAGAGTTGGGTAAAGTAAAGCTATGTCTAAGTTGTAATCAATAACCTTAACCTTCCATTACTTAGTGAACTGTACGGACAAAGACTGTTTAAAGCTTGCTAGTCTAATCTATGTATCTGCATATATCGAGATTGGCCAAATAACAAACACACTGGGGAAGTGGGGAAATAAAAATGGATCAAATAAGTCCAATGAGACTTGGTACAAGTACCACACCAGGTGCTCAGGACAGGTGGAAGCTCTGGTGCTGCTCTTCTGCTGGTCTTCTACCCTAATGAGAAATTCTAATTTGGGGGAGCAACGTGGTCCCATGACAGCACAGATGCTCCCAATGAAAACAAGTGTGAACCAAGAAACAGAGACCTGAGTAGCCATAGAAACATATGTGCAATTTGTTATAAACATCTGGGGGCATGCTGGCAGGCAAAAAGCCTATCCTGTAAAGCCAAGTTTCTCATGGGCACGGTCTACAGTCATCTCAAGGTATACTATTATTATTCATGGATAAGAGACCCTAATTACGAATATCAAGCCTGTGACATAAGAGACTATAAACAAAGAAGCTCATAGTTGAGGTTGAGACTCCATCCTGGCCTGGTTACCTGCCAGCAAGCTTTCTTCTGCGGGACATAACTCCAGGAGTGGAGATCACTGAGATGGCTTTGACCTCTTGCAGCTCAGACTGAGGTGTGGTGATGGGGCGTGCTTGGGCCCAAGGGTGCATCCTGCCTAGAAAGAGTAAAAAGTGCCAAAAACTAGTCAGACCTTGTCAGAGGCACCATGTCCGTTTATAAATCTGCACAGCATGTTAACTTACACTAAACCTGGGGAGTTTGGTTAAAAATGTCACTAAGAAATGTGGGATGGCTAGTTCAAGGGAGGACAATGATATATGGAAGTGGACAATCATATCTTCTAGTGAGACAGCATCAGGTGACGGCATCATCAATGACTTTAGACCTTAAATCCCCCAACAGTGTCTTCCAATAGCTGTTGTTCAGTGGAGGTGAGCTTTGGCTGTAGATCTAGTAAATTTTATTCTGGCTTGTTTTCTTATTCTAAAGATGTGTAACACTGCACTGTGCAGGATGCTGTCTGGACCCCTTTCTTGGTGTCTTTATGTGTTTGGATCAGACCCGAGGTACTGCAATGTGTGAGGCAGCAAGTCTTACGTTTCCATCTTGTACTTACAGTATCTAGTCAAAACTGAAAAAAAGTATAGCAGGTATAAAACACTGCTGACCAATTTATCTGCCTTAGTGATGCTCATCTGGAGTGAACAGAAAGCCCAGAATCAATAAAATGCTTTATTTAGAAAGCTGAGGCCAGAGGAGAAGGAGCAAATGCTCTGCAAAAGGCAGAAGGGGTTAGACATAGGAATTATGAAATGCAGAAAATTACGATCAACCTTTAGAGATGTAAATGGGGTGTTATATCAGCATTTTAAGCATCCATTCTATTTTTGGTGCAGTGTTTGGATTTAAAACTCCCTCAATAGTACATCCTCGGTAAATAAGCCTAGGTCGGGGCATATTTTCTGCTCAGTGAGTGAGTTAAAGATAGAAACATGGTTTTCATCTTTTGAGGAGAGCTTTTTCCAAAGGAGGAGGATGAGTCGGAGCTCAGACCCTGCTCGCAGGTAATGCCTGTTGTGCACATCTTTCCCTCTGCCTTTTTCTCATTTTTCAAAGGATTTTTGGGCTTTTCCGCACCACATACTTGGAACTGATGATTCTTGAGGTCTCTTTTCATTAGGTGTCAGGGCTGAGGCAGGGCTGTGCTGTAGCCTCCAGCTCTTGTGACAGGTTGGATAACTCATGGCAGCATACAGGAGACAAAGGTCACATAAGGCTTCTGGGCTTCTAAAACAAGCGCTGAAATGCTCCCCCCACACACTTTGCAAAACACCCTCCGGTCTTCACTTTGATAAAAGAAGACAAAAATGTTTTCTTGTAATGGGTTATTGTACATTATAGTCAGGAAAAAAAACATATAGGCTGGGAGAGGAGCTAGGCATCACCCCACTAAAAGCTGTCCTGTGCTCGGGTGCAGCCCTTTGCACATGAAAACAAACAGCAAAACTCTGTGTACTTCAGTCTGGGGCAGCTTTAATTGCTGCCTCAAAATGCTGGAATGCTATTCCCCAGCTCTTAGCGGTGTACATCAAACAGAAATGAAGGGTACAAAAGAGAGCAGACCCAAATCAGTAGTCAGGGTTCTGGCCTCTCACTTTTGTAATTGCAGGATGAGGTACTCGGGGGGTCAGTTGTGCCCTGTGATGTTACAGTACTAACAAACTGGTCAGCAGCCCCTGCACAGGGGGAGCAGCACACCTCACTGCTGACTCAAGGAGAACATCAGGCACATCACGTCTCGAAAACTGCTTTTTTCTTTCATCTTCCTTAAAACCTGCATATATCAGCTCTGCTTATGTGCAGCTCAGCTGATGAGACCAACCATGAGAATGCAGCAAATGGGAAAATGCAGCTTGCCGCTCACTGCAGAGAACTTTCCTCTTGTAGCTCTCGGTGCAACCCCATCTCTGGCTTGTGCTCTGTTACCACCTGGTCTGGCACCCTTTGAATAGCAGGAGGTTTTATTCAAGCCATTATTGACTGGAGTATAAATCCTCCCCAACTGCTGCAGACACTTCTGAGATAAACAAAATGGAAGTGGATTTTGTTTAAATTAAATCTCCCAAGCGACTTAAGCTGTCACTCAAATCAGGATCAGCTTTAATTGCTTTAAAATAGCCGTGAAAACTTTTGAGAAATGAGAGTTTTAAGAAATGAAGAGCAGTTTGTCTTGAATACCTTGAAACTTAATTTTGAAAATTAGTTTTTTCCAGTTCTTGATAAGCAGCTGCTCAGTGCAATAAAGCCACTGGGTATCCAGACACACATAGGTGGTCAGTTCCCAAACTTGCTCCTCAGAATTATTCTCACTGCATGTTACAGAAGAGCCTGGTACAGCCTTTCCCATTTTAGAGGCAACAAGTAGAGCAGCAGACCCTGGGGTGCTCCCTGATGGGATGGCATTTGCAGTGCTTTCCACTGTGCTGCTAAGCACAATACGATTCCCACAGCTGCAAACACAGTGCCAAAAAATAGAAGGGAAATAACTGAAGGAAAGGGTTTTTAACCTAATCCAGGTTAGGTTAAGCTGCTCATGCTTTTTAAATACCATAAGGTCTTTCACCATATGCAGGCTGGCATATTGTCCATGGACTTGATTGCTATTTTCTAGTAATCCTGAGCTTTTTTCTTTTTTGTGTCACTCTAGATAAGACCCCTTGAGAGCGGCTGTAAATTGAAAGTGCATTTCAGGTGCTGTCAGCAGGAGACAGTTGTGCAAAACAGTATCTCAGCAAGGAAGTAAGACGCAGAGCTAGTGAGCTCCTGTCTCTCTTGTTTCTGCTGTAGACTAAATATAATATAGCAAAGCCTCAGAGGGTTCTGAAACAGGCAAGTTTGGCAGAAAACAGATAAGAATGAGTATGCATACAAAACTGAGCATAAAATCCTTAATTCGAATAGACACAAGCTGGGACAAGAGTGAGGACTGTGGACTCTCAGATGAGGTAATTCAGACCACATGGTGTTTGATGCTCTGAACTTTTCCCATCTCATCCATGGCATTTATTTGTTCTATTCCATTTTGGCTGCTGTTTCACCTTGGGTTTTTTTACAGCATATTCTGTAAGGAAATTATTGTATTACCTTATATATGTATTTTTCTGCTCTATAAAGTATAATAGTATTACAATTAAAGGAAATGTCAAAGAATCTTATCAAGTCAAACCAAGATTTTTCACTTTATTTTTACAAATTAGTATTTTATACATTGAGCCTCAATTAGGTTGATCTTGGGTTCCTAAACTTCTACATTTTTCTTTTATGCATTTCCATCAGAACAATAATTTTAAATGCAAGTTGTTGTGTATAATTGATAGATCTTGTGTTTTGATCACGTAGTTTTGGAGTCTTGGTTTACAAACTATATAAGAGTTCAGTGTATAAATGTCCTTTCTATGCAGCTTCTGGCTGACTGCTTTTCTCCAATGGAGTCATCACATTTTGTAGCTGCAACTACAGCTTGTTGGATGATGGTTGCTTTTGGTTACAGACCTGAGGAACAGCAGGAACATGAGCAAACAGAAATACTCAGGTATCAACAGCCTTTCAGACCAAGCTCCTTGTCCAGCTCCTGAGGGTGAGTTGTGATGGCAGCTGAAGTGGTCTGGGACATCTAGCTGAGACCAGGGAACTCATTTAGGTAGCAAAGGTTAGGCTGAGGTTGGTTACTTGTTAATTGGGAGACCTATTGGCCACAGATGTAGTATAACTCTTGGAAATGTATCTTCTTGTAATTATTGTAATCACAAGTGAACAAGCTTGTCTGCTTTTCAATTTAGCTGGAGTTTCCAGGAGTTGCTCTGTGGGTATGTACCTTCCTCTAGTTAGCAATAAACCACATGGCATTGAAATTGCTGTTACAAAACAAAACCTCCTGAACTTGAAGAGTTTTGCTTTGTCTTAGCTGAAGTACTGTAGTGTGAGGCCTTATCTGCCTCAGAATCCTGCATTTCTCCTGCTGTAGGAATATGTCTTTAATCAAGCCACCTTAGAGAGGGTGAGGTGAGCTGAAGTACAGAGCAAAGCAAAAAGACAAGGCAGTCTGGATCAGGGTTAACAGGTAAAAGTCCATTTCACTGTTAATGCTTTCTTATCTGGGATTTTAATGATGAAAGACATGAAATATTCAGGAAAACCAGTATTAGCTAGTGGAGCACTGAAGTGAGCAATTGCTTGCACTGTCACGCGATGTCACTGTTAAGATAATTGAGTCACTTTTGTGCTGCAGATTCTCAGGGTCTGAGCAAGGCTTTCCTGTCCAGCTGACCTCTGCAGCACCTTCCTGCAATAAACATCTGTCTCTCTGACACTGTCCAGCAAGCATCGTCCCATCCCACCATCCGGCCTCACAGCATAAAGTGAATTAGAAACTCATCATGTAAATGTAAAATCAAACAGTGCTAGGGTTTATAACTCTGCTTTGCTGACACCTAGAAGAAGCTGCAGTGGTGGGTGGCAGTATAGTTAAGTCCCATAGCATCAGGACTGCATGTACAGAGCAGTGCTGAAACATCACATGTCTGCTCATGAACTGCTTTAATAACAGTATTCTTTCAGAGAGCATTTCCTAAATATTCAGTACACAAATTCTTGCAATGAAAGATAACAACAAAAATCTCGACAGCTGTTCCATTGTTGTTCAAACAACAAAAAAAGAAAACTAAACTACAAAGCAGCACTCCAAGGTCACGTTACTCATTTACAGGGGAAAACAAAGTGGCATGAAGCCTTTGGGTGAGCTTGAGAATTTACTATTGTGCATTTTGGGACATGATCTTTCATGGCCTGAGATGAGAGCCTTGCTGAAAGACACGTAGTTATGCTATTGCTGCTTGAATTTCTCTCTGCAGGAATATAGGAGCCATAGCTGGACCCACACAAACTGGAGAGGGGGTCCTGCAGAAGACCCCAGAAAAGAAGAGAATGCCCCCTCTCCCCTCCATGGAGACAGTACTAAGGCTTCTTTTAATATCATGCCTCTCAGTCTCTCACAACCTGTTCTTCACGCAAAGCAATTGTGTCTATTTATCCAATCTGTGCCAATGAGGAAATTCAGCCTCCAGATTATAAGAGCAGTGACGCATGCTTATCTAGATGTGTCCTTCCTCAGACAGATGAGAAGTCCAGAAATTTTTCCCAGGTGTTTTAAAACCTAACAGCCTTTCAGTGTCAATTCTGGGAGCTACTGAAGGGAGGAACTTCTCCAAGAAGTAGATTACCACGGTGACAACATGCGCAGCTGTGGATTTATTCAACTCATCAGGAGACAATTCCTTGCAGTAAAATGAGGAAACTGATATCTGCTGTCTAACAGGCAATGTGCAATCCTCCAATGTCAGTCTGCCTTCCTACTAGTGGGGAGGTGTCCCAAGAGGTGCAATGCCCTTGCATATCTGTTTGCTCTACCTGCATCTGCTTCCTGAAGGGAAGGATCGAATCTACAGTCACTTATGCAGTGAACAAATGGTGCTCTCCCTAGCTGATAACTTCCCTACTGCAGCTGATAATGTGTCTTGTGGCTTTGATTTTTTTGATAAAATTGGGCTGCTTCTGAATGCTTTTTATGCTGTGTATTTGCTGCCAGCTCTTCTGGCTCATCAGGAAGCTAGCTGATGCATTACTCAAGGATTTGTCATGTCAGAGAAAACCATGTAAAGCTGCAGCTCACCACCATGCTAAGTATTAGAATAGCTGGAACCGTACTTCTCAAATCTGGACCCTTGCTATTTCCAGAGTAATCCAGGCTCTCCTGAAACCTTTCTGGCACAGAAAAGCGAAGCACATTTTCCTCTGCTCTTCTAGAACTTGAATACTAATAATATAACCACACAAATACTTTGTAAGCATTTGAAAATAGATGATTGCAAATATAACTTATGTCAACTTTAAGAGACTCCCTCAAAGTTGTCAAAAGCTTTCTGGGTGAACTAAGTTGGTAGTAGATGTGAAGGTGAGCATCTCCTAATAAATGTAGCTGGATAGCTGTGCATTTGCATGCAAGTTCTCCATTAAAACAACTGTAGATAAGGTTGCTGATGTTGCTAACTTAATTGGTACTTGTCAATGTGGCTTGACAATTCAACTTTTCACTGATGGATTGGGATTCATAAAAGGGACCTGATTCTAGAGAGGATCTGAGCACACAGTAGTGGAAGGAAAGTTAAACTGCACTGGTAAGTTGGGCTTCTGGATATGTATTTAGAACTGCTATCACACCTATTCATATTGATTCAAATATTAGAGAGGCTTGGTGGGGAGAGTGAGAAATGCAGGTGCACAGGCTGGATCTTATTTTTCAGTCATTCTCCTGTAACTGCACATCCAAGGAGATTTTTTGGTGTCTGTCCTACTCATGAGGTAGAACGTCCTCTTCCCAAATCCCAGCAAAAGTATGCTATAAAACAAAATGGAGAGACCTCTTTGTGCTGATTTAGAGCTGCCTTAATTAACACTTCTGAACAGAACAACAGCAGTTAGCCAGTTTCCTCGGTACTGGTCTTGCAGGAACCGACCACTTGTAGTGCGTGCAATACGTTTGAGTTTCAACACATGCACAGACCAACGCTGATATGCCACTGCTGTTGAGTTTGATGGTTCTCAGAAGCAAAAATATCTTGTTTGTTGGTGCCTATGGGTAAATCTTCACACAGATTTCTGTCAATGTATTCCAAAATGCTTTTCATTGGCTTGCATATAATGTCTAGGTCCCTAAATTAGTACAAATAGATTTGTAAGAATTTCTGGGTAAGGATTATCCTTATGAACCTGTGGGGTTCTTATGTTTGAGCCTCATTTCTTCTGTTGACCACTTTGCACCATGGAGATGTGATTTGTGCAGAGATAGGGTCTCATATTTCTGTATCCACTTGGGCACAGAGGCTATTGCTGGTCTAATTTCTAAAAAGATCACTGGGGTTCACATTTGTAGCAGTGCCTCGGGAACTGGTAGGCAGCGGCAGAGCTTTACAGGAAAATCTGCCCAGTGCCCATTTGCATTTGTCTGCCTTTAGCAAATGCTATCAAGTTGATGCTAATTTAAATTCTCATTTAAGCATGTGTAGGTATAATTGCATAAAGCACTGTGCATTAAATTGATTCCAAGTCCATGTGTGGATGTAGAATCTTCAGAAAGTCTACATATGTTAGCCTGTTTACAAAATAATTGGCCACTGAAGATCCAAAGCTATTACGCGCCCTGGGTTTTGGCTTGAAAATATCATGATCTAAATTTACCCTGGGTTAGTTACTCCCTGGTACCAGTTCAGTTCCCACAGCTGTCTTATCAATTGTCATTGGGAAGTGGAGCCCTTAATATTTTTATGAACCAGAGTTCCAGGGTTTTTAAAATTTTATTTTATTATTCAAATTGCAATTTTGAAAGTGCTCCTTTTAGGAGAAATAATTCCTGTCACATAGCTCCCAGGGAGGACCCACTGTAAGTGTGTCACTTGATAGCCCAGAAGCTCCCCACTCACTCTGCCAAGAGGGTGAGGATCCCCATCCTACAACACAGTTGCATCACAAGGAGACACAACAGGCATCCACTGGTCCAATTTGCAAGGGGGACACTGTAGTTATTGGGAATTTCCCAGTTTCCAGAGCTTTAGCCTGATATTGGAGCTGAGCCTTGAAGAAACATCTGTGTATGCATATCTCTTGCTTCAGTTCTGGGACTAAGCATTGATTTCAACCAAGCCTACCTAGAGAGCTGTAATCATAAGGACACCATGTTTCTGTGTAGTTCATGAAAAATAAAGGGCCAACGGCAGGTGCTGTGGTCCCAGTCAGATCCTCCTTGCTGCGTATGGGGCACGTGCTTTTGGGTTCTCTAGAGCATGATCTCTCTCACAGCAGCTCAGTTTTGTTTTATTTGGATATTTATGCTCACTTTTCCTGTATCTGTGGGGGTTCTTTTTAAAATTTTGATATAGATTTATTTCTGCTGTGTTTAATTCATTTTTTTTAAAAAAAAGAGGCAGCAGGATGTGTGGATTAGCCCTGTGCGGTGCAGGAAAAGTGATGGATGGTGCTGGAGAAGGCCCTTTCGCAAGGCTGAGAGAAGGATCCAGTTTCAGTATATGGCTTTTTAAAGGCTTTTGGTACTGAAAGGAGCTGGAAAGAGAACAAGTCCCTCATCCCAGGTTAGATGTCTTATTCTTAAAAATGTGCTCCTCCAACTCTTCAGAGTATAGTTTTGGAAGTATCCTCATGTTCTCCAGTCCTGTTTTTTCTGCTGTTTCCTTATTAAACCACCTTTTCTTCTCCCTTCTCCCCCGCCTTTTCCTGCTAACATGGCCCCATTGGCATGATGGCTAACAGCTGCAGGCGATGCGATTGAGGTGCTCTTCACTGAGGTGCGTCTCTGACATTACCACATTAAAACTGGCCATGTCTTTTTTCCCCTTCTCTGATAATGACAATGTAGAGCAATGGGCTTGGGTGAAACACGTGGCAGGGAGAGGATTTTATCTAGTCCTGGATTTGATGTTTAATACATGAGGCAGAACCCCAAGCACTCGATCACAACGTCAGGGTAAGCCGCAACTGAGCATGTTGACAGCAACACAGAGGCTACATGACAACTAGAATAAATCTGATACATTGAAAGGTTTAATAACTCTAACAGTGACACTGCAACAGAGCTGAGCCCCAGTCTGGGCCTAACTTAATCCCAGATCTGTCTAAAACATTTTTGTATTGTTCCCGGAGGCTGGGGCAGTCAATGAGTTGCTCTCAACGAGCTCAGGATGGCAGCTGTGCACTAAAACTAACTGAGCTGCCTCCTCAGCGAGTGATGGGTTGATGAGGGATTGAAAAGAAAAGTACTACGATGTCTTTGTTAGTCTTACTTGAAAAAATCAGAACAGAGGCTTGCCTAAACTGGCTGTTGGCAGTTTGTTGGGGTTTTTTAAATAAAAGCAAAATCTTTTCACTTTATAAATAAATATCCTCTGAAGAGGGCTCCAAAAGAAAGACAAATAAGTACTTACTATTTGACTGTCTGTTGCTAAATCCATAGATGGAAAGTCCATATACTGCCTTGTTTAATGTTACTCATACCTGACATAGACAATTAACGAGTCATTTGTGATCATTTATCAGGCATCTGCAGTAGGAGTTTATTTGATCAAATGACATCCCAAAAGCAGGAATGAGAGAAAGGGGTTAAACTGTAGGCAGGAAGAGGAAGGCAGGAACCAAGCAGCAAACAATTAGCACCTGGGCTCCATTGAAGACTAAAAATGGAAAAAAATGGCTTAATTGAAAAATCTGCCCATTGTGTGTGACTGTTAGCCTTCAAGGGAAACAAACAAACCCATTCAAAGGAAGAAAAAAAAAAAAAAAGAAAGCAAAGAATTGGAAAATCCTGTGCTGCTGTGCCTGCTTGGGGTGTTTAACTCTTCCTGTGCCAAGGCTATGGGTAGCAATATTTTTCATAATCAATACACCACTGCCCTTATTAAAATATTCAGTTGGATGAACAATTTCTTACCTCTCTCTGGCCTTTTTCAACACCAGGTAGTGCTACTGGGGTCTTCCAGACCAATGTATGGAAAACCCTGAACGTGGGGGGCAAGCAGATTGCTAGTCCCTGATTTCTTTTCTGTCTCACAGGTGTCATAAAAATATGGATCTCAGTTTTCCCTCTCACTTCAGCGTTATTTGGCAAGACCTTATAAGTTGCCTAGATGTGTTTTCAATACATTTCTACTTTAAATTAACTTTAGTAATAACTTTGCCTAGAGTTTGCAGACTGCAGCAGCTTTCTGCTGTAAAGCAGAGCAATGGAAGCTTGGTTTGCTTCTCTGCTGTCAAGCCCAACCTTCCTCAGCAGTGAGTTGGTGAGACCCTCTTGAATACAGTTTGGGAACTGTCATATTATTCTTGAATCTGATCCATACTGAGGATGATTCACAGCAACAAGCCTGACACTCTCTGGTATGTGGCACATTTCACTTCTGGATTATCAGCTAGGAATAATGTCTTATTTACACAAAGCTCGCCAGAATTGCTGCTTTGATAAATATTGGATGAGCTAGGCCAGTTCCAGCTTCTTTGGACAAACAGCTTTTGTGCCAAAGCTCCTAATAGCGCTGAGTGGCTGCAAGGTGTAATTTCATTGAATTATCATATCCAATTTTATTTTCAGAGCACATAGATGCTTCAACCCAGTTGTCTGCTGTATGAAACGCAATAGCTCTAATAGCACTGGCAAGCATTACCTCCAGCTCTGGGCTTCATCCAGCAAGCAAAATGCTATTTACAAGAAGATATAAGTCCCGAGTCCTCAAAGAGGTCTTCCCACAACACTACAGATGTCCCTGCTGCTTTTGTTCTCCCCATTAAATTTTAATTTATCCAATTGCTGAACTGCTCCTCATGCATTTTTATAAAATTATGTTTAAATATGACTGGTTTGCAGGCTTTTTAAATGTGACTCTTCGTGGTGTCTTTCTGTGTTTAACCTTGCTGTTGAAAAAAGTCTAATGTGAACAGTGTCAAAGGGTTAGGATGGAACTAATTTTAGTCTATTCATAGTTGAAAGCACAATTTTCCCTTCCCAATTTGGCAAAATGAGCATGAGGCAATTGTGTTTGTGTGCTCTAAAATATTTCTAGCAATGACTTCATTAGGCAGTTAATTTCATTGTCCTTTATTTTCTGTAATTCTTTTGAGGGCATGGTATTTTTTTAAGATTTTAATACACATTTTGGTAGCATTAATTATTATGTTGGGGACTTTTTATTATACAAACCAGAAGAGTTTATTTTATTTTGCTTTTTTTCTCTTTAATTTGTCCTTGGCTCTGCTAAAGCAGTTGTGCTGATTCTGATGTTTTGTTTTAGTGCATGACACAGTCATGGTGGAGTGTTCCTATTATTCCAGATTTCTCTGGTTGTGTTTGGAGCTGCTGCAGCATCTTTGTGATGTTTAGGTATGTACCGTAATTCTGTTGTATTAAGCCTACAAGCAGCAGCATAATTTCAATAGATGAGAAATCTCTGTTTGTGTATATGCCCCAAAGGGCTTTTGTCCGCAAGGCACTAAAAAGAGTCCTTTCCATGTCCAAACCCCTGAATGTCTCCATGTTTCTGTCCAGGGGTGGTGCTACTACATCCTTTTTTAACTTGGGATCTCCCCTGGTTTGAGCACTGCCCAGAAATCCAGAAGCCCTGGGTCTCAGGCTTTCTCCATGGAAAGCACCTTCATCTTACATTGTATCATTATATTTTAAATCTGTCCTTCATGCTGGAAAACTGCAATAGCTTTGTGCATATTTTCCCTCTCTTTCTGGTTTCACAAATCCTTACTTATGCTATAGAGAGTGCCAAAACTGTAACAGGAGAGTCTTCTCCCACCTTAAATGTTCTGCAGCTTGGGATGGTGGATGCCTCTCTCCTGGGCGGTTTCTACTGGGATCTCTCCCGCTCTGGTAGATGCCCTGATGGCTGGGCTGGGTTGCTAGAGCTGTCTGTCCTTCCAAAGGTGTCCTGCTTATTGAGGGAACCAGCTTGGTCCCCTTGCCTGGAGATCTCCACGCTGTTGAGATGCAGCTGTGAGAGTGGAAAAGGAGCACAAAGAAGGTCTATAAGAGAGAAAAAAAGGCTTTTCCACAGGGAGGTGCTTGGCTAGATAGACAACTGCCCATTCAGAGAGCTAGTTATGGGCAGTCCTGCTCCAAGGGGTCTTTTTCTCGTGTCTTTAGTAAAAAGTATATATGCCAGAAGTTTGACTTGCTGCTTTACAGAGATAAGTCACTTGCAAGTGATTGTAGTGCTCTTTACAGCCTAGCCCCAGGACCTGCTCTAACGTTATCCTCTTTCATATTGCTAACAAAAATAATACTGCCACTGTGTCAAGAGTTCAACAGTCTGGCTAAAAGCAGCTCACAGAGCCATGGTACATGTCTGCCTTTTACTGTAATCTAAGACTTTTAGCAGGGTTGAATTATGAATGTACTGCTGGCAGAGGCAGCAATGCAAGGCTGTCACAGAGCTGACAGCCCTGCTCTTGTTTCCTAAGCCATGGATTTAATGCCTGTTCATGTCACACATAAAGCAGGTTCAAAATCAGGTCTGTGACTACGTATCCCCATTGCAGAGTTGCTTCATGTTTGCAAAAGTGTAGAAGAAGCCTGGGCATGGGAGAGCACGACTGGCATGGGCTGCAGTTCTTGGGCACATCTGGGAAATGGAGAGGAGTTTAGCTGTTTGCTGAGGTATCTGTCCTTGCTGTGCTTTCTTCTAGTCGGTACCATCAGTCACTTATCAGCCAAGGTTTTACCTCGAACTTCCAGAAAGACTACTCACCAGCACCCCATTGGGAGGATAAGGTTATTAGAAAGGCTTTTAAATTATTATATTCAAGCTTTAGGTTTCCACAGGAAAAAAAATGGCCATAAATTCACATCTGCTTCAGCATCAGACACAGCTCAGTCCAGGTGCCACTTTAGGAAATTGTTCCATTGGTGCTTGCAGGGCATCATTACTTCCTCAAGGAGGAGGCTGGTACAGGACCGAGCTCAGTATGGAGGCAGCAATGCCTCTGCCAGCACAGCAGCCGATTGGTATTTCAGAGGACATGAGTGCGAGGTGACATTGTGGCAGATTAAACCAGTCAGCATTCCACATGCTTCCATAAATGCTCCCACATCTGTTTCCTCTGCATGCTGAAAAGGTATCTCTAACCTATATTCCTCTCAAAACCAGAAAAAATGAGAAAGTGCATCAATTTCATATTGTATTTATTTGCATTAAAAGCAAAAGGCTCTCTGATAGGACGCAGTTGCAGCACACAGCATGCAGCCTGAACATGTATTATTAATGCCATCTATTTGTCTACAGCTCTAGAAAACAACGTGAAGAAGGAGTTATGGTTGAGCTTCTGGGTAAAGCGCACCATGGGGATGCTCCAGCCCTAAGAAAATGCACACTGAGGAATTCAAATTCAAACTGAAATTTAAGTTACTAACATTTTAAAGAGAAGCACAAAGATGCTAAGACATAAAAGAGCAAAAATAAGCACCAAAGCCACCTTAACTCTGCCCTGAAGTAATGTTAGGAGTGGAAATCTTAATTTGGGACTATTGCCTTTCATTATTTATTTCATTATTATCTCTAACTAAATAGACTTAGTAGCTACTTGTCCAATTCATGATGAAGGAAGAATTAAGGCTGTTGGCTTCAATAATGAAATTAAAACAAAAGTCATTTCCAGCTTCAAATATCTGAAAACAAGCTCACTTTCCAGATTGTGAGGCTTGCTTGCTATTGCTTATTCCTTTCCCCAACATTTTATTACCTTTTATGCTCTCTTTCTCTTTTATGATACTCTCTGGTGTGCCAGTATTTACTAAATTAAAAATGAAAAATTCATACACAGAGGATTCTGAAAAATAAAAATGTTAAGGATAATGGTGCAATGGTTGTTTCTTCTTTTTTCTACTTTTGGCATTTTTACAACATCTAAAGGTTTAAGAAGCTGCATTATGTTTAGAACATACAGGTCAGAAGACTTATGTTTCCTGTGTTGCTCTGCAGAGCCTATTTGTTCTTTTGTCCCCTTTGTGTGAAATGAGGGCCTGTTCGGTCTGCGAGGCCACTGTCTGAAGCACGTCACGGCAAGTGACTGCCGTAACCCTCTCCAGGCAGCCTGCCAGGTACCCCTGCCATGCTCTCTGCAGAAGAATCAGAGCTGGTTGGTCTTAGGAAGCAGACAAGAGTCTGCTCACCTGCTGATGCAGTCCAGGAGCAAAATAAACTTCAAGAGCCTTTTTCTTCCTGTATTCATATTTATAAATCAAGCTGCTAAGCAAGTAAGAAAGACACTTGACAGATACCTGGTCAGGAAATGGATGTGACTGGCTTTCACACAAGATGAGTATTCAAAATTTGCTTAGCACATGAAGAGTCTCCTCCCACCTTTCAGTTTATCCCTGCACTGCAGCCTGTATGCAGGTATGGAGCTCCTGTCCCCCTGAAGTGTTTAGCCTTTCCATTAAGCCTCACGGGATTTACAAGTGCTTGTGCAGTCCAAGTGCTGCTCCCAAATCTATGCAAGCCCCTGCATCTCAGCACCCATGGGCAGGGAGACCCCAGACCATCCTTTATCTCTTGAAGAACTATCTCTTGCCTCTTTTTGATTTTGGCTCTTACTAGTGTCATTCCAAGGCACCTCCTTCTTGTGTTGGAAGAGAGAGCAAAGAACTGATGTCTCTTCACCTGCTCTGAGCCATTCAGAGTTGTACTCTCATATTGTAGTTGATGAAGGCTGGAGAAAAATTTAGATCTTGGTGCAGGAAAATGGGCTGCCATCACCTTTGACCTTTCACTGTTTTCCTCCAGGAGCTACAGCTGCGGAAATGAAGAATAACTACAGCTATAGCATTTCAACAGCTGCTGTTGACAGGGCTAATAAACATAACTTTTAACTGTTTCCTGGGAAAAGTAAGAACATTTCATACAGGATGTGATGCATAATATGTTGTTTCCCTGAAAAACCCATGCCTGTAACCTTTAAGTTAAACTTACCAATGTGACTGTGAAATTGAAGAGGTTTACTCACTGCTTAAGTGCAAAAGTTCAATACAGAACTAAGCAGCATACTATTACAGTATCTCTCTGCAACCAGTTACTAAAATAAAGAAGATACCCTAGAGAAAATTGTGAAAATTACTCTTTAGATATATAATACATTCTGAGCAAGAGTACAGCACTTTAATTCCAATCTAAGGAGCACAGTGTCAGATCACATCTTTCCTAAGACACAAGCTGCTGGAACCACAGGTTTAATGAGAATCTGTTTGCCTTTACTTTTTCATTTTTTTTCCTTTAAAAAAAAAAAAAATAAAGCAAACCACAAGTTTCAGGACTTGTGGAAAATAGCTGAAAGCGTGACCTAAATGTATACATGGAGGGCTAGCATGTCAGAACAAACAAAAGGCAACTCATTTGTTTTTTTCTACTTAAGTCACAGCACTTTTGGAGGCTTGTTTTGGCATGATCAATTAGTTCCTCTGAATTTTTTCACCTTCCACAGAAGCAGTGGGAGTTTTACAAGTACCGTTTTATAATCCTCAAACAACCTACTAACGCTTTCATTTCCCATCAATTTGTTGCCAGGCACAAAGGGGTTTAATCATGAAATGATTGATAACTCTATTTAAACAGAACATTAGCCTAATGACGTATGAAACTGTAGCAGAGTTGTTAGCTTATGTACAAATGTAGTCCTTCAAGAGCAACTGAAGTTGCCTTGTCTGGCATGCGAATCGCTTTGCTAATCTCTCCATAAATTTCTCCTTCGTATTAATCTTCTGCTGATGAACACTCATTAAGCACATTGCAAGCAACTGCCCAGTGCCCATGGCCAGTCTCGGAGTCTTGGGAGAGAGTTGGTGTTTTCAGAAGAGACCTGGATGGTAGGTGACAATAGGATGGTCCCACTAAAGACTGTGAAAAACCACACATAGCCTGTACTGTCAGATGCTCCATGTGAAGTTGCTCTGTCTCAGAGGTCATAAGGCCATGTCTTTGAAGTCTTTCTGAACATTGCTACTATCTGAATTGTATCTTAATTTTATTTCAGAAGAGGTGAACCTTTTTTGCTATGCAGTGGATTTCTTCAAAACATTGGTAATTAAGAGCTGAAAGCACAGTGCAAGCATTTAGGAATCTGGCCAGCAGTGCTTTCTCCTGGATGCCACACCAGCTCTGTATGACCTCTGTGTTTCCAGTCAAACCAGCTCCCTGGGAATGGGGCTAAACTTGCTTGCTGCAGCTAGGCTCTGCTTGAGTACTCGAGAGCATCCATGTTACGTCTAGGAATCATGTTCTAGATCTTTTTCCTCCCAGCGGTTCAAGCTGACAAAACTCATGGAGGGTGAGCAACACATGGAAATAACGATGTACCAGCCATACAATGATCATAATGTTTGCAGTATGACACTCTCTACTTAAAAGCATAACTTAATCATGTTGCACTTGTGTCTTGCATCCTTGGGGCCTGCTGATACAATGGATATCTGGGTCTCATGACTGTAACCATTCAGTGGTTACTGGCATATATGCCTTAAACCACCATGAAGCTTTGTTTTTTCTAGCGGTCCCAGACATGCAGCTCTTGACTGGGCAGCAGCAAGATCTCAGTCATACCTTTTGCCTTTCCAAGAACTCCCACAGCAGCAAGTTTTTTTAACAAAGGACTTGGCCACAGGACCATGCAATTGCTGCAAATGTATTAAGGGTTGCCTAAGGGAAACCATGCTTTGCATGCTTGGGCTCATGTCTGAAGCAGCCAGGATGGAGAAGCTTCTTCTGAGCCCTGCATTAGCCACCTTTAATGGGAGATGTTTCACAAAAGGCTCCCAGCTCTAATAGAGTTAATCTTCTCATGAACCAGAACTCATCTCACTTCCATTTGAAACCTCTAGTACTTTTCCATTATCATTTCCATTTCTTTAGCCAATCCATTTAGAAAGATTATGCAGTCTACATCACCATTTTAGAAAGGCTTTTCACTGTACATTTATTTTTCTTCATTCCTTCTAATTAGTATTTGATCAAGGAAAGATCCAGCTCCACTTCTAATGCTATTTGTCCCTGAATGACCATGACTTTACATGTCATTACGCATTTATCCTCTGTCTTCACTCCAAATGTCTCTCTTATGGATGAAAGGGTCCCTCCTCATAACTGGTCCTCATGCAACCTGACAAGTCCATCAATCCTGCTCTGCAGAGTATGTGTCCACCCCAGATACCTGACGACAAATGAACGATGATTGATATTCCCTTTATACCCTGCAACAGCAGCCATTAACCCTGCTGGAGTTGTTCTGTCACACTGAAGACTACCGAGAGGACAGTTTGCAAGTCTTTTATATCTAAAACACAGCTATTTATAGCCTGACTACTGTACAGCAACAATGGGAAGTGAATCATCAAAGATGTTTTGATTACATGAATAAGATTCAATTTGAAGGTTATCCTGGTGATACAAATATCCATCCCTAGAGACGCATACATAGTCTCCTGCCATGCTGGCAGCTGTATGTGGTAGGACTTTATTCCTTTGAGACCTGGCTTACTAAAGAGATGGACCTGGTCAGTAATGTGGTGAGAGACCTCTAAGTCAAATTTGGCATCAAGGAGAAAGCAGTCACTTTCATTTGTTGGGTCACAGTTTTTCTACCTGAATCCATACCAAACTTGCAGATTACACCATCCAGGAAGGAAGTCACACCTTGGATGGTTGGAGCTGTCGCCCATGGGCAGAGGTGTCTCATGGTGGCAAGCCTTCAGTCCTTCCTTCAGCTCTGCTTTCTTCCCTGCTCTTACTGTCTTTTATCACCTTCCACCTTGGTTTCCCATTTGTAAAACACCAGCTCAATGGCTGAAGCCCAGCCTCAGAAGGAAAAAACATGGCAAGAATCTGGGGATAGGGACCTTTGAGACCACTCTATGGTGCACCATGCTGCCCCTGCCTGGAGTTGTGTGTGAGTTTTCTCCAAGATGAGGCTTCCCAGCACCGATGCCCTGTTGTCTTACTTTAGACAGATATGTGCTGCCTCCTTCCAGTTCTGCTTGCTTTAGAACATTTTTCTTGTCATATTACATGATTGCAGAAGCTGATGCGAAGCTGAGCTGTTTCAATATGGAGCTGATGACTGCAGGCATGATTCCTATATAGCAGATGCTGACTGATGGCACTCATTACTATTATTTGTAACACTCTTTGCAATAAATTAATAAGTTCCCACTATCAGAAGTGATCAAAAATAGGCTGCTTCAACATGTGGTAGGATGAATACTTGTGAGAAAAACTTGAGGAAAATAAAAGAGCCACACAAGATTGCCAGAGGAGCTTCTCCTTCCCCCACTATCTATAAATAGGCTCACACTGGCAGCCTGAGGAGAGGTCTTTAATTAAACAGAATGGTTTATAGTATCATCAAGAACATAAGTCTGGAGATGCTGATGCCTTCATCTGGTGTTTCCTGTCACTGTCCTGGAACTCTGTCATCTTTATGCCTTAAAATATTTAAAGTGCTTCTGAGAAAAACAAGGAATGGCAGGTCACTCTCATTTTCCATGTGTTCCCGTGTAGGACATATCACTATCATGCTTATATAGTGGGAAACTAGCTTGAAATTCGGCCTCTTTCAAGCAAGAAAACACTTGTCATGATCCATTTCCCACCAGTGCTATGCTAAGTCAAAGAAACAAATCAATGACATTTCTACACAAGGAAACGTCTCCATTGAAAGCGGGTTTTTTTCCTCTTTTATAGTTTCACTCCTTGTGTCAGCACACTTACCTATAGCAAATGCTTGATTTTATTCTTATAGTCACCATTGCTTTGAAGAAGAATGGATGGTTCCTACAGCACAGCCACCTGCTGCTTGTTGCAGGCTGGTAGTGACTCGCTGTTTTAAACACAACTACAGCTAGAAGAACATAATACCTGGAAGTACATTGACTAGCACTCCACCCCTTTTCCTCCTCTTTTCCTCTTTCGGCATGCTCTTTCCAATCTATGTTTTGTTTCCCTCACATCAGATTTTCCAGTTTACATTTCTCTGCAGCTGAAGAAGTCTAGCCTCAAAATCTGCACTGTATTCATGCAGAGGTGACCTGGCAGCAAGCGGAGATGAAAATAATTCAGAGGTGCACGTGTGATGCTGGGTGGACAAAAACAAAAGCTCCCTGATTTGGGAGAAGAACTCTCAAATTGCTGTGGGTGTTTTTATACCTATTTAGGATATTTGTTGTTCTTCATTTTGTGTTTTTCTGGTTTGTCTCTCTCCTACCATAAAGTTCTGATTGCAAATAACAATTTTTTAAAGAACTATATAACTTATTACTATTTACATTATTTTATTAAAAATGAAGAAAACCAAATACTTATTTCTGTGGAATTATGTTCTTTACCACGCAGGTTGCTGCAGGTCGATTAGCCTAGTTTCATGCTAGAAAAACTGTGCTGGTGGTAACGTTCTTCCGCCTGCCTGCAGGAAAAAAAAAATCAATTTTTTTTTTACTTGGAGAATTGAAAATCAATGTTAGCTTTACGGGCTGGAGCTCAGCTATAGGAAAATTTGGTCCAAAATCTCCTCAGGTGTAAAGCAGTACAGCTGCTCCGGCTGGAGGGCATTTGTGCCAGCTGAGCCAGCTGGGGTTTATTTCTTGTTTGATCAAATTAAAGGATATTTGCATCTCACATCAATTCTGACAGAGATTTGCAAGCAGAAGCATTAACAATGGCAACAAGTCACACATATGACCACTTATTATTAAAAAATAAATCATAGTTGCATTGTCAGCACAGCATCCCCAGGCTATTACTGAACCTAAGACCTGTCCTGCTCCCAGTGAGGTCAAATAGGCCTGTTATTGGTGTGGTGTGAGCAGTGATCACTCTAAAAACTGAGAGGTACCCCATGGTTTGCACCAGCAAAGAACCTGCCCCATCGCCTCCAGCAGTTGCCAGTCCTGTAAATTTCTGGGAGTACATTGCTTATGGGGACCAGTTAGTGTAAGTGATGGGAGACTGCCCTGACCAAGAAGGGATGTCCCCTGTGGGTATCAGTCCAGTTCTTTATTAATACAATTTCCAATGCTGCTGCAGAAAACCAGCTCACTTTCTTCCACTAAACCCAGATGCACAAACTAGACTTTTCATCATACCCTTGAAAAAACAAATAAAAAATGCCATATATCTGCCTGCAGGTGATGAGTACAGTCATACCCCCCTCCTTTCATTTTTCCCTCAAGAAAAAAGCATCTTTCGCTGCAGAAAAATTTGTCCTTCATTTAGTGAAGCCGGCAGCTGTCGGGAGAGAAAAGCTGCAGATTGACAGAGGAAAGAAACATCAACAGAGCTCCCAGAACACTGTACAAAAAAAAATATTCTTAAGATGTTGACCTCGCACGGAAGTCTGTATAATCAAAGAAAAAAACAGCAATATAATGTCCTGCCTATTTCCTAAATGAGAACACTGTATCCACTGCAAGGTATCCTGCTCTGAGAGCCTGAAGTTATATTTTTCTTGTTATTTTTCCTCCAGATCAGGAAATCTGGCACGTCTAGAGGTTAGCCCCTTATTTCTGAAATGCTTGCACTTCCCTCTCCACCTCTAATCTCCTTTCTTGATCATATTATGGTCCGGTTTTATCAAAGTACTTTGGAGTTGGTAATTTGCACGGGCTCTGGCACCGTTGCATTAAATTTGTGACCTGCATTGAGAAATCTCATACTGTAACATTAAACCCCCCAAAATTTAAAAAAATAATAACAACTTTTTCCATCTCCTCCCCTTGAGTTCATATAGTCTTTGTATTTTTCCTCTGCTTTAATATTCTTTCTGTATATAATCCAGTTCGGTTACAGACCCTGCTGTTCAGCTGTTACAGAGACGTTGTCTTCAGAAACACCAAATGGGAAACGTTGATTTGTTTTGATCTCAGGGGAAATAATGAAACTCAGCAACAAGGCCACCAACAGCAACTCTTAATACACAGCTACACAACTCGCAGAGAAATCACCTTGCTGTTAGGCTGCATACACATATTTAATCGCATTTAATTCTTGAAACGCTGATAAAACTCATTTCAGCTGTTTGAATAATGGAGATTTTTTTGGTTCACTGGCTGAGACCAGAAAAGAAAACCCCATAAAGTGTTGGTTTGTGTTTTCATGTTCTTTAATCCTCTTTGCTATGTGGCTTTTAAAAACTCTTTCTGTAGTTTTTTCTATGAAATGAACAAAAAATGTAGTTTTGAGGTGAAAAGCTTAAACATTCCATTCAGAAATTTCCTAAAGATAATTAAGAGGAGCGGAAAAAATGGTTAATAGTCAGCATTTGGGTGCATACCTCCCAATCAGGCTTTTGAGTAACCTCTGCCCAAATCTGCACCATTTCAGCTGTGAATGTGCATTTTGCCAGGCAGAACTGGGGCAGGCACAAATGTGAGGCCAATGCACATCAAAACAACCTTTCCCCCTCCCTCCATAATTCCATTGCACTTCTCACACTGGTTTTCTTACAAATGCTGAATTTTACTCTGTGGCCTTTCAGGGTATGAATGTGACCATGCTGGGAAGAGCTTTCCTACGAGCAATTACTTACTCACAAAATGGGAAAATTCTTCCCAGATGTGACTCCTAGAAACACTCAGGGTTTGGCTGGGACTGATATGCCCTTTACAAATTTACCGAGCTGCCTGCTGGCCAGCCAGCTTTCCTAAAGCAAAGTATTTATTCAGAACAAGAGCATTTCAGAGGAAAAAAGTTTAGAGCAGCTATACTATGCTCACCTCACTCCAGAGGTGGTCACCCCCTTCCCTGCCAAGACTTAGTGCCACCAACACTCACCATGCACCAAAGGTTTTCTGCTGGGACCACCATGTGCAAAGCATTTGCCATCCAGTGGCTTTCTAAATTGGGTAAAAACATCCTCTGCCAATAGGGAGTAAATCATGGATGGTTATGTTGCTCACATTATTTCTGCATTTGGGGAACTGTATTCATTATCCTCTGGTATATTTAGTTCCCATTTTAAGCTACTTTTGACAACCTGTTGAACTTGAAAGTTAATTGCTAACCTAGGTATCTCCAGTGTCAGTTAATGTCAAGGGCTAAATGCCTCCTTCTTCCACAACACTAGGAGCTGAAACACTGGCACTTCAACAATCCTGAAATACCCCTCAGTGCCAGAGTCTTCCCTGTACCTTCCTGTCCCCACGCTGTTCCCACTGTAGGCAACCAGCCACCTCTAAGGGGCTGTTGGGGAGTAGTTGTGGGAGCAGAGACAAGTGGAGTAATGGAGGAAAGGACTGCAGCAAGGGAAAATCCAATGCAGAGATTTCAAGGGCCATGGTACAAAGACGCGAGCTGTCAGCCAAGTCAAGGGACCTTGGAGCAGCTTGCTACAGAATGAGACTAACAAATAAATAAGCCCCAGATTTTAATTAATGTGTTCTTTCATTCATGCACAAAATTAAAAATCCATCCATCCTCAATCATCATCATTTTTTTTCTTTTTAATTAGGAGTTTTCGCTATACAGTTACATTTGTCCAATTCTATCAAATCAGATCAAACTAATGACAGCCAGATGGTCTCAGCTCTAAAGTTGCCTTACTCAGGGCTAATCCATGCCCTCTGCTGTGCAGAAGCAAGGAACAGAAGGAGCCTGTGCTCTTCCTCCAGGGACCAAAAAGTTAGTTAGCAGGAGGCAAAGCTGGCAAAGATCACTGCAACCAGCTCTCCTTATGGAGCTGAGGTTGGATTATCCACCAAATTCATACACTGTAGTCAAAAAACATGCACCAAGTTGGATGGGGAGGAGTAAGTCAACCAGTGTCACTGGAGAAGAAACAAGGTGTGTTTGATTTCTTCACTCACTCTGAAGGATGTAAAGATTCATATACAGTTCCTGCCTGTGTGCTCCCAGTATCCTGTGGAGTTGTTGTGTGCAGCCTCTGGCACACCCTCTACCTCCTGCTTGGTCCATAAACTGCATGCAAAAAAATTCTTAAGGGCAAGATTGTACTCGTGTCTTTTGCTCTGTAATAACAGACTTGAAATGTTCCCAGCAGCTCCTGATGATACATACATATTAATAATTACACAGTTTATTTAACAAGTGGTAGGTCAAACCTGTTACGATCACTTGAACAGTTTAAAATTACTATAGGGTACACCCATTGTAAGTTAGGACAATTAAGGCTGCTGTTATTAACACTCTGCCCTTCCCTATTGCTAGTTTAATTTCCTCAAACATTTTTACACTCTAGTCCTCATCCTGCCTTGAGGGTTTGTCACAGAATTCAATAACCACTTTCACTTCTAATTTTTCTATTAAAGTATCATCTTATTTTGCCAGCACAGATCAGGAGCAAGTTAAACCTCTATACAAACTTGTCTGCTGTTAATGCTTCCCCTACTCGGGGCTAATGGCCCAGCCAGAAACCAGGGAAGCTTGAGCAGTTCTTTCATCATGTCCTACAAGCGGTTTTCTTCAGAGACACTCCTGGTTAATCAGAGTCTCTCCAAGGACTTTGAGGCAGGATTTAACATCCAGGAATTTTGGGAAGCTTAACTAACCAAGCACTAGAGCAGAGTTCTCAGGGTCATCTGTTAGCCTATTAGTTTTGCCAGATATTTTATTACTAACTTCACACTGGTAGACACAGGAGATATGTGCATCCAGAAGATATACTACCCATCATATAGGTTGCCCCTGTACAAAGCCAAAAGTCCTGGCTGAGGTGCATTCACCTCCCCAGCGCACAGGGCAGAGGTGTTCAGCCTCTCCGCATGTCACCAGCATGGCTTACTGGGATGTGAGCACCCACATACTGGGCAGGGCTCTGCCCACAGCTGTGTTGCACCGGTGTCGAGCTTGGTGCCAGCACATGGGCAAGTAGAGCCAAAACCACCAGCAACACTTCCCCATTGGAGAAGGGTTTGTTTGGGTTTTTTTAATTCTCTGCATTTCCAATGCTAGGAAGAAAACCACCAGCCTGCCACAGTCATAGCTACCACCAGCTGCCACCTGCCTTTAACCAGAAAATCTCAGCTTTCCGTCTTTCCCTTGTTTGATAGAAAACTCTGGTAGGAAGAAAATATACGACCATGGACTGTGGTTCCTCAATCTTGGCTAAGAAAAAATGTGGCTTACTTATTTATATATTTTTTACCAATACAAGCAGAAGCTTGGTGTTCAGTTAATGCTGTCTATGTAATTTGAATAGTTGAGCCAAAGTTTCAATTTAAGGGAAAATTTTCTCCATACCTTTTAGTCTCTAGGGACTTGTGAGACAACCAGTCTCAAAAAGGCAATGCTGAAGAGCAGCTTTTAGGTGTTTTGGATACCTTGGCTTGCATCAAACATCTTATTCTGGCATGTTTCAGAAGAGCAGGTGCTCCTACAGATATCACAGGGGCTTCAGCTTTCTCAAACTCTCATGATATGGCTAATGTGATAGGATTTTCTCTGCATTCAGGCTAGACTGACCACCTCAGTTAGCAGTTAGCATTGAAAAGGCTCACATAACGCTTTTTTCCATGTGTTAAACTGTTTTAGAAATCACAGTGGCCAACGCTTTCACATCCAGACACCACAAGAAGTGGCACTGCACTCATAAAATAGAGAGGCAGCATCTGTGCCTGCCACTGGTATAGCTGGCCCTCCTGAGACAAGCAAGGAAAATTTAAAAGGTACCTGGGACTGTTGAACCTAGGGCCTAATGATGATGAGCTACAGATATAAAAGGCTGCAGGAGGAGCACAAGTTCTTGAAATGGAGATTTGGAGTTGAATTCTGATGTAGCCTTCATACAGAAAATGCATGTTGGGTGGGAAAGGAGGTGTGAGAACTGACTGTGCTGCTGGAAATAAGTGATCATAAGGGGAAAATGCTGAGGTGCTGGTGGCAGGATATAACGTCTCTGTGTTGGAGAAGTGCTGGTGCATGTGGTGAAGAGGGGCTAGACAGTCCTTGAAAGGAGATAGTGGCTCTCAGATAGGAGTCAAAAATTTCCCTGCTCATATAATTTTCCTTCCTTGTGATGGAAACTGGTAACTTCTTGTCCATATTTTCTTACTTTGGAAAGGTTAACAGCCATTTAATTAAGTATGGAGGGGTTTCTGTCTCAGTTCTTCAAGGGAGGACAGAATTGGGAGAGAGAAAGAAAATTGTCTGTGCCAATACACTAGAGTGGAAATCATTGTGTTTTAGCCACAATTTCATAGCATGTGTGACTTGACCTTACAGGTCAAAGGACAGAAAAAATTCAACACCATCTGCTATTGGTTAGTTAATATTTAACCCAGAAATTGGGGCCAGTACCCTCAATGAGCTACAGCTGTACTGAAGATAGAGTGTTTAGCTTGGAAAGGCAACTGATGCTTGAATAAATCCATGGGATGTAGTACCCCTCTGGGAATATTTGAGACGGTACTGAGCTGTGCTTCACACAAACCTCCTGTGGCCTTGGGATCCATCTCCCTCCAGCTGGTCCCAGTTTAGGTGATCACTTTCCAGCCTGTATAGCTGCAAAACACCTAAGTGTTTAACTGTGTGAACCAAGGATACTGTCCTGCCTGCCAAAAGCTTACAGCAGCTGCCCAGACTAATTTTACAAGTCAGGTGTTAGTCTCTGACAGGCAACTCTTCATATCTTTATGACTAGACATTATCATATTGTTCTTTCATTTGATAACTGTTCCAGTAATGGCTTCCATTTGCAGTAAATCTCTTGTGCTGTCTTTTTCTCCCCTATTAAACATAAGATGATAACCTTTGCAGCAGGCTGTGCACAGAAATTCAGCTTTAAGAGGCTGGCGAGGAGGGGAATCCGGGGGGGGACACGGGTAAACGGGGTCAGCACTAGCAAAGTGCCTGGTGGGAAGACGCTTTTGGAGAACATAATTATACCCTGGAGCACTTGGAAGAACCTACCCAGCATGCAAGTTGAACTGGAAAATTAATATCTAAATGGCTTTTCAAGTTAGTGTGTCTTCGCAAAGTGCTGCTCAATACCTGGAAAATGTGCCTGTGACAGGAGAACAGATGAGTCTGTGACTCAACACAAATATTTGGCTTCATTTTACCACCACGGAGCAGAACCTATCCCAGTTAAATGCCTTTGCAACTAAAATACTTCGATCAGCTTTCCCCAACACACAGCTGGTTCAGCTTTACCTTCCCTGGCAGTGCAGCCCTTGGTTTGCAGTAGGCAGTGTTGGAGCTTGCCCAGAAACCTGGGTTGGAAGCAGGCAAGACCCTAATGCTGCATTCTTCATGGCACCCCAAAGACCTTCACTACAGCTGCTCTCAGCTTATGGCTTCTACTCCTCATGAGCTGTTTTAATGCATATTATAATACAACAGCATAAGAAGAGAGTATAGCAACACTTGGCAACACCAGGAGTGTTGCACTATTCCTCCCCTGTTGTAAGATGGTTTTGGTCACCCATTACTACAGCTCTGGCCAGGTCTGGCTTACCCAGCAGCTCATGGAGCTCTGGAGCTGAGCTGAACCTTGTCAGCAAACTGTGGTGCTAGATAAATGAACACCCACCTGAGAAATGCAGTGAGCTGCACACAGGTCTACTTAGCTCAGATAACCACATATCCATGTGCTTCAAACCAGGTAACTAACATGAGGTGTGCAACAGCAGGAGGAAGAGAGACCACAGCTCTGAATGACAGCACTTTGGTGCTGTGTTTCAGACGAAGTGTAACCCATCATCCCACATCTGCTAAGTCCCTACAAGTGAAAACGGGGTAGGACTGATGTTCTAGCGCTGTGTACAGTCTCTTGCATCACTGGTTGTAACGAGGCAACTTAGCTGGGTTGTGAAGTCTGCTGTGTGATGGTGCAATTGCTTCAGGTTAATTCAGTGTCGATATCAGTATTAAACCAGAGCGTGCAGCTATTTGAAGGATGCTAGGTAGCTGTGGTCCAAGCCCTTGTGCACAGCTGAACAAGCTGGGCTGGAAAAGCAGGAAAGTTCTAAGGAGGCCAAAAAAGCTAAACAAATGTTACTGGATGGAGCCCCTAATTTGGGGACAAAATTTGGGCAGCCCTTGCTGCCTCAATAGAAAATATTGGAGGATTTGATCTTTGAACTCCTGGATGTACTGGGGTTACAGCCAGAAGATGTTTTCCCACTACAGGATTTCAAATTCAGGTTGCAAAATAACCTCCTCTAAATTGGAGGAAAGAGCTTCCACCACCACTTACCCACCTAAATTACCCGAGTTGCTAAAGGGCCTTTTACCTTCAGTCTGAAAATAGGACAGAAAATTATAGTGGTTATCTACAGCATGTTTAAGTTCACTTCAGACAATGAATATTTTGTTGGCTTCCCGAGTTCCAATTAAATCATCACTTACACACTGTAATTTAAAGCATGTACTCTGCTGGTAAAATCTGTAAGAGCTATAATGTGTGTGTATGCAGTCATGATTATTGCTATTTAGTTTCTTATCTATCTTAATGGCTAGAGCACTAAAACGGGAAAAGCAAAGTACTGATTATCCACAGATACGCCTAATTTCACATTGTGAAGGTATCTGCTAAAATAATATGTGTATAATATAGGTAAATGAACATTCATGGGAGAATAAAGCTGGAACACAGCAGTGATTCCAGAAATAATTGTTTCTTCAGGGGGAAAAAAATTCAACCCACCCTAAAGCTTCAAATAAAGCTTTTTGCTATGCTTTTAAAAATAAATGCTAGCAATACATTTTAATTTCCCATGTGGTTAAATACACTGGCGTTATGAGAAATCCCTTATTTATGAAGCTCCCGGATAAACCCAGGCACTGATCCTGGAAATGCCTCTATCCTGTTGATTATCTCTTCAGTGGCTCAAAAATAAAAAGCTTTTTTTTCTTTTTTCTTTTTTTCTTTAACTCAGCAATGTTAGGAGCAGCAGGAGAGGAACAGCTCACTCAAGGAAGGATGTACGGCATTAATCTCTTGCTGTGTGACTGGGTTTATTTGGGGAAAAAAAGTAAAAAATTTGAAATGGAAGGGTGTTTTATCCTCAAAAAACTGCAGTTGTCTGAAGGGAACAGCAAACACTTGTCCTCACAGATATCATAGAATCATAGAATGGTTTGGGTTTGGAGGCCATCTAGTCCAACCTCCCTGCAGTGAACAGGGACATCCTCAATCAGATGAGGTGGCACAAAGCCCCATCCAACTTGACCCTGAATGTTTCCAGGCATGGGGGAGCTACCACCTCTCTGGATTCCAGAGTTTTACTACCCTCAGTGTGAAAAATTTCTTCCTAACATCTAGTCTAAACTTCTCTTTCAGTTTAAAATCATTCCCTTTGTCCTATTGCTACGGGCCTTGCTAAAAAAAATTTTTCCCATCTTTCTTATAAGCTCCATATAAGGACTGAAAGGCCGTGTGTATCACTGCACACATGCACAAAACTACCATTTTTTTAGAGGGTGAAACCTCAAACAAGTTAGATGTGATAAGCCAAGAACACGTTTCTCTTTCAGGCAGCACTGCGATTTTTAATAAGAAAAAAAAGGTGCTATTAGTTTGTTTCTCACCTTTTCGAAACTTATTTTGTGCCAAAGTCCTATTTTTGCTGGCTAAAACCTTAAGTCTTGACTGCTACCAGGACCCTGCAGGATCTGGGTGCCCTAAGTGCCCCAGCAACTCGGTTGGGTGTGAGGTTGGGCCCTGACGTGTTTCTCATGGGGTCGGGGCCGGCGGCGCCCTCTGGCATACCCGTGCCTTATTTTTCATAGAATCATAGAATGGGTTGGAAGGGGCCTTAAAGCCCATCCAGTTCCACCCCCACTGCCATGGGCAGGGACACCTCCCACGAGACCAGGCGGCTCAAGGCTCCATCCAACCTGGTCTTGAACACTTCCAGGGAGGAGACATCCACAGCTTCCCTGGGCAACCTGTGCCAGTGTCTCACCACCCTCATCGTGAAGAATTTCTTCCTAATGTCTGATCTAAATTTTCTCCCTTCTAATTTAAAGTCGTTCCCCCTTGTCTTATCACTACTTGCCCTTGGAAGAAGTCCCTCCCCAGCTTTCCTGTAGCCCCTTCGGGTACTGGAAGGCTGCTGTGAGGTCTGCCTGGAGCCTTCTCTTCTCCAGTTTGAAGAACTCCAGCTCTCTCAGCCTGTCCTCATAGCAGAGGTGCTCCAGCCCTCTGATCATCTTCGTAGCCTCCTCTGGACTCATCCTCATAGCTCCTTCTTATCTTGGGGATTCCAGAACTGGACACAATACTCCATGTCAGGTGTGACAAGAGCAGAGTAGAAGGAGACGTTCTCTCAACACTTCTTTTGATGCAGCCCAGGACAAGATTGGCACTCTGGCCTCTAAGTTCACATTGCCAGCTCATGTCGGGCTTCTCATCAACCAGCACCCCCAAGTCCTTCTCTACAGGGCTGCTGTCAGTCACATCGTCCCCCATACTGTATTGAAACTATGGATTGCCCTGGCCCACGTGTAAGACCTTGCATTTGGCCTTGTTGAACCTCATGAGGTTCACACAGGCCCACTTCTCCGTCTTGTCCAGGTACCTCTGGATGACATCCCGTCCTTCGGGCAGGACCACTGCCCCACTCAGCTTGGTCTCATCTGTAAACTTGCTGAGTCTACACTCGATCCCGCTGTCAATATCATGAATGAAAATATTAAACAGCACTGGTCCCAGCACGAACCCCCCAACAACCCCACTAAAAACCCCCCACCACGCCCCGCGGGGCCCTGGGCGCCGCAGGCTGAGACCAGGCGCGCCCCCGCTGCCCCGCCCCGGCCGTGCGTGCGCGTGCGCGCTGGGGGAGCGTGCGCGCGCGCGTCCTCGAGGCGGGGCCGCGCGTGGCGCTGCGAGGGGGGCCCGCGCCGCCCCGGGAGCCCGGGGGGCGCCCTCAGGTCAGTGTGTGAGGGAGGGCGCGGCGGCGCGTGCGGGGCGGCCGTTACGGCCGTTACCGGGCGCTCGCGCCATGCCTGAACTGGGTCGGGGCGGGGTGTGGGGTAGGGCGGCGGCAGCAGCTCCCGGCATAGGGCGGGCCCGGGCTGTGGTGGTGGCGGCGGTGGTGGCGCCGGGGGAGCCGGGGCTGTCGGTCCTGGGCCGCCTCCTTGAGGGACTTGGGTGGAGCGGCCGCACCTGAGCGCCGGCATCGCCGGGCGGGGCCCGCGCTCGCTGCGAAACTTGGGAAGAGAGAGAGCGAGCGGGGAGCTGGCGTGGTATCCGTTCCCGAGCCCTTGGCGGGGTGCTCACCCGGCATAAAGAGCCCCTTGGAGAAAGGTCTTTGGTCCCTGTGTGTGTCTGCAGCCGTGCTGAGACCTTCCATCCCTACATGTGTTTCTGTGAGTGGATGAACTGCCCTTTGTGCAGGAGCGTCCTCCCCGCGTCGTTGGCCCGGCTCCCCTTGTGCACAAGTGTCTGAAGGCTGAGGAGTTTCAGTTAAGAGCCCCGCACCTATGCAATTTGCTGCTTCCCTATTCCTTCTGAGAAGGTCCATCTGTGGAAGCCTACAGGTTTATAAATTCATTTGCCTGTCTTGTTTCCTGAGTGGTGGTGCGTTTAAAACAAGGAGGAGGTAGAAGGTTGTTCTCACCTGAAGCGGGAAATGTTTGAAGTTACGATATTTTAGTGTTCTTTAAAGTGATGATTGCTGTCATACCTAATCAAAGCAATGGAATGACTTTGTCTCATCTGTAAAGAGCTGGTGCAGGTGTTGTGTGTTGTTGGTAGGCTTCGCCTTATTTTGTTTTCAGCACGTAATCTACATGTAAAACTTTTAATCCGTGTCCAGGGCTTTTGGTTTGTGTTTTTGTAGAGACAGATGATGTTGGGTTATATGTATACAATACTGTATTTGATTCTACTTTGTTTTATGCTGCAGTCGAGCTCAAAGTAACTTTTATTTTGATGTGAAAGAAAGAGTCTCACCATTTCCTGTAGAAAGTAAGTGCAGTATGTCATAATGCATAGTGTCTTGGCTTCACTGGATAATTGAGCTTCACAAACCAAATTTCTGAGGATCTTATTCGTTTGAAATAAGTTCTACAGGATTGAGTTGAATGTAGATTGCAGGGGATTTATTTGCTGGTTTTTTTTTTTGATCTGTTTTTAAAATCCCCTGCAGTAAGTACACCACAGCGAACTGCACAATAACTTTCCTTGTGTTTCCACTCTAGTGATCCTCTGCTCTGCCCTGGAGGAAACACCTTTCGGGAGCCATATGGAATTCCTTTAGCTTGCCCTTTAAGACTGAGAAAAAAGATGCAAGTTGCAACAGTAATTTTACTGTTTGGACACTTGCTTGTTAGAACTTGTGAGCAAATATTTTTTTCTGGAGTTACTAAACAGTTGTTATGCTTATGATGAAAGCATCAGTGCTAGGGTAGGCTCAATTAAAACAGAGGTGTGATGATGATAGGCTGTGCTTTATGTTGTCAGAAGAAATTTAGGTCTTCATCTGTTGTGTGAACTCGTGCAAATGACACTAGTTTTGCAGCAGAATGTTGTTCATGCCCAGCATTAACTTTCTCTGGTAATTCAAGATAGTTCTGCTGTGATACTCTCTCTGCTCCCGCTTCAGACCTTGCCAGCTATTGCTTTGTTTTACACAAGTGTTTAGACACCTGAGCTGGCATAGAAGCCCTGTTTTGTGAGGCACTATATAAATAAGAGATAAGCAATAGTTTTAGTCTGTCTCAAAAGAGCTGATAAATGAGGCAAAAGAAGGAAATAAGAGATGAGACTCTTGGAAGGAAAAGATTAAAAGCTTTGTGTGGTGGAAGTTGTTTTCAGTTTTCTGCTATGAGGCTGAATTCTAATCCCATGCCTTAATTACAAAACCACATTATATATATGTATGTCAGAAGACTGAGGAGGGAAAGGCTTATGTAAAAGTTTACTTCATTTAAATTTGCAAGCTCTGCATTTCCCGTGCCTTACTTGTCTCTGTTCAGGTCCTGCTGCCCTATCTGAGTTTGGTAACTCAGCAAGCTACAGTAAAATAGAACCAAGCAAGTCTATCATCTGGGAAACATTTGCATTTTAAAACATTGGTGAACTGAATAAATATTACACCAGAGGATCATGTACCACTTCAGTACGGGACTGAATGACCTGTTGATAGCATGCTCCTGTGACTGGGTATTTATGCACCAGGTTGCAGTCCGTATCCCCCATAGCTGCAGTTTCTCCTCTTCATATCCAAAGCACTTTAAAGGAGTCGTTTTCTTCAAAAAACTACATTCATTGGAATTAACAGCTTTGCTACCTCCCTGTTTGCTCGAAGCGTGCCTGGTTATAAGAGTTTTCTGAGAATATGAAAAAAAATCAGCTCATAAGTCAAGTGCGTGTTTGCTTGTGCCTGATAGGTGTGAGATTTTACATGTAAGCTTGCAATAGTTGATGGAACAAAATCCCTTTAAAATCTAATCCGTATTATGCAACATGCTACGTAATGGTGTTTCACGTTTGCCCTCTTAGAAAGGGACGAAAGTACAGGCCTGTCTCTTAATGCTGGGGAGGAGCTGTGTATTATTCACAACAGAAATGTATGCAGGAACTTACGCTGTCCCTTTGTTGCGATATTTTGCCTTCCTTTGGAGTCCTCAGCACACAGTTCAGTTTGGAGATGAAAGAAATGTCTACCCTGTTAGACAGCTTGCTCAGTTTCTGTTGAGGAACGTAGCTCAAAGGAATGCATGGGATCTTGGTAATACAATGGGCTTAAACATGTACAAAGTCTACAAATTTGATTTCTTAGTGCTGTTTGGTTTTTGTCTTCAGTAATGCTCTCCTGTCAGACCAAAGTGATACTCCTGCATGTACTCAAAGAAAGAGTAAAGGTTTTCATACTATGTAAAACTTTATAATACATGAAACTAATGTGTGTGTATGATTACCTTGCACAGTCCCTTAATTATGTTCTTACATTTGATTCTTTGCTCCTTCCTTAATTTTTTTCTTTTGCTCTACTGAAGTTCTGACGTGTCCTAGGGTCTCTGAAGCAGAGTTCTTGTGAAGTAGAAGAGGCATTTGGGATATCCTAAAGTTGCTAGGTAAATCCATCTTAATGCTTAAAAATATATTCTGAAACCAGAATTTGAGGAGTATGTATGTGTTTCTCAAGTTGATCAGTGTGAAGGAGCTGCCATAAAATTGTAAAGAGGAGAAACTAACACAAATAGGAAAGTGTAACTGGCGTCGTAGGCAAGTGTGTCTGAAATATTTGCAGCAAAGAAAGTAAATCTGATTTTCTAAAACAGTTGGATAAAAATTTGCCAACATCTTTATTCCCCTGTGGAACAGCCATTCAAACAGAGGCTGCATGTGCTATCAGCGTCTGGAAACAAAGGCCAGTAACAAGATCCACAGCTTCCAACGTGTGGCAAAAGAAGATTAATTCACCACAGTGCACTTTAATGGATGTGATGTTTAGTGTCATTTCTTAAACAATTAGGAAGTAGCACAGGTTAGCAGCAATCAGTCTCTTGTATCTGAAAATTTGGATTAAACGATTGTCAAAAAAAGGCAAGAGGAGGTACTTCACGGGGTTTGACTCTCACTTTTAAGAGGTGAAGGCTACCATGTTTGAGAATACATTTCTTATGAAATGTGGGATTTGTCAATGGACTGATCTGTTCCTCTTTCACTAACTGAGGTAGTCTTTCTCTGTTGTTTCAAATGCAGTAGAAACAAGATGCTGTGCCAATTTTTCCCCTTTTTAAGCTCATTTAAAATACTTTTAAATACTCAGTTTTTCCAGATATGCTGCTCTTCATGACTGTGCCAAATCACAGATCTGCTTTGCATTTTTAAGCCATTTGTTTTACTGGTGAATTTTAGAGAACTGTGGATTGGCACGATGTAGTTTTCACGTGACACAACCTAATGACATTTAAATTACAATACCTAACCAAGATTTCCAAAAGTACTTAATTTTTCTTAATCTTTTTGAAAGGTGCTGGTAGCATGGCAGTCTCAGGTGACTGAAGTTTGCAGGCCATAGAACAGGTATGATATGGGTCATAGCAATATCGTCTCTCCCTCTTTTGTCCTGCAGGGGACTCAGCGCTAGGTTTGACATGGTGAACTTAAGATATCCATGCATGAAAAATTTAGTCGTTGACTTACATGCCAACATAATCAGCCCTAATGCAGTTCCCCCGTGGATACTCATGGCATAGTTATTCTTTTAGTGCCATTGGCTCTCACAAGTGAGGACTTGGTAAGAAAGTGCCTTCTCTTTTATCTGTGCTTGCATTTGCGTTTTGCAGACTTCCTGTGTGTAGGGAGACAAAGACATTTGGGGAACCACTGATGTAAAGGAGTAGGACTTCTCACCTTCCAGCCTGCTCTTTATCAGAGTCTAAATTAATTTAACTTTTAGTTTAAAAAGAATAGTTTCTAAGCCAAGTTAAAATTAGTATAAAGGTTTGTCTACATAGGCAAGATCTGTCTGTAAGATAGGAAGTTCTATCTGTAGTCATCTGATCCTGATCTCTCCCTTGGAATAGGCAGCATGTGAGTACTAATTGTAGTGGTGGTTTTTCTGAAGTGCACCAAGATCACTAGCATCTTTCTCACAGGGCACTGAATGATCATTAAATGCTAATGACTTTTGATTACTGCTGACCTCGGTCAATTTAGAATTAGTGACCTAGAGACGAAAACCACTGTATCTCATTACCAATTTCCTGAGCTATCTGATCTTTCCTTTGTAAGTCAGTTTTGGTAAGAGGCAGAATAGAATTAAAGTTGACCTCTGTCTTACAAAAAGGGTTGAGTGCTTTCAGGTTTGCAATATCATGTTTAGAAAGAAATAAAAAAAATGACAGCCACTAAGAAAGAATTTATTTTTTTGACCCCACAGATTATCAAGAGCAAAACTCAACATGAAATGAAATGGACAAGCTACAGTAGTAGTGATGGGGAAGAAGTACATAATTTTTCACTTGTAAATTAATAGAAAAAACAGTTTATCTCCTGTAACCTTGAGTTGGATTTCTCATTTTGTAGTTGCACGTTTTCTCATCTCGGAGTTGATTTATAGTTCTTGTTCTTACTTTGAACTAGCAAGAAGCAAATTAATGTTTATAGCATAAATTGCATATTCTGCTCCGGGATATTTTCTACCTGCAGTTCCCAAACTGTGACATTGGGGAATATGTCTCAGCAGGCTGGTAAAATCATGTATTTCATGTTGTAATGAAACGTTTCACATTATTTCTTTGCATATGCACAGAAGAGAATGTTTGTATCATAATTCACTGTAACGGGATCAAATACATTTTTCATTGTAGGTTGTTTAAGCATAAGCCTTTTTTTATGTAGTTGCGGTTTATATGGACTGTCATTTGTGAAGCAAACATGGTATTTAAATAATAATGAAAATACAAAAGAGTTCTAAACATTTTTTTTTTGTTTGCTTGCTTTAATACACTAGCTATATTTACTTTGACCCAACTGGGAACAAAACCTTTAACTTTAAGAACAAACCTCAACAGTGTAGAGGTTTTCTGTGATACTTTGTGTTTGAGGCAGAGATGTGAAGTTATTAAACCTCTTTCTGGGATTAAATTGCAAAATTTAAGCAGCTAAGCAAGACAGTAACTGGAAAAAATGGTAACGGAAAATTTTATACTTGGTGTGGGAACAGATTGATGTCAGGTCAATAGAAATCCATATTAAAGGAAGGTGGATTTTTATTTGCCAGTAAGCGTAGGGATCAGTGTTATTCTTAAATATAATATTTTATTTTGATTGCTTTGTCTCAAGAAGGATATTGCTGTAAAAAAAAAAAAATCAAAAAGGGACAATGAAAATGATTGCAGATACAAAAAGCACAAATTAAAAACGGTAAGTCTGATTTGGATGGGAGACCAATGAGAAGTGCCATGCAGAGACATAGCCTATATATTAGCAAATTAGACAAGAACAAAAGAATAAAAGACACCCAAGTACTCATTCTTTAAGCTGCTGTTTTGTGTAAGTTTGTATTTACCTGTTGACTGGGCTGCTCAGGGCTTCCTGCTTTTGTTTTCTTTCAAGCATTAAGGGCATTTAGGAAAAGAAATTTAAAAACTGTCTTAGTGGGTAATACTACACAAAATATTTAAATCCTCATACTTTAAATGCTAAGCAGAGCTAAGCAGAATATTTGCCAAGAAGTATGTTGCTAGTATAGCATAAGAGCTATAGTAAAATACAGTTCAGCTATTTTAGACTTTATTTTAAAACTTCTTGTTTTGGTTCAAGATGCAGTTCTATTCCGATGCTATTCTACTCTTTCCCAGCTCTTGGCAATTCTGGGAAAGAAACATTTTTAGTCTTCTTTTTTCCATAGAAGACCTTACTGAATAAGACTTCAGGGCCAGCTTTTCCATGCAACAGACAGAAACAGATGTAATCGTGGTTAGTTTCAGTGCTGCCAGTCAGAAACTTGTGAGAGGATGTCAGAAGATTTTGTCAACTGTGTGCATTTTTTACTTGAGGAAATAAAGAGTAAAGCTAGCAGAAGGATTGGAATGATGATTGGGAAGGATTCTTCCAAGTGACTAAATTCATAGAGAGCTAAACAGAACTAGGCTTCTCAGTTGTGTGGGTACAATTTTTTGGTTTTCTGTTTGCTTGTTTGTTTTTTGAATGTGTACATTCAATTTTTAATGACAGTTTGAAGTCAACTTAAATTCAATCAAAAGTAGCAGTGGGCAGGTAAATTTGTTAACAATAATACTATATATTTATTTTGGTTAATCGAGATGTATCATCTGAAATTTGTTTCATTGTAAGGGGAAATCCAGAATTTAAACAAAGGATGTTAATAATACATAGGCATAATAACTGCCAAGGGAGACACTTGGCAACTTTGCAAAAAAATAAATTTATGCATTTTCTTATTGCCTACTTGGAATTAATTCCATTATTCATGATCTGTACTGGGACCAGTGCCGTTTAATATTTTCATCAATGATATAGACAGCGAGATTGAGTGCAAACTCAGCAGATTTGTAGATGACACCGAGCTGAGGCGGTGCAGTTGTCGTGCCAGAAGGATAGGATGTCATTCAGAGGGACCTGGGCAAGATGGAGAAGTGGGCCTCTGTGAACCTCATGAGGTTCAACGAGGCCAAGTGCAGGGTCCAACATCTGGGTCAGGGCAATCTGCAGTTTCAGTACAGGCTAGGGGACAATGTGATTGAGAGCAGCCCTGTGGAGGGCTTCAGGGTGCTGTTTGATGAGAAGCTGAACGTGAGCTGGCAACCCTGGAAATTAAGTGATTTCTCAATTGGAAGTTTCCTTTGGAAAGGAAATTTGTATTAAAATTTGTACCAAGAGGTAAGCTATTATATGGCTCTTGTGCCAAATCTCGAAATGGTGTCAAGGTATAATATGGTCTTGAGGGATAAATGAAACTGGGATTGCAAGTATATTGCACACTGCTGGATTTGAACTGCAAAACTGATGCTTCAGTTTTTTACAATAATTAGTAAGGAGCTGACTTCCAAGGGCTTGTCTCTTGCCCCTAATGATATGAAAGGAGTATGTAATTTGCTAGGTAGTATCTCGGCCTCAGAATATAGACCGTTGCTCGTCTTTCACCTCTGGCGTTTTGGATTTGCATTAAGTGTGGAATTTCCTACACTCTTTAAGTTAAAATATTTCTGATTTGAATACTTGGTCAATAAAACGAAGATTAATGTGCCTTTGAAGAACTGTATTTTCCTTTTTCTAAGTTGTATGTATCAGGTTTGGTTCTGTTAATATATAATTAATGCAAAACAAGAATTGCTGAAGAAGATGAGGAATACATAATAATAAGCCTTCAGAAATGAATAGATCTTTGGGTGAGAGCAGGTAGATTTCCTTAATCCTCTTACTGGGGACAGACTGATTTTAACTTGAGATTTTTGACTAGTCTTTCAACAGAGTAGTTCATAGGTTGCTTTTACTGACTGCTGCGTATTGATTTGTAAATTCATTAACAGTATGTGTATAGTAAAAGAAAGCTTATGTTGTAAGAAAATTATTGGAAGTTGCTGCCAAAATGGAAAGAATAGTAAGTGCAACTAATGCTAATGCTTCAGGGTGTTTTTCCCATTTCACATGCATCTAAAGATTAGTGTAGAAGACTTAGTTTCAGAGCTAATGAAGTGTGGTGAGAGGTGGTATAAAGCTTGTAATAGGTTCGTAGTTTTTCTTAGGATCTTTTGGAGTGTGATGGGAAATCTGCTCTGTTTTCCAGTTACAGATTTTGGTGGCTGGCTTAAGAACAGGCAAAAATGGCAGGTAGGCTTTCTGTTTACTTGGGGTGGGTTTCTATCCTGCCATGCAGATACGTCTTATCTCCTAGGGGTCTGTCTAACTTCTGAATTCAGGCAGAACAAACTTCAGCTGCAGCTTCTCCCTCCCCTCCTTTCCCAAGAGAGCACAACATCAGTATGTGTTGTCTTTTGTAGAAGTCAGAGGAATGGTGGACTCCTATGGGTTCACATTTATGATTTGTCTTTCTCAGACTGAGTTGGCCAGTCAGTCTGTCTCCTGTAGCCTCCCAGTGACCTTATCTGGTGGGTGTGTATGTATAATCTTTGTATTTGTACTAGTCAAATGATTTGAAAAAATGTACAGGAACCTTGATTTTTGTATACTTTGATAGTCTATAAAATGGATTTATGGAATAAAAACCAAATCCCCATATGAATTTCCTTCTGCCAGCTCTGGTGTTGAGAAGCAGATTTTCTAAAGAATGCATGGTTTTTCTGTATATTTAAGAGGGTTTTTTAAAATCTTCCTTCTGAAATGTTTTTCCTGTATAGTGGCAAAAGAATTATTGTTGTAACTGGAAGACCTGAAAATTTACATAAGAGGAAAAAGTCATGCAAACTCAACAAACTCACATTTTGTGCTGAGAATACCTGCTGTGTCCCTGGTTTAAACTCTCAGCTGTGAGCAGTTATAAACATCCCATCTGTGGGATGAGCTTCTTCTCCTTTACCCCTTCTATTACTTCTACAGTTCAGATGACTTAGATTGTTAGTTTCCTTTCCAAATCAATCTTGTTACAGATAAAAAAGAGGAGGGAGAAGAGAGAAAACACTTTCTAGAAATTATTTATTTGGAAATTACATAACCATCCTTTCAATATATTTAGAAATATATATATTTAGTGTCTCTGCCTTTCAGCCATGCCTACTGTAGCCCACCACCATCTTTTAAATTACCAGTGAAGGAGATTTTGCACCAAGATGTTGGTTTTTTAAATGTAGCAAGCTGAAGCATGGACACGTAACCCTTCGTTTCCCCCTTCCATGAGCAATGACTTCTGAAATAGAGGACAGATGTGTGTCTGGAAATGGTATCATCTCAGACTGCTGCAGCAAAGTCCCTAGATGGCCAGCTGCCAGGGAGTTCAGTTCCAGCTTCCTATGGAGTGTCTCCTAAGGAGACGTGATAATCTTTGAAATACCTGCCCAGTTTCAGGTTTACAGATATTCTGAGATTGCGTTATAAAGCCATAGCTGTGATTCATACAGTTGTGATGGTGTTTCAATAAGTAGCCTGAGTAACATTTCTGTGCTTCACCTTAAGTCAGTGGCAGATTTCTGTCAGGGGTTTCAGCAAGGTCAGCTGTTTCTCCACCAGCCTATGATCACTTTAATTTCACTGTTGCACTCTTGTCCAGCAAAATTAATTAAGGCTAAAAGTGCGTAAATTTACTTTGGAAGTTAAGAAGATTTTTTTTTCTTCAAAACTTGAAAACAATTATAAAATCGTAATTTAATTTTGTGTGTGTGTGTGTTCCTGATATTTTAAGGTGTGAAATGCTGACACACAATACATAATATTTTTTATTTCCCTCCTTTTTTTTTAAATGGCTATGCTTGCTTGGGTTTTTTTATACACTTGACTTGCTATTAAGGAAATCTGATCTAAATTTATGTTCTGAGTAAACTAATGATTCCAAATTAGTTGTCTTTCTTACTTAAATAGTTTGGTTGGCATAGCTTATATCTTCTGTATTTTCAGAAGGTATTTGTGAATTAAATTGGAATGTGTTTGCATCTCAAGGAGTGATTTCTGCTTGAGACTTTCTAAATCATTCGATCTTTGCCATTTAATGCTTTGAAATATTGCTTAAATATATTCACTCTGGTTTGCTTTAATCTGATTGTACATCTAGAAGTTTTCTTATGATGTGTTGCAGGCACGTCTGGTATAAGCTGGCTTAATTAGCACAGCTTAGTGATTTGGGACCACTGTCAAAGGCTATTACATTATCTAGAAACATAAGGAGTTAAAGCTAAAGCTGTGACCTCATCTCTATTCATGTTACACTGGAGTAGAAGCTGCGCTGGAGGGGATTGTTTAACTGCATCGCTGTTTTTGCTGCTGCTGCTAGTTGATTGCTTTAATTTGGTTCTGATAGCTATGGTGTGCTTTTGCTGAAACAGTATAGTGGTAGGGATTTGTGGGAACACTAGAGACATATGAAATCATGCTAATATCGACTGCATCTGGAAATAACTCCCTCGAAAATACTTAGACTCAAATACATCTTTCTACCTGATTGCAACTTTTTATTACTTCCCCTGTGAAAATGTAAGCAGCATCAAGGAGAGCTGAAACACACATGCTTCTGGCCAGTAATAAGCCTATGCAACCATGCATGCCATTTATTACTTCATTAGTTAGCACTACCTATGAAATGAAGAGTGCAGTTGCTGTCACTTTAATGTCAGAGCGGCATACGTTACAATAGGTGTCACTGTGCGGCTGGGTCCAATCGTTATCGGTGACTTCAGCTATTGGCTCTGAATGCTGGCTGACTCCATCTGCAGGGCTGCAATACCTACTCTGTTCCGATCCGTTCAACACACAAGTTCAGCTCGCCGAGCAGAATAGCAGTGCTGCTGTGCGCGTTGCTCCTTTCAGAAAGCCAGTGCTACAGCCCAGTGTGTACCTTCTTCATAGAGTGTAGTGCTTCCAGGCGATTCCTGATCAGGAAATCTGGAAAGAAATAAAACTGGCAGGAATGATGGGGATGTATTTAATGATTCAAGTACTGGATCAAACTTAAAGCCAGTTTCTTACTCGGTGCACTGGAAAGGTCACCTTGTCTTGCTGGAAAAGAAGCATACTCTCAGCTCTGCTGCTCTATGTTTAACAGCTTCCACGTGCATCTCTTAATGTTCTTGGCTAGTTAGGCTATCAGGCTTTACAGACAAGTATACTCATGGTAGATGAGAAAGGAAAGAACATGAAATGTCTCACCTTCTTCTTGATGCTTCCAGAGACAGTCAAGAACAGGTCCAAGAAGAGCTCTAAGAAGGGAAATAGCAGCAGTAGCAGCAGCAGCAAATTACCTCCAGTTTGCTATGAAATCATTACCTTGAAGACCAAAAAGAAGAAGAAGATGGCTGCTGATATTTTTCCCCGAAAGAAACCAGCCAACAGTAATACAACTGCTGTCCAGCAGTACCACCAGCAAAATCTCAATAACAACAACACTATTCCAGCACCTAACTGGCAAGGACTTTATCCAACCATCAGAGAGAGGTAAGCTCAGGGCAGTTTATTTTTGCTGTTTGAATGGAATGGTGAGAAATAACAAAAGTGTTTGTAATGCTTATGTTTAGTTATTCATGTATTTGCTGAAAAAAACACAGTTTCTCTATCTCTCTCTCTCTCTTTTTTTTTTTTTTTTAATATCTTCTGTGTGTCTGTGAAAGAAGTGTTTTGGGAAGGGAAAATATTTTATTATCTCTTCCAGACAGTGCAGCTGTTTGTCTTGAGTAAATAAAAATGTTGCTGGAAGCTGCAGCATACCCATAAAGATTTGCTTTTAGACTTTAGTAGGGATATTCAGTGATACATGCTCTTTTATTCCCACTTTTTGAAAAGTTCTTATAAGTTTGGGGTTGTTTTCTTTTGTCGCAAACAGAGTCACACAGACCTCCCCCCATCTCTCCTTAATTTTTTCTTCGGTATGTTTATGTGGTGATGTGTAAAGGAGCTTGAAATAAAATGTGATCTGCTACTGTTTCCTAACATGCAACTTTAAGTTGTTGAGAAATTTTAATTTCTGATGTCTGGGGCAAGCACAGTGCTACTGGGTGCCATAAATTAACATCATTTTGCCTCTGTTTGTAGAAATGCAGTGATGTTCAACAATGACTTGATGGCAGATGTTCATTTTGTGGTCGGGCCACCAGGTGGGACACAGAGGCTGCCGGGACACAAAGTAAGCAACAGCTGCATTGTCAGCTCAAACTGGGATAGCCAGAGAGAACTCCCACAATTACACTGGGATATAGCGTGGGATACTCAGCTCTTGTTGGACAGGCATAATTTTGTATTTTGAAAGGGTGCATGCAGGGAATAATCTGTCCTTTGCTTTCTTTGTCATTTTGGTTAAACGCTTGGGCTAAGGCAGTCATTGTAAAGTTAGGAATACTGCTGCTGGTTAATATTACTGTTGAGATTTCTCTAGAAATAGTTAACTTCTGTAGTGAATGTAAGCATTTTTCGGTAGCTAATGCGTATGTGCACATGAGAATAAAAAGCAGGGAAAACATACAATTCTGTTCTTAACTTTGACTTTTTCTTACTGAAGTGTGTCTATAGTGTCTGTCAGTGAAGCCCAGTATGCTCCAAGTGCCTCTCCCACATCGTTTTTGTTCGCAGTGCTTTCAGTTTAAAGCATGAAATGAGATTTCCCTTTCTCAACAGTACGTCCTGGCTGTTGGGAGCTCTGTATTCCATGCAATGTTTTACGGAGAGCTTGCTGAGGACAAAGATGAAATCCGTATACCAGATGTTGAGCCTGCTGCTTTTCTCGCAATGCTGAAGTAAGCATCATTCTTCTGCTGGATATGTTTTTCCTTTATGATGTATACATACACCTGTAATGTCATGAAGTATTAGGCTTGTGTATAAACAGAAAGAAAACATTTGCTTAAAAACTATTACTCTTTTTATGTTTCAAGTATTTTAAATGTTTGCCTCATTTTGCTCTTCCTTTCTACTTCTAGGCATGCATATATTAGACTAATGTAGGCAGTTATAAATAATGACTTTGACAGGGGATCTTTGGGCACATTGTATACTGTAATGCCTATTGATCTGATTTGTCACTACACGTATTATACAAAGGAATGGAATTACTAAAAAGAATTGTCAGCTGTAACAAAAAAAATCTGTTCTACTTGCATACATAGTGAAAAGTTAAAAACACATAAAAACCCCTCAAAAACCAGAATTGCTGAGTTTATATATTGAGATCAATCCAGCTTTTTAATTAACTTGCTGTATGCAGGTCTTGTCTTAGAAAAACGACCCTAAGTAATTGAATATAGCCTCTGAAAATTAAATTTAGCCTCATCTATCATATTGATGTGTTTGGAAAGTGATAAAAAGAGTGTTTGCATGAATAGCAGGGGGGGGGTTTTCTGACAGGAGGGAAACCAGTCAGTTTACATGATCATTGTTTTTCTTGCAAACTGCATGAGAAAGGCTTATCTTTTCTTAAATGAGCATAATGAAGCAGCATCCCTGCTGAATTGTCCTTGAATGTATCTATAAACTCCAATTATTAAAGAGAAGTGCCATATCACAGAAATGCTGTGGCTTTGAGGGTTTGGTTTTTTTCCCCTTCAGCTTTACTAACTGCCATTGCTTTCTGATAAAGAATATACATTAGTATCTGATAGTGATCCTTTTAATATAGTGCAAATTTTTTTGTATGTAATGGTGTAATCAGTAGCTAGCAAATTATTGTATTTCATGGATTGTTTTGACTAGCTTGTGATTACAGAATGGTTTCTTGTCATCTTTTATCAGTGGCACTGTAGATGAATATTTGAAGTTGCACATAGAGTTTGTTGCATAGAGTTTTTCTAGGTTATTGCAAACATCAGAAATGTTCTGTGCGAATATCAGTAACTACTAGGAAAAGCTTAAGTCCCATAGATGTTCTAAAGACCTGGAATATAAAGTTAAGAAATTATATTATGTAAGTAGATGCGTTATGTCTCTGCTTTGGGCCGTTCTGGTTTTGTGCATGTTTTCTGCAGAGGTCAGATTCGTGCTTTACTTTCATGCAGGATTTTACAATGCACAAATTTGAGATATTTGGATTCCCTCAAACCCACTTCCTTTTTGAACAGCAAACCTATTTCACTGTGACTAAACATGATTTGCCATAGAAAAACTAAATATTCTCTGTGTTTAACATTAGAAATGCATTCAGGGAACAAACCTAGAAAAGTGAGTATACTGACATCTAGGTCTTGGCATATTATTTAGCCCATGGCAGTTTAGGAAACTATCTTTGAGAGCATGACCAGAACCATTCAATTCTTCATCTTCTCAGGTTTTATTTAAAAAAACGAAAGACCACAAAAAGTTTGTGGTCTTTATGGATGTTCAGCTAACCTTGCCAGTGCTGACTTCCACTGATGCAATGTGCCTGAACCTGCAGAGTGCTCTTCCGTCTGTGAATGCTAGGGGTGTCTGCAGCTGTGATGGTGCAGAGAAGGGGAAGGGATGTTCCTCAGCAGTGCAGCATTCCCCTCATCACAGGATCCAGTGCATGTGCTGCACTGGGCGGAGCTTGGGGGGTGCAGCCACAGTCCCCTTCGTTCTTCTCCCCTGCAACAAATCAGCACTGAGTGGTGCTTGCAACTGCTGTGAGCAGTGGATGGCAGAAGGTTCATGATGCTGTTGATACAGAAGGAAAAGACTTTTTACCAATCCCAAAGCATCCCTCTCCTTCATATACTCCTTTCCACAGTCAGGAGGGATGCATCACAATCTTTTTAAGAAAATACGTTGAGATTGTTTGGGGGTTTTGTTGATTTTGTTTAGTTTGGGTTTTTTTCTCTCGTGGACAGTGAATTCTTACAGCATAATTATTTTTTGTCTTTCACTATTTAGTTGGCCTTCTGACAACAAACATCAGACAAGGTAGTGCCAGATGTAACATATCAAATAATACCTCAACTGATAGATACTAATTATTCTCCCAGTAAAATTGCTTTGACTGTTCTCTACAGTTTTAAAAACAGGGTTAAATTCACAGTCTGGATGACACACTGAATTAGTGTCTTTAATGTATCTTATCTTCATCTTGACTGTTCATGTTAGAACCGTGATCTCATCTTATCCCAGGATGAACATGTTACTAGACCGTCAAACCCTGTGGTCTAGCAGAATTTTCTGTTTAAGGACAGGGTGAAACTGGAGTATCAGTAATTGCAGACCTACAGTCGAGGTGTATTGGCAGAGTGAGAAGTATGGAACATTGCTGACAGCGTATCTATGCTGTCTGTTGTAAATCAGTGATAGTGGTTCTTAACTTTCATGAATATTAAACTAGCAGCTTCTGTACTATTTCAGTTTAAAACAGATGTCATCATTCTCTGCTGTACTAGCAGGCAAAGAGAAGTAATAGAAGGGCAAAAACAGTTGGCAAGCAATGAGGAGAATCATAAAAATTGATAACATTGAAAATTTTGTGGATAGTAAAGGTGCTAAGCCCGTAACCAGTGATATATAGACATGCTTGTTGTTACAAATAGCTGAAACAAAGTAATAAAGTTGAGTTTGTTTTTTTTTTTTAAAAAAAGACTTGAGTCTGTGAAAGTATTCTTTTACTCTGTAACCTCTTATATTTTATTATACTGCTTGACTAGTATCTGTTGTGACCGTTTTTATAAGTGTGGCTTGGAGGATGATACCCTACACCTGCAAAAATACAAATAAAGGCATTTACAACTATAATCGGATCAGTGTAGGTACTAATTCCGCTTTATGAGCACATCTGTTCTACAAAAAATTCCTTATAGTGGGAAATCTACTAACTAGAAAATTTGAATTAGTACAAGGTCACAAACAACTTCAGCTTTACTGGAAGAAGACACTTCTATCAACCATAACCATCAAGACTTGCTTATCCCTTTGAAGAGTAAAATGGCATTTGGCATGGTTTTAGCATGTTGCATTCACTAGCTGCAAATGGGGCCCTGAAGCATGAGATATTAAAAAGAACAAACTGTAAAATGTTTCGTTTCTCTGAGCAATGAATCCCAGCAGTTTAGTCACATAAATAGAATTTCACCTTCATCTCTTCCACCACACTAGCATAGCAGTAAACCTCTCTTCCTCCTTATGCAATGAGACTGAGAAAGCACCGTGCTAGTGGAACTGGGATGTTGTAAGAATTAAGCAAAATGAAAATTAGAATTCTGTGCCTTTTCCTGTATGTGTCATTGCACTGGGTTTTTTTTAAAAAAAAAAAATGAAAGCTACTCCCCCGAAAAAAACAACAGAGACCCCAGTAGTTATGAAAGTGGCTAGCACCTGATATAATTTGATAGCATTTATCTTCTTAGACTACCTGGTTATTTCCAATAAACTTGGTTTTGTTCCTGTTTTTATATATAGACCTCAATAAATCATCGTTCACCATCATGGGACACGTGGTCCAAGTACTCTTTATAACTCGTGTTCCAGACTGTAGTGTTAGCCCAGTAATGTATCCCTTGGGGAGTTACTGCCTGGGGCAGATAACCTCTCATATGCAAGAGCGTGTGTGAAAGGAACACAGAGATGGAGAGGCGTTGTCTACATAGCATGTACTCCATATATAAAGTTCTGTTCACCTTAAAATTTAGCCTGTTCTGTTCTGTAGTCTTATATGAGTGATGAATTTGGCTTGTGCTTTCTTTCTGGGTTTAATTAATGTCTCTGAAAATACTGCTTAGTTTTAATGTGGAGCCATTTAAATATTCTTTGTTTATAATTTTGGATGTTGTTACCAAATTACATTTTTGCATTAAGCAGCAATGTTGCATGCATGTGTTTTATTTCAGATACATATACTGTGATGAAATTGATTTGGCTGCAGATACTGTACTGGCCACTCTTTATGCTGCCAAGAAGTATATCGTTCCTCATCTTGCCCGCGCCTGCGTCAACTTTCTAGAGACAAGTCTAAGTGCAAAAAATGCCTGTGTGCTGCTTTCCCAAAGCTGCTTATTCGAGGAACCTGACCTGACCCAGCGCTGTTGGGAAGTGATTGATGCCCAAGCTGAGCTAGCTTTGAAGTCTGAGGGGTTCTGTGACATTGATTTTCAGACACTTGAAAGCATTCTCCGAAGGGAGACTCTGAATGCCAAAGAAATTGTTGTTTTTGAAGCAGCTCTGAACTGGGCTGAAGTGGAGTGTCAGCGACAAGAGCTAACAGCTACCATAGAGAACAAGCGCAAAGTCCTTGGGAAGGCTCTGTACTTGATACGCATCCCTACCATGGCGCTCGATGACTTCGCGAATGGTGCTGCTCAGTCTGGGATTCTGACTCTCAACGAAACCAATGATATCTTCCTCTGGTATACAGCTGCCAAAAAGCCAGAGTTACAGTTTGTAAGCAAGCCTCGGAAAGGCCTTGTTCCTCAGCGATGCCACCGTTTCCAGTCCTGCGCTTACCGCAGCAACCAGTGGCGCTACAGGGGCCGGTGTGACAGCATCCAGTTTGCTGTCGATAAGAGAGTGTTCATTGCTGGCTTTGGGCTGTATGGCTCCAGCTGTGGATCAGCAGAGTACAGTGCCAAGATTGAACTCAAACGACAAGGAGTTATCCTAGGCCAGAACTTGAGTAAATATTTCTCAGATGGTTCCAGTAACACTTTTCCTGTGTGGTTTGAATATCCAGTGCAGATTGAGCCTGACACCTTTTACACGGCTAGCGTGATTCTGGATGGTAATGAACTCAGCTATTTTGGACAAGAAGGAATGACGGAAGTTCAGTGTGGGAAGGTGACTGTTCAGTTTCAGTGTTCTTCGGACAGTACAAATGGCACTGGGGTACAGGGAGGGCAAATTCCCGAACTCATATTTTATGCTTGAATGGAAGTGTATAGAGACAAAGCATTTTGCTATGAAAAACCTATCTGGTTCAGGCCTGCTGACGCTCAGCTTTTTATCTGCAGATATGTGATCAGTACAGGTAATAAGTAACTAAATGCTGTGAGCAAGTTACTGACCTGCTGGACTTGTAGCATTGTTGGTGATTAAGTGTAAATTTTAAACTTTAAACTGGAAGCTCTTAGGAATGGGCAAGTTTTAAAGGCTTTGTAAGGGGGGTGCCTGTTTGCTGGTGAAGCTGAGCCTTTCTTTAATGCACTTGTGAATCACCAGAGGATGTCCCCGTCTTGTATCTCAGTAAACGCTGTCTTCATTGATCCATTTTCTCATACTCAGTTTCCTGCTTTCTGCTTGTCATTATTTGGGGAAGCAGTGGTAGAAATGAAGCTGTATTTTATAGCTCTCTCTTCTGCCTGCTTTTCCAACTTAAGAGATTCCAATAATGAACAGCTTTTGATCATGGGAGCCAAAAGGAATGCTTCAGTTGTAAAAAGAAAAAACATTCTGTAAGATTCTCTCGTGGCCAGTTGTTTGGGATGGCTGCAGGGGAAGATGGTGAGAAGCAAGCAGCTTTCAGGAAGCTACATAGCGTGCTGGCCATGTCCACAGTGCACGAACATGTTTACAGTGAGCGTGGGGGACAAGGATGTGGGCTTGGCAAATTACCCTCAGAGTTCATTTTCCAGGAGTCTCACCTTGAAGGCAGGGAAGAACTTGAACGTGTTCAAATTGTAAGTGCAGCTTTCGAAACTCTACTCCCATGACCACTTAGTATTTGCTTCATTGAAATTCATTTGCTATTTAAATGGCTTTCTTTTAATCCTTGCTGAATAAATGGGAATTAATATCTATCATCCAGTGCAGGATAATTTTTGGGTTGTTTTGGTTGGGGTTTTTTTCCTCCTAAACATGGTAGAGGTAGATGATAGAGGAACAAAGGAATGTACTGATCCTGATTTGGACCTTTTTCTGTAATACGAAATTTCTTCTTTTTATTACCATACATTATCAGTGGAAATTTAAACAAAGAAGATTCCAACTCTGTATATCATCAGATAACAGTGAAGAGGAGGAAGTCTTTTCTAATGTGTTAATGTTGGATCTCTTGCAACTGCTTACGGTTACACATCAATCAGAGGATTATGTGGTACAGAACTTTTTCCTTGTCTGATTTTTTTCCCTGTTATATGTCTGTATTGGTTTTGGAAAAGTATTAAGGATTATGACTCGAGGAAGGAAACCAGTATAAATAAGAAATGCAGGTACTAACTAAACATTAAGAAACCCATCATTACCTTCGGGTGGTTGCTTCTCAGAGGTACACTGCCTATTGTAAAGCATCTCATTCGTATTCCACCTCTGAAGTGGGTTTTGTTTGTTGTGTATGTTTGAACAAAATGAGAGGACCAAATGATTCTTTAGACAGACTGAAGATTAATGTTATAGTATATCAACACATTAATGTAGCATAACCCTAAATTCACTTGTCAGTTTTGTAATAAAAATGTTTTTCTCATATGATTTCTTACTGGTTTAATACTGTTACTGTAAGAGTTTCTTGACGGTTGGATTCCTGGCCCCTGGCCCTCATAAAGTGCCAATACATCTTTTCAGTGTCCAAAATACCATCTGAAGTAAGGAAAACGAGCGTAGACATCAAACACTTTATGGCCAAAGCCCACATCTCTCTAGGTAATAAAAGGCAAACCAGGTTAAAAACTACCTTACAAGGTCTGTGCTTTTCACACATCTTAACGTTTAATGTTTTATATATATACATAATGTGTGTGTAAGCAACATTGTTTCTGAAATGTAAATACTCTCAAAATATATAGAAAAATGTTTTGATTTTTTGTAACAGATGTACATAATCCAAACTGTTAGTGAAATCTAAACAGAATGCTCCATGGAAAACTCCCAGAGAGATTTTTAAGAACTCTAGTTAATTCTGTTTAGTTCTGCAGCCTAAAATAGACAAGAGTATAATTTTGTGGACTGAAGGAAGAGTTGCTGAAGACACTGCAGAAAGGAATCCAATATTGTGATAAGGTAATGGTCATCCACTTTTAGCCATCTGAGCAGCAGTTCCATTTATTTAAATACATTTGAAAGCAGAGAAAGACACTAATCAGTTGATCAAGTTTTCTTACAGCAAGCAGTTGATGTAGATGTAATTACTCTGAGTGATGATCAGATTGACAAGTTGCTTGCAGTAGCAAGCTGCGTTCTGAGTTGTTTGGAAAAAAATCAGGTGCCTCAGCTGGTGGGACAAATAAGAGTACTGTACTGGTATAACAAGTCTTAGATTCTCACTTTTAATTTTTGTTTGTTTGTTTGTTTTACTTATTTGCAAGTAAAGGTTGACATATGTACTTCATTGACTGGCTGGAACAGAAGTTAGGAGATGTGAGTACTGTGTAGCTGTAGTGTATAGAAAAAGAGCTGTTATTTAATTATTATTTGCTACTGTTACGAGATCTTGTTGACAAAGTAGGATGAAAGCTACCTCTAGCTTAAGTCCTCTGAGTCCATTCCAGGTTTTAGGAGCTGGTGCATGTAAAGTTTTTCAATATGAATGAATAAAAGCACCTCAAAACACTTTTTGAGGCTTACAGCGTGACTTGATTCTGAGCACTGCTTGATACTAACAAGTAATACATAAGGTGACTAATACCAGTCACCTTAGAACGTCTGGACACTTAAATAGGTGTCTGAATGTGGATTTGGTTGGTTTAGCAGTATCATCCAAGCTTGAATACATTGATTGACATTTTGCAAGCATCAGCCATATCAGCCTGGAATGTAAGCATAATGTCAGTACGAGATCCTTTTGTAGATTCTGTCATAAACTGTACGTAGCCATCTTTGCTACTTGTATATTTGATTTTCCTGGTGAGCAGAATCTGTGATAGAGAGTATAATGTGATATACTTTCTGGATATCTAAAATAGTATTTAAGTAAGCATTTTAATTTCTACATACTTATTGCACTGAACTGTTTTGGTTTTTATTTGTTGTGATAAACTCAGCTAACTTCAGGTCCCAGCAGCCATTTGTGCTGCAGCAGCATTTGACCTTAGCAGGCTTACAGCATTATTTATAAAGGACAGATATATATAAATATGAAGTACCTCATATTGAATGTTATTGTACTGTACCTTTAATGTCACAGTGCAGATCTTGTTGGACTCATGAATGTGTATAATCGCGCTAAACATACAAATAAAAGTGGTTCTTAAAGGGTTGTTTCCTGCAGTATCTTTGGAGCATGAGCGTTCAAAGCCCTTACTTAGTTATCTCTTTTAGCAATTTCCGTTGTTGTACAGTTGTGCACAGATATTTATTGAGCTTGTGTATTCAAGATCTTTTGATCCCCAAAGAAGTAAAAGTCTAGAGAAAAAAACAAGGAAGAACAATGAAAATGTTAATCAGGTACATTGTAAAAAGGTTGACGATTAAGCTAATGAGCTAGAGTGAGTGAATTCATTTATGCGTTTTATGAAAGACGTTATCTACTAGCATTAATATTTTAATTTCTATTAATATTATTAAGTATGTGGAGATGAAGGAGGGAGGATCTTGTGTTTATTCTGAAAGACAGTTGTCATGGGAAAGGCCACAGTTTTCAGTCTCTGATAGATCAGAATAAAGGGCATGGTTAACGCTAAGAGGCTGTGCTGAAAAGTTAATTATTAATGTTATTCAGAATTCTGACTTTTTTTTTTTACTTAACCGTTTTCTTTCAGGAGATTTGAAACTTCATTTTAAGTACTTATATGGTCAGTGAAGCTGAAACACCACTTCATGATGTTTGTCTCCAAGGCCTTACAGGTATTACTGACCAATGGTATGAAATACTCCACAGTGCAATATAGACACATGGAAACTTAATTGGGGAAGTCTTCCCCAGTAAAAACAGTACCTTCAGACTTCATCCAAAATTCTAATTAAAGCATGTTGGCAGGCATCAAACTTGTCACTTTTGGTAAGTTGTTTCTCTAGAATTCTTACTGCAATACTTGGTACCATACTGCTACATTCTTGATCCAAATTCCCTTATGTGTCCAGTGCTTCTCATTAGTTTGGAACTGGCTATGAACAGGATCCCTCCTATGCTTTATTCTGTACTAATGGTACCGGCTCTTCAATGTGTGGTAGGTGTCAGTATAATTTGGTGCAGGAAGGACCGCAGCAGCAGCAATCTGGCTAGGTAGGTGTGTTACAGGAGATGAGTGCTGCTAGCAGCCTCAGCTCTGATAAGTGGAGGAACTAAGTGGACAAGATGAATAAAGGATGGCCTCCATTTCTGGCTGTGTGACGGAAGTGCTAGGACACTTGCTTTGGAAATTGATGTTAGGTAGAGCTGTGTCAGTCTATTTCACTGTGTTCAGTGATGCAGAGAAGCATGTGTGTATTCACACCAGAAAAAAAAAGAACTTTGAAGTGGAAGGAAAAAGGTGACATGATGTTTCTGGGTTTGAGAGGAAGAAAGCTCCAAGAGCTGCATTCAGTTGTTTTGTCTCTCAGGTAAAATCCTGCTTCGTGGAGAAGGACTTACTGTTCCCACTTAGTTGGAAAGTCCTCAGGAACTGACAGCTACTGCCTTTCAGGAAGGTAGGGTCCCATCTGAAAGGTCCCATCATGAGTGCTCAGCTGTCATGAGTAGCAATCCAAGATTTCTTGGCCTCTGATAGGCAAGGCTACTTAGCCTTCAGCCCAGGACAAGCCTTAAAGAAGTCAGGTGGGACTGCTGTAAACAGGAAGGGTTTTTTTGGACCTCACATACTCAGCACTCAATGGAAACTGAGATCCTGGGTCCAGTTCCTGGCACAGGGGTGAGAAGGAGACCAGCCCATCAGCAGTATTTGGCCACTGCAAAAAGCAGCAGCTTTTAAGCCAGACTGTTCTATCATGTTAACAAGCAATCAGTAGGAGCAGAAATACCTGCTGATTTCCTGAAGGCAATGAAAGGAGCTGCTTTCTCAAGTGGAAGTGTGACCATGTTCAAAATAAAATAAAAAATAAAGGAGTTTTGGCATGCTGCTCCATTTCCAGAGATCTGAATTTATTTTCTCCCCAAGGCTTCTTCATAAAATGAGGCCCTGGCCCAATTGAAATCGGTAGGAGTTGCCCTAGTGACCTCACTAAACCCAGGATTTTCATTTGCGGTGTTCAATTTGTGTGATTATTCCCAAAACACAACATAAAACTGCCCAAGAAAGGGAAATTAATTTTGAAATCCCACTGTAATCTGATTATCTAAAATACAGGTAAAAACCTTTCTCTTAAAGCTTACAAAACTCCTGCTCATCAAATTTTATGTGCCTGCCCTCAAGCTTTTCTACTAGTATGCTTTATTTGCAGCCATGAATCTATGGGCAGAACATTAAATCTGTATGAAGCTCTATGTAGATTTTTACAATCTGTATGGAATTCATAGCACATGAGGCTATGGATAAAGTATTTTTAAGATTAGAAAGTCTGAGTAAATTTCCCATAGTCTGTTCAGCATGAGAAACAAAACCAGCTATTCTGCTTAAAGGCACTGATATTTTTGGAACTTTCTTGAAGTCTGCCCAGCTTGTTGATACCCTCTAATTGTAGTATTTTAAAATTGGCTTTCAAGACATTTTCTACAGACAAAGAGAGTATATAAGGTCCAACACAAAAAAAACCCCAAGACTAACTCTACAACTTGGGAACCAAAAGTGGGAGGGAAAGACAGAGAAATTGTTGTAGAACATGTTCTAACCTGTCACAGTAAGACAAGGCTCAACCCTGTTGCTTCACTCAATACGAGTGGACGTGTTCAAATATAAACATTTTCTTACCCTTAGTTGGAAAATGTTGGTATGCAGGAATAAAGAGAGAATTAACAAGTTTCTTGTGAAACTGAAGAAATCTGTGACTGAAGCTTTTCAATTATTGACTGAGGCTTACAGGGGAGAGATCCCAAAGATCAAGTCGGTGCTCAAAGGAACCCATTTTTTGGTGGTGGAAGATGTGAAATCAGAAACCACAGATTCTCAACAGCCTTTCAGAAAATGATCTGTGGAATTGCTTTGAACATTGACAGCATCATAGTGAGCTGTGTGTCAACTGAGATGGGAACAATTTTGAAGGTGATCAGGGTTGATTTTCTTAATTTATTAAATAAAGAATTACAGACAGAGTCTCATTTTTTGTGTGTGTTGGACCTTGTAGTAGGCTTTCCAGTATGCACCATCCTGGACCAATAGCATTTACATTGAAATGGATACTAGCGATTGCAATTTTCTAGATCTCATTTTCAAGCTTCACAGTAGTGTCAGGTGCTATGTAGGAGGCTTCAGCATTTCAAGAACAGCCATGGCTAGTTTGGACCTAACAATGAACAAGGGCTTGCGTGAGGAGATATTTTCAGTGGTGATGCTGTGGGTAAGAACAGAGGAAGGGATTTCATTTCCCTAAGGAGGAAATGCCTTGTGTTACCTTATGCTGACAGTAGCCACATGCTGAACATCATGTCTAATTATTCAGCAGCTGTGTAGAATTGGAAAGCATAAAATGCAATGGGGGACCACTGTGTGAAAGCAGTAGTGGAAGCTACTGGCCTGTAGTGAGTAAACTGTTTTCATGAACCAAAGAACTGGGATCCTTTATCATAATCTTCTCGGTGATGGAAGGTTATAGCTGGGCTGCTGAATGGCACGTGACTGATTTCGAGAGTCTCCAGCTCTCCTCTACCCTGAGCTGCCTATTCCTGCTCTGTGCCAGAGCATGATCAAAGCCCAATGATTCCCTGTGTGCTGAGACCTTAGGGACTGGGAGCACCTGGTGGAAAGGACTGGCTGAGTGACAGTGGGACATCCCCACTTTGGTGAGCTGCTTGCATACCCTTCTGAATGTGTTGAATGCAGACCTAGCGTGGCAGGTGTATGCGTGTGGGTATGTGTATTAGCATTCCCTAGCCTCACTTTCTCCAGCCTGTTGCTGGTTGTCCTTTAAAGGGACAATGAGCATTAATTCACTTTAGTGTAGGGTATAGGAATTGCGATTCTGTGAAGGCTAATTCATGCTTCTGTCTTCACAAAGTCAACAGTCTCAGAGGACTCGGGAGTGAGGTGGGGCAGGACTCACATCGGCCTTAAAAGCATGCATGGAAATGTCTGCTTTCTTCTCTAATATCTTGTCCTGGAGCTGGAACTTGGCATGTCTGGCTTGTTTCTTCAGTGGCATACTATTATGAGTAAAATAACCAACGAAATGTATTTAGCGTAGAAATACTATCACAGTATCATAAGGTTGGAAAAGACCTTTGAGATCATCGAGTCCAATCTATGACCCAACACCTACACCTACTCCTACTTGTCAACTACACCATGGCACTAAGTGGCTCATCCAAATTCTCTTTGAACACCTCCAGGGATGGTGACTCCACCACCTCCCTAGGCAGCACATTCCAATGAACAATTACCCTCTCAGTGAAGAATTTCTTCCTAATGTCAATCCTAAACCTCCCCTGGCGAAGCTTGAGACTGTGTCCTCTCGTTCTGTCACTGGTCACCTGAGAGAAGAGTCCAACTCCTGCCTCACTACATCCTCCCTTTAGGTAGTTGTAGAGAGCAATAAGGTCTCCCTTGAGCCTCCTCTTCTCCAGGCTAAACAACCCCAGCTCCCTCAGTCGCTCCTCATAGGGCTTGTGCTCCAGCCCCTTCACCATCCTCGTTGCTCTCCTCTGGGGACACTCCAGCATCTCAACATCCTTCTTAAACTGAGGGGCCCAGAACTGGACACAGCACTCAAGGTGCGGCCTGACCAGTGCCGAGTATAAGGGGATGATGACCTCTCTAGTCCTGCTGGCCACGCTGTTCCTGATGCAGGCCAAGATACCATTGGCCTTCTTTGCCACTTGAGCACACTGCTGGCTCATGTTGAGTTTCCGGTCCACCAGCACTCCCAAGTCCCTTTCCACCTGACTACTCTCCAGCCACTCTGCACCCAGTCTAGAGCTCTGCATGGGGTTGTTGTGTCCAAAGTGTAGAACCCAGCATTTGGACTTGTTAAGCCTCATGCTATTGGAGTCAGCCCATCTCTCCAGCCTGTCAAGGTCCCTCTGTAGGGCCCTCCTACCTTCTAGCAGATCGACACTTCCTCCCAGCTTGGTGTCATCTGCGAACTTGCTGATGAAGGACTCGATCCCCTCATCCAGATCATCAATAAAGATATTAAACAGGATCGGGCCCAGCACCGAACCCTAGGGAACACCACTAGTGACCGGCCGCCAGCTGGATGGGACACCATTCACTACCACCCTTTGGACTCAGCCATCCAACCAATTCCTAACCCAGCCCGTCCATGCCACGGGCTGCCAGCTTGTCCAGTAGTATACTATGGGAGACAGTGTCAAAGGCCTTGCTGAAGTCCAGGTACACCACATCCACAGCATTCCTCTCACCCACCAGGCGAGTCACATGGTCGTAAAAAGAAATCAGGTTTGTCAGGCAGGACCTGCCTCTCCTAAAACCATGCTGGCTGGGCCTGATCTCTCCCTCATTCTGCAGGTGCCGCATGATCACACCCAGGATTATCCGTTCCATAATTTTGCCTGGACCCAAGGTCAGGCTGACAGGTCTGTAGTTACCTGGATCGTCCCTATGGCCCTTCTTGTGGATGGGCGTCACGTTGGCCAACTTCCAGTCATCTGGGACCGACCTCTCCAGTGAGCCAGGACTGCTGATAAATGATGGAAAGCGGCTTAGCAAGCTCGTCCGCCAGCTCTCTCATCACCCTAGGATGGATTCCATCAGGCCCCATAGACTTATGAGGATCCAAGTGGCTCAGCAGGTCTCTAACTTCTTCCTCCTGTATGACAGGGGGACTGTATTGCACCCCGCCCCTATCCACCGCTTCAGTAGACCAGTTGTCCAGAGAACAATTTGCCTTACTGTTGAAAACCGAGGTGAAGAAGGCATTAAGCACCTCAGCCTTTTCCTCATCTTTAGTTACTATATTTCCCTCAGTGATCAATAAGGATTGAAGGTTGTTGCTGCCCTTTTTTCTGCCGTTAATATATTTGAAAAAGCTCTTCTTGTTGTCCTTAACACAAGTGGCCGATTTAAGCTCCAGCTGGGCTTTTGCCTCGCTAATTTTCTTCCTACACAACTTGACAATATTTTTGAACACAACCTGACGCACCTGCCCTTCTTTCCAAAGGCGATACACCCTCTTTTTTTCACTGAGCTCCTTCAAAAGCTCCTTACTCATCCAGGCCGGCCGTCTGCCCCTGCGGCTCATCTTAGAGCACATCGGGATAGCCTGCTCCTGCGCCTTGAAGACTTCATTCTTAAAAGTACGTCCAGCCTTCCTGGACCCCCTTGCTTTTAAGAACTATCTCTCAGGGTACTCTCCTTACTAGTTCCTTATATAACTTGAAATCAACACACCGAAACTCCAACATGGTAGTCCTGGTTTTGCTCTTCCTTGTTCCATTGTTAATGGAAAACTCAATTATCTTGTGGTCACTGCAGCCCAGACAGCCTCCAACCACAATATGACCCACCAGCCCTTCTCTATTGGTAAACAGCAAGTCAAGGAGAGCCTCACCCCTGGTAGGCTCACTCACCAGCTGTGACAAGAAGCAGTCCTCAATACACTCCAAGAACCTCTTGGTCTGCCTCCTCTCGGCTGTGTTAAGTTCCCAGCAGATATCTGGGAGATTAAAGTCTCCTAGAAGAACAAAGGCAGACGATCTTGAGGCAACTTCCAGTTGCTTAGACAATAAAAGATCCACCTCTTCCTCCTGGTCGGGCGGTCTGTAACACACTCCAACCAGGATGTTGGTCTTGCTTGCCCCTCTTACTCTTACCCATAGACTCTCAATCTGATCGTCCCTGATCTCAAGTTCTACAGCGTCAAGGGTTTCCTTGGCGTACAGGGCCACCCCTCCACCTCTTCCCTCTTGCCTGTCTCTCCTGAAGAGTAAATCCAGCAGAACTTCCAGAGCATAGAGATAGCACAATATAAAGGCATTTCCAGGTGTGAGGACATTGCCCTTTGGTTGCAGGCTTAAGCCAAGGTGTGATGTGTTCTTGCTTTTCTTTCTACCCACCAGGGCACGCTAGTAGTGGTATTTGCATCAGATGCATTAGTGTTTAGGGAGAAGTGCCGCTGAGGAAGAGAAATTAAGGTCAGAGATCTGGAATACAGAGAAAAAGTATCTAATCAGATGTAACAGTTCTCATCAGGCACAGACAATAGACAATAAACTGGCTTCAGGAGAACTATTCAACCATCACGGGAGCCAAATCAACAGACAAAAGGTAAGCATATAGTCATGATAACTATTTAAATTATTTTTAAAAGTCACTTCTGCTTGAGACTTTCCTAGACCCTACAAAGAGAGAAGTTATTTTCCTGCCTTAGAATAAAGCCTATACATATTTTTGCTTTTGTCCTCCATGTTTCACATAGTTTTTTCACAATATATAGTAAGCAAGCTTTCTTCTTCCTCAGTGCTAGGGCATAAGCAGGCTGGCTGACCCTGCGTACTACAACAATTTTCGGTTATAACCTGTAGTTGTCCTGTGAAGCAGTCTCCTTCACTCTTCTGTATGCAGTCTTTGTTGGTTTGTAGTAAGATGGCAAAGACCTGGCAGAAAGCACAAGTCCCAAGACACAGCTGGGAGAGAAAGCTTTCCTTACACCCCCATTGTGTTTCCAAGGATGGCCATATGCTTTATTCACTTATCAAATACTCAACTTGATGTGAATCAGGCTTGGGGTCAACATGATGCTTTTCTGATGAATTAGCTGGGGCGCACTGGACAGCTTTTGAGAGTTCTGTGATTTCTGTGTCACCTTTCTGCAAGCTGTGAGGGGGATGGATGATCCCAGATCTGGCATAAAGCCTGCCAATATTTTGAATAAATATGAACTGACAGTGAGTTCATACAGGGTCAGTGTTTTATGGCATTTCTGAGCAGTGGTATTAGGAGCTTTAAAAATCATTCAAGTACAAGGTAAGATTAAAAGTTGGGGTTCCTACCAGGTTGTGGTAGTAATTTTTGTTCCCATTTTACAAGCAGAACTCTGCAACAGTGTGGTAGCAGTTATCATGGGGTATCGCTGGGGTACTGCGAAAAGGCAGTCACTTAGAACTGAAGCTCTAAAGGCAAGTTGTGGAATGATCAGTAAAATCAGCTGGAAGGTACTGTGTTGTTTTGGTTCCTTTGTAGCATTTTCCAATAACGCAGTCTACGCTGGCAGGCTTGTTGTCCCTGGTTGAAGATGGATTTTCATGTAATGAAATGTGACTTCCAAGGGCCGAGAACAAACACCTACTGTTTCCCACCTAGGAAAGCTGGCATTCGGCACTCCATGTCTGCCTTTGTATGAAGGAGAGGGTATTTTTCAGCACTGCCAAAAAAGCAATATTAATTGAACTAAAGCTTGGAACGAAATGTAAGTGTGACGATCTGGGAGGAAGGCTTACAGAATGAAATTTTAAAATATGCAACACAGGAAGGTACTAGTAATTAGGTTACGATAGGATTGATGAATTAGTAAAGATAGTCTATCCATAATTTTGATGACCTGGGACAGATAGAGGAGAGAGGGAGATGGGTCTAGAAAAGGTATAGTCAGGCCAAGATTAGGACACTTCAAAGGAAAAATTCAGCCAAGTTAAGGGAAAAGAAATCTCCTACCCTTGGTTCTGCCATTTGTCATGCTCCTCAAGTGATTGTGCAGCTGAAGAGATTTTGCTGAGCTCCTCTTAGGATACCTTAGTTAGAGAAATGAATTACCCCAGAAGGCCAGAATGAGGTCTGTCAAAGGTCATTATCAGAACTGGTTTCTCATCAATACACCACTTGATTGAAGGAAAAGACTCAAAATTGCAGGGCTTTGATTGCTGAGGGGGAAGCTTTTAACTGCTTCCTGCTGTTCTGTCATTTTGTGCTAACCCCAAATGGCCCTGTTAAATTGATGTCCTGTTTCCCATTCACTGCCCACAAATCACTCTGCTCCTGTTAATACAGGAAACATTTGCACACGATAGGAATTGGAGTGGCTAAACAGTAAATCTTAAAGCCAGTAAAGAACTCAAAACTTATACCTAGTGATCAAGGTGTTGATATTCCTCCACTGCCCCCAGCACTTCATAATATTCAGTTGCGAACTTCATTAAAAAATACAGCACCTCTTGTCTACCTTAAGAGCATCTTTGCACAAACACTGGTCCCAAACAATGCAATGCGAGTCAATCGGAGTTCTGTGTAATTTCTCGCAGCTCTTCAGAAGATTAAACAAAGGCTGGGAATGATGCAGCTGTTGATACAATGGGGCGTCATCCCTGGCACTGACTGTTGTTGCTGTGGGTTAGGTAAGCAATAAAAACCAGCACAACAGCTTTGTCTTCTCAGGACAGAAATCCTGTGAGGGGGTACTTGCAGACTGGAAGCATTTTGGCCTGAAGAGGAGCTGGTGGCTGAGCCCCAGAGGGATTTTTCTTCACTTTGATGGATGTCTGAATTTACAGTCTTACAGATTTGTGCATGCATACACTCTTCCATTCCAAATTGAGTCATGCCTCAGGACCTTCCATTGACAGCATTTTACTAAAATCCACTTTTGCTGTCAAATTAAAGTAAAAGATGCTGACTGTGCACTGGGGTGATACGTGGTCCCCTTTTACACCTGCTCTGCTACAGAGTTCCCCCAGCACAGGCAGAAGTGCTTCCGAAAACAAATCTAGGTAGCACAGGAATACTCAAATAGTGGTCTCTTTGATACAAGAGGAGAAGACCAAGTGATGGAGTACCTTGTAATCTATGGTGTTTGCTGTGAGCAAACAAGAAAATAATTAACCCTTTTTCTTCTGGCCTTCAGAGAGAACCATTCCCTTCACACCTCCATATCTGTTTCCCCTGCTGCAAAAATGGAAGGATGAAGTCAAACACCTCTGCAAAGTGCTTTGATATCTGCTGATCAAAACTGCTCTATAGGCAGCAGTATCAGGACAAGCACAGCAAAGCCTCACTTCCCTCAGGCAGCCGAGATTGCTGGTGCGCTCTGCCATTGAAAGATTTCCAATACCCTTAAATGTCACTAAACTAAGAGAAGGAGCATTACTGAAAATGATGAAAAGGATGAAAGTGGCCTTAGATGTAAATCCTTTCTAAAAATCTTTGTAATCCTCAACTGCTTTAGTTCCAACAGATCTTGCCATAAAATGAACTGCCAGCCAAAGGTAAATATAAATGCAAACTATCCCCAAAGCAAACAAGTTACTAGTTTTAAGACAAATCCATTTAAATAATGTGAAAAAATATTAAAGAAACGGAATCTATTCAGCTTTATGTTTAAAGATGAATTAATGCAAATATCACAGGTTTATCCTACATGACTCCCTTGAGAAGAGTCACTAGGGAAGCAATTTGTTTCTTGTTAGCTAAGACAGGGAGCTTTGAAGTTAGTGAGTTGTCTGTCTCTGTGAGTAGCCCATTTAATCTTGAAGAAAAGCCTCAAATCTAAGTCGGAGTGAGTTGTTAACTACTTGTGTGTCTGTGTATTATTTAAAGCTCTGTCAAGAAGAGGTCTTTGGCATGCCACCAAATAAGGGACACTGGAAATGGCACAAAGAATTTCTGGAAGAAATTTTTTATTGGCTATTAACAATGGACAGCAGCCCTGAAGGGTGATCATCATGAGGGCCTCTATTATGCCATTTTTTAAAAACAAACAAACAAACAAACAAAACAGATTACTACTAAGCAAAGGGCTCTCATCAATTGCTTTTTGATGGTAGCAGGTGAGGACAATTTCAGTTTGTTACTGGGAAAGTCTGTCAAAGTGGCTTTTTTCCTCCAAAGATGGTCTCCATGGTTTTAGGGATGTTCACAAACTCCTCCTTTGAAATTGTTTCTAGAGCCGCGCTGTAACTGGATTAGGTAAATGACCTAGATTTAATTTCCTTTAACTTCTGCTTGAAATAATTTGCTAATTCCATGTATAGGATCACTCTATGATAAGTTTGTTGGCACAACTGTGTAGGCAATGAGTTGTGACTAGTCAGGTGATGGGAGCAGGCGCCTCTTACAGGCTGTTTCCCTGCACAGAGAAGTCTAAAAGCTGTTGTCTGAAACTCCAGAGCCATTGCGTTCATAGCAGACTCCTCTTTCATCCCAGAACTGTTTTTCAGAAGCCAATTTTTCTCCTCTTTAATTACCAGTGAGACCCTGAGCTCTCAATCAGCACAGTTCCACTGAGCTGGTATACATGAGCTTTACCCAGTGTCAGCTTTTAGCCTAAAGACACCAGCCTTGGGATATCAGCTGCAAAGAAAATCTGTGCAATGTGAACAGCCTATAAAGAAATACAAGGAGGTCAGTATGCATCTGAAGATAGCTCGAAACAATAGCTAGAGGGGGAATATAAACTGCTTACTGCCATTGGATTTGCACTGAAATCTACTGATGCAAAATTCATAGCCAACATGAATTAATTTGCTCCTGATCATTTCTTACAAAAACTCCAGCTTCTCCCCCCTTCCCCTAATGATTTCAATTCAACAGCTGTGGATTTGCAAACAAACTGCCGCAGCAGAGTAGACATTTATGTTTTGAAACAGCAGTAAAAAACTGAATTGAATTGCCTTTGAAATTTTAATGTTGCTGCCAGTTTACACAGAATTAAACTTGTCGTGTTTTTATGGACTGTACTTAATCTTTGACCATTTTTCATCTCATTGTATGTAAGGGAGAAGTATTAGCTCTGTTTTACAGATGGAGACATGAGTCACGGGACATCTGAGACAGTCCTGGAAGTGACTGCTGTGTAGCACAGTCACAAGAAGGCACACTCACCTTTTTGTATTGGTTGGATCAGCTGCAAGATCTCAAATTGGTTTTCCTGGTGTGTCGCAGAGTTCAGGTCAAGTTCTCATTGGGGCCAGGCAGTAAGTGAGATGTGCAATGTTTCTTCTGGCTTGCAGCAGCACCTCAGTAGGAGAGGAGAGTGGGGCATTGCTGTTTCAGAGGATGTCGTCCCTGTTCCTCCTCTGAAGGATGGGCAGAGGTCTGTAGTTGAGTTAATGGCTTCTGCAAATGCACTATAAAGTCAGTTTATGTAATGACCTGGAATTTATATCTTTGCTCATGAAACAGGAGCTGGTGGCTGTTTTAATGACTAGCATGTAGTGTAAATACTTTACTGAGCTAAATCTTTTCCTCAGACAGTCCTCACATACTGGCTAAGTCAAGGAGAATCGGGCTGGTATCCAAGGACAGAAGATGGTTGCTTGTCTATTTAGCATACAATGAAACCTTTACGAATAAGATGCAAGGAGAGTAAATAAGCTTATTTACCATGTGGAAGAGAACTAATTTACAGAGTTAGCTGCAAAATGACTAATTAAGGGCTGCAGTCAATTGCCCCTCCCCAAATCACAGGGTCATTGCGCACCTGCCTGCTTTTCCCTCATCAACCAAGGAGTGAACCTTAGGAAATACGGTAAATGGACAACTCTGCAGCAAGACAGCCTAATCCAATGTACTCTGTTTATAAGTTGGTTTTTGTCTGCGGAGCTGAAGGTGTGAATGGTGATATTTGTGTAAAGAACTGCAGTAGGAAAAAGAAGGCTGTAAGAATATTCCTTATCAAAAAAGAACCAGGATTAAATAGTTAATAATGTTTGCCATACAAACTGCTAAAACAAGACAGAAGGAAATAAGTTAAAAAGGTATTTTACTGATACAGAAATTTTTTTCTTCCCCACCGCCCTTGCTTTTCATTAAAGCCTGCCTTACGTAAGCAGCTAGTGTAGCAAAGCATCCTGGCTCTAAATTCTGGCTTTGTTGGCTTCTTTGGTGATGTTAGCTCTCAGCGCTATTGCAAGAGAACTAGCTGGATGCAGTATTGAATTCTGGTGAGCTAAAAGGAAATCTGTGGCCTCTGGCTGTGAAGGTTGCAAGGATGGGGATGAGAAAGCATGGAATTTCAATGGTTTCACATGTGTACAGGACATGAGCAAAAATGAGGGCTGGCTCTTCTCAGGCTAATTGCAATGAATTAATGCAGAGGAAGATCACCTGCAAACAGAATTAGAGTTCAGGAGGAGACATAATATCATACAGGATCTTATATTCCAGGAATAGGATATCAGATGTAATGGGGCTGGTTCAGGACCAAAAACAAACTAGAGAGCCTCAGACCAATGGGTCTAATACAAATTGTCGCTATAGACTGAAGGCTAATTCAGATTTAGAAATCTGTGTAGCATGAATTTTGTGGTTACCTTTTACCTTTTACTAGAGAGCTGTTACATTAGTACTGTAAACCAAGCACTGTACAAACTAGATGGGAAAAGTGAGCTCATTTCTTTCAGCTAAAAGTGATCCCTCAGAAAGATGATGGGAACTGTGAGTGACACAGGACCACAGCCAGGTGGAAGGCCTTGTTACCCAAAGCAGCACATTCTGTATATATGGCCTGCACAGCAGAATTGAAAATACATCAGGTCTAAGGCCTTAACAAGCAGTTTCCAAAAAAGACATGTGGCAAAAAGAGCTCAACACAACAGGCAGATCCTGCTGGCCCAAGTGGCTGCAAGCCAGGAGTACAGGGAATGTGGGTCTGCATTTCTGCTGGAAAGTGATAAATAAAGGAAGAGTGGGAAAGGGGGAAGTCACGAAATAGCCAGAATTTTAATGTTTCTCAGGATTTAAAGCCAATCACAAGCTAAGTTTACCCTCATGATTCTTCCTCCCACCCCACACCTCCAGGATCTTCTATTTTATAGCTTACCAAATTCCTATTCTTTTCACGAGCATGATGTACGTGAATGGAGCAGTCCAATACCTCAGTGGCCTCAGAAGTGTTTTTGCATTGCTTCTCATTCCAATAAATTAAAGCATTCAGAATTATGGACTGCATATCCAATAAAAGTGCTATGGTAGGAAAGAGGGGCTGTTTATGCATTTTTACAGCTGTGAATTTCCTGGATAACATTCCTGCTGACTGGAGTGCCTTGCAGCAGTTATGTAATTGCAAGTAAAAATTTCACTGGTTTGCCAAATTAGTGAACCACAAGGGTTTGCTTACTGAAGTACCAGAGGGAAGAAACTGGAAGGGAGACATAAAGGCAAGAGACTGTATAAACTGTTGGGCTGTGATCAGCATTTTGATCATTTTAGGAGTTTGTCAAAGGAGGGAGGGGGAAGGTTGTGTGGTGAGAGATGGGTGAATAATTAACCATGTTTAATTTAGTCAAGGAATTTTGCTGATTGGGGATTATCAACAAATGGATTCATGTATGTGTCATATGTTATTCAACAGCACTTTTCATTGAATAATTTTTGAGTTGTAGCTTTATCCTGAGGAGTTCATTTCGGTATTGGGTAATTAAATACTGGGAAAGAAGTGAGAATACTAGCACACCAAAAAGTAATCACATAAGTGGTGCATGTATAGCCTCATTGACTTCTTAAAGTGTAAGACAAGGAAAGTTTGTTTGATTTGATCTTTCATCACCTCTGAAGAGGTCACTTTAAATCTTGAAAGCAATGAAATTAATTACCCAGTCCTGTCATCACTGTATAAACCCAGCTTTTGGGGATCTAAATACCCACCTGCCTGTTCATGACTTTCTGCAAGTCCTGTGTAGACAGTGAAGCCTGTTTCTTTGACTGTTACTCATACTTTTCTCCCATCCCTTCATTAAACTGCTGTGCTTCTCCTAGATTACATCAGAGTTTAATCAAAAAGAGCAGTTTCCTGCAATATGCTTGCAATGCAGCCTAAGCATCATTCTTGAATTTAAAGATCTTAGTAATTATCTTTGGTATTTATTTCCAAGGGTCTCAGTACAATGCTGATATTCTTTAACCTCCCCTCCTTGTATAACCTTTGGTAGATCAATTGCTTAGAGAAGTTTTGTTATTTCCCATCTTACAGCTAAAACTCATTTGAATGAAAACAATCACTTGTGATCACAAAGCAAATCTCGAGAGATGTGCATACCCAAAACTGCAATAGTAGGTAGGGGAATTCATGCTCCAAAGACCTTACAGTATCTCTATCTACAGATCTAGTGTCATATCAAAATACAAAATGTAGTGATCTGCAGATGCTATTGATGAAGTAAAACTGCAAGTCAAAAAAAAAATAAAAATAAAGGAGTACATATTGTTTAGATGAAAGATTTTACAGGACAAAATGTGGATTTTTAAGTACCAACTTTTGTCATGACAGGTCAGTGGCATTTTTCCTGTTTAATTTGCATTGGCACCCACAAGAAATCTCTAGGACAGCTCCATGGAGCCCTCAAGCCAGGGCAAAAAATTGTCCCAAATTGACAGTACTTAGCTTTGCTTTGTTTTGTTAGTAGTTAAATATATGATGCAACCATTCATAGAATCATAGAATCACTAGGTTGGAAGAGACCTCTGAGATCACTGAGTCCTACCGTGCCTGTCTCCTTACTAAACCACGTCCCTAAGAAACTTATCCACCTGTTTTTTAAACACCTCCAGGGATGGTGACCCCACCACCTCCCTGGGCACCTGTTCCAATCCCTGACCACTCTTTCAGTAAAGGAATTCTTCCTAATGTCCAGTCTAAACCTCCCCTGGTGCAACTTGTGGCCATTTCCTCTCATCCTATCGCTGTCACTTGTAAGAAGAGACCAGCACCCACCCCATCACAACCTCCTTTCAGGCAGTTGTAGGCAGTGATGAAGTCTCCCCTCAGCCTCCTCTTCTCTGAGCTAAACAACCCCAGTTCCCTCAGCTGCTCCTCGTAGGACTTGTTCTCCAGCCCCCTCACCAGCCTCGTTGCCTTCTCTGCACACGCTCCAGCACCTCAATGTCCTTCCTGTAGTGAGGGGCCCAAAACTGAACCCAACACTCGAGGTGTGGCCTCACCAGTGCTGAGCACAGGGGCACAATCACCTCCCTGCTCCTGCTGGCCACGCTGTGTCTGACACAGGCCAAGATGTCATTGGCCCCCTTGGCCACCTGCGCCACTGCTGGCTCATGTTCAGCCGCTGTCAACCAACACCCCCAGGTCCTTCTCTGCCAGGCAGCTCTCCAGCCACTCCTCCCCAAGCCTGTAACGCTGCACGGGGTTGTTGTGTCCCAAGTGCAGGACTCTGCACTTGGCATTGTGTAACCTCATCCCGTTGGTCTCAGCCCATCGATCCAGCCTGTTCGGATCCCTCTGCAGAGCTTCCCTTCCTTCAAGCAGATCCACACTTGCACCCAGCTTGGTGTCATTTGTAAACTTGCTAAGGGTGCACTCAATGCCTTTGTCGAGATCATTGATAAAGATGTTAGACAAGACTGGACTGAGCACTGAACACTGGGGAACACCACTGGTGACTGGTTTCCAACTGGATTTACTTCCATTTACTACAACCCCTTCATGAAGGGAGAAGTTTAAAATAAAATAGAATTTTGTATTCTAATCTTATAGTGCCATTTAGCTTTCTCCTGTGGAGTTCACACTCCAAGTAACACAATTGGCCTTTCAGAAGAACATGTGCTCTACTTAGCTTCTGTGCATGTGCTTGTAGCTCGCAAGCAGATTGCTAATGTTCTTTTTTGGTTTGTTTCAGTGCTTTCTGTTAGCAGGTGATGCTCATGACAATTTGATTACTTGGAGTCTGAGCTGAAAATGCCCAACTAAAGAGATCAAGTTTAAACAGCAGCATATTAAAATAACTAAATCAGGTGTCTCCGTTTAAATGAAAACGAAGATGCGTATTAGAAATTAAGAGACTTTAATCCAGAAAATGTATAGGAAAGGATAACAGTTCTTAACTACAAATATATATATATCCAAACCCAGAACAGAACGAACAGCAACCATAACCAAAACCTTTAAACTAATTAAGTTCTATCCCTGCTCCTTTTGTTGCAGTTGCATTTATGCATTACAGGATGCGATGTCGCACCTGGGAAGCAGTGGCTGCAAAAGTCACCTGCAGGCTCCAAGGAGACAATTTCCCATCCTTTTGTCCAAAAGCATTGGGGGAAGTGTGGGGATGGGGGGGTAGGATAGCAAGTCCTCTGCAAGTGATGCTGGCCCCCAGCAAACCCAGGTAGTGATGATCGCTCTCTCCCTGAAGGACAGTGCAGGGCATGTGGAGCTGGGGCTGAGTCAAAGAAGCTCCCGCGCACCACAGCCACCGAGCAGAATTGGTGCCAACCAGAAGAAACCTCTCCCCCCTCCCCCTCACCTCTGCACAGCCATCAAGTTGGAACTCAGAACAATCAAACCACCCTGAGTCCTAAACCCCCCAGTGTTGGCAAGGGAGAGAAAAATTCCCTGAAAGATTTTGAAACTATAACATCAGGTTTTTTGTGAAGAATACAATTTGTTGTTCCCTTGTTGCTGAAATGCAAAGGTATTTTTAATAACTTGAGTTTTTTCTAATAATCTTCATAATCTTCACCAGGGAGTGAATTTGTGGCTGCAGTGTGTATGACAGGGAGAAAAGCAAAGCTGCTTGACAGAATATCAAGGGTTTCTGCCACTGAAGTTTTATGCAACCATTGATAGATCTTTGATATTTGAAACAATGATGAAAAATTATTCTCAGCTATGAAATCAAAATTAATCAAACTGTTGCAAGTTGCCAGTTTTTTTTCTTAATCTGAAAACATGACCTAGCCCTACACAGTTCAGTTACCAAACTCAAGTGTTCTATCAGGACTGAAAAATAACAGAAAGCCAGAAAGGGTAAATGTATTTCATACTTCACAAATGTATGCTGGAGGTGGGAAGGAGAGAATGCTGAGAAATAAAATAAAGCACGTCAGTGCCCAAGCACCTCGTTCTGATTGTCATTGTATAATGCATGTAACAGACTGTACCTGCCTTTGGATTTCCAAGGGGAGTGTCGAGTAAGTGAAATGGAAGCTAAATATTTCCATAGGCTTTTGTTCCCCAGTAATACCACTGCAGGTAATTTTGCTAGCTGTACCTAAAGCTATCCTTAAAGCTGAATGCTGAGAAACAGAAGTTTGGAGGTGCTTTGGCTTGTTATCTCTACCAAAATCTCATTTTAATGAATATTTTGTTAGCTACTTCCACACCTGGTCTCTCCCATGCAGAGGCCTCCACAATGTACCAAAGAAAAGAAAAGAACCAAGTTGTGAGCAAGTAGAAATATGAAGCTTGAATTATCATCATCATCACCTCTGTTTGTGTCATGTAAGATATGCATACATGAAAGAGGTTGCATACAGCTGCTGCTGCGAGCAGTCCTGAAAGTGCCCAGAGTCAGGCCATCTGGTCTGCGTGGCTACGAGCCTGTGGCACGATGGGCTGCACTACTGGGGCTGCTGAAGGAGTCCTGTGAAGGAGTCCTCAGGCCTGGAGGGGGAGAAGACAGATTGGTGCCAGCATGTTAGGACTGAAGCGCATTGACCTTCTGCTGATGTGTGGAAAAGCTGAATCACTCAGCACCTTACTGTTCTGTGAGGCTACTTGTGTTGTTCATTTTGAGGCATCATACGACAAGAAACCCCCTCTCGCTAGCTGTGGCAAGGAGACTTTATCTAGACAACATCCATTTTATATTGCAGATAATTTTTTTCAGTGAATGTTTCCAGAGGGAAACAAGAGACATGGCCTGGCTACTACATGCCTCGGATATGAGGGAGAGGTCCCAGCACCCTATTGCCTTCAGTGATCTCGCTGCAAGGGCTCTTTCCCTCCTCAGGCTGCACGCTGATTGGCCAGAAATCCAGCTGGAAAACGGTCACGAGCAGTGTTCCCCAGGGTTCAGAGCTCAGTCCAGTCTTGTTTAACATCTTTATAAATGATCTTGATGAAGGGATTGAGTGCACCCTCAGCAAGTTTGTGGATGACACCAAGCTGGGTGCAAGTGTGGATCTGCTTGAAGGGAGGGAAGCTCTGCAGAGGGATCCGAACAGGCTGGATCGATGGGCTGAGACCAACGGGATGAGGTTCAACAAGGCCAAGTGCAGAGTCCTGCACTTGGGTCACAACATCCCCGTGCAGCGTTACAGGCTTGGGGAAGAGTGGCTGGAGAGCTGCCTGGCAGAGAAGGACCTGGGGGTGTTGGCTGACAGCCGGCTGAACATGAGCCAGCAGTGACCCAGGTGGCCAAGAGGGCCAATGGCATCTTGGCCTGTATCAGACACAGCGTGGCCAGCAGGACAGGGAGGGGATTGTGCCCCTGTGCTCAGCGCTGGTGAGGCCACACCTCGAGTGCTGGGTTCAGTTTTGGGCCCCTCACAAGAAGGACATTGAGGGGCTGGAGTGTGTGCAGAGAAGGCAACGAGGCTGGTGAGGGGGCTGGAGAGCAAGTCCTACGAGGAGAGACTGAGGGAACTGGGGTTGTTTAGCTTGGAGAAGAGGAGGCTGAGGGGAGACCTCATCACTGTCTACAACTGCCTGAAAGGAGGTTGTGATGGGGTGGGTGCTGGTTTCTTCCCACAAGTGACAGCGATAGGATGAGAGGAAACAGCCGCAAGTTGCACCAGGGGAGGTTTAGACTGGACATTAGGAAGATTTTCTTCACTGAAAGAGTGGTCAGGGATTAGAACAGGTGCCCAGGGAGGTGGTGGAGTCACCATCCCTGGAGGTGTTTAAAAGACAGGTGGATGAGTTTCTTAGGGACATGGTTTAGTAAGGAGACAGCATGGTTGGACTTGGTGATCTCAAAGGTCTCTTCCAACCTAGTGATTCTATGATTCTAGAAGCTGGTAGGAATCAGATTCTCCCCTCCAAAGGTCTATTTTCTTCTCATTGATGAATGTTTCTGATCTCAGCTGTTTGCTTAGCGAAGTTGTTTTCTAGTATCTTGATTATAGTTTGAAGCTTAGTATACATTAGTGTTAGTATACGTGCACACAGTCAGCCTCAAATACATGGGAACCTTTCAGTGATTATTTTAATTTTGAGGAAACGCTATTCAGCCATTAGTCACAAAGCCTGTGGTATAAATCAATACTTCTTTCTGCCTCTGCTCTCCTTCCCATTGCTGCTGCCTCTGGCAAAGGGGTTGGAGGTCAGAGAAAGAAAGAAATGAAATACAGTGCAGCAAGAAAAGGTTATAGAGATAAATGGTACCATTCAAATATGATACACTTGCAAGTGTGCTGCATAGGAAGTAGCGCTGCTTGTTGATGAGCTGTGTCACCTTACTTGTTTGCAGTGCTTCTTCATCTTCCATTGTTTTGCTGTAGAGCCAACAACAAAGATGACATTAAGCCATTTTATCCTGAAATCGAAATGCTTAATTTAGAAAAGGCTTGTTCTGCTCTTTGGCTAGAGAGGGCAGCCCTGTGTCAGAGCCTTGCAGAATCCTTTGAGAAAGAGAAGAATTTCAAGTAGTTAAGTTGAGAAGACCAGAAGCTGGCAGCTGGTATTGTTTTGCTTGTGCAGCTGTACTATAAGATTTTATATGATTAAATTGTCCCACAAGGTAGCTGTAACAAAGTTAGGAAAAGTCTCATCAAGGTTCCAGCTGGTAGGCAGCAGAATGTGGATGCAACTGATGGTCAAATGTACACTCTAATCAGTCATGAAAAATTATATTTAATTCCCTTAAGTTTACTTGTGAGAGACTTTAAAGATTTGGTCAAAATACTTTCCAATTTTGAGACTTTTTTGGCCTAATTCCTGAAATCTGAATCGTCAAGAGCTTCACATTTGACATTTCCAGCCAGAACATGGCTGATCCTCATGGCTTAAACCTTTAATTATACAACTGAACTAATAAAATTATCTCTTCTGCAGTGATACTCTTTTTATCTCCATAGCTTTCCTTGAAAAGTACCGTAACTTTAACTGAGGGCCTCATTATAAGCTTGTGTTCTAAATCTTGGGGGATTTTTTTTCTTTACTAAGCTTTTATTGAAGATGTGACTGACATTTTTCTTCTTCCTTACAAGAACACTTATTTTTAGTCGTATTCTACTTCTGTATCGCTGAAGATTGGTGCTTTGGATGGCATAACCTGCTGAATTCACACTTGGTGAGGAATAGTTTTTCTCTATCAGCTCCATCTTATGTGTGCTGAATGTGAATCAACAGTGCTTAAAGTGAGGTACCATATTTCAATGAATAAAAGGTGCAACATTTTCAGTTTTCTTTTTCTTGTAGGGGAAAGCCTTCTTAGGGATAGTTCCCCTTCAGAATGTAAGTTTGTTGTGTTGCAATTTGTTTGTGCTTCACTCCTGATGGTTTTTAAGGATCTCCCCTTCCTGAATGCTATCCCTCATTCCGCCACTCAGTTCCTGGTGTTCACAGTCGCCTTTATGCCAAATGGACAAAGGTGGCGGAGCAAGTTTTGAGCAAGAGGGGAGAACCGGTCTCCACCTCATTCTTGGTGCAAGTAATAAACCACAGAAAAGATGTTATATCTTCTACGAAATCAAGTCCTTCTTCAAGTCTGGCTGAGTCTTTGACCACAATTACAGTGCAGCAATGAGTTCCACTTAGAGTTTCTCCCTCCAGGTTTTTCTAATCACCAAAAATACTTTCTTTTCAAAAACCAAAAGTTAGTCATTTAAAACGGTTTTTAGGTTTAAGAAAAATGAATTGAAATATCCAGGATGGACTCCTCCTAACCTATCTTTTTAAATAAGATTAAACCGGGGAAAAGGCTTAATTTGGAAGGTGTCATACAGAAAGATACAATCTTTGCAAATCTGTTGGAGTTTTTATTAGAAACCGGTTCTTATACTTAGAGAACCAAACAAAAATAATTTTTTGGAGTAGAAAGAAAAGGGTTTGCCCCATCACTGTTGCATCAAATTCAAAGTTAATGTTCTGCAAAGAAATTACAATAATAAGGAAAGCTAGCTCAAATCAAGTAACTTGGGCAACAAAGGATACAGAAAGACTGGAAGCTCCATATCAGATAGACCTATGGATTTTCTTATTCAATATCTTCTCTTTTAGCAGGGCCTGTTCCAGCCATGTCAAGGTATGGTTTAAGAGACTTTACAGTAGGACAGTTTATAGAAAAATGTGCCTGCACACAGTTTCTGGCCCCTATTGTACAGAGCTGGCTTTCTGCTGCTCGCCTTTTATATTAAATATATGTGCATCTCTGCACACATACAAAACTCCCTCTAGGTATTTTGTTTTTCAATACATTATGGGGTTTCTTCACGCTTTTTTGGAAACCAGCTAAATTGCTGATCTGTTTGCTACTCTTTGGCATAAAATCCTCAGGCTAACAATACACTGTTGAAATGAGCCGCTCCTTCACTCATCTCTAAATCAGTTGCATTTCATTTTATTGAATGTCTTCTAGTTGTTACAGTAGAGGATGACTAGACATGCTCATGTGACCTTCATGAAATTTTCATGTTTTCTTCTATTTCTAAGCCATTCTACAAAAAGGTTTTTTTGCTTTATTTTTTCCACTTTAAATTTTTCTGTCTTGAATACTTCAACGATGGATTGAAATTTTATTGAGGCAGAGAGGGAAGAAAACAAAACTAGTTGAGTCATATCAGGGGAAAGCAAGTTCATTTTTTCACCCCAGAGATCTGCCTTCAAGCTTACCCCTGATGGAATGTCCATGAGTTTCAGCACAGCAGGTGAAATATTCTGGCCCAGAATGATTTCATCTATCTGAAAAGGGAGTTAAGCATTTGTCAATTTTGTCTAAACTGCTGGGTTTTCCTATAAATAGTGTTCCAGGTTTTCATAAACCTGGAGACATTTTTGTCATTTCAACCTCGTTTAGCTTATTATATCCTGCCAGCCGTGTCTGGATAAACCACTATGAAGGCTGCCGTCTCCATTATAAACCCACATCTACTCTATCAATGAGCCTTCAGTACCACGAACGTTATAAAAGCCCTAAAATTTGATCTGCCATTGATGATAGGCAAGTTTCAATTTGTGGTTGCTAGCCTGCAAAAATGATCTATAAATGGCATGTTGCAGGCTGTTATTTTGTATCCCGCAGAATGGTGTTGAAGTCCTCTCTCTTCCCTTCAAAGTGAAGGTCATTCCTCCAGATCAGAAATTACTATCACTCTAAGTGACATGGGGAACTATACTAGAAGTTTAATTTAGAATAAAAATACAGGCAGCAGAATAATATTTCATGTCTGTTTCTTTGACAAAATATTTATATCTTACGGAGCTGGAGATAAGACCTGTTCTTAAAAGAACAGCATATTTGGGAATATGTTTCTTTATTGTTCCATTTGGTGAATCAGTCCTCAAATGATTCCTGCTTTATTTTTAGTAGGAAATATTCTCTGCTTTCCTCTGTTGCCTTTTTTAAAGCAGCAGTGTGTTTACCAGCTACCTTTTTACAGGTTTTATTTTCACCAAGCTTTCCTGAGACTGTGACTGTTCAATATTACAAATCCATGCACCCCAGTATTGATGAATCGGGCCCTTGAAAAGAGTGAGTTACAATAATTAGCTATCTGATTAAACTAAGAAAAAGAGCTACCTTGAGGGTTTGAAACAAGTGCCCTTTGGCAGATTTAATTTCAAGATCTCCCTAATCAGTGTTTTGTAAGTTCAGTGTACATTCTATGCACATCTTTTAAATCAGTGCAGATTGCATATTGGTTTATATTGTTATCACAAATTAGCAGTGCAATATGAGTTTCCCTGATGCAGGGAACTCTGAACAGGAATCGTTTGCATTTCTATTTGAGCATCCTGGAGACAAATATAATGAAATGAATAGTCTTTTAATTTAATTGGCTTCCAATGTGAGTCTGAGAATAGAAAGCACAATACATCGCACAGTTACTGTAGAAATAACCGAGGTCAAAAGCTCAGCATGCAGACCCTACATCAGTCATCACTGCTCTTGTGCAGTAATTTTTTTTAATTCTCCCTGCACCTCCGTCAGTCCCCAGGAAGCCAGATAATTCGATGTTAGTATTCCAAGTAGCAGTGCTGGGTCATTTGTCACTGGTCAGATCATGCTATGGAATCCATTTTAAAAAAGCTGCCAAAATGAAAAACTACATTGTATCAGTGCTCTTATATATCAGCCTCAAGAATAAGATCAAGCCACAAAAAAAAAAAAGAGAGAAAAAGGAAAGGAAAAGTCTCTGTTTTCTTCTCACTTTAAAAAAAAAAGACACAGAACAAGGCAAGAAAAAGTGGTGCAAAATGGATAATAATCTGCCAAGAAGCCCTTTTTCAAAAACATCTTTCTATTACAGATTACAGACAGTTGAGATTCATGTGCTTTTTAGTGGAGCCAGCCTTGCTGAATGCAATATAAACAAAAGAGAGACAATATCTGGCTAATATTCAAAATTGCTACCTCCATTTGACTGTAAAAATAGATATATCTCTTGTAAAACTTTTTCTAGCCTAGGAGCTCATCAATGAACACATAAACCTTTCCACACAGTGATAAATGTAGAAAAGGGATTTCTTTAGTATTTTTGGACTGGCTAGTGTGAGCTCTGTGCTGCTGCTTCAGCTTGAATTCATGCATCTGTCTGCAGAAAAGTTCAGAATTCCTCATCTGTGTCTGGCCCTGTATGCTTATCTTGCTACAAAAAAAAATTACAGAAAGCACTTGCATATGTAACACTCAGCTGCACAAAGAGGATCACACTAACATCCCATTTAATTTTTGGATTACTGGTTTTATAAAAGCAGAAAAGCTATGTTTAGGAGGTCCTTGCATGAACAGTTGTTGACAATTTTTGTGTCATAATTTCTAAATTATTACACAGAACAGTGTTCTTATTTGCTGAAGGAGATGGAGGAGGCAGTGCTTTCCAACTATAGATACCCTAGGGGGTCAGTGTTCTTTTCAAGGAGGCAGAGGACTTGGGTTCAGCTCCCCTCCTTTCTGGAGGCAACTCAGTCCCTAGCTTTACATCTGTGAGTTAGGTGCCAAGGCTGTGTGCAGTCTCTGGCTCAGTCCCCTCTTTGTGTCAGCCCAACTACTGTACAGAAAAGCCAGATACATGGGACAAAAATAGGGCACAAGCTGCTGTGTGATTTTGTAACCTGGCAGAGAAGACATTCACTCGGGAAGGACAGGATCCATAAGCAGTCTTCTCATTTTGCCTGCATTGCCTAGCACTAGTGAGGAAGCAGCGCTGTGAGCAGCAGTTGAAAGCCAGGTTCCCCAGGCACAGTCATTGGGCTGTTTGTTACACAGTGGTCTGCAAAGAGTAGATCCAGGGGGCAGGGAAAAAAAGAGAGATGGTCAGAAGAAGCTTTATGTGGTCTTCTCCGATGCTGGAATGTCTCAGAAGAGGAAGTGTGCAGAAGAATTTTAGATATGGCACATTATTTAGAGAGAGTCCTGTGTGCAAATAATGGAAAGGCATTTTGAAAAAGTTTAAACATGGCAGTGAGGTTGTTTCTTGGGCAAGGAAAAGAGACCAGCAGCTTAAATCTGTCCTTTAAAGCACACACGCATATTTCCCTTTTGACCCCATCAAGCCGAGAAAGGACAGTAGATTTTCAGATCAGTTTGCACTCACATCCTTAGTCCCCGCTCAGATGAACCAAAAGCAGTAATCTGTAGCCCAGCTGATACTTCTTACATTAAATAGCAACACCTGAGAGCATAGCCTGGCTGCTCAGGGATGCTTGTCTGAACTAAGTCTTATACTGCGGTAAGCTCCATGTAGATGTTCGTTGGGAACTAAAGGCATTGGAGTTTAATTTAGGTATAGAAGTATTTGGAGTGCACGCCTGCATAGGGTATACGGACCAGTGCCTGGGGAGGTTTAGGTGCTATCATGGGGATATTGTCCTGAGCAAATGTGCTATTGCAGGGTTTGTGAAAGTCTGACAGCTATTGCACCCAGACAAATTAGCTGTGTCCTACACACATAGCCAGCACTGTCCACTGTGGAAACAAACGCTGCTTAATTGTGGTCAGGTTCCTGTGAACAGGTATCCATTAGGTGGACTCATGCAGGTTGAGCTTCTGCCTTGAATTTAAACCCCTAATTAGTTTGAATTGATTTCTCTCAAGTACCCTCACATAGGCAGCCTTCAAATCAAAAAGATTAGCCTCCAGTTTAACTCTATTGAAAAAGCTAATTGGGATGAAAATTAAAGGAAAACATGAAAAAGTGGGTTTTTAAGGGAAAAGTTTCAGTGTCCTTGTGAAAAGAAAATCTTCTAAGGTAAATTTGAAACAGGTGGGGTGATACTGTGCCTTTCAAATGATCATCAACCTTTCAAATGGTTTCTGTATCTGCTACGTTTCACCAAGTCTACAAAAGAAGTGTTTGTCACTTTAAAAGTGCTATCATTCCTGGTAAAATTGTGTACTTCCTCTTTGATAACTGATATTTCTCAGATAACATTGGATCTGAAAGAAAAGCTTTTCCTTTTCTCAGTATTCAGCTCTAACTACTGAGAAATTCTGATCTTCAGTTGAAGGAGCCAAGCTTCACGTAGAGCTGTTTCCCCTAACCTTGACTAGTTCCCTGTTTCCAAGTACCCTGCCTTTCAGAGGAAATCCTGCTGTAGTGACCTTTGGATATTTATTGAGTGGCATATGGTAACTGAGTGTTGTAGCCTACACGTAGAGAAATGCTCCCTGTAGAAGCAGATTTGATAATCATACAGAAAAGAGAACTTGTTTTCCTGCAACGTGAAATGATTCACACCTGGCCTATCTTCATTCTGCAGTTTGCTAAATAATGCATTCGTTTTCTAAAGGCTATTAAAAGAGGATAGTAAAAAATGAAACTGAGGAGCTCATATAATGCATTACATCGAGGGGCGAAGAAATGTGTAAGTATAAATGGAGAAAATGGCTGTGTCAGCCCTCATGGAAATAATGCATCTTGTTCATAATCTCCTGAGACATGGAACAGGCAGTTCCAAAGAGCAGCTGCCCTAATACTGCCTTAAAATGAAAGGAGACTGAAAAAAGTAGAGCTTGCTGGCTGTAATCTGCACAATATCTAAGCACTAAGAGATTGTTTCAAAGCATTAAATGCAGCAGTATAGACACGTTGGGGGGGTGAAGCAGCCAGTAAGGACACTACGCATGGAGGCTTAAGAGCAGAAAGAGGCATTTCTACCAGGACCTGCTGCAAACTAACGGGTAATTGGGCCAGGGGCAAATCTCATTTCGCCACCATGTGAGTGTTTGAAGAAGTCTTCCGCACCCCTTCCTTTACGTCGCAGTGGGGGCTTTTTTCTTGTGATTTTAGACTCCTAAATCCAATCAAACTACCTCTGCTGGAAAGCAATAAGCATGGGCAGATAAATACCTTGTTCTTCCAAAATCAGCTTTGAACTGGAAGACAGCACAACTACTTTATTGTGGTAAGTCTCAAGGTGGTGTGGCAAGAATTACAATGGGATCTCTTTCAGGCAGTGTGATACATAACCCCAAAATCTTTGCTTTGCATGTTGATATTTATTTTGCTTTTCCCTTTTATTAGCAATACCCTTGTTATGTGCCTTATTCTCTTAGTTTATCAAACTGTGGTTTTCAGGTTGTCGCTGAAGCTTCCTGGGTCTTGGGGTGATTTGTTCCTCTCATTTTCCCAGGGAGTAAGGAGGTTCCCCAGGGGCGCTCTTGTCTTTGCAGCAAAATTAGTATGGGCTAACTGACCTTGCTAGGAGGTGCTGCGACGGTAGCGTTTGATTGCTGCGGTGACAAGAGAAACAGCACAGGACTGTGATGGCCACATAGAAGTGGGGTTGCAGCAGCAGCAGACAGTGCGAGGAGTAGGGCTGAAGGGTAAAAAAGGTGGAGAATACTTGCAAATAGGGCAAGACATTGGGGACTTTGCCAAGAGTATCTTTTGGTAGGAGGTTGGATCAATGAACGTGCTCGATAGCTGCTATGCATATTTTATGAGCAATTCATTCCAACTGCTAGATAGGTTTGTAGGCTACTGTTTCACTTTTTTAGGAAACTCTGCTATCCTGTCAGATATGTTCCTTTCATGGGGTATTTTTCTTGCCTGGAACTGTAAAAAAATAATCATAACAGCTCATCTGGTAAAAGTCTCCGGTCGTGCTCTGTCTTACAGCAGGAGCATGAGAGGAGGGACATAAAAAGAGAATGAGGGCAACTCAGGCTCAAAACACACCACTCTAGCACTGAGGTTGTCTCTCACTGTTTCAAAATAATTATTTTCTAAAAAGGACAAATTCTGCCTTCCTGGTTCTGGTACAATTCTAGGGAACAGCTGCTGCTCTCCATTGAATGAATGCCTGTGTTCAAATTTGCGAGGTATCCCTTGTTCTGTGTGGCATATGTGCTTCCTGTAGATTTTATCCTGGAAGGGACGTGAAAAATGTAACAGGTCTAGTCCATAGTATAATCAAAGATTTATAAGTAGCCATGCATTTTTAATGCATATAAAGTAATAAGAGCTGTACAGTAAAAGCAGAAATGTGACATTAAATGGTTGCTCTTGCCAACTTTCCACAAGGTATTATCAAAGCACCATTTCAGCAGCAGGGGTATAAGACTGCATCCTCCAATAGGAAATTATTTGATCAGGCTCCAGTTAAGGCCAGGAGCATCCCGTGCTTGAAGGCTTGCACATCTTCTCTTGCGTAACTTCAGAAGATGCTCAGCTGGTCAGACCAAATGTCTGATAAAGAGATGTTTTGTAATGTATCCTTATATTTCATTGCAATAATGGACAACTTCTAAGCCAGTATTTAAAATGAATAAAAAAGTAAACACAGTTTTGATCAAAGTGGAAAGAAAGTGTTAGCAAAGGATGGATCTGTAACCCTCTGGCACGGAGTACTGTTTGGCAGAGAAGAAATATTCTGGCTCTTCTTTTCATCTATATCTTCTGGTGTATTAATCTTTTTTCAGTGTTTTCTTTTTCCTGATCTTCTAACTTTCTCCTTTTGTAGTTGCATGCCATAGAGATGTGTTTTCCCTTACTAGCTGCATAAGAGTTTTCTAAGGTCAGGGGAACAGGTGTTTCTGGGGAACTACCGAATTCAGGTTCTTTGGTGATATTTCTTCCTGCTTACGCAAGCCTTGCAGGACAGCTAAGACATACATAATTTCATATTTCTGGAACATTTAGGTCAGTGATTTGTTTGCTAGCCCAGCAGTGTTTTATTTTCAAATTGTATCTGAACAAGTGGAAAGATCTGTGAGGATAATAAAATCAGTGTGAAAAGAGAGTAAGTTCATCACAGGATTTCTTCCAAGTTAATTGTTGGAAGCATTGGCATACAGTCTGGCTTGCTTATCAAATCAATTAAAATGGTTGGGGCAAGAGGCAGCATTGTATCTAAATTCAGACAGATTAGTTCTAAGAAAAAATTTGGTTTAGAAATGTAAGAAGAAAAAAGTAAATGCAAACAGCTGATATCTTGCATTTTGGTGATCTACCTTAAATGTTTTGTTTGGAGAACCCTGTTGCTAGGAAAGGTTTGGTGCGTGCTGCTTTGCTGAGCACTGCTTGATGCACCCCTTGTGGTGCTTCTTATGGCCTAAAAGGAATTTTGTTTCAGTAGTTACAATTTGGGGAACAAATACTGATTATTTGGTGCCCAAAACATGCCATATATTTTCTAGTTTTGCACTGATTTCTACTATCTGTTTTTTGCCTTTAAGTATTCAGTGTTATGTGTTTTGGAATAGCTGCAGTATCAAAATTGAGCACGTGTGCTAATATGCCCTCCAGCTTTTTCTCTTCGGAACCCTGGCATCCTGCTTTGCTCACGTTTCCTGTGAGAGAACTAAGCCTGCCTGCGTGCCCCTGGCTTGATTCTATTTGGCCTGAGAAGCTAATCTTCACAATTATTGTCATCAATTCAAGCCCATCCAAGAAGCTGGCTTTGAGAATATTTGAAATACTGCTGCCACTGTTTCAGGGACCCAGATGTACTAGCTTGAAACATTTATGCTATTAAAGGGGCTGTGAGAAATTTTGGATGAGGATTTTGGTTGACTTTGCAGCCAAGGTTTCACCCTTTCATTATAAGCCTAGCTTTCAAACTTTTGATCAAACCATGGACTATCAGATTTGTTGCCCCCACTCCCCAAAATCTGATTTGTAAATATAAGCTTCAAACTTAGACTCAAACTGCAATTGCTGCTGATTGGAATAGCATGAGGGAAATCGGGCTGTATAATTCTTTATTTGGTATCATTAAATGAAATGCCAACATTAGTTAAAATATCCTCCAAATGCCACAGGTTTATACCTTAAGCGCATTATTCACTGATTGTTCTTTGGTATTTCCCTGAGGGTGGAAAAGACTTTAGTCAGAGGAGAAGAAACAATGGTCTGATCAATCACGGACTCCTTGAATTGCAAATAAGAATCAGCAACCAGCTCAGTAAACTTGTTCCCACCAGCCTCTGTAATGCTGATCTGCTGAGCTTTCTGCAGCCCTCTAATGTCATTCTCATATGTGTCTTTACATAATGCCCAAGCTGAAATCTTTCTCACTCTTTTGTTCTGGGTTTGATTTTTTTTTTTTATGCTCCCTGTAAGCAAATATAAGAATGTGTGAAATTGAATGTAACTTGTCCCCAGCAAAATAGCACTTTTTGAAGAGGTTCTTGAAATGGAGATGCTCTACTTTCTGTGTACACAATGCCCATCATGTCAGAGCCAGGGTAACATGTCAGTGACAGAGGCCCTAACATAAAATCGTTATTGCATCTGAGTTACAAGCAGTTATTGTCTTGTATATTGTGGTGAGAAACTAGCAGTCATCTAAGAGATGGTGCTAAGCTGCTGGTGTAGTCAAGTGCCTGGTGTTTTTACAACTATCTTGTAAGAACGTGAATATTCAGCTGGGTATTGTCTCCCCTCTCTGTGGCTGGCAAACACCAGTGCAGCTCAACTGGGATCTTAACGCTTTACTGTCTTCGAGGTCTCTGTGACACAGCTGTCGTGTCATGAGCTGCCAGAAGGGATTTCTTTTGCTGCTGCAGAGAGATGCTGCTGGGAACATCTGCAACTCCCCATGGCCTCCTCTTTGATTACAAGGAATCTCAGTTATTCCAGGCACAGAACAACAAAAAATGCCTCAGTCCTCCAAGGTTTACTTTTTGCCATCTAAGAAATCATGTAACAAGTTTCTGCCATGCATTTGAAACAGAAGTACTCGGTGATTTGTGAGAATGTTCCTCCCTTTGTCTCACTCTCATGATCACATTGAGACTGAATGCCTTCTTTGGAAATATGCTTCAGACAGACCAAAGGCATTGAAGTCCTACCTGAACTCCTGATGGAAATGTAAAGGACTGGGAGAGATGCAAAGAAAGACAGGATAACGTAATCTTTTCTTCTTCCTGTAAGCTGAAAAACTTGATGTAGCATTGTGTGAGCTACCCCTCCTGAGCAAGGCAAGCTTTGTTCAGTGGCACTTCTTAGTTAGGGTGTGCTGCTGATGTTGAGATCTAGCTATTGGAAAGGGCTAAAATGATGTATTACCATGGTCTTGGATAAGGGCACGTCGGAATAGAAATCTATTAGCGAAAATACTGCTCCTGTCCTTTATTTTTTGCTTAAAATATTTGCAAAATTGGATTTTACTCTTGACTCAGCACTCGATACAGAATATAATTAGATGGCAGCAAGCAAGTTGCGTATGCAGTGATTGTAGCTGACTGGCTTTAAGGCTGTTTTCACACAGGTGTCTGTTGTAATAATTTAGTTATGCTATGCTTCCTGATCAGATTTCTCTGTTGTGTGCAAATGTAAAGGAACTTGGAAACTGCTAAGCTTTCCAAACTGTTAATGTAAACATGTTACATGTGGAGGACTAGTGGGCATTTTGTAGGCCAAATGCATATCAGAATGTGATTAACTGATTAATTAGCTAATAACCAGTTGCTATTAGTCTTAGGCAAGCCAACCAAATGTGGGTTTGGTTTGTAGGGATCACTTAGCATGGCACTTTTACCCCCTGCTGTGGAGGTGTCTTTATCTGCACTGGTACCTGGTGCTCTGTTTTCAGAAGTGGGCAATAAGCACTTCTAAGGAACAATTTCCCTGACCAGTTTTAGACAATTACCACAGAAAAACACTTCATGGTGTAGTAGCACCTGTCCCTATATAAAGCAAACACTGACATCTACTTCACATATCAAAACGTGCGTGGATGAATTCTGCCTCTGACGTATGGTGAGACTGCAGAAGTAAAAGTAATGGCAGAATATACCCGATGGTAGTACAAACATCAGGAACACTTTTCTCCTGCTTCTGAGACTTAATTTTAATCTTCTGCCTAGTAGCGCAATAGATTGTTCCCATGGAAGCATTCTGCAGGAGTCAGGTTTCCAAGGAATGTGGGGTTTAGCTGGAAATAGCAACAATGCTGGTGCCAAGAGGCTTGTTTCAGGCTGGGTTAACTTGCTTTTTTTCCTAGTTCATTCTTGGTTGAGACTAAAATCAATCATATCTATCTGAGATGGTTTTGTCTAGTTTCAGCTCTGTCCCCCCAACCCATTTTGTTCGAATTTCGAACTGTGTAGCTCTTCTTTCTCGGCGCAGGAAAGGCAACCGGTTGCGTTAAATATAGTCATCACTTGACACATAGCTCCTAGCCAAGTAACCTCACAAGCGAAACTGCATTGGTACGTACTCGTTCATTCCATTTGCTTCAGTGATAGGTCAAAGAAAACAAAGGGCAATATGCTATGGAGAAATCTTGTAAAGCTGGCAATATCTTATGTCTTAAACTTATCAGAGTGTATGGATATCCCCAAACTTTTCTTTGAGTTTTGCTGTAAAGCTCCTTAACCTTCCTGTGATAATACTGCTCTTAAGTGACCAAAGTAAGAACATACTGAAGCTCCCTCATTAATATCAAATTTTGGTACAGTACAGTGCGGTATTATTGTCTTCTATCATCATTTACTGTTGTCATGGCCCTGCCATATCTGGACGTAACAGCATGACTTTTATAACCTTGTTACAAAAAGCAATTAGGGGCAACATCCTGCTCTGCAGTTATGTATCATGTGGAGATGTAAGGAGCTTCCAACAGAGAATTTAATTAGCAGCAAATACAGAGTACTCTGTGACCTGCAGTGCAGATAACACAGTTCTCATCCAGCAATATCAGTCTCTTCTTATACGAGGGTGCCTAAACTGCTCTGATGCTGGACCCGTGTGTAACTAACAGGCTTCCATGGGACTGTAGTTGGAAACTTCCAATCTGGAAGGTTAAATCAGGAAATGCAATGCCAGTAAATCCAATCTCATACAAAGCAACAGCACGAGCAGCTTTGCAATGCTGAGAAATAATCCAGGAGGAGCTATGTGCCAGGAGTTGCCGGGCATTTCTCAAGAGTGTTTACAACAGCTATCGGTAATCAAATCTGCACTACATGGTGATGATGTTTCATATGCGTTGGTGCATAAAAGTTATGAGAATAATGATATGTAACATTGTATGAATATGGTGTTGAGAGCTTGTGTGCTGGCTGTGATAAAGGAATTCCTTATTTGACAATGAGGGGATAATAAAAATTAATTAAGCCAGACCTGGCTTTGTTAAGCCTTGCAGTGCTAAATTCCAGTCATCTGATGTGCCTGAGGTTACGGAAGAAACTTGTTTGTTGCCCTACACCTCTCAAACCAAAAGAGTTGATAAATGAAGCCATACTCAGTTGGGATATAAATGAGGAGGAGATGAAACATGCTTTTTCAAGATGAAAAAACTCTGAGCATACGTAATAGAATGTTATAGTAGCGGGCCTTTACTCAGGCACAGAGCAGGTGCCAGTGCTCTAAGCCCAACATCCTGGCCCAGCTGAGATGGAAGAGCCCTGAGCTTTTCTCAGCTGGGTCTCCCTAGCCCCACAGACCACGTGGTGAACATGCAGAGACACAGACCAGAGAGCTGCCTGCTAACAGGTAGAGTCTTGGGACTTGTAGGCTGTGTACCTACCCCCAGTGACTTGTGGAATGGCTCAGCAGCTGCTTTGTAGAGCCTAGTGGTGAGTCCGTCATAAAGCAGGCCTAACGGTGTTCACCCTGCTCTGCAAGGGGATGGGTAGACACACATGAAAATGCATTTTATGGCATTTCATTTGGAAGAATACCTACCATTAGAAAGGCTACTCTCACTTTGCTTCTGGTTTTCTTTCCTACTCCATGTTCTGTGTTTGTACTGAACGCCCATTTGGTTTCACAGCAATGGTGCAGTCAGGTTCTCTACCTTTTTCAATCTGCTTATATCCACTTTTTAACTGTGCTTGATGCCTGACTTAGAGCCATTTCTGCTGTGATAATCCCGTTGAGATGCTTGCAGGGGGCTACTTGCAAGTAGTTAACCTTAACTTGAGTTAGACCTAGAATAAAAGTAGAGATTTTTAGGACTGTTCTTCAGTCTAACTTAAAATCTTCAAGCAATAGATGCAGCAAAAGCTGGAGCTGAGCTATATGTGCACAGAAACAAAAAGGACAGGATTTCATATAATTTATTATTTAATTATTATTTAATAAATTGTTAATAAGTGACTTTCCTAGGTCTCATCTAAGCTGACTTTATCCAGAACAACCACCAGGAATAACTGCTTCCCAGAAATGTAAGATGGAACTTACATCAGGTTGTTCAGACTTTCTGAGGCTCGGATCTCTCCAGCAGCCTCAAAGTAAAGAAGCTGTGTTGGAAGCTGTAGCTTGTTTTAGAGCATTAAGATCTACCAGTTCACCTCCATCCTTTTTGCACCACCTCAGCAAAACGAAGCAATTAAAACCTTCTCAGTGTAATTTTTAGCTCTGCACTGCAACCGGGAAGTGAAAGACATGAGGCAGCCTGCTCTGAGGTGCAAACTTTAAGCTTGAGAACTATCTATAGATAAATATAAGGAGCAGGATGCAGTGGGGCTATGCAAGTCTTTGCTCTGGTGCAGGTTTGTTCTATTGCATTCAGTGAGTAACTTCATTTCTTTAGATTCTTATCCATCTGCAAAGGGACAGTCACAGACCTTCACCTGCTTAGCGGGGCTGCGGCGAATATTGCCATTTTAAAGCCTACTCTCTGCTCTGACACGCCCTTGGGGAGGATGTGTAGATGCCTGACAGAAGAGAAACGGGCAGTGAGGCATTTCTTGTTTGGTTTTAGTAGCACTTGGCTGGACTCATCCGTCTCCCAGTGGCAGGAGGTGTTTGCAAATACATATGTGTGTGAGTGCTGGGATAAGGTGTGTCCTGCACCATATGGCATGTGCAGATGTATGTTGGCAGGTGTGAACTGTGTAACTATATTTGTGTGCATTGAGGATGGTTTTGGAAGAAGAAAGAGGCTGCTGAGAACTCTGGCTAGGTACTCACTTTTCTTGTAATGTATTACTTTAATTTAAATTCACTTTACAGTCAGTGCACATGAGAATTATTTTGAAGGTTTAATTTGCTAGCTGCTGAAAGCAATAAGGTGGCTATCAACAGAGGAGAAATAGCTGGACTGTTTGTTAATGCTCTTGGGCTGTACTGTAAGTACTCCAGGCAGCTGTAATGGTAGAGGAGCAAATAAAGCATTGTTGCTTTTAGAATTGTTTGGTTTATTGTATCAATAGTTTTCTATTTCTAGATATTTACATGTAAAGTGTTTTCGGTGGCAGATAGCTGGGGGAATCTCTGTGGATTCTCAAAAACATTCAGACGGAAAAGCTGTTAAACCATCTAGAAAACATAACGTTTGTTCTCTTATTAGTGGCAAAAACTTCATTACATTTATTATGTTTGGATTGATGCTAATTTTCCAGCCATTTTGGTCAGCGGAAACTACTGAATTGCCTATATTTGTACTGGGAATTTAATTTATTGGGATGGCAAGATTTGATTTTATCTGCTATAAGCAACCATCTGGAGTAAGTTTATTTGTGTTACATGGCTCGCGAGTATTTATATTTCAGACTGAGATCTCTTAAATTGTATTATCTGAATTTTTACATATCATATAAATGACATTTGCTTGCAACACAGTGGAGTGATTACAGTGAATACTAAAATGGCAACATTCTGCAGTAAAAAAAATTACAATGCAAAAAGAACATTCATTTACTACAGAGTGTAAATTTATACTATTTAGTGAAATGCATTCACAGTGCAGTGAAATACTTGTGCCTATTGAAATACAATTACAAAGCACTGAAACTTATAATATTTAACAGAGACATTCTGTTACACAGTAAAAATTGTCATGTTTGTTAAAATTATATTAGAGTGAAATAAGCATGGTCTGTGCATATGTTTATTTCTCTATATAGATAAAATTAAAAAATTATATCATGACATCTATCTGTTGTAGGCCAGCAGTCCTATACGTGGGTTTATTCAGTATCAGTCCTGTTCCACCATGCAGCAGTACAGCTTTAACTGTTTCCTTGGGGCTGAGAAGGTGCCTTCCTCAGGAGGAGTATGAGGGTACTCAACATATCAGGAATCATGACTGGGTATAGAAATTTCTGGAGCAAGTCTCGCATGACAGATTAGTAGATGGTTTTGGCTGGCAGGTTGGTCGGGCCAGGAGACACTGACGCACCTCTTACAAGGACAAAGAGAGCTGAAGCAAGAGATTGGTTTGCAAGGGAAGTATCCCCATGTGAACAGTTAGGTACAAGTTCTCTCTAAGCAGTAACGGAGACCTCTGGATAGACATTATTTTGCCAGTATCCTGACAGAACATATTTGTGGTGCTTGGCAATAAAACCCTATTGCCCACAATGCTGTGCTTCAGACTCTTCCAGCTCTTGCAGAAAAGGCTGCAGCAAGGAACGGTTGTGGTGACATTGGAGCTCAGGGATGTGTTATCCACATAGGTGCTAGAGATGACTGAAGCATAAAACAAAAATGCATTTGTTCCAAGCTCAGTACCGTTCACTGCCAGGAGAGAAGGCTAATGACATAAGTGCATTTGTTCTCTCATAATTCAGCTTTCCATTGCAACGTATTGAGAAAATATGTATATTTTCAGACAAACTCAGAAATGTTTTTAATAGTATTATGCCTCACACTGATTCATTAGGCCGTAATTGCACTAGTGAAGTGCAGGGTTTCATTCAGGCATAACTGTGAAGTGCAGGGTTTCTGGATAGACCTTTTGGGGCTTGTTCTGGATAGCCATCAGCTATGCTACTGAAAGTAATTTTTCATTTGCTTCCATGCAGTCTTCCTTTGGCAGTGCTCAGCTGTCCTGTGAAGCTGGCACCACAGCCCCAACACCTGTCCTTTACTGGGGCTGGCAGTGAGGCTTCCTGGTGTGACCTACCTCGTGTGGGGGATTCCTGTGTGGGGCATGAAATACTGCAGTCTGACTGATTGCAAAATCTGCTCATTGCACCTCAGGCTCTGGAGAGCACCAGAAGGTGATTTGAGACCACATCAGCAGGTGGTGGTAGCCAGACATCCACTCATGTTGCTGAGGTGAAACTCTGGGCATTGAAATTGCTGGAGCTAAATTAACATATTTATTTCTAGATACCAGTGCTACAATCCTTACTTTTCCACCCGAAGAACAGACAGGTTCTCACTTCAAGAAAAAATATTAAGCACGCCAAATTATGGTGTTAATAATCAAATAGTGGGTGATGCCTTTCAGAAGTGTAGATTCTAACCTGCTTTCTCTTTGTAGCTGAAGATAAACACTTCTCATGGTTTACATTCCTGTTTCTATTCCTTAAATATAAGGTGACTTCACTCGCTTGGGCTAATAACTAATCTGTCCATTTCTGTCTTCATCTCAGCCAAGGAAATCATTACGTAAACTAAATTCTGTAAAGATGAAGCTGACCATTCCCTCTCTCCTTTTCAAAGCCCATCATCTCATTACGTTGCTGAATAAAATGCCAAGACTTGATATTCTGAAATAAGAAAATCTCATTTCCCGTTGCTCTTTTTACTTCATAAAAGTAAAACTTGCTATTTATTCCAGCCAAAATGTTTGCTCAAACAGGATGGACAAGAGGTTCAGTAAGTTGCCTGAGTTAACTTGTAGACTTCCTGCTACTGATTTTTCCCAAGCTGCCTGTATATTGCATAAAGCGGCTTGCGAAGGCTTCTCTGTAGTCTTTGGGCTCAGATGAACAAAGCTGTTTGCTCTCTGCTTTCAGTTAATTTTCCATTTCACCTCAGTCCCCAGCTATTTTCCTGAGTTGCTCTAGCTTATATATTCATTATATATTCTCAGTAACGCTGGTCTTAAGGCTCAGTGACCTCTTGGCTGTCTGCTTGTATAGAGCATGAGCAGCGCATAGCACAAGAGAAGGGGAAGACTTTCAGGAGGCAACTGGGATGGAGCTGATAAATGGGAAGGGAAGAGTCTGGGGGAAAGCAACAGAAAGTGGATGAGTGAAGGAGCTGTGCCCATGGAGGAGCAGAGGAGGGGAAGGGAGAGGATGGGCTGGGAGGCAAGCACAGGGTGCCAAAGGAGAGTGAGAAATCCTGAGAGGGCATGTAACATCCAGAGAATGGAGAGCTGGAAGGCATAGGGGATCCCTAATACAAAGCTAATTTGAAGAAAGACAAATTTATGAGGAAAGTGGGAAGAATGAAGGAAGAGAAAATGATGCAGAAGCTGTGCATAGATGTGGCATTTCCAACCTGAATGTCTGCGGTTAGCGAAGACAAGGTAGCGGGAAGAGGACAAGGGTGTGATGAAACCTCCTTGCAGGGCAATGGGAGAGGAGCAGCACCATTACAGAGCCCCTTTCTGCTTACACTCTCTGGCTCTGCTGTCCCCCATCCCTGCCCCCACTCTGCCTTGCAGCTATATTTATTCTGCTCCTGGTACTGTTTCTGCACTGAACAAACCAGCACTGTACAAATTAAGAGGACAAGATGTTCAGAAGTAGCAAATTCACACTTTTTTTTTTGTTTTCCTAGCACATAAAAGCAAATTTAGATTGGTGGTGGGGAGGGCAACAAAACTTGGGGGGATGGGGGAAACCGCACAAAAAAGCATTTCAGTTCTCAAAGAGCTGAGTGCACCATATCAAAGCAGCTTATAAATGAATCTTTGAATTAACGAGGTGGGTTGCAGCAGTGCTGTTGCTAATAATAAATGGTAAGTTTCTTCCCATAAGGACCTGAGCAAAACCACACATTGTCTTGAGGCAGTTCCCTTTTCTAAGATAACTATTTCTGCAAATGCAAATGCAAAAACAAAAATCCCAATAATATCTGACCACTGGGCCCCCAGTGTCTCTGATTCAGATGGCATCCTTTGTATCCCTGTTGTTTCAGTCCTCTTGAAATGGGTTTTCCGGCATGTGGTGCAGTAGCTGCCGAACAGAAGCAAGGCAGAGGATCAGCCTGGGAAAGCTGACAGAAACTCGGGGCTTGGTGGTTGCTTTTCAAACTAGGAATCTGCTCAGTACAGTTAAGAGCTGGCTTTTATTTGTGAGCAATTGTTTGGCAATGAAAACCAGACACATCTGGCTGTCTTCTGTGAGGCACTCATGGAGCCCAGATTTTTAAAGTTATGCAAGAGCCCAAAGATACAGATTGGAATACCTCTGCTAGGCTGAAAGGACCTACTTTCCTGATTTCTTGAGCTAGAGGGACTTCTGCACCTACCTGCTTCTGTAAATTCACACTTTGAGATCAGACTCCTGCAGCTGTACTATAGCTACCCCCCTCCTTTATCTGTGGCTCAGGAAGGATTACGTTTTTTTATTGCAATGGTTAACAATTCAGCCAGAGAGAAAAGAAGCTTGAATACGCTACTGCCAATTGCTAGGAGTAATAAAAAAATTCTTTTGACTGTACTTTTCCAAGAAAATTGGCTTTTCAGAGGAAATGGTTCAGAATTTTTTTAAGGGGGAGGAGAGTCTGAAAAATCCAAACTTGTTTATTATGTCAAATTCTACATGGTTCACTGAAGAAGGGGAAAAAATTTGAAACCTCAGAGTTTCACATTAATATTTAAATTCAGTTTTATTTAAACTGGATTTTCACTATCTTCTTTTCCCATGCACAAGAATTGACCTTGCACTGGCAGGGTGTTGTTCTCTTGACTTCATCTCCAGCAACAATTTTCCTTTTATCAAAGGAGCTAAGAAGAAGAGTGACCCATCATAAATCTGGTATTAGACTACAAAGTCCTGTCTCCTTCAGGTTTTTCCTTCCAAGTGTTAGAGTTTCTCCAAGGGAAGTGGTGTGCATTGATATTCTCCCTGTAATGAACAAAATCTCTCTTGTCTGTGTCGTAAGTGCAGGGATGCAATACGTTGTCATAAATTCAGCACAAGACTCTCTTGCAAAATAATTACACTTCAAGGAAATTTTAATCTCATGCTAACGAGGCCCCCTACAATCTTTGTGCTCTCAGTCATATTAGAAACTGATTTATAATTAATGACAACTGCAATGCCACTACCTTTGCATGAGAGATCTTTAGTTATCTCCTCAGAAGGGTTTGAAACAAATGAAAAATATGGGAGAAAAGTTTAATGGCTTCTTTGCTATGTTAATAATAAGTGGCTCTCACTCATAAGTACCTGGAAGCATAGGATATCTGAGCAAGAAAGTAATCTTTTACATAAAACCTTCAAATTTCAGTAGAAAATATTTTATTTGCGTACAACCAAGAGTGTATTCCAGGTAGCATAGTGTTTAATAAGTGTATTTTTCCCTTTCGAGAGGTACTGAAGTTAATACTTTGACCAGTATTTAACAGTTAACCAAGTTTATATTCAAGGTAGGGATGTTTGCCCAATGGATGTTGTTAAGAAGCCTGTTAGATATACGTTAGTTTAACATAGAATTTTTTATTGTTATTCTTGTCGCCTTCTGCCCTTCTTTTTTCTCCACGATTTATCAAATAAATAGGTCCCTAATGTATCTACATTCTTCAATGGCATTAAAAAAATCTGTGTCTGATTAATTAAAATCTCATTATCCATCATAATTGCAGTAGGTATGCAAAAATATAAGATTTATTATTCAAGGAATTAATGCATTTCTGGAACTCTTTGGGGTTCATATGAGAGCTGGAAATGAGCACTGTATAATAATTTGTTTCAGGAGAGCTAATTAAGTCAGTTCATTTATTCAGTTATCTAAGCCTAGTCTAATCCCATATACTTCTAAAACCTTGTGATGCTCCCAACTTCATTACCGATTTGAATTAATATGAAGACACAAACAGAAAATGTTCCTTCCATTAAGTAATGCATGAGAGGTGCCAGGCGTGAGGCCCACAGGGTAAATCTGGAGGATGCTGAACTGCCCTTTTCTTCCAACCAAAGGTCTGGATTCTTTTTAATAGGAAAGTACCTTTGGTCCTGCTGGAGACTTTTCAGATAAACAAAGCTAAAGCTACCTATATTGCAGCTTGCCTTTGAACCCCAAGGGTCGTGGAGGAAAGAAGGGGGTTCACAAGCTAACTGCGATCACAACTGTTGTTACAGTCGGCATTTACTTTGCACACAGGCTTTGTGTTAGGGGAAAAGAATGGTCCTTGTGGTCATCGTCTTTAATCCCTTTCTGCCTCTCTGCCTCCTGCCAAACACTGGTGAGTGTACACAAACAAGAAAAGAACCCACTTGTCAATAAACAAATTAGATGAGGATTAATTTTTAGCCTATCTGACAGGTCTTTCTTTGAGGATGCTTACTGCAAAAGGGGTGAAAATGCCAAGAGATTTGTTGTCTGCTCTCTCTTGTTGAAGAGGCTATTGGTTAATTTTAACACATAAACCCAAATTACTTTTTAAAAAACAGTGAAACAAATAATTCTGATTGTCTCACTGTAATTTCGGGGACGCTTTTGCTTTGCAAATAATACATTGTCAAAGATGAGAAGCTGACTACTTGGTGTTTGCAAATCAAAACCAGTGTTGTCCACCTAACAATGGATGCCAAAATGTAATCCAGAAGTAGACTAAAAGGAACTGTGGGCCACGCTCTCGTGCCACGAGTGCACTGATTGAATTGTTTTATTATTACTTTTTGAGGAGGGTCAATTGTTTTGAGATGCTGTCTAAGTATATTATGTACTACATACCAAAGTTTTTATTACTTCCATCGTGGTTCTACTCCATTTTCCTCCAAACCTTTCTAATGCAATATGAAGGCAGTTGAATAAGGACTAGGTTCTCCTAGACTGGCAATGTCACCATCATACTGACAGCTTCCCAGAAGACATAGGTGCCTAGAAATTTGTTTATCTTCTCATTTGGAAATGGACCTCTGCTGAAATTGAGCTCCAGGAAGCCTCTCTTGGTATGTACTGTTTGAAGCTGATAACAGGTAGCCCAGTTGAATTTTTATGGAGGAAGATTTGGAAATTTCAGACCACATGCAAACTGGTCCTACTAGACACCCATTTGATTTTTTTTTTTCAGAAAACCATGCCATGAAACTAATACTTAAGTCTGAAGGTTTTGAGTACATTGTATGCTGTTTCCTAAAGAAATCAAAGGAAAAAACAAGGAGCAGTTCTGGAGAATTAACATGAATATATTGCATTAGGTAAAAGAGATCTGCAGGAAACTTCTGTTTTGTCAAGGAGGACTGAAAATGTGTTTCAGTCCTTGCATTGATGTAGTAAGGGAATTATTTATCAGCAAGCCGATATAAAAGAGCAATGGGTGTTCTAAGTAAACTGACTTACAATTTGCTGGTTTGCATGCGAGTCTGCAGATCTCCTTTCTGGTGAACTGAAGGCATGGCCTCATCAGATAGATGTAGTGATGGTGGCCTTGTAATTCTTAGCATTTTTTTTGGTTTAGCTATGCACAACTTCTTCATATATTCTACATCCACTTCATTTTTTGCAAGCCTGGATGCTGTAGCTTTTGATTAACTACGGTTTGGGTTTTCTCTTCCATTTTGTAAAGAATCTCCATTATTAGGTGCTGACACCAATTGATTATCCTGCTTTATTGAATCTAAGAATACATAGCCAATTAAAACCCCTCTGCCTTTCCTACGGGTGAACAAGCCATGTAGATTCCTAATAGTCCCACCACAGCATGTTGTTCCTTTGTTACTAAGGCAGCAATTAACAAGTTTTTAATGGAACAAAAGCTCCCTGAGACAAGCACAGCATGATAATAGGAAGGTGTCTACTTTTTTCCTCTCAATGTGGCAAGTTCTCGTATAACCCTTTCTCCCTTCCCTCAACTTGGGTTGGGCAGCCCTGTCAAGGTGCTTGGTGTAGGATTTTTATTCCTTTGCTATATGCCGCAATCCATGTGAAAATAATGATATTTACACATGCTCAGTTATTCAAGGTTCTAAAATATAAATCTGAACTGCAGTCTTGTTAAAAGTGAGAGGTTTTTTAATGTGAGTAAAGGAGGAAAAATATCTTTTCTTTTCTTACCAAGATGATCTCTGTGGTGCCATTGAATTCTGCACTGTCAGGTTTTGCTGATGGAGTAATTGTTTTTTAAACAATCTCTTTCAGGTTCTGATGTCATGTTTATGCAAATTAAAACACAGCAGGAGAAAGGGAGGCCAAGAAGGAGACTTGTCATCTTTCCAAAATAATCTATATGATTATTTTTTTAAATAAAAATCTCAGTTGGGAAATAATTGCATCTGTGTCTGAGATTAATAATAACTAAGTAATTTGCTATTGATTTTCATTAAGAGAGTTGGTTTCCAACCGAGCTATTTAAAAAAATCTAAAACGATCCCTCCTGAAATTCTGGCTATTTTTAAAGTAAATGAGATGTTCTTATGTTATGGAATGCAAAACACATTTTTTCCCCAGTGAACTTCAACCTGTCTTGGCTTAATTTTGTGCCTCGGTGCACGCTAAGTATTTTTAGATCTGAAAGAAGCAGGACCATTGCATCTGCAATACTAGGGAGTCCTAGAATCCTGGTCTACTCTTAAATGCCTTTTCTGCAGGAGAAAAGGATGAACTGGTCTGATGGGTAGGCAGGTGAGTGGGTGACTGGCTGGCTGGCTGGGTGGCTGGATGGCTCTCCCCTCCAGTAGAGGGGTCAGTTCTCCAAAGTGGTGGAGGAGCCCTGGGGTAGATCACCAAATTCCTCTGTGTAATCCATGAATAATACTACTGTTGTCCTTTCTCTTTTTCGAAAATGTGAACTTAAGAAGGCTCCATCTGTCTCCCACTGATTGACTGGACAGTGTTTGCATTGGTCTCAGGTGGTAGGAATAAGAAGAAGGAGAGCTTCCTAGTGTGGAGGAAGACGGCATATTTATGGACATTAACTTGCCCAGCGGAAAGTCATGTTTCTCTCCAGGGAAGTGTTGTGTTTTAATTTTTAAAGACAAGATGCCACAGGAGATGCATGTGGGTGTTTTGTATAGCCCATAATCTATGTCCTTCCAAAAAGCCTGTAACTGTGAGAGACCTACACTAAAACTGGAAACCACATCAAATATGACTGATTTCAGGCTGTGCTGTGAACTTGGATCATGTTGGGAAGTTGTGAAGAGGATCTGTCCTGAACTTTGACAAGAGATTTCACATGAAAGGTTTGCATGAACTTGTGCTGAATTTATGCATCTCCACTTACAGCTCAATCTGAAAATATGCTGCTTTGATTATTTCTGATTTATTTCTCAGGTTCTATAGAGAGCTGGTGCAGTTCCTCAGTACTGGTGTACCCAAAGTTTCTTTTCTTTTTTTAATATTTTTAGCTAGAATATAGTAATTGACTCTGAAGAATTTGGCAAAATCTTTGGCCTGCAAACTTTGGCAAAATTTATCTTGGTGTAGAATCTTGTGACTTGAAACTCATTTCTTATCATCCATTAAAAATGTAATGGGTGAACTGGCATCTGTCAATACAAATATTCCAGGGTGGGGAGAAAACAAACTCATTTCTTTAGGATAGTAATGTCCTCTGTGTTGGACACTTGTCTTCATAAGCAAGTGCTTTACCAGTATGCAGGAAAAAAGGGTCTTGCACTTCAGTGCTGTCACTTTGGAGTGACGCTTGAAATGCATCAGCAATCACAAAGCTGCAGCAAACAAAATGCTAGTACGGTGAGAAGCCAGAATAAAACATAAGGTATCATCAGTTATTTTACAAGGCTGTGATTATACATCTTCATTGGGAACTCCAGCTGTATTATCTCCCAAATACTACAGTACTACAGAATGAGAGAGGACCTAGAGATGTGCATTTTAAATGGAAATTTTTTGCTTGTCTTCAGCTTCAGTGATGGGAAAAGTCATTTTTAAGCAGGAGATGTGTCAGAGGGTGTGCGTAGAAATATGAGTGCTGGAGAACTTGTACTTCTGCCTGCCCTTGCTCATAAGGTATTAAGAGGGAGTCAATTATACTGGAGGACAACAAATTGAAATTAAGAGGAACTATCTGCACCATTAACTAGTGTGACTCTCCAGGACTGTCTATGCAAAGCTAGAGAAACTCTGAAGAGGAATGACCTTTTACATAGGTGAGCAGATATATCTGGCAGTATCAGTCCCTGGTTCTATAGGACTGGGTATAGTAAATCAAGCACTCAGTAAAAAGGTACAGGAGAAAACTCCTATATACACTGATTATTTTGTGACTCTGCATACCCCCAAGAACTCTGCCTCCCTGCAGTAACTGAGTCTTGCTGTTCCTTCGCTGATTTGCGGCATAAACTGGCAGTATAACTTCAAACCATGATGATGATAGGGCAGCAAGAGCCTGTGATCAGGTGAGCCTTGTCCTAAAGCTTGTGTGGAACGTATGGAAGTCGAGCAAGCTGACCTGCTATGAAACATGCCTACAAATGCATGTTCTGCTTCTTAAAATGTCTCCTTGAGCATCCCCTGTTGGTTTTTCCCTAGTTTCCTGTGCAAGGAGAATTTAATTGAGTCCCATATTCACAAAAGCCACAGACCTTTGCTCCTGAGCAGGGCCCTGGCCCACTGAGGACATGCAGGTGGGAGATGTGAGCCCATGGGTAATTTGTATCAGATGTTTCCCTTGCAATAACAGTATTTGAGGTCATTTCAATAACTTGATACACCTGCGCTTTTCTTAACAGGCTGTTAAACCATTTCAAACTGTCCAAATCTGAGTGTACAATGGGATATACAAAATCATGGTAATGCCATTTCTGAGAGGAATAAACTGCTGTTAGATTCCCCTCCGCATACTCAAAGAGCAAGTATACAATTGCAAATCCATTGAACTGCACTCCATTATCTCTTATTAATGGGAAATTGTCCATAAATTGCTGAGGCGTGACTGGTTTCTTTTCCCCAACACAGCTGCAGTCTCTTTATCCTGTGATATTCCAGCCTCTCAAAAATAAAAAGAGAAAGTGATGTGCAGGGATGGGAGGGATGGGAGGAGGGGGGCTTGAAACCACCCATGGAAGTGTCTTCCAGCAGTCCCTGGCAAGAAGAGCTTCTTCCCTGCTGCTGCTGAGCTGGCCCAGCATGGGACCATGGCTGGGACTGGCTTTCCAGCAAAGGGAGAGAAAAGGGAGATGAGCGACTAGCGGGGAGATACAAAAGTAGGAGCAGGAAAAAGGAAAGAATTTACCATGGAATGGCAAATGTGAGGTTATATGAAGAAAAACTGTTCTTTTCACGGCACTGTTGTGGACCACAAACACGTTGGAATGATACTCCTTCAATAACTCTGGCTTCCCCTCCTCCTTCTCCTGACAGGCCTTCTCTGCATAGGGGTGACGGCTGTGAATGAGTTCAGAGTACAACCCAGTGCTTGCCGAGGTCTGTGGAAACTGCCCTCTTGCCTATCAGATCTTGTAGCAGCTGGGAATGAGAAACGAGTTTGATGGTTAGATTTTCAAAAGGACTCAGTGCTCCTTTCTACAGATCAAAGATCTCCCACAAACATCAGAGAAGGTGATGCTGAAAATTGAGAGTATCTATATCTGTTCCAGGGCTGCTTGAAGGTGGAGGATGGTGGAAGGTGTGGTAGAGGGGAAGCTGAGCTCTTAAATCGGGACTAAGGAACTGAGATATGTTGAATTTGGATCTTGCAGTGATCAGCTTTGCGATCCCAGTTCCTTCTTTTCATATCAGAGCTCTGTGAGTTATCTCACAGAGCATCTATACAAGCAACACAAATGCCTCTGAGTAGCAGGAGACACTGAGCAGGGCAGAGGTCCAGGCAAATTTAGTGGTTGCCCCATCCACATGATCCCTTTCCTTCTGTCATGTTAGGATGAGGAAATGAGCTACCTTGCATGGTGAGTAACAAAACGCTATACAGTTTTCCCTGTGTTAATTATACTACAGACTGTTTAATTCTGTAAACGTGCTGCTTGGCAGGCTTTCAGGACAATTATGCAACTTCCTCTACTGCTCTCTGCTATAGCATCGAGAGCACCTCAGCTGTGAGGCTGGCGAGCCTCAGTACCACACACCTCGTGGTAGACACTTGATGAGAGCCTCTGTCCCGCCAATGTGCAAAGCAGAGGCACCCTGCAGGGGCCCCGAGCTTATGCGCCAAGTTGGTGGGGCTAAATCATGTGAAGGAGCCAGAAGACAGGGGAATTTTGCAGTGCAAGCCACAGTTAAGTTAGGGATGAAAATAAGATCTCATTAATGGGATGTAAGGACTAGAAATTTTTAAAGCAAGATATTTCATTAAAAGCATGCTCATTGAGGCTATTGGAGAAAGTCCTTGTCGTTATTCCCATAGGCTTTGGGACCCATATCTGTCTTCAGGGCAGTTGGGTTCTGCACCTCCTTTGATCGTCAGCATGTGGCAGACCACAGACAAGTCACCCGTTTGTGGCTCAGTCACTTCAAATATTGAAAGAAAATAATGATCCCAAACTCCTTGCAAAATGATTTGGTATCAGCTACAGAGAAGACCAGCAGGTATCATCAACATTACTCCTGGAGGCTGCTGATTTTTCTCCCTGCTTAATGCACAAGAAACCTCAGGTCTAGACCAGGCTTGATAGGAAATGATCTCTGTTAAATAAATGGTGTGTGCTATTGAAAGGTACAGCCAACACGGCAAATTATTATTTATGTCATTGCATAATGAAATACGATCAGGACACGAGCAGGAATGTTACCTCCATGTTCCCATGACTACTTCTCACTACAATAAACGTTACAGAACACAAGGTACCATAAACACAATGTTGGTCACCTGCTAAGTTCACTCTGAACTTCTTGCCTGATGTTTATAGTGCAAAACATACTGGGAAAAACGTCTCTTTTATTTTTTTTTTTTCTTAAGCGTCAAATGCAACTTTGTTTGACAGTGAGCACCAGCTCTTCTTCCTGCCAGAAAGGTCCAATGCAATTTGTGAGCTAGCAAAATAGATCCAGTGACCCAAAGTACAGTGAAAAATATTAGTCTATTATGAGGATGCTCCATAACAATGAAAGGATTCTAGAATTTGTTGAGGAAAATTATGGCACTGAAGAGAGAAGTGGCTTTTAGTTCTCTGATACAGAAGAGTTTATAATGTAATATAATAGATGCCTTTTTCCCCAAAGGATATGTGAATTCCATTACACCCTATTACATGCCATAAATGTAATATAAAAATTCCCTTATTTAGAATGACATGTAGAGATGGATATGTATGAACCAGATTCTTGGCTGATTTATATCTACATTACATTAGTTGAAGGTTTGGCCCCTAAGTGCTACTTACTGATTTATTTATTTTGCATTATTCCCCCCCCTCCCATTGTCTGTTTTCTTTCATATTATGTATGGATTTTCCCTGTGCTCCAGTCTGACTGAAGACCAATTGTAGGGACATACTAAATAATTTAGTGCCTGCTGGGCTTGGGCTAAGCCCAGCCTTTTAAAGACAACTGTCACTTCCCACATGTGTTTTGTGACATATTATGGAACACTGCTTCTCTGTGCAGCAATTTTGTCATTATTCAAGATAGAAAGAAAAATAGGAAATCCATTACAAGCCAGATTTTGTTATGACATAAGAGAAGAATCCCCTGGGAAGTTAGATTAAATTCTCTTTGAAAATAAAATAAAAATGCCACCATGCTTGACAACATTAGATTTATTATATATTTATATTAGAAACTCTAGATATGCTCCTTGTCAAATCTTCTTTAGATGCTGAGATATGTGAGACAAAGCAAATCATTCCTCGAGTCATTGAAAGGAAAGTTTAATACTGAATTGGAATTAAAAGATTTGAATAAGAACAGAAATAGGCGATTTCAGCACGTAGCTGGAGGCGGACTGCTAGCTGCTGATGTGAGCCATTTAAACCCACTCAGCTACAAAGTTGATATGTAGAGGCAGAGGGGTGTGCTATGAACATGCTGTGTTTTACAGTGATTTAAGCAAAGACGTTTTATTCTGCAACTGGAATGAACTCGAAGGGCACCTCAGTTAGCAGATATGGCTCATCTAACAGATGGAAACTTGCTACACCTTACTAACTAAATCGCTCTTGATTGTATAACCACGTCTTGGAACAGAAAATTGCCATGACGAAATCCCAGGGACATGTGCATGTTCAAACAGTTTTCTGCTGGTAGTCCCAGTCCTACAAGGAGCTGGACATGCCAGCCTCTGGCTAACTTCTGTCAGAGATACTTGGCATATTTTAAGATTCCACAGCAAGCTCGAGAACGTGAACTTAATGGAAAGACTTTCCTCAACTGTGCATTATCCTGGAGTGCGCATCTCAGAAGTACTGGCCGATTCATCTTCCATGATCTGCTCCCAGAGTTTTGGTTTATGTATATGAAGAAGCTGGAGTTGTCATCAGAAGTGATTGATTTTTCTACTGTGAAGCTTACAGAAGAAATGCAAAATAAAGGGCAAATGATATCAGGTTAGAAAGGAGAAAACAAGAGGAGAAGACACCATCTGGAGAAGATGCATCCGTGCTGGATACCTGGTCTTTCCCAGGATTCCAGGCATGTGGGGACAGATATGCAGGAAGTAGATACCTATGTAAAATATACCTATGAAAAATGAGATTGTTTGTAAAAAAATCACACAAATAAATGCTGGGCACTAGGATTGTTGTTGCAGTCAACAGTATTGGATCAGATCATGTCCTTAAATCTGTGGGAAATCTTCTTGAGATTGTCAGTTTCACTTGCTTCAGGGAAGTTAGTTGTGAGCCTCAGAAAGCAGGAGAGCGAGAAGGTTTCTCTTGCTTTGAAGGTATTTCCACTATTCAGGAACAATAATGCCAGAAAACAAGACCATGTTATTTTATGTTTCCCAGATGTGTTGATAAAAGGCCTGTGGGGGAAAATACATGAAAATAAACAAACAGCCAGCTCCAGAGAGAAACCTCTGAAATAGGAGGGGAAGAAAACTGAATGTTCATTGCAGGAACTGGTATATTGGCCAGAAGGGAAGAGGAGAGGGGGGAAAAGATAAGGAGAATAAGCGACTTTAAGAGAAACTTGAAGACGAGGAAAACTGAGGAGAGGCAAAAGAGGCTACCTATGAAAATCAGAGAAGAAAGGAGACATAAGGCTTGTTAAAATAAAAAATACTTCTATCCCTAAAATTTTCCTTCCATCCATTAGAAAGCTTATGAAAGAGTTTTGTTCTAGCTGTGAATTTAGCTTGAGTCCCTGACTGTAGCATTTTGAGAGAGCATTAAGATTCATTTAAAATCTTTTATTCATTTTGATGCAGTGAAGTCTATATAGTATTTTCCTAAATGAGTACCCATTAAAGGGACAAAGCTATGAAAGAGTCATTTCCTACAAAATATGAAATCCAATAAGGTTTATTACCTACCATTTAGTGAATGGCAGAAGCCTATGAAGTATATGAATAAGTTTTCAATCACCAATTCATTTGTCTCCTAGAAGATGTACAGTATGCAGTATATCCACTTCTTCCCCTCCTGCACAGGTCAAACATAGCATCAGATTTGTTTATGCACCATTTAACTTTTTTATATCTTATACAACATTATAACTTCGTCTTTCATCTTCCCACCACTATTGAAAGGGTAAATTCAAAATACAGCTTGACCCTGCAATGCACTTGACAACCAAGCCTCCCTAAGTGGTCTTTAGCTCCACAGACACCCAAGAGGGGCAGCAAGACATTTTTTTCCTCTGTTGCTTGTGTTTATTCAGCACCGTTGATTAAAAAGCTGTTTCTTGTTTATTTAGATCTGCAGGAATTGGCAAACATGAAATATTAACGAAGTCTCTACATACCTAATATCAAATGGGACAGGGGCAGGGGCTTGCTGCCATTTTTGATCCTAGGAAGGAAAGAAAGCTGCGGTAGAGGTGGCAGCCACACTATGGCTTGGCTGATGGCAGACTTGTTGGGATGGGTGCAGAGACCTGGACCAGAGGAAGGCCATGAACTTTTGCAAGGGTGAATTGTCCTCCTAGTCTTGCTCAGGTGGAGATGTCTCTGTAGGTGCTGCCAGCTGATGCCCAAGGAACTTAACACGCATCTGTTCCCCAGATCTGTGGCCAGGGCTGGTTGCAAGAGGAGGAGGGGAGCGGTATAAGAGTGATGGTGTGACCCCCTCAGGAGACAAGCTTAGCCTCCAAACTGAGACTTCTGTTCTGCTGGCAAAGGCCAGAGTTTTGTGAAGCAGAAGAATTGCTGGTTTTGGTGACTAAATCGCTTGTAGGATTTTTCAAAAGCATGAAGCAGATAATTGCTGGTGCACCTTATGTAGTTGACAAGTAGGAGTAGATGTTGGTGTTGGGTCATAGGTTGGACTCGATGATCTCAAAGGTCTTTTCCAAGCTTGTGATACTGTGATTTTCACCTGTGTAAAACAGGGAGAGTATCACTTCCTTGACCTGTAGCACTGCAGTGAAGATACATGCACTAGACTGCAATGTCTAAGATACTACAGTAGTAAGCAGATCTACACAGAATTTGCTTTGGGCAAGCCATAAGAACAGTTTGTCAGTGCAGCCAGTGGGATATTTCCCATGGTGTTTGTAGGTTCATGACATTTTTGTTACCAATTATCATTGACATTGACACTCTTAGCACCACAAGCTGTGTTCCTGGAAACCAACTCCACTTTTTAGCTGCTTTTGTGGTATGGAAAGGGGGAAGCAGAAGTAGTAGAGGATTGACGCGTTCCATCGTCTTGAACAATGAGATTAAGGGAAATTAAAAGCTTCTTTTTTTAGACTGAAATTCATCCATATTCTTTTGGGTCTCTCAAATAGTGGCAGAGGATAGGAAAATTCAAAAACATGAAAAAGTAATAGTAACTTTTTGGAAAAGACAGAGGACCTCTAGGGCTAATGTTTTATGTAGTATTTAAGTGATGGAGTTTAATGTTGAGAGGAATTCTTTACCTTGCTCTTAAAAAAGAAAGAGGTTATTAAGATACCTGGATAAAAAGATGGAGAAAAGACCACAAATAGTGTTTATCTCTGAACCTATTTGGAGCTGACTAATTCTGGTTGAAATACAGAATTCAGAAGAAATCTGTTTTATGAAAGCTTGTACTGGAGGAAAGGATTTGAAATTTTTCATCAGGAAATTACATTTTGGGGGAAATTGCATTTTCTATGAATAGCAATGAATACTGTTTTCTAATATTTTCCAGCATATTCCACTCACAAGCTGCATCTCTGTTCTGCTGCCCTGATGTGGGCTGACAGGCACCTTCCAAGAGCCACAGGACATAGAAAAGTGGGAGGTTTTTGTCTCACTAATTCAGGAAGCTTTCAAAGAGCACACAGATACATGACTCTGTGCCTTTATTTTATGGAAATGTCCTGATTCTTGGGTTGCTGAGGGCTTTTAAAAATCTTTTATTCCTCATTTCCTGCATTGATCGCTCATGGAAAAAATATCTATGCAGCAATTCGCAACTTAGTCCGCTGAGCAGGTGAGATGGGTAGGCATTCCATTCTCACCTTTGTAGGGTGCTGTCAGTGGGAGCTGGTGGCAGACACGAAAGAAAGAGAATTTTTCTTCAAGGTTGTTGGGGTTTTTTTATTTTTTACTTTTTTATTTCAAATGCTGTTGTCAGACAATGCAATAAGAGGATTTGCATGGTAATACGATGGCTGATGGATTTCTTGCAGTAAAATCCAACAAGCTGGTTTATGAGGTACTTTATATATTTCTTATTTGTATTATAGGAGCAGCAAGGAGCCCAAGGATGTGTCTCTGCGGTATGAAACTCTTTGCATATATGTTACAGGTAGTCATGCTCCATATATTTTCTGTCTGTTTGGGTTGGTTCTCTCCCTTTTCTCGCTTTCTGTGAAATAAGCACGTATAAAAGAACACATTTATACGGATGTTATTCATTGCTGTTTGTCCTGTGATAATCTGAAAAACAAAACCATTTCAAAGATGCATCTGAGCGCATTTCATTCCAGACAAGAAAGACTCACAAAAATGGGTGTCATGTCATGAACTGACAAGAAAAAGGAATCTGATTTGAATAATAAAATATGGAGGTTTTTTCCCAAAGCACTGTTTTTCACACTAATGCAAGTAAGCCACATGTGCAAGCATTCAGCCTTCATTCTGCTTGCCAGTACTGGGGAAGGTGTGATAATTCTGTCATCTGTGCCGCTTGGTTTTCCTGTGCATTAGCTTTGCTTCTAAATTAGACTCCACACTATTAATGGCTCAAAAACAAAGTGATAAGTCAGTTAGCTCATACTTTTAAGGGAATGAAAAACAACAAAAAAAATCCCGGCAGTCTTAATGGTAGTCTTGATTCGTAGCCATTATATCTGCACAGCTCCAGTGATCATTGTAAAATCTGATATTTTTTTTTCTAGAAAGTGATGTGTTTTCTCTCAAGGCAATAGATCTTTTCTGATGTACATCAGCTTATGATCTGGCTCTGGCTAACTTATGTTTTGCTGTAAAACAATGTTTGCTTTATTTTGCTTAGAAATGCCAGGGGAAAGTCTCTGTAAGGAGAGGATAATGTGGATTTGAAGCATTTGTTGTATTCTTCTTTCCTGGCCCAGATATGCATCTTTATGGTTACCAGGAGGAAAAAATATCAACAGGTATTAAAAAAAAAAGTTGTTATGGAAGATTGGTTATTCCAGTAGGAAATAAATTCATTTTATGGATGAATTATGCACATAGCACTACATTTAAGAAAGTAAATTTTAGGGAATTATAAAACTGAGTGGGCCAGGTCCACTGGGAGGAAGCAGTGAAAATGAAAAGGGTTAGAAGAAGGCTGGAGGATGCTAATTGGAGCAGTAATTAAAGCAGAACAGGTCTTAGTTCCTTTTCAAAAAATGGAAATTAGAGGCGGGGTGTAAGAAAAAGAAAATAAACCCTGAAGAAGAAGAAAATCCATGAGAGAGTAAAGTCACATTTCACTAGGGAGTATGCAAGAGTTGAAAGAGAAGGCAAGTGCTGGGAGTTGAGGAAACCTAGCAGGGAAATATGAGAGACAACGAAATAGAAAGCTTGAGTAGTCAAAAAGCAGAGTGAAACAAGGGTGAGCGAAACAAAGAATTTCATCATCATGCTCTGGGTCGCTGTCAAAGCTGCAGGGCTGTGCCTCAAATGCTTGATTTGCTACAGACCCTCTGTGGCCATTCAAACTGCCTCCAAAAATCTTATTTTGCCTTATCTCATTGCTGGTTAAAAGAGGTTGTAAAGGAATTCAGGGACATAAATGGTCTTCTGTTTTACATGAAAAGCAGAGGGAAAGGAGAGGGCACTGGCTATGAAGGGCAATCAGGGATCAAACTAATAGGAAGTGAGCATCTAACGCACAGGAAAGGACTTTAGAAAAATGAAGCACTGAGGCTGCATGCAGCAGTGCTCCTCCTGATGCTCTTTGTGAGGGTTAAAATTGGAAAGACTCGTGAGATAGTGTAGTTAAATCAAGTGAACCTTTCCTGAGGGATTGCCCATCAAGTTATTGTGCTAGTTCTCTTTGAGACTGAGAGTTGTGCTGAACTGGGAAGTGAGGGCAGGAAAGAAATTGCCTTTAGTCTGCTTTTTATTTTTTAATAAAAACTTTTCATTGATGAGGCCAAAAACTTACTGAAAAAGCAAATTGATATGATGTTATGTATTAAAAAAAACCCAAACCAAAACCACAGAAGAATGGAAAGTATATGCAAATTATTAAGAAACTACACTGGAAAAAGGGAAGTAATTGATTTTTCAGGGGAAATTCAGTGATAAACAAAGAGGGGCTTAAAGAGACATGTCATTTCCCTGTAGCTTAAGTCTGAATTTGCAATGCAGGAACATTTCTCTATCACAAGTGAAAATGCCAGATGCTAAAGGATGGCTGAATGCTTGAGTGTCCCTAAGCCTCAGCAGTGAAGACCGCTTTTTCCAAGCTGTGAAAGCAGTGACTTGCTTCCTTGTGCTGCACTTCAGTCTCTGTGCTGGGAAATCATTCAGCACTGTCTAGGAGCACCTAACTGTTTCTCAGGTCAGGATTTATGCATGTTGGTTTTATAGCAGGACATGGAGGAATAGTGGTGGAGAATGAAAACTGGAAAGATTTCAAAGAGGAATGAAAAGGATTTAGACTATAGACAGGGGTGTAACTAGATGTTATTGAGAGAAAATCTGACCTGCAGGAAAGAATAAAGCAGTCCTAATTCTTTTAAATGTTGTTACTAGTAAAGACTGTGACGTAAGGCACTAGAGGCACATATGGAAGCTATAAAGTGGAGATGACCATGTCATTCAGGTTCAGTATGGACAAAGCTCTTATATATATTAATGCATTTCATGGGTCAGTGCTGGGCAGAAATAGGTTACATTATGCTCTATCAAATGTCTGTTTATTTTCTCTTTTATCTAAAGATATATATTTACTTGCCACAGGCTTTTTCCTTATATATTAATGACAATTATCAATTTATCCTTAAATATTAATGACAATTGTGGGTGACTGTCCTTAGCCCCTGGCCATTCTTCCGATGCTCTCTGGCAGGCAGGAAGAGGAAAGTGCCTTTCTGCATCTCCACGGCTGGACAGATCCCACTTGAACCCAACAGGGTGTGTAGGACTCCAGGGAGCGCATGATAGACACATCCTGAGCAGCACTGGTGGGATAGAGATGTGCTCGGCCAGCCAACCAGTGCCTTCCATTGCCTGGGATGTAGCTAAGGGGTTCTTGAGCTTTTGGGGAAAGCAGGGAAGGATGGCGTTGGAGACAGTGCACCTTGAAGACAGATCAGACCTGCAGCCCAGTCACACTGCGGTACTGGTGTTGGCATAGTCCAGGACAAAGATGGGGTGCTCTGACTCACAAGCTCTGGCAGGTGAATCTGGGAAAATTAGAAATTTCCACTTTTCTGTTGCATTGATTTCTGTCCATATGCAGGACTGTGAGTGGTGAGGGCTGAGGGCCCAGGTGTGCCACTAAACCCACCTGGAGATTTAGCCGCAGCAACCGAAGAGGTTGTAGCTCCTACTGCCACAGACCGGCAGCCTCCTCATCCTTGCTAATTAAGCTTCCGGAGACTGCAACTATGTTTAATCCTTGGGCAGAAGATAAAGTGTTGGAGATCACTAGTGCTGTCCTCGCTCTTTCTCGGTGTGCTCTCAGGCAGCCCTGGGTACCATCTCGCTCTGCACCAAGTGCAGAAATGCTTACTTTCTGTTCAGAAACCCTTACCTACTGATGCCCCTGTATCCTGGGAAGCCTCAGGGATTTCTGTTTTGCTGAATTGTTTGTCTGTTTATTTTGACCTTTGACTAAGTGATACAGAATTGTTGCTGCTGGGAAACAGGATTGGATGCTACAGCTGGCCTTTAGAGACACCACCTGCTTCCTTTTCTTATCCAAGATGCCCTGTGTTTCAGAGGCTTCCCTGGCTGAAAGTCATAATTCCCAGACTTCCCAAAGATTTCACTTAGTGAGATAAAGTTCTGTAATCCTGTCTTCTTCGCTTTTATAATTATGTATTTCAATAAGGCGGGTTGGTTCTGGGATATAATCAGTGGAAAGTATTTCTGTGCCTATATATACGTACAACGTATATGTAACTTTATGTATAGGTGTACGTACAGATAACTGACATTCATTAGGTAGTGATGCTAGAAGCTCTCAATATTTGGTAAGAATAGTGGCGCTTAATGATAAAATCTCAAAATCAGTGTTGAAAGTGAAAATGTAGACTAGGTTTTAGATTCTGAGTGTGCTTTAGATCTGACTATGAGCTGTTCTGAACAAGGTACTTCTAAGCAAAAATAATTTCTTTGGAAAAAAAGAAAATAGATTGACATGTATATATTGTTAAAAGAAATACATATCAATAAAAGAATATAAAAAAATAGTTTTAAAATTTTTTTATAAGTGAACCAAAGTCCTGATAAGACAACTATGCAAGTAATTGTTCTTGCGCACATCCTTATTTTGATGTTTACCTCAATTTCTTCTTCACCTTTTATTTCAGTCTGCAATTAACACCTGTAATGAAAAATGAGATGATGTGCTGTTGAGAAATTCTGGTGTTAATTAAAATTATTAACAATTAGAGAAAAATAAGCAAAGAAAATGAGGAAATAAAGAATAAGTTTTACAAATATTTTTATAATTAAGTTGGACTAAAGTAGAGAGACTGTTTCTAAAGAGCTCACTTCAAAACTAATTATGAAACTTGGCCAATATAAGTTACCATGAATTTCCCTCTTTTTAGGAGAACTGGCATCCACCACGCTCTCTTCAATAGCATTTAGGTTTGCCAAGGCCTTTGTATAGGGCTGAATTTCAATTCTAAATGAATTACACTAATTTACAGAAGAACAATAGGTGAAATGAGCTCTGGCAACAACAGAGAAGGAACGGAAGTGTGATTCATCTTAGCAGAGTGAGCATTTGGGATTGGATAAAAGCCTTATTTGGAGAGGAATAATGCAAAATGGCCCTGAGTTTCTTATGGGAGCGGTCAATCCACGAAGCTGCAACACTGTACTTGCTGAGAACATCGCAGCAACAGAGTTAACACAGGTCTGTGATCCCTCGGGAGCCTTGTGAGTGCTTGAGGCTATCGCTGCACTCTAAGCCTCAGGCACCGTGATCTTTGCCTACAGCTTCCACCAAATGGGTGTTTGGCATCTAAATATCCCCTTGGATGCCTGCCCAAATCTGTTTTGAAAATGAGTGTTGGCCTCCTGACTTCACTGCAGTGCTTCCAAAAGTTTTACCTGCATTGCATCAAACTAATTTTGATATGCTTTTCAAGAATATGCTTGAAAGATACAGCAAACAAAGCTGGAGAAGAGAGCAGCAGCAGTGCTGTGAGTACATACAGAAAGTTGGCAAACTCCACCACATCCCTGTGCGTCCGTGGAGTGCTATCAGCCATGTGATAAAGTAGCTGTCGTTTGCTTAGTGCTTAATCCATTACGACAGGGTAGGAAGCTGAGAAACAACCAGAAGCCAGTTCATTACTTTGGGTTATATTACAAGGAAATGCTTTGGAGCAATATTTCTATATTCAATTTCTTATCGAAGTTATTACTTTTGTGATATTGGAGAGTATGACTAATTACTTCCCCTCTAGAGAAGCTATTATTCAGGAAGGTTCATTAGTTCCCTGCACAGTGTAGATGCTGGCAAATGACGTGGGAGACAGGGATATTGCTCGGTCTCAGACATCCTTTATGGCTTTCAAGATGTTACCTGCAGTTAGACTTTCCATGGGAAATCCCATAAAACAAGTGTTATCAAGCTGTACAATGCTGGAGTTTGGAAGAGGCTGTCAAGAAACCCCTGAGAGGTTCCAGGTCTCTGATTTTAAGTAATCTCTGCAGATTCGAACCAGTCAAGCTAGTGATGAAAACCATGCTGCCTTCCCAACAAGGGCTCTCATAACCATGTTAAAGCCTCTCGGGGGCTGACGATCATTACCCGGTCTTATAACTTTAAGACTCTCGGGGACCAAGAGAAATAAGCCTGACGCAAACCTTCTCACCCAAAATTAATTGCAATGGATGGAAGCAGAAAATTTATCAGAGAAATGAATCCCACGGATCTATGACAATTTTTTTCATCCCTTTTCTTAGCTGTTGGGTTTGTTTCTACTTTATAACATGTTGGCTTTTTTAACCACCTTTTAAAGCTGTTCTTTGTAACAAATTTTTAGCTTTTTGTCTAAGTAACCAAAGTCCTTCTTTTGGTGTCATCGCATCTTTCACTGAGGAATTAGACATGACTGTTGAGAATTAAAACCTAAATGTCATTCCCTTGAGACCTATAACTCAGTTTGAATCAATCATTACTCAGTTGAAAAATTCCTCTCTGGTGAGAGTTCAGGTAAGGACAAGAAAAATCCTCTAAACTTAACATTTCTCCCATCAGCAAGTAAATTATTCACCTAATCTTGCCAGATCTTGCTGATGAAGAAAGACATTACTGAAGAACTCAAAAACTCATAATCCCTAGCATCTTAATCCTCTCAGTCTGCAAGAGAAGTAGAAAGTTACTTTTTTCCCTTTTAACTTCTCAGAGCCCAAGTAATGCATTTCAGGTCTCTTAGAGAATTGGTATTTAGTTTTAGGATAGTCTAAGCCTAGGATCAAGGTCAGTCACACTGCTCCATTCTTCTTTTTAAGATAACACTTCACCTTCAAATGTCTTACCTTGTGAGTACGGCTGTGGAAAAAAAGTTGTTTCAATGACATTTTAGAGCTGAGTAATTAGAGAGGAGGAGGGGAAAAATACAGGAAAATGCAGAGTTTATTGTGTGGATTTTTCTCCCTATTCTTGATGACTTAATTTTGATATTTTTAATCTCTCAGACTTGGAGATGGAGGAAAAGAGAACTGTTTTCACCCCAGCTGTCCTTACAGAAGTATTTCTGAGAATCAACTCTGGGCATCCTCTCTGGGAAGGCCATGGGAATGGCAAGCAGTGTGCGCTATGCTCCATCTTCTTAAACTCACTTCGGTGTTAATGATGCAAGGAGAATGAGGGTGGTGGCCAAAAAAAGGGTGACTGCTGAGCCTGATGTACCCTTACACTGCCCTGTAGTATCTCACTGTACCAACGGCCTCTTCTGGGGCTCGTGATCCTGGTGGAAAATGTTGCAGTGATCAGCTGGAGTTTTCAGCCTCAGAATTTTGGAGCAGAAAGCATTATGTAATGACTTCCTAACCTGCTCCAGTGCAAGTGTAACCTGAGGCTAGCTTTGCTAGAGCTACCTTTGAACCACTGTCAATGGCAATACAGTATTTTGCACCTGTAATTGTGTGTGAGTCCGAGGCTCTGATCTGGTTGTATGCCAGATGTGCTTCATGAATACACTCATGTAACCCAATATAAATATAGAGAAATGGTGGGTAGGAGCTGTCAGTTGCAAAGAAAAGGGGAAAATATAGTGAGGGTTGGTGGCACTGTTGACAGCCTAGCTAAAGAGCTCATCAGCGTTTCCCCCCTGCCTTGATTTAATACCATTTCTGAGTCCTGCCTCCAAAGGATGATTTCTTCTTCACCAGAGGCAGAAGCAAGAGAGGCTTCAGCTTGCTTTGGGTCATACTCCAAGCCAAAAAAATAAACACAAATGAAAGAAAAGGGAAGCACTCGTCAAGCTAACACCTCTATGCATTATTAAGGATGATCTGGCAGGGGCGCTGTGGGAAAACCACCTCAAGTGAAAGAATTTGGGCAGGCTCAGCTAAAGGTACAGGGAAGTGTGGGGTCCCAATCAGCCTCAGTAGCCCACAATAAAAATGGTAATTAGAGATTTTCACAGACTTGTCTGTCCCATATTTTTTAAATAACAGCTTTTTCTTCCTAGTTCTTCAGATAAGCAACACCAAATTCATATTTCTGCAGACACTGCAAATTAAATTCATCCTGACAACATATGGAAATTTATGTGATTTCTGATCCTGGGCTGACTTCCTTCCAGGGAAGTTGTTTGCAGGGGCTGGAAGTGTACCCCAGTATGTGGTAACACTATGCCCCTGGTTCTTCTCCCGGGTGGGCTCTGGGAAGCACAGCCTCACTCTTAGGGCCTGGGAGTGTTTTTTACAGCAGCAGAATCTCTCCTGGGAAGTCCTAAGTTGCAGTCTTTTCTTGCCCAAAAAGGAAGAAGGAGTCCAGAAGGGAAGAAAGACTATGACCCTAATTCTGCAGATTAGCCAGTGTTACCCCTGAACACGGAGAAACAGGGTTAGCAAGGAAGGTCAGTCGGCTGAGACAAACCACGTTTGGTATGGTCTTTCCCCTAAACAGGGTCTATATGGCAGGGTATTGTGCTGAAAGAGGTTATCCCACCAGCCTTCGAATAGGCTGGGTTCATGAGGAAACTCGATCCCAAACAAAGCTGAAGGTAGGGTCAATGGCTGCATAAGTAGCCAAGGCGTATGAGTTGCACACGTATAGACTGTAGCACGTTTCCAAACTCTGAAAAACAGCCATTGCACTCTCAACAGATTTTATATCTATTCTATTCATATATAAGTTCATTTTTGATCAGTTTTGGTTGGAATATCATTCAGGTAAAAAAATTGTTCTTCAGGGACAGGAGATCCCTTCAGAATCTGGCTCATTGCTTGAAATGTGAATACCTGATATTTATTTATAGGCATTCTGAAAACTCAAGAGATTGTGACAGAGCTAAGGGGAAAGTTGCCCAGCTGACCTCTGCCCTTGCAAAACCATCATTGACAAAACTGATATTAACTCAAGGGAGCTGTACATTAATGAAATGTAACGTCAGTTCATATTTCATCATGTCATGCCATAAAGAAATCAATATGGTACTCGGATCATATAAAACCAAAAAAAGCAATAGCAGGAAGCCATTCAGGCATGAGCCATCTGGAGGGGAAAGGACATAACACAGACATTGTTTGCTTTAAATCTCCATAACAGCCTCTCTTTAATTTTTCTACAATTGTAGTCTCTGCACTTTGTTCCTTTTGGAATAGCAATTACAGTATATCTACTAAGAATCCATGACATCTTAGAATCTAACTTAATGGTTGTTGTTTTTTGTCAGTGAGGCAACAAAAAGACGTTAATACAACTTTAGATCTCCTGCCAAATCCCAGAAGAGAGCCAAGGTATTAAAATGGATACATGTGTAAATGTGTCACACTGGTCTGAGTCTGTTGTTGTTGTCAGAAGGGCTTGTAGGGATACCTGTAGCTGTCTAACAGTCTCCATGCCTTATTATTAATCTTGTAATAAGTCTACTATTCAAGCAGAAATTTCAATTCCAAATGTTTGTTTCAGGTTGTTGGGTCATTTTGGATGAGAAAGGAGACAGAGGATGGCTCAGTGAGTCCAGCAGTTACAAAAATAAAGTTACCCACTAGTGAGACCGTAGTAAAGTCAGAGACCCTGAAGTGGTCCTGTTGGGTAGTGTTAGTGTTTCTGCTTTGGAGTGCTAGGGCCAGTGGCGACACCTGGAGCGCGTCGCCATCCCCCTAGCTCCACTTAGCTGAAGCACACACAAGCATCAGCTGGCAGACAAATCCCAGGGACCTTTCTTCTGTTCTGAGCTTGCTCTTGCCTTCAGTTACTTGTTCACCACTCTGCTGTGAAGTGGTTTGAGTGACAGACTCCCTCAATGAGAGGTGGCATCTGGTGCCAGGACACAAATAGCTGGCTTACCCTGCTTGGTTGTGTGGTAGGACATCTCCACACTTAACTTTGTCCCTCAGGCTGAGGTGCTGCCCAAGGAGGGTCATTGCTATGGCAGAAGGCATCAGATGTGATGAAATCCCTGACCTGAGAATTTTGTTTCCTATCTGGAGCCCAAAAGTTAAGGATTCCATTGACAAATTAAATATCTGTGAGTCAGAAGGGCAGTCAAAGGTGGCAAGGCAGGGGAAGGAGGGTAAGACTCGCATCTTGCCATGAGAATAATTTATTATTTTTCTCCTCTTAGATCTGCAGTCACTTTGTATTGCTCATGACACCACTTTGGGGTATATAAATGCAAAAGCTGGCAATAAGTCTAAAGGGGGTTTAATTGTTTTTCGTTTCCCCTTCTTTATGTAATTTCAAGGCTGGACTGTTTTAACAAGCCCTGGAAATTCTGAGCACTTTCTCTATCAGATTTCTTCAATATGAAGTCACATCTTAAAAAAAATCAGCTGCCTTTAGGTATCAAGATACTTAAAAGTTCCAGGAAGAGACCAGCGGTGCCCCAAACCTCAACTTTTTTTGGATTCCGAACAGATCATACATGTACATTCAGGGCCAAACCGATTTTAATCAATAAGACAGCTTTTCTGAAAGCTGTTAACCTATGAGCTGGCTGAGTGCACCCTGCCACTTTCAGGCTGAGAGGTAAAGGATGCATAACCTGTGAAATGTGGCCTCTCCAGAGCAGAGCACACAACAGCACTGCAGGATGACTGTGCTCATACCCTATGGAAAGCTTCATGTGAATGTGCAGAAACAGGGCAGGTAAAGTAAATCCCTTAGCTGGCTCCATCTCAGAATTATATCAACGTTTCATAAATGAATGGAGTTGTTATTTGACCAGAGCACTGAGTCCCAGTCCTCACTTCTTGCTATAACTTACTGTTAATTGAGAAATCCCATCTCTACACAAACATTGCAAAGACTGGAAAGTCATGGAAGCCTCTGAGAATAGCCTCAACAATTAGGAAAGTAACAATGCTTAATTAAATTCCCTTGTGCATTTAAAAGCGGTAGGGAAGCAAGCCAAGACAATCCTCTTCCTCAAAAAAGCAGCTTTGAGTGGAATTCCTTTCTTCCAAGAGCCATTTTGATTTTCCTGTTCCTCACAGCAGATTGTTTTATGTAAGGATTCTTCTCCTACCATTTATCTGGCTTTCTCATCACTCTCTATTTTCTCCCTACTCCAGCATTCCTGACTCTGCCTTCTCTAGTTTCCATGGGGGAGATTTTCCACTTTATTTTCTGACAGCGATGCTGGTTTCTGAAAATACTTATTAGCTTGTATAACCTCAGACAGCCAATTTCCTGGGATATTTCTCCCCATCCTGTTGAGAAGCTGCTTATGCAACTACAGACAGCAGAGTCAGTATTTCAATGTGTTTCTGCCATCACATGTGCTTCTCAACCCGCAACTCGCATACCACCAGCTCCCCTTAACAGCAATCTCAACCATAGCTCAGCTAAATTATCTGCAACACTTGAAAATGTTGTCTTTCCAAGCCAAATTTTCCAGCTGTCCTTTGGAGATTTCTCCATTATTTTAAAGGTGAAATTTGTATGGGAAAAAAGAGTTCCTAGACAGGCTTATCATCTCTGGCCCCACTGCACTGTTTTAGCATAGGAAGGGCTGTAAGGACTGAACGGCCCCTTTTCCACACATGTTCGTTTGGAGAGGATGTTGGTTTTCAGTGGATGGCAGCAGGATATAGCCTGTCATCTCTGTATCTCTCCATCACATGGTGTCTCTGTTACCTGATTTTCGGGCATCTCGTGGATGTTTTAGGCAGTGGAGCATGGGGGGGGTTGTAAAATTTCCAGACACTTCCCAAAGCCAAAGTTTCCTGTGTGCTTCTGAAGTGGATCTTCCTGCTGCCTTTAGTGATCGCTGAATGTGCACTTGCCCTTTCTCAACAGCCTGAATGCTTTGAAGTTGCATATGGCTAAACAAGCCCGTTTCTCTTACCTGTAGCTCAGATAGGCTGCTCATCACTGCAGCGCAGGATCCTAACGCATCCCAGGCAGCTACAAATCCCTCTTTTGATTGCCAGGCAGACATAGGAAAGCTCTCCTGCGAGATGTCATGACAGTCATCCTTGTCCCTCTCTGTAACAGTAAACAAAGAACAGGAAAAGCGAGGGACTGTTGCTGCAGTGACGGAGGGAATTGCAGTGCTACCCGCCTGCACCCGGAGCTGCGTTGCTCTCCCACACAGCATAGCCCTCAGTGATATAATCTTTGCAAAACCAGCAGTGAAGAGCTGGAGGTGGCTCACACAGCTTTACTGTGTCAGAAAATCTGCATCCGTTGAGACCCGCAGGTCCTCTTCGTCGAAGGGAGAAATTAATCAAATTTCATCATTCTTTTTCATTTAAAGGGGGAGAACTGTGCAAACAAGAGGCAGGGCCCTTTTTTTTTTCCCTTTTTCATATAAGTAGCAGTTACTGTTCTTTTTAAACTGCCAAGCAGTCTGCATAGAGAACAACTCAAACATAAATAGTACTGTGCACAAAATAAAGCATAAGATGAAAAGAAAAGATCTACAGGTCATGGTTTGCTTAACTTCTAATGGGAGCAACTTTAGCACATGTTGACTACAGGAATTGTTGTGCATGTGAACACCTTGTGATTTTTGAGTAAGATTTACTCCTGAATATGTGTTTTTATGGTGATGGACTTCTTTGGAGAGCTTATTTTGTCAGATTCACCAGTAATATGTTTCAAAGCCATCTTCTCCTCTATTAACCAAAGGACAAACACACCATCACCTTTTAAGGGATTATGACCAGTTTCTTATTCTTTATTTTTTTTTTTAATGAGAATTGCTGTTTCCCACACATGGAGACTATTTTTTTCTTTCATGCAGAAGCTCATGTTATTTCTGCTTTGAAAATCTGGTCATGTACAAGAAGGGGAAATTCTTGCCCTAACTGAGAAGATAATCATCAGACTTCATGAGTGCCACAAAGCATCACGGAGGAAAACCAAGAGATTCAAAGGGAAGGGTAATACAGCCAATGAAGTAAAATGCCTACATGTAATGAGGACAGAACACCGGGATGGAAGACACAAAGCCAGTCTTACATGCACAAGACCAGAAGTCCTGCACACCAGGGAATACAGCAGCAACTTAAAGCTATCATTTATATTATATAATTTTATTTGACAGAAGCTGGGGATTTGTGAAAAAAAATGCTGCATGTGCTATTTGCTGTTGAATGTGTGTCGGCACGGTGCACTTCATTGTGGCAGATGACAGACTCCTCCAGGGCCAGGGGAGTTTGCTGATTAGCCTTCTACAGGCTGTGGAAACAAAACCCAGCCGTTCAGGATTCACACAAGTGTAAAGTTGTGGTCTGCAAGGTACGAAGAATTGCTCAAGGTCTGCTGGATTTGCTTTATGGCTTATAAATGTGATTCTGCTACTCAAAATGCTGCTTATTTGTAGCTTTCCTTCATAGGGGAATGGTAAGAAGTAGGAAGCCAAATTCACTCCTGCTTTTGAGGAAGTGGGCAGGGTGGCAAGGACAGACATTGTTTGCCAGCTAAAAAAAAGCTCATTTTCCCCTGCCTCCCTAATACTAGAAGAAAAGGCAAGGGAAGTCAGTCTAGCCCAGTGTCCCAAGGAGATCTTCCATCGTTCAACACCCTCCTGCCTCCCATATCAGAAAAAGGGAGCCAAAGGAGCTGTAAACCAGACCTCCATGGGACCCCGCTAGTGCTATGCATATCTGTGTGCCTTCAACATCTGCATGACTGTTAACTACAGCCTGCTGGTCCCCCAGCTATACTAAATAAATAGCTCTGTACTTAAAAACAGAGACTGATTCAGGCAAAACAATGGGATTTGAGATTCCTGTTGGAAAAGACTCCACAATGAAGGGAGCTAATCTGTTTTCAATGCTCGTGAAATGCTTGTCTGAAAGGTCTGAGGAGAGTTTTGTGTTTACCGCTTTATTGCTGTATCAGGTTGTTGGAAATTAACTTCCCATCTGCAGAGCCACAGCTTTTGCTTGCTCCTGAGCAAGCTGCATTCCTCTGCAAAGCAGAAGTGCATCTCTTCTTCAGGCCACGTCTCTTACTGAGTTTGAATTCTTTTCAGGGTGGTATGAATCAATTATCATTACTTTGGAAGAAATGAGCATGGCTTTATTTCAAAGGAGTTTTAGCTTTTAAAAACCCCAGCATAGTAAAGGACTGATTTGCTGGTTAATCTGTCCCTATGTGCTGAAGGTTGTGTGTAAGTGCGTTGTTACAGTTTTCCTGACTATCTGTTTACAGTTGCAGGAGGTTCCTCTTTAGCACCATTCAAATGGCAATGCCTTTCAGCTTGATTGCAACAGAGAAATGAGGATGTCCAACTGCAACAGTAAAAATTGCACAGGAACAACCAACACACCTGGTTAAGCTACAAAAGTGCATAGCACAAGGGATGGCAGAGCCCAAAATAGCTAGCTAAAATACAGCACGCTCTGTAGAAGTGATACAAAGGGGAAAATAATATACGAAGAAGGACTGTACGTAAAAGTTGCTGATGCATGCCTAATGCTTTGTTTGGGGAATGCGTTGGGCTGGCAGGCTCTGCTCTGCTCTCCTCAGGTGATCTTCCTGCAAGCAGTGAAGCAGAAATGTATTTGGCCAGGGAACAGAAGGATACATAAGCAGTCAAAACCACTGGGTGTCCAAAAAATACTTAATAAGGTCTGCTGATTGAATACAAATTCAGATATTGTTAAAAGCAAAATTACTGAAGTGGTGAACTGAATACCCCAATTTTTTTTTTCTGCCAGGCACAGCTCAATGAACGAAAATATAGCTGAGCTACTTTTCTGTCATTATTACATGGTGTTCTTCCTTTCATCTGTGGATGGGTTCTCCGTATTTCACCTTAGCAACTCTCCAAAGTGTTCATCTGCTGCTCTTAAGTTCAGTTAAGAGAATCCATATGGTTGCAAATACCAAAGACTGAGGAGCTTTTAGCTGACCCAGCCTATGGAAGTGTAGTATTAGCCTATTTGAGGAGAGAATCATCAGGAAATAGCAAATAGTGTTTGTAAGCAGAAAAGAAATGGAAAAAGAAGAAGAATTCTATAATAGCCATAATAGGGTATGTACACCCTTACCCATGTCGTTGTTTGCAAACAATTCCCCCATCTCCTTGGTGACTGCTGTACTCACCAGGGTCCTCAGTTAATGGACTTTCTCTGATTTTTCGTTATCCATAGCCACCTAATTACATCCGGGAATGAGATTTACGCAACACCCTCCTCATCAATGTTTCTTACTGAGTAGCTACCATAGCTGCTGTCTTTTGTGGTTTTCTCCACAAATTCAGTGAAGAGCTCCAACACCTGAAGCTGGGTCAGGGCTACAAGATTAGTAAGCAGCATAAATTAGGTATTTCAGCACCTGCACTTCTATGTGGATCCACACCTACTTTTTTTCATTGGCAATCTTTCATATTAAATGCATAGTAAACCTTAGCCCAGCAGGGGTTTCAGTGTAATGCAAAAAAAAATCCAGCAGGATTGGTTTCACGAGGCCATTAGATTATATATTAAAAAAAAAACAACGCCCCTTGAGCAACGGTATCGCTCATTATATATATTGGTCAATATCTAAAGCAACTACTCCGCGATGGAAAGCTGTCCTAAGTCAGGCTGAGGTTATTTGCGGTTTGTGGGCAAATCTTTTCTGGCTCTAGTTTCTTTCCTGGGTCTACACTACTGAAACCAGTGCAAATGCCAGTTGCAAGCATGCAGGAAATCATATAAATAAAAAGTACCACAGCCTTTTGGTTAGAAGTCCAAGTTGCTCTGTCACCTAAAATTACAGGCAGATAAAACTTCTGTCAAAAAAAAGGTCACACTGTCAAAATTAAAACCTAACGAGGTTATTGATTGAGTTGAAATTTCACTTTAAGGATATGGAAGAAGAAATTAATTTTTTTCTTGTTATCATCATCATAATGTGTTAATTTACCTAAGAACAAATATTTTGACATTTATTAACATTTATTTTTTAGAAAATGTATTTTAAATGGGCCTTGCAGTGGCAATGACCCATTGGTCAAATGTTGAAGACAATCCTACCCCAGGGCATTTGTATAAAGATAACAACTGTGCTAGCAAAGCAGCCTTGGTTCACACCTGTATTTAGTATTTATCACAGTGAAGGTCATGACAAGGGTGCTCCATTCTGTGTGGTTATTTTGTTCCTATCTGGGTTAAGCTGAAATAGGACACTGATCATTTGAAAGAAACCTCCCTATGGAGATAGACACCACAGTAATGAGATGAGAACTCAAACTATTTGAGTTATTTTGCTTCCAGAGTAAGGGCAGGTAGGCGTTATTCTTATGAAGTATTCCTACACATTAAAAGAAATGAACAAAATTTAAGGATTGATCCTTCTTCCATGAAAGTAGTATCTGTTTTGTAACCAGTTTAAGTTTAGCAAGATTTATGATTTAAACAACAGTTTTTTCCTGGTTTTAGTGAGGAAATAAAGGACAACATATTGGATCTTAAGTCATTATTTATCTGCACAGATATCACCTATGTCTGCATCTCTTCTGTTGAGAGTTGTAGCTGTTTCTATATTTCTATAATATCCTGCTATACTCTTACAAAATCATGCTTAATTTCCAGTGGCAATGAACTAATCAAGAAACTAAAATCAGCTGGCTTTCTTTTAAAAGAAATCAATTTAATTTAAAATTTTAAAATATAGTAGTACTCTCCAGATATTGAAATTGCACTCTTTTGAGTTCTTAATACATTTCAACAAGATCAAGTAACAGCAACAAAATATTCCATTTCCATGGAAATCAGTGTAGTTTTCTTTGCCTCTAATCAGACCACTTTGCTGAAAGCTAAACTGTTTACTTTTAACCTCTCAGAAGGTGAAAGCCTGCCATGCCATTTATGTCAGGACTGTAGCCATTCTTCTCTGCTTCATTAGGGCTTTTGGCTTCAGCTTCACCTGCAACTGAGAGCTGGGCTGTAGGACAGATGTGTAGAGGATGCTAATACTTCTGCCCTCCTTCCTTGGCTTCACAGGCAGTTTCAGCCCAGTGCAACGGGAGCTGACATAATAAAAGGATATAATGTTGGCTCCCATCAGCTGCAGGCTGGGACAGTGAGAAATGTCAGATCAAGGATCTAGGAGGATAAAACCAGGAAATACTCAGGGATATCTTGTGCACATGCATGAAAAAAAAAATTGCTTATGTTATCGTTAGCCCCAAAAGCAAAGGATGGAGATGGGACAAAATGATACATCAGGCAATCCATATGCTGCTTTCCAAACAAAAGGATGTGACATGGTCAGCAGTTCCTCCAGGAGCACCCACGTCCTGCACAGCTCAGTTTCATGGAGAGCTTTTTAGCAGTTATCATTGTGAATGCAATGGAGAGATTGAGAAACAAGGTGGGCTCTTGGAGCCAAACCTGCAGTCTGACAGTCTGGGTCAGAATCACTCCATGACGCTCTTACATCATTGTTGGTGTTGAAGGCTCAGAGGCTGGATAACCTCCTGTGCAAACTCCATCCTTCTGGCCTCACAATCAGCTGCACTTAGAGGGAGTCCTGTGCATCCTCCCTGGCTCTGGGAGAAAAATGGCATAAGTAGGAAAGGTGGAGTCATTACGCACTTCCAGCATTGTGAAAGCTCTCATTGTACAGTGCCAGTAGGTCACTTACTTACTTTTTTTTTCCAAAAAGAAGTTGATGACATAAAGCTTTATTCTAAACCAGATACTATTACAGTAAATTGCCTTGGGTTTTTTTTTTTTTTAAGAAATCCAGTTGCTGTAGCCAAGCTAACGTTTACGTGCACTGATGGAAGAGCACAGAGCAGCAGGTAGGGTGCAGTCCCATCAATGTGTGTGTGTGATTAGGGCACAGCTCTGCATTTGAATGTAAAGAAACTCCTGCAAGAAATACCAGGGAGGCCCACCACTTGTGTATCGTGGTGTCAGGAGTGACCTTGTTAAATAAACCAGCAAGGCATGGTTAGGTAAGCGAATCTGAAAACCCTGAGAGAGAGAGGTAAGAAACAGCAGCTCCCAGCACCTACAAGGAATGAAATCTCTTTTAAGGACTCCAATGTCTGCTGTCTCCTCTGTGAAGACTCAGCACTGCACCAAAGCACTTTCCAGGTAACTAGCATAGGAAAGAATTAATACAGAGAAAAGAATTCAGGTTGGTGAAAGAGCTCTTTGTTGGGGAGAACAGCCAGGAAGATGTTGACACAAATAGGACATAGGGCAAGGGAGGAGGAGGTTAGGAAAGTCACAGTATCACAGTATTATAAGGTTGGAAAAGATCTCTGAGATCATCGAGTCCAACCTATGACCCAACACCTACACCTACTCCTACTTGTCAACTACACCATGGCACTAAGAGCCTCATCCAATCTCTCCTTAAACACCTCCAGGGACGGTGACTCCACCACCTCCCCGGGCAGCGCATTCCAATGGCCAATCACCCTCTCAGTAAAGAACTTCTTCCTAATGTCGAGCCTAAACCTCCCCTGGCGAAGCTTGAGACCGTGTCCTCTTGTTCTGTCACCGGTCACCTGAGAGAAGAGTCCAACCCCTGCCTGACTACAACCTCCCTTTAGGCAGTTGTAGAGAGCAATAAGGTCTCCCCTGAGCCTCCTCTTCTCCAGGCTAAACAACCCCAGCTCCCTCAGTCACTCTTCATAATGAGACTTTCTAAAGTTCACCCTTTTCCTGTCTACACCCATCACCAACATGTTAACTTGGTGCTTGTGAGCAGGACAGCAGTGCCTGGCTGGCATGTCTTGGGGAGATAGTTTCGCTGGTTTGAGTTTCTTGGCAGGATCTGAAGTTGGTGGTGTTTGCAGATCTCGTGCAGACTGAGTCTGTGAGTTTTCCTGTCAACAAAATCTACCCCATGGATGACACCAAGATTGGGTGTATCAATCTGATAACACTGATTTATTGGGGGTTTTTGTCTTTTTCATTCTTGGCCTCAATAGTTATTAACTTTTTGAAGCGTCTGTTTGGGCTTGATATTGTTGAAATTGGTATTACCTGAGCAAGCCATTGCACATCTGCTTCATTTGTCTCAGTTCCTTCTTGGCCTAGCAGTGTTACAAGTCATAGAAGGAACTGAGTACAGCACAGGGCCTGAACCTCTGAGGATAGGAACAGATATCTGCTTGTCAACTTAATAGCCTGAGCAGTTCTCTGTAATTACTCTCTGGTTTGCACAGCAGAGACGCACAGACGTTACTTACCTCTGCTGATGACACACACGAGGGAACTAGCTCCTGCTCCCCCTACAATAGCTGGGATGCTTCTTCACAGATAACAAGACCAACCAGCAGTAAAATTGCCTTCCTGTCAGTAAGGTCAGTAGCTGAAGCTCCAAATTTACAGGGGAAACCATGCAGGAAAATACTACTTTTGTGTGGTCACTCTTCACCCTCAAAGTGGCACTGAACTTGCTGCGTGGTGTCTCCAACAGGTGGGAAGGAAGAAAGTCTTTCTTATGACTCCAAGAATTTACTTCAGCCTTTTCTCCATGTACTTAAGCAGCACCAGAGCTGAACAGGGGAGAAAGCACAGTGATAATCAGAATGACCTGATGTGAAAAAATCTCCTCTGCTTTACTTCATGGTTTTTGTTAGCATTCTGATAAGATTTTAATTAAGGTTTTTATTTATTACCTATTGATCTTTGATATTTACCCGTGTTTTCTCCTTTTTTTTTTTTTGAATGATTTGATCTTGCTAGATAGGAATTAAATACACAATTATTCTTAGGTTAGCTGGAACTGAATAGTTCAGTTAATGAATAATTCACTGACAATACTAATTACTTGGTTTGCTGATAGACTCCAGGAACCACTGCAAGATGAACTGATATTTATAACAGGTGTCTGAAGCTGGCAAATGTTTAGGGAGAAGAAGCAGATAAGCAGGATTAAGGAATTTCACGAAAAGTTAACCTTTTTTCCTTTCTGGGCCATGCAGGCCTTGCCTGAGGAGTCATTGCCAGAAAAATGAGGCCATTGTAAGATTTATTGGCTCAGTGTAGCGTTTATTTAGTGATCGTCACAAAAGGTAATTGTGTGAGCATGTGCTGCCTGGAGTGTTTAATTGCCTCTGTGCCAGGGCTCCGTGCGTATATGGGGAAGTACTTCCCCAGATGTATTAAGCAGCGTCTTTCCCAATACATAAAACCACGGCGAGTACAGCGTTAGCAAGCCCGCAGCATTGCTGCAGCAAAATGGTTGTGTGTGCAAAGGAAGCAGTGCAGGGGGAAGAGGCAGCGGAGCCCTGGTTTGGCGTTCATTCCAACCCCACGCAAAGCATCTCCTGGGAGCATCCTTTCTGCTGACTGCGTCTTGTGGAGCAACAGCCCTCAGCAGCAAAACAGGCAGCTACGTGTCAGTCAAAAGGTGCAAGTCGGCCAGGACCAGGAAGAAAAAGGGGGGGGGGGGGATGTGTGTGTGTGAGAAGAGGACAACAATTGTAGTTATTTCAATCCCAGGTGATTTCACTTTCTTAAAAAAAAAAATAAAAAAATCACAACTTTGTTTCTGCTCTCTTCTTCCTGCCTGTTTTCCCTAGAGAGAATTATCTTTTCTTTCCCAGTTTTCCTCCTTTAGAAGCACACTTTTTTCTTTTTGGCACTGAGAGAAGAGGAAGAAAAAAAAGTACGTAGGAGGAAATGAAGGAGAAAAGGATAAGTGCAAGCTGAAAAAGCATTTGCTTTCTTTATTGCTGCCTAAAAGAAGGAAATGGTTTTAAAATATTTTTTTTTAGTATGGAGTTCATTCAAAGTAATTTTTTAAAAAATGCCTGCCAGCTTAGGCAATTGCTTCTGTCCCTGTTATATGTGAGTAACAATGAGAAGATAAAAGCTGGCTGCTGTCATAAGTCAGAAAAAAAGGGTTATTCTCTGTTACATCATTTTTGCTTTTATATAACTTCTTGATTTCACATTATAATGCTGAATAATAGCTTTATTGATGCCTTCTGTTGTTTGGGTTTAGAAGTGTGTAACTGGATTAAACTGTTTGGCCCTGAATGCAAAACCAGGGAGCAGCAGGGGCTGCCAAATGCTGCAAGGAAGCAGCACCTGTTGGTGGAGGCGAGCCAAACCATCACCCTCTACCCTAACTGCGAAGAGAAATAAGAGGGAAAAAAGATTGGTTTTCAATGTGGTTTGATTTGGGTTGTTTGGTTGAGGGGCTTTTTTCCCCACGAGAAAGGGAGCGGGCTGGGATGTCAGGGCTGAGCTTGCTCTGACTCAAGGGTGGCCAGGAGGGACAGTTTGCCTGAAGGCAAAGTGAAGCTCAACGGAGGGGCTGTTAGCAGCCAGGATAGCCACTTCCGAAATCTGTTCAGGGTGGAAATGGGAAAGCATAGCATAATGGTGATCAGAACGGCTCTGGTTTGAGGGATAAAATTAAAAGTTAAGTATTGCTGTAAAATGTGGAGTCTCAATTTTCCTGTGACATAGAGGATTCATTTCTGGGCCTTGTGGTTTATGAGATAATGGACTGTGGAACTGTTCCTCATCTCTGTGACTAATGGCTCCTTTTTGGCACATATCCTGGAACTCCAAGCAGTGTAATTTTTAATTCTGGATATCACAACTAATTATACTATTACAACTAGCTGTAATATTACAACTAACATTATTCATCTTAGCTTGGTCGTCTTTTCCTTTTATAAATCCTGCTTCTTCTGCACAGATTAAATTCTGAGGCTATTAACACTTTGATTACGGTTTAGTCATATTAAATTATCCCTTGGTAGTAAGGCTGTCCTGTCAGCCACTATGATACCTACAATTAATTGAAAAGATAACTGCTAGTTTGATGTGAAGGCTGCGCCTGGGTAGGATAGCAAACCCCAGGGAGCCTGGTGCAGGCTGAGGTGCACCCTTCCTCCTTCCTTGCAATGAGGCTGGAGACAAAACAGAGTTAGGCTACAAATGGGAGCAGGATTTACACCCATAACAAGCTTGAGTGGCTCCATGATGAAGCATAATTAGGTATTTAAGGCCTCTTGGGTGATACAGGAGGGAGAAATACAAGGAACAGGGAATCAAGTTGTTATCAGATATTCCACTTAAAACTGAATCCCCATCCCTACCTGTTCAAAGGTCCTCAGGGAAACCTCACAGCTCCAAGGAACAGAAATCATCACGTTTGATTGCTTCAGCACTGACATACGATACCACTGCTCACCCATGCTTGTGGCCTTTCAGGGCGCCTTTTACCAGGGTGTTTAGGGGTCCCTCAGGATTGTGTGGCACACAGCCTCCTATTACCACCAGAAATGCTTTTGGTAATTTCCAAATTTATGCCGTCCCTGTATTGAACAGCTCCATGGAGAATTGCCTTTTGGCAGCTGTTGCCCATGGCTGGGAGAAGCCAAGGAAGGGCTGCTCATCATAGGCATGGTGTGAGCCGTGCCTGCATTATTTATTTCTCTCTGCACTAGGTAGACAACGAGCTTCAATTTTCTTTTTTGTAATTATTGATACAGTGGCTAGTAAATGCTTCCTTGTCTTCTCACCGTTCTCAAAGGTTAGCTTGTTAACGAAGAGGTTTTCAGATACTCGCCACTGGTGTTCCCTTTTGGGGGGAGCGGGGTGCCTTGTAATAGTTGTTTGATGCTGTTCACATGGGCAGGCAGCAAGATAACAAGGCAAATGATTGTCTGCTTCACTGATCAGAGTCTGTAATAATAGCTTGCTTGGTGCTACACATTCAATTCCTGACAAACCAAAAGGCCTTTGCCATTTTGGCTGATGCTATTTTTACCCTGACACATACCAGTTTAATATGGTTTTGCTGCATCTAATTGCAAATGATCTTTGATATATTTTTTTTTTTCCTTTTTATACCTCCAGAGGCATAACTTTTGGAGTGCCAGCAGCAGACAATACGATTTCAAAGCATTTGGGAATGCCAATTAAGGGTTATTTATGTGATGATTGAACTGCCTGAGAGCTCAGTGCTCACCAGAACACACCGTGGCCTTAGAAGAAAGGAATATTCTTCCTGCCTACATCTGATGAGAAGGGAGGCTTGCATGATGACGGCTACTGTTCTCTGTAGTTAAACACCTCAGATCAATCCTTTTGCACCTACAAAAATAGTCTTTCCATCCTTACACAGAGGCTGATGCATTTTCATGTTGATTTTGTCTATTTGATTTATATGTTAGTTCCAATGAACCAAACTGGGCAAAATTGGTTTGTGGTATGGGGTGGTTTTTTGTTTCATTGGGGTTTGTGGGGTTTTTTTACTGTTTGAGCATCAGCAGAATTTTGACTAAAAAAAGGCAGGACATGAGCTCTGTTTCTAATGTCTTGTATTTTGGACATAGGCTCCATTGTTCAGTCCTGGGGCAATTACCCCAGCACATCTTCTGGCCCTTCAGCAAGGCAGGAACACGTTGCATATCTTTCCAAAGTATAGAATCCTTGCACATGGCTAAAGGATGGCTTCTACTATCAATGTGTTAGGATCATCCCTCCCCTTCCTGGGGGTGACCCAGAGCTCACAAATTCTGCTAATCATCTCTTTCTCTCCTATTCTTATTCTTTTTAATTGTTGCTTTTCCCAGAAAACTTGAATTTGAGTTTCATTGGGTCCCTTTGACATCCCCTGTGTGGCAGGTGAGCTGTGCAAAACAAAGTGAAACTTTGTCCTAAGGGATTTAGCCCAGTATATATGAAGTTCACACATTCTATAAATAAGCAGACTGCATATGTTAGGGTACAAAAGTAGGAGGACAATGTCAAAAGATATTTACCGCTTGCCTGACGAGCAGTCAGTTTAGGTGAAAGCTTTGTGGCCAAGCTTTTTCAAAGAGCTCGCTTCCATGATTGAGGTCAGCTCTTATTTAGCCGCTAAAATTAGTGGTGGGGCTTCTAGGCTAACTGACCGTTTTGAGTGCTAATCAGCTTTGGCAGTCTGACCATAAAAGTCCCAGTAAGCACTGCCGAGTGCTAAAAAAAATGCATTGTTTAAGGAGTTTCTTCAACAGGAGGGGACGTCCTTTGGACCTCCTTAGTGCCCGCTAAGGTCTTGAAAATCTGCTTCTGTCTTGCACACATGTAGTGCAGACTTGGAGATAAATACAGATACGTGTAGATAGATAGAGATCTATGATATCCACACACAGTTGAAGAGCTCCTCACCTGAGTGGCTGCTGGAGCTGTGGCTATTTGTGCTGCTGAGCACTCAAGTGACATAAGACTGAATGCAAGTAGTCAATCCCAGTCATAAAAAAGGAAAATTCAGATGTAGTACTGCATCCTCTGCTTCTCCCCAGGAATGGCAATGGTTTTATTTAAAACAACGACAAAAATAAAACAAACCAAACCCGCGACCCCCCCCCCAAAACCTCTCAGAACAGCAAAGTCTTTCTTATAGCTCCTGGTTTTGTTGTTCTTCTTTGCCTTCTTTTTTTAGCTTTAAAAACCTGACGTTTTCCCTACAGTGATTTGGGCAAGATGTATTTTTAGAAAATAGTAAGGATCTTATGAGGTTAGAGCTGGTTCTAATAAGGAAAAGACTAATTGGAGCAGGACAGGAATGAAATGATAATGTTTCACTTGTTATTATGCAAATTTCCAATGAAGAGGAAACAACTGGGATTGATATAAAGATCTCACTTGCTTTTTGACTTGTTGAAATAAAACAGCAAAAAGCGTTTGTTAAGAAATGAAAAACTGAAATACTACTTTGAGTTTTTCATATAAAACACATTAATCCATTACATAAAATACCTACAAATTCTCTTTCCATATGTCCTGCGGAAAGCTGATCCTTTAGGAAATACTTGAACCCTTCTTCTTTATGTATGTCAGATACTTTAGGTTTAATGTAAAAATCACAACATTTGGCACTACAAGAGGCAGCAAATGAAACTGCAGACCTTCAGTGGCCCACTCAGAGGTGAAGGATGCCCTGCCACATGCTGTACAGTTTATTGCAACTCATATACAAGTATTCAAGACAGCACTAAAAAAATACTTTATTTTAAGAAAATCCTTCTACCTGCTGCCTTCACGATATGCACTAACCTAATCCAAGTTCGCAAATGAGTATTTTATTTGTAGAGCGTTTTCCTATTTGAAGAACAGAGTCAAATGTGCCAGAAGAGGATATGGGGCTTGATTCACCTGATATCTCAAAATATTTATGCAAAATAGGAGTAAGTAGAGGTAGGCGGTTAATAGAGCTTTCTTGGGCTGTAATAGGGAAAGCTGTAATTAATTCTTATTTCCTGTATCATTGTTCAAGAGGAAGGGAATTGCATGCAAACTTGATCCTTTAGTGCAACCTCTTCCTTTTCTGGGTAGGGAGGAGCAGTTCAATGGATATGGGCCCAGCTGATCCATCGTATTCATGTGTTTGGGGAATTAATACAAAGGCTTTCTCAACATCTGTCTTGAAGTCGTACCCTTACAGACCAGTGCTGCAAGCCTGGGACCTGATGGTCTGTGGGTTAATTCAAGGGTTTGGTGCTGTTTAAATGGGGAAGGGCTAAAAACAACCCAAACTGTACCTAATTGCCAGCTAATGTAGATAGCATGTAAATAAGCACTACTCTAAGCAGGACTTGAGGCAGAAAGGCCCCTGGAAGGCTATTGACTGTATCTGTAGGAGCATCTGTGGGTTCATTAATCACATATGAATAGAAGTTTTCTTCTTTTATGAGCTAGAAGATATATTTATAACTCAGACAAATGAAGAAAGAGTGGTTCTAGAGCTTTCTTTATGACAGAAAGGAAAAGTCAGAGCTTTATTTCAAGAGTATATTCACCATCCATTGGGAACTGAAGCAGACACTGAGTGACAAGGCCATGGCTTTCGATCATCTGCCAAAATTAAACCTTGCTAAACATCCTCCCTGAGTGAAATTCTGCCCTTGGATATACAGGTAGTTATTAAAGGCATGTATCTGAGAGCTAAACATAGCCGTAGGAGCCCTAGTCAAAAAAATCTGATCAGGGTATAAAAGCAAATTATCACTCTCACGGTTATATGGAGGGAGTGGTATTGTATCAGTGAATGAAGTCCTGCAGAGCTCTGATAAGAATGATCTTTATGGAAACTATTAAATTGCTTTTGGCCATCTTGGGTTACTTTATTGTTATTATATCTTTGTCAGCAATCACCCAGAACAAAGTTTTCAGACTTTCCAGGAAATTAACTGAAGATCAGTTACTATGCTGTCTTCCAAATTTACGACTCTGCAACTAACTACAGACCCAGACATACAGTGATAAATAATGTCCTGTAGCCCATCAAATAGAAATCTGCTTCCTTGGGACTAAACAAAATGAAATTGGTGCATTACAAACAAATTTATTAAAAGGTGTGCTCAATCTTTCATGAAACATGAGGAATCAGCAGTGCTTAGTAGAGAATGAGATTTTTTTTTTTAAGTATGAATGTATCTGAGAAACTCAATAAAAGGACCAGCATGGAGTAAGTTTACTTTCTGAATGTCAAAAGCAAAGGCCAGACTTGGAGCTGATTGATGGCTGCAATAATGTATCAATTCAGAATCAAGGAGCTGCAGGTTGTAGGTAAATTATTTGTAAGGTAGTTAGGCTTGATCTTAATGAGGGCTAAGTTCCCACAGACCATGGAAAAGTCTATCAGCCTCTCTGGCTCTGGGTGTTTCTCTTCTTGTGTCATTGCAAATGCATTTGTTGTTTGTGAAATCTCAAGGCAGACAAGATTTTTTTTAAAACTCTTTTTAAAAAATATGACTATAACAGCAGTGATGAAAAATAGTCAGCCTGGGATCTGATTTCTGTTTCTCCTTTTGTTACTTAGGGGTGTCGTGCACCCTCAAAACTTCCTCCAGAGCAGGCAGTGAACTGTATGGTGCTGAGTGAAGGTGAACAGTGATGATGGCAGAGTTGCTGGATGGGGCCCTCTCAGCTGCTTGAGGTCATGGTCCAGGAAAAGCTCATAGGCAATTTCATTCATCCTGGTTGCTTCGGTCCTGCTATGTACTGAAAAAGCCAGTTTAAGTGGCAAAATAGGTGCCAGGATACAGTGGTTAATTCCACAGAGGCAGACATAGAAATCCTTTTGTCCCATTTAGTCTGCAACGCAAATGATCAAGTTCCTCCTTCTGCACAAACTTGTTGTTTCAGTAGTATCTTTGCCTGTCTCCGGCCTTTCTTGTTGCAGATAAGGACAGGAGCTATGATGGGATGATAAAGAACTCCTGGTCACCTTAGACAGAAAGTACCTAAGGAAGGTTACTTCAAAGATTTTGCTTGTACACAATGAAACCAAAGCAGGGACGTTTTGCTAACTGGTGGCTGCTGAATCGTAACAGAGCTTCCCGCATCTATCCAGCCTTCACCAACACAGCACCATATCCATCCTTCATCTGCCCAAGCTCTTTAAAGTTTTATGTTTTTCACAACCCCCCTGTCAGCAGTTGCCAAATAGCTCACCTATCAGATTCCTGTTTCGTACAGAGGTGTACTGGAGACATAACAAAAGGACAATGCCTCCCCCATCACTATGGTGCTGCAGAGATCCAGATATCTGGATTTGTCTGAGGTTTTCCATGCATGCAACAAGCCTTATTGTTTGTATAGGCGATGATACCAACTCTTATTTCCTGACTGCAACACAGGTTTGGGCTAGTTTCCTTTGTGTGAATAAATGTGATTACAAAGTATGATTGATGCATCCTAAATTCCACCTCATGGATTATTTTTGCAATGCTGAAGACAGCATAAGAGCATCCTGTGGCTGTTTGCACACCTTGTTCATCCCACAATTATTTGCTCAAGGGCTGATGATCTCATATTCATGTCTAAGACGTTGCAGAAAATTCCAGGTTTCAGTGAGTATCGCTCTCAACCGAAATTGCTTTTATCAACAGTCTTTGCTACTTTCCTTCAACTAAAATGTTATAATTTTTTAATATAGGGGAATCATCTGTGTTCTTCTGCTGTAGCACTCCCTCTTTGCCCTGTTGTGTTGCTTACACTATTTTGTTACCAATATTTAGTTTGTTTAAGTTCCCTCTAAATTCCTCCAGGACCTGCTCTTTTGGGGCCAATTTTCAGTTTGCTCTCTTCTTCCTTTCTCACCCAGCAAATCCTGCTGCTATATTTTTTTCCAGTCAATTGTTCTGCCTCATGCTATTTCCCAGGTTTTCTTCCCCATTCTCCCCCTTTCTCCTCCCTCTGTGTAGAAAAGTACAGGGGCCCAAAGCACAGGTATGATCTGTGCTGTGCCTTTTCTCCTTCTCTCTTCCTGCTTTCTTCATCTTATCCTTCTGCTGTCTCCCTGGAAAGGAAATAATAAACAGAGACGGAACTGGAGAAGGAGGCAGCATGGCCACACTTCTAGAAAAAGGAAGGCAAAGGTACTGTGTGGTGGATGGCTGTGTGACATACAGTATCTGAGCTACTCCTACCTGTTCTGTTTCTTTGTGCTAAGCATAGCTACCACACCGTCTCAATTTTGAAGATGGACCAAAGGGTTCACACAGCAAAACCATGCAGTTAAGTTTGCAAAGCAAGGCTTCAAAGTGTAAATAAAAGCTGTACAGATCTCCAGCCAGTGCAGACTACATGAAACAGCAGTAGCAAGTTCCTGGGCTTCCCTACAGGGGTACTAGAGGAACTTAGAGGCTCCTGTCTCAGAAACAAGAGACTGGGAAACAGACTCAAAGTCAAGATTTGTATTCAGTCATTCGCTTTAATGGGTTGTGGTTCTAAAATAATTCTGGGGGGTTTTATGATGCTGTTCTGATTTTTTTTTGATGGTAGTGTTATTACTCTGGAACAATATTTTAGCTGTTTAGACATCTCAATATTTCAGGGAGACTTCCTATTTCAGAGGGAAACTACTTCAGTGTTTAACTCATACTGATAGCTTTTGCAACCAGTTCTTAATGGGAAAAGCAAAGATAAATTCAATATAGTACAAATCATAAGAATAATATACAGTACTTTCATCTTTTTTTTGTGGCAGAGCTGCCGGCCAATGTTATGGAGAGTTCTCTAGTGGGTAAAGGAGATGCAGAAAGTGCTGCCATCAGTCTTCACCTGCACTTAGCCAGACCTGTTGACATTCATGGAGTCTAATGGCAGGAAAGCTTTCCAAAGCCATTTGACTCCAAAAATTTGAGTTATTATCATTGTCATATCTTGGTCTGACAGGGAAATTGATTTGTTGGTCAAAATGTCTCGTAAACAGAAACATTTGATTCAATTTAATCAGAGGCAGTCCCTCACTCTGAATTCAGAAGGCTCATCCGCGAGTGAGGGAGGAATGGAATAGCAGGTAATTCACTTACTCCTGCTCTGCTGACGTGTTGGATCTAGATCAGTGGGGAAGGGGTCAGTACAAATGTCAGTTTCTCTAGGAAAGGGAGTTCTCAGATGCTTTGGAAGCAGGTCCCCATTTTGGCTCAGTGTAGCCATCCGCACATGCACTGGCCTTAGCCAAGACCCAAGGTTTGTGTCTGTACGGGGCTGCACTGGCGTAGCTGGTTTCAAGTTCACCTGGTACCTTTACTATGACAATTGATAAAGCGAACCTGCTGGGAAGAGGAAAGATGCAAGTAGCCTTTTTTGCCTCTAAGACACTGGTTAGGGATGGGGCTGGCCCAGTGCCAGCTGACTATAAGCAGAATCTCATTCTGCAGGCACTTAGGGGCCTGAGTAAACCTACTTGTGCTAATGGCCTTATTAAGATCAAGCCTGTATACATTACAAGTCTACACAAAGAGAAATTAGAGCCCGGATTAGATTAGTTGCTAAAGGCTGTGGACATACAGCTGTTTGCCAAATTGCACACTGAATTTCATTTTTGTGTAGACTTTTACTGATAGCAATTTGAAGGAAGTCATTGCAGCCATCAGCCTTTGAATGAGAAATTTCTAGGGATACTTCAATATAAATCTGTTCCTCTGCTATAAGAAATTATTTCTGATTTGCTTTGGGCTATGGAAACCAATTACATGAATTTTGCACAATAACCTGTTTCTCCCAAACAGGGGTAGCACTTCCAGCTATAAACAGATGTACTTTTACTTCCAATTAACTGTATGGATATATAAACATAAGGAAAACTGCTTTTTCAACTTGAATTCAATAACCAGAAAATAGTTGGAAGACAGAATCATTGTTTACAGATACAATAGGAGGCTCTGGTCATCCTTATTCTCTTCCTCTGCAAGGCAGCCTGATTTGTGAAAACAGACATACCCTGTCCTATTAAATCGTAAATACCACAGGCTTTATTCCTTACCAGTTCCCAGACTCCAAGATTTAGGAAAGAGTGCGATACTGAATTTTAGAGCCAAACCTGATGTAACTCATTGTGCTCCAGTTTTCTTTAAACTTGAGCTGTGTTTTTCTTCTATTCCAGATACTTCAGAGCCGCTCTATAATCCCTGAACCTTGCTGAATGCACATTCTGATGATACGTAAATGTTAAAGGGATGCAACTGATAATTCTTCCTGGCTGTTAAACTGCCTTGTGTCAGCCTATTTCTAATGGCTGCTATCAATGTATGTATTTTACATCTTCTAAGTTACAGTGAAAATGCTTTAATCTTAGTCTAAAAATAAGGCATTACTAATGCTTAAAGCAATTGTTATCTTCTCTCCCCGTCAGCTCACTTCTCTATGTTAATATCAATATTTCTAAAATGAAGCTTTGTAAGTCAGGCTTCCGGTGTCAATAGTTTGAAAATCCTGAGAGCATTTTCTTAGATAAAAATTGGACAGGGAAGGAAGAGGGTCTTTTATTTACCTTCAGATTTCCATCCTTTAGGACTTCCTTGCTGGGTGTTCTCAGGTTGCTGCTGCAATTAGAAGACTTAATTGGTTTTAAATGAAAGCTGAGATTCCTGCATTCCCCAGGAGCTGGAGTTTTTATTAAAAACACCACCCAATATCATGAGACTTGCAATTAAATTCCTGAGCTGCCAACAGAATTGCAAAATGATTTGTAAAGCTGGAGTGGGATAAATACTTTGGGAGAGCAGGCTCTCAGGTGGCGTAAGCTGCTGCAACTGCTTCTACTTTAGCTGAGCTCTGGATGTTTACAACAACACTGCTCAGAACAGATCTAGCCAAGTCATCAATCAAGCTGGGGCCAGGAGAGATGCAATCACAGTGCATGTATCTGCATGTTCCCTGTGTGAAGGGAAGGCCATATAATTGCACATGAGGACTTTTGTTAGTCTCTGTGTGTAAGGGTCTGGCTGGGAGGTGAAAGAATGGACCGTGAAATCTTCAATTGCGTCTTCTGGGACTCTTGCAAAGGTTAAGCCGGCTGCAAAGCTCTTTTTTCCAAGAAGTAGTAGCATTGGGAAGCCAAAAATAATAATACATTCTGTGTCTCCACTCCCCAGACTCAGCTGAGTAGAAAAGGAGAGCATCATATCAATTTCTCTCCCAGTGCTTGGCTTAGTAACATGGCACACGTAACACGGGAGAAGTGGTGCCTGCCAGATTGGAGCGTAGACTGATATCTAACCAGTAGGAGAGGGCAGGATTTGGCCTGAGTGGGGGGAGGTTTTCTGTTGTTAACTGCCCTTGCATCTCACACTAAGAAGAGCATTGCAGTTCAAAAAGAGCAGCCTAGCAAAAAAAGTGCTAGTAAGATGATAATACAGACTCATGAATCTGTGATCCAGGTGGCCAGAAGCATCTTTTCTTGATGTTCTACGGGGAGGTTCAAGCCCAAGCAGAAGTTCATTCGAAACTGGGACAATCACAAGTGAGGTGCATTGGTAGGCCGGAAGGAAGAGCCATCAAGAACCAAAATTAATTACAAAATAAACACTTTTTTTGCTATTTTGGGCTGTCTTCTCTCTCCTTCAGTACCTCATAAAAGAGAGTACATTGTAGAATTAAAAGTTCTTATATCCACCACAAAATTTCAAATAAATTTTTCCTTTTGGAATTACGAAAAAAATCCTTCCAGGTCTTGTTCAAGAGAAAGCTGTGCAGGATTCTGTGGTCATCTCCCATCAACCCTGGCTGGGAAGGCACTTGGGCAGATCCCTGTCCTTTCCTCCAGCTGCAGTCTGCCACACTCCCTTCCCATGGGCAGTGGTCCTTGTGGCCTTGCCTCTCAAGTGGCAGAAAGGTGGGTGTCTGGCCCCAGGGGGGCTGCTGTGTTCCCCCTCTCTGGTGCTGCTGAGAGATAGCTTTTTAGGCAAGAAGAATATTTGAAATGACTTGTGATTTCAATCGCAAACAAGCTTGGTGTGATTACGCAACAGCAAGTGCCGGAAAACGTAAAGCAACTTATTTCCAGGTCTAGGAGGCCTGGAGACAAAGCTTCCTTGGGAAGAACCACCACTGGAACAGCAGCCAGACCTTTTTCTTCCCCCCCTCCCCCAGCAGCAGTGCCACTTTCCTGGCTTGTTCCTTTGCTCCGCGTTGTGTGAGTCTGCAGAGACAGCGTGCAGGAAGGTGAGCAGAGACTGGGAGGGCTTTCATCTTAACGGGGCTCTGTCTGTGTGTGTGACCATCCCAGGGGGAGCCCTCAGGGTTCAGAGCCAGAGGCAGTGTGCAGTGCCGATAAGGAGATGAAACAATAGCCGACACTGGGAGCCTTCTGCACAATTACTTGCTGAGGATGTTAAAGAGTCAAGTGCTTTGCTGCATGGAGCAAATTCCCTCACTCATGAATGGTTAACTCTTTCTCTTCCTTTGCTGTGTAATTTAACATACAGTTTTCAAGGGCATCCAAATCTGTGAATGCTAAGGAAATCACATTTGTGTTTCTTTTTACTTGCAATGGTTTACATTTCCCTGCTTCCAGGGCTGCTGTGAGACCTCTGAAACACTGCAGTGGATCCCAAGCCCTGAGCCTATGTGACAACTCAGCGACGCACGAGCCGAGCTCTGGCACAGATGGGAGACCTGACGTCCTTGCTTGAGACCCAGAAGCGGAGCCAAGGAACCATTCCCATGCTTCTTGTATTATTGATGCCTTGTTTCCTCATTAATGCCATAAAGACTTACGCGAAGGGACTTCCACAGTGCAAATAAAATTACTCACCTACATCTCTCCTGTGCCAATGGCAGGGGACATACAAGTTCTCTGCCCTTACGTTAGTGCTGAGTGAATAATTAAATAATTTGTTAGCTAGCAAAGCAAAAATCCTTTCCTTTTAGTTTTGATTTTTGTTGGTAGTGTGGAAGGCTTGAGTTAAAATTTGAAATACAATTTTAAAACATTTTGATCATTTTTCTCCTTCCAATGCCGGTGATGGTCAGTGGTTTCAGTCAATCAACTCTGCAATATTTTCAAGAATAAAATGCTGTCCTGCAACATTTCACCTATTTGATGCAGAAAATTTGTCTAAAATAATGTCTTTTAAATTGATACGTCTCCCATTATCACTAATAACTATACATGCCTGTGTTGGTAAAGTCCTTAATCCACTGTCCTTCTTTATGATGTGTGTCACTGGTTGAAGGCAATGAAGACTTTTGCTCCAGTGCGTAGGAAATTAGCTGTGCTGCTCTCAAAAGTGCCCAGCATTATCATCTTTTACGGTCAGGCAGACACGGTGTTTCTTGAAGTTGTAGCAAACACAAGGTACAAAAAGACCCTCTGATGGGGTTATGAATCTCAAAATGCATAGAGACCATGTAGTGAGAGGGTCAGAGTCTGTATCAGAGGGATGCAGGCTATTTTGGGGGGCATCCTTCACAGACTGAGGAAGGTGTCACAGGCAGGTCAGGTTGTGTCCTCCTTCCTTCCCTCACCTTGTGGTAAGTCAGAGGCTGCATCGGGTTAAATGAGAATGATAGGAGCTGTGCAACTTCTGCATGTCTGTGCCTGCTCCTGCTGGGACTTTCACATCACTTCAAATCTGGCGATGATTTTGCTGAAAATCCTTACTCGTAGCCTCACCACTGCCAGTTAATTTCCAAAAATCCCCTTGCATTTGATATCTGTGCCAGTGCACAGAACTTCTCTGGCTGAGCTTGGGGAGGATAAAAAGAGGGGCACAATTGCTTTTGCTGAGAAGGACTGACTTCTGGTCTCGCAAAAATTACTGTGAAGGGGTAGGAATAAATCTTAAAGGAGCCACTTTTAAACCAAGATGGGAGGATACAGCTGGGGCTGGGTAGCCTATTGTGTGAAATTGCTTTTACTAATCTTGTTCAAGTGTGTACACACACATCTGGGAATGATTTATTCATTGTGAGGAGCCTGATTCTGTGAAGCTCTGGGTGTTGCCAGAAAAGGTGACTAGGTCGGCTGCTCTGTGCAGTAGGAGGAGAGGTTATATTTCGGGGAAAGAGAAATACAAGTTCAAGGCACTGGAAGAATGAGACTCTGGAGATTAATGATAGAAAACTATCCTGTTGGGGGAGAGGAAAGTAAGCAGGAAACAGGAGCCTAAATTAGGCTGCAGCTCCCTGGGCAAAACAGTGGGGTTATAAATATTCTGGTAGCATTTAGAGCAGAGCTGGCTGTGCTGATTGCTCTTCACTGTCCTTGGCAGTATCGGTGCGTTATTCATGCTAGTAGTCTGCTCTGCTGACAAAACCACCTGGAGCATCTCAGAGGTGTGGGAGGAGGCTGTATGTGGGTTTGGCAGCAAGACTTCTGAATGTGCTGCTGAGTGAGGAGGCCGTACCCTGCTTGCCGCTGTGGCCTGCAGTGTTCCAGAACAGGAACAGTGGATTGGATTGGAAACATTTAATTGTCTATCTGGTGCCAGGGATGCTGGCTGTAAAAACTGACTTCTCAATGGAGCCAAACCTTTACATGAGATCACTAATTTGCCTTGACCTTTGTGATCAAGCTGGCACAAGGGCTTCAAAAGAGTCATTGCCACTCCTCCCTAGGTCCAAAGCCGACAGGCATGGGAAAGCGAGGCATGAAGAGGAAAATGCGGGCTGCTGAGGTGGAAGAGCTGGGAGCAAAGCAACAAAATGCTTCTCATTATCAGACATAAGGCACAATAGATTCAGCCTTCAAAATCCCACAGCAATTGCTTTACAGGAGCAAAATAGTTATTACTCCAGGGAGCCAGCACCCGCAGTGAGCTCCACATTTCCCTCCCTCTTTGTCATGGCCCTTTCCTCAGGAGGAGTGAGGTGCAAGCAGAAGTCACCAGCTCCTGCAGTTTGTGATAAAAGAGACCAGGTACTGGTCAGTGTTTTCGAGACTGCAATTTATGGGGTCACTGGAAATTGCTGCATTACTGAGTGCAGTCAATCCACTTAACAGCACAGCATTGCTTCTGAAGGATCCCAGCCCCTGCTCCTGTCTGCTGTGCTCTACAGAAATGAAAAGTGCAATCCAACCTCTGGTTCAAATGAAAACACTCTCTAATGTGGAATAGATCTACCCTGGCAAGTGGCTTAAATATGATAGCCATGCTGTCACACCAGGGAGTATGCTTTTCTGTTTGTAATGAAAAGAACTTTATTTTGTCATAAAAGAGTTTAGTTCAGAAAGTTAACCAAGGTAATGTTTCTAGAAGCTGAAACTATCAGGAACTCAAGTAAAAGACAACAGCAATTTTTAAAATTTTTTTTCCTCCTCTATTAAAGGCCCTGGGAATTCATTTTCTGGTGTCATTGTCATAACTCCAGACTTAAGTAATTCATTTGTATTCATGTCAGTCCCACATATGCCTCTGTATGTATTGCATGCAATTCAAACTAAATAGACAGTTAAACTAAAGATGGTACCGAGCCAATTAGACTGCAAACCATATAGACAGAAATATAGCCGTTCACAAGTGATCCAATGTGCCATCAGTTGTTCTCTACCTGGCTGCAATGTTTCTCTGGGATCATTTACACAGAAACCACTTTACTTTCTGTTTCTGTATGTGACATAATATGAGACAAGTGCTGATGTCCCCATGGTTTCAGTTTAACCTTTGCCTCTTTCTTTTAGCTGATGTATTAGGCTGATGTGGGCTGATATGTTGGGTTTCCTGCCCTGAGGGAAGGATGCATGAAGCTAGGACATGCAGCGCAGACTCCTGCCTTGAAACTTTCAGGACACTTGCTCTATACTTAAATGTGTAGGATAATGGTGACAAGAGATGGAGTACGGCTGGCCAGCCAAGCCTGGTGTTTCTCATGTACCAGTCTCGTCTGGATGGGAAACATTTTGTGGACTTAGATTATGCCCACTGCTGTGTCAGCAACTGTCATCTACTTGGTGATATCCTCACCTATGTATTTCACCCAATCTGCAGATCTGGTTGTTTTAAAGTAACATGGAGGAAAATGAATTCTGAATCCTAGAATCACACAAGCTTGTTGGCAAAGAGGAGGATGTGAATAAGTTATCCACGTGTACCTTAAGCATTTAGGATTTGCTTAGGATTTTTAGATTCAGTAAAGGAAATCACCAAAGGAATGGAGCAGCACTTCCTCCCAGTACCTGAACTGCATCTCATTTAATAAGATATCTTCCATTTTGATATTTACGCTTCACTCTGTTAATGCTATTGAACGGAAGCGTAACTTCAACCAACAACGTCTTGTATTTTAGGGAAAATTTTCCGAGACCCTTTATCTGCTCATTACCAGTTGTTCTGGCGTCACTGTTGTGGCTAAAGTCTATACTGGGCAGGTAGCCTTAATATCGTCTGAACGTAAGGCTTTTTATGTTAAGCTCTAGGTTTTGGCTTAGTAAATCGATAGCTTCTCAAGTAATCTCATTGTCTAGACAATCAGGACTTTAAACCAGGCTATTTCTCTAAAGAAGCCTGTGATTTCTGGACATGTCTCTTGGGAAGACGATACAGGAGTTACTGTATGGTTATGGTTGAGTTATGGTTATTTTTAGGGTTAGGGTTCATGCTGGGAGAACAATAAGGATGCTAAAGCATGGGGTGGAATGGGGCTGGAAAGAGATTTCCAAGGTAATTGCGGGCTGCAGAGGGGCCTGGGCTATGAGAAACTTTCTAATAACATGTTGTAGTTGTCTTGGCCAGGGTTGGGGTAGAAAAACCAAAAGGAATACCTTACTTGTCTCTTACTCCCTCTTAATCACTACTGCTTTGGAGGGCAGATACATCCCTTTCCTGATGCACAACTTGCACCTCCAAGAAACCATTAGCAATTTTAGTTAGAGTACACTTTGAAATATATCATCTAGTCATGATTATCTTATTTTGAAGGAAATGGGCCATTTATGATTTTGAAAGCACAAGCTGTAATGATTTCTCTCTCCGTGAGTATTCATTAGGCTTCATTTCATTGGCTACCTAATGTACACTATGATCTTTCCAAACAGCAACTGCAGTTGCACAACAGGAAAAGCAGACTCTGTGGACATGAAGAAAAACACCCTGGACAGCAGTCTAGACAGTTCAATTCTGCAAAACCAAGAACTGGATACCAATTGCTTTGGTAAATTGAAGCTGAAATAAAGCAAAATCACTTTGCAGACTCAGAATAAATGAAAAGCCAATCTTAATATCAAATTGACCCTGCTCCAAGGGAGGGTAATTTGGCACGGTGTATTTGCCATCTGAATGTGTTGCTTACAGATAAATTAAGTGGTGTGCCTGGAAAAAAAGGAACAGGAAATGAACATAAAGTCATGATCAAATAAAGGTCTTGATCCAAACATAACCCTGAGATATTTTGGAGCTAACACACTTGTAAGGGACAACAGCACTGTAAGCCACAAGATTTTTCTTGGTAGGAGTGTCTTTTAGGCAGAAGTTATACAGCTATTGACTCCAATTTTAGTGAAGTACTTCAGGGGAAACATTAATGAACACAGGGCAAGCAGGAGTGAGTGTATGAGAAATGAAGGAAAAATAGCCCACAGAAGGACTGAGGGACTGGAAAGTAAGAAGCGTATCCTGGTCTTGGTGGAGTTATTGGAAATTTTGTCACTGTTGTCCAAAAAAATTAATGTGCTTTTTTTCCTTCTCTCTTTTTTTTTTTTTTTTTTTTTTGGGTAGTGGTCTTTTTAAAGTACTTTTGTAGCCAAGTAGCCTTCCTCAAATGCTTGGAGTGGGTGGATTCATCGCTGAACCTATCGCCCTGAGAGTTAGAACAAGAGTGGTTTCACTCATCAAGTGTCATTGTCAGGTCTCATTAGTGAAGTAAGCATTCACTTTTCTCATAATTACCCTGTGCAGGCATCCTCAGTGCTGTTCAGCTTCATTTCATGGTCCCTCCAAGCTAAGGGTAGCTTCATAAAAAGCCAGTCTGATTTGTAAGATGTGCAGGCTAAGAAGGCACAGACCTGCTGGGTGGGTGCAGAGCATAAATTCAAGGGCTAAATAAGAAGATAGATTGGCAGGCACAGGAGTGGGACATTGTATCTGTTAGTTACCATTGAGTCTCAGGGAAGTTTTGCCACCAAATTCCATTAAAATGAGAGTTCCAACCTTTAAAAGTACAATTCAGTGGCTTGTTTTATTAAATAAGATAGCAAAGATTTTTGTATTAGTCTCTGGCAGGGCTACATTTGGGTGAAAACCATGCTGAATTATTTATTTTGTCATTAATGTCACACAAACCACAGTAAGGAGAATTATATGGGCAGCAAAAGTGAGCAGCGCTAGCTAAGTCAGATTCAAATAAATGGAATTGTTATTCTTCAATAGCAGTCACAGGTTGCAGCTGCTTTAATGCATCTAGGAGAGGATGAGAAGTGAATGGTAAATCAATGGAAAGGTTCACAGCTGACTGACAGCCTTTAAATAATGCAAAGGGTCCCCTAGCACAGGTTCTATATTTAAGGCCAGTGCAAAGACATGCAGGAAACTGTTTCAGAAGTTTTGTCCTTGTAGCTGCGAAGCTTAAAATGTTGCAGAGGAGCATACCTGGAAAATGGAGTGTAAAGCTCAAACCAGACCCGGACAATAAGAAAAAAACCTGAAATCTTAATTTGACCAAACTGAATTTTCTTGATATTGGCCTTTGGTAAGCCCCCAAAAATGGTCTCGTGTTGTGCAGCGCAGAGGACTCAGGGACGTGGTGGTGACTCTAGGCAAGGAGGTGAACCCAAGTCCGGTTTGGGAGTGGAGGCTCAGCCCTCTACTGTGCCACACACAAGGGCATCTCTGCAAGCCACTCTGTAAGAGTTTCCAGGACTCGAATTCTCTACTTTCGTCTCAGCAGCTCTGGACTTACCATTCAGGACATCCTGGATGTTTTCATCTATGTTCCTTCTTCTGTAAAGCAGTCCCTGTTGCCCTGAATAAACATCTATGCAAATGCAAACAGAGCAGTGTTGGGCAGTTGGATTAACAAAACTGGAAATTTTACCTAGCAAGTACAGTTGCAGGGACAATGACATTCTCCCTCTGCTTCTGCGAGTCAGTGCATTATCGTATGGGGGGTTGGGTATATGCACACGCTGTCTTACTTGCACACACGCTCTCTTTTTCAAAATGATGAAAGGTCTGAACTTTGCATTTCAAATCCTAGAAATGGGCTATAAATCTACCACTGAATTGTAGCTGTTTGGTGTGTTCAGAAAAAAACATTGCAAGGGAAAGAGTATATATGTTTGCAAGCCGATGCATGGACATAACTTCTCCCTGATCCCTGTAAGCATGCTTTTCAATTATGTGTGCTAGATGATGACCCAGAATGTAGCAAAATTCTTTATCTAATTTTAACCCTGGTGGCAATTTCACAGGCTTGGTTATAAAGAATTAGATCTTTTCCATTTATAGAGAAGCTGCCTACAAATAGTAACCAATAAAGATGTTTTATTCTTGTGGCTTCACATTAGATAGGAAAATCTAGATAAAGAGAAAGCCTGCATATGTGTATGTGTGTATATATATATATATATATAAAGTGTGCAGCTGATACTTCACTACTCTGCTTCTATATTGTTACTGGGCACTGTTGAATGTACATGACCTCCTCAGCACCACTGTCTGCCCACACCCTCCGCTTGAGGCACATTGGCTGCAACCCCTGTCCTCCCTCTGAAAGTGTTTCCCCAGCACACATCAGGCTGGGAGAAACTAGAACTTGGCAGGGATGATATTTGGTTTCTGATTCCATGGCAGATTTTTTGTGGGGCATCAGGTTTTCAGTGATTTACGCAGCTATGAAATCAGGAGAAGTAGCCTGAAAGTCAGGTAGCAATGAGAAATACTTTAGTGACGATGTGGTGCTGAAGCACGACAGTAATAAGGTAAGAAGACTGTGAAACTTTGTTTGGTTAAATTCTTTCCTACTTTGACCATTAAACTTTCTGACAATGGTATCAGAAATACGTCTGCTTTTTTTATGAAGTTGAGACATAGTTTGTTCTACAGTGAGAAACAACAGCCAGTAGGAAGACAAAATTAACTTTTCAAGCAACTCAAGTGAGGATGTGCCTGTCAGTTCATGAAGCTGGAGAGAGTTTGTTTTTTGCATGTTGGATAGTTTGCAGCAGACTTGGGGGGGTTATATGTAAGATAACATGGGATGAACTATGTGTTGTAATGTTTGGGTGCAGCCTTTAAACTGGTACATGTATCACAAGTGACTTCTGACAGCCAAGAATGGGATAATGAAATTAATTGCACATATTTTCTCAACAGTAAAAGAAGTTTTAGTTTAAAAATAGGGACAAAATTCAGATTTTGTTTGAGAATACCCCTAAATAAACCCCTAATCTGATGACACCATTTGCTTTAGTATCTTCAGACATTCCTCTGACTTTGTGATAGAGCCATGTAGTCCCACAACTGTTCCCAGGCTTTCTTCTCCTTTATCTACCACTCACCAATCTCCTCACTTGATCAGGTTCTCCCAGATGGATCCTCTGAAGTTTGCACTTGTTTCTGGTGCCTCCAGGCCATGGAATAGAAGGTAAGTACAGCACAAGCAATGGAGAGCTGAGTCCCTTGACCTTTGCAGCAGCCCCTCCTTTGATGAGAAGAACCAGTAGATGGGAGAAGCAGGAGGGTCTCTTTGCAGCTTCCTGACTAGAAATCCAGAGCAGGTCCCTTTAACTATGAATTTAATGTGGCAACCAAAACCCTGTCTTTAGTAGCAGCTGCTTTTCCCTGGATTTACATGACTGGACTTTGTTCTTATTTATTGTCCTAGTAATTTCTGTGTCACCATGTGCCTGTATGTCATATATCATGTGTGACACATCAGTAGTAGTTATGTTGTTGCACGTTTTTTCCCCCTAAATCATGGATACTGAGTAGCATGGAGCTAGCATACAGTCCTCAGGGACCTGCCAGAAATACTCTAGGGAATAAGGATTTCACAACTCACCATTCTGTTTGAACAGCTGTCATTTAGTCATTTTTTGTTGAGAAATACGACAGATTTGATTCTGGCCTGTGAACCCACAGGCACAGCAGTTCCACGGTGTGTAGTTATTCAGTTCAGACAGGGTGTGATGAATGAAAACCCCCCCACGTACCTAGCAGAAAACTGACTCCACTCAATAGTTTCATATATGCCACGCTGTTATGAGCCACTTAGTTGAATAAAAAGTACTGGAAGGTCATCTAAGCAGTTGGCTGGAAAGTTTTGTGTCTTGAAAATGCTAGAGTGGTTTTATGGCTTTCAGGTAACACGCTTGTTTAGCCAAATAACTTTAAAAGCAGATTGGAATGGCTTTTATATCCTGAGTTCTTCAGACACAACCCTCTGAGCTGGAATGAATCTGGCAATGAGGGTGTAAGGCGTGTGTTTGGGTCTGGTAACATCCAGGAAAGTTGTGCAAGCATGCAGCTGGGGGTTGGCATGTAGTGATGACAATGATTACAGTCCAGATTAAGACAGTCAAGATAATATCATTGAAGTCACTCCAATTATTTTGTATTTACACTAATGTGACTAGAAGCACAGTTTGCATTTCAGCCTATAAGATTGGTTCCAGAAAAAAAATATTGGATATGGTGCATTCATCTCCATTAACTGTAGAAAATGAGTTTGGCCGCATGACCCTAGCTGAGCCTGCTATAGGTTTTGATCTTACTCTAGTGTTGCTACTTCCATGAGTAATGTCAATATTTATACAGCACTTTCCTGACCAATAGAAAAACTTGCTTGCCATAGCAACCCTAGTGGTAACTGTGCGTCTGAGAAACTTTGGAACCTGTTGGTGCAAGTTGCCTTTAGAACAAGAAGGATCTGCTGTATAATAAGATGCCAAACAGAGAATAGGATATGCTGCAAGCTCATTAACTAAGATTCCTTTGTAATCCCTGTTGGGTTTGCTTTCTTTTGTCTATGCATGCACTTAAAAAAAAACCTAAAGATGTTCTTGAAAAAGAAAAGAACATAGGTACAGGTGGGTCGGTCTTGAAGAATGTTTTTAGCCTAGTGTTTGACAAAGATGCCAGGTGAGAATGGATAAGTGTTTCAAAGGAAGCTGCTCTGATGGTGTGGTGATCCAGAGCAAAAGGCTGCTGGATGCTTGCCTGGGCTGTCTGAAGACAGTGGCTTAAGTTTCCTTCTCAAGCTGTAGAATTCACAGGAAGGCAGAATGTCCCTCATCTTTTGGCAAACCTCTTTTTTGTCTTTCACATACATGTTACTACTGTTGCAAAAATAACCAAGTTTACCACTTCCTGATGTGTCAATGCACAGGGGATGGGCTGCGAGCAACCTCTGCCTTCACCAGCAAAGCACAAGTGCATTGTCCTGGCTCAGAGTTAGCCTGCATGTTGAACGATAAACCAGACTGAACCACTCGCTCTGGGAAGATGGACCTTCCTCTCGCAGATGTCTGCTTCTGCTGGCTGGAGCTGCTATGCAGGCCATTTCTGTGCAATTTCAGTGAGGGAAGTGGTGAATAGTGAATATTTTCCCAGCTGTACAGTTTAATAGCCAGGTTGTAAATGATAAAGGGGAGAGGGCTGTTCTAGAAATGAAGAAGGTGCAAGAAAGCAGGAAATCTTGTATCACTTCACACAACCATCCTCAGGTCTAGTCATGCTCCCTTTGACATCAGCTGAGATTTCCTCATCATTTATGCAGGTACCCCTCAATGTGCTTATCTATTTTCCTGGCAAGCTGTTGAGCTGCTCCTAGGCCACACGCAGCTGCAGCACCTGGGGCGGGTTAGCAGCTGCATGGTTGGATTTGCAATTATCTTATGAGGCAAATTATGCCAGATTCAAATAGTCTTGGGTTTGGTAACAACTACCCCGATGCTCAGAGCTCTGGATCAAGCCCTAGAAGTACTAATAACCAGCTGAAACTCGAAGCAAACTCAGCTCAAGAAAATCACTGTCAAACAGGCCTTATCGATTTTGCTTAAAATTTGACCAATTGGCAATGTCTTGACTGGACAATTTTTTATGCTACTGTCAGAACATTCTCATTCCTTTGGGGTTAACTAAAGAAAAAAAAAAATACATGATTCCTTTAAATAAACTTTTAGATGAGAAAATAGGAAACAGGACTTCATGCCTTTGTATAAACAAACAAATTATTTTAAAAACCCAACCAAAAACTCCACCCAAAAGAACAAAACAGAAAAGCCCTAAGTATCAATGCCTTTGTGGAAGGCTTGCCCAGCAAAGATCCAAAGCAAATCATAATGTGTGTGTCTAGAGTAGAGCAACGAGGATGGTGAAGGGGCTGGAGCACAAGCCCTATGAGGAGCGACTGAGGGAGCTGGGGTTGTTTAGCCTGGAGAAGAGGAGGCTCAAGGGAGACCTTATTGCTCTCTACAACTACCTAAAGGGAGGTTGTGGTGAGGCAGGAGTTGGACTCTTCTCTCAGGCGACCGGTGACAGAATGAGAGGACATGGTCTCAAGCTTCGCCAGGGGAGGTTTAGGCTCGACATTAGGAAGAAGTTCTTTACTGAGAGGGTGATTGGCCATTGGAATGCGCTGCCCGGGGAGGTGGTGGAGTCACCGTCCCTGGAGGTGTTTAAGGAGAGATTGGATGAGGCTCTTAGTGCCATGGTGTAGTTGACAAGTAGGAGTAGGTGTAGATGTTGGGTCATAGGTTGGACTCGATGATCTCAGAGGTCTTTTCCAACCTTATGATACTGTGATACTGTGATAATCCAGTAGTTGGTGTCTTTCTGCACCACCAGTTCTATTTCTTGAGGAAGTAAATTCGTCTTTGCATCTCTGTTTAGAGAAAACCTCAGGGTCCTGCCTGCCGTTACTAAAGCATGAGTAACAGCAACAGGGGATGGCAATGCAATGGCATCTCCTTGGGCAGCACGGGCAGCCGACCTTGTGCAGGGCCTTCTGGGATGTTCTGCTGTAAAAAAGAAAAAAAATCTGATATTTCTGCTTCATTTTTTTGTCAGCACAAAAAGATAGGCTGGCGTAAGGGAGTGTTCAGAAGGAGTTAGCTTGCCAGTGTGACCACATTGCAGTTACCCTTGATACACTGAAGCAACGGTCAGGGTAAGATTTAAGTGGAGAATGAGAGGAAAGTGGAAGCAGGTAAGCCTTGCTTAGTGGAGAGCCTTCTTCCCTGTATGGGAGATTGGCATTTCATTTTACAGGTATTGGGAGTCTTAAGAGTGAAGGCAGGGCTTGTTAGAAGGTATCAGCTCAACCTCAATCTGGAATTCATGAAGACCAGCAGTCTGGCTTAGCGCTCACTCTTAGAAGCATTATGTTGGCTTTAGCAGGACCTGTGCTGCTAGAATAGATGTAGCTGTATTTGATGTTGCAAGGATTTCAGATTGCAGAAATGAGGTTAAGAATACTTTCAGTGTTGGTATTGGGTTGAAGCCTGGATAACAGTTCTGCAGCATATGCTTTTCTTTTGGTAGAAGACAAGACAGAGCACATGTAAGGGAATGTTAGAAAAATATATTTAAAAAAAAAAAAAAAAAGATAGCGAAGAAACAAAACACAGACACAGTATTTCATTTGCACAGTGAATCCTCCAAATCGATTTCTGACTGAATTGAGCAGCTTCATCTTGTAGTTGAAACTATTTTGAAATCCACTCTTTTTCTCTCTGCTGCTGCTAGAGACCCAACTGTGTAATGATGGCTGGGTTTCATCTGCATGAATTTGGGAGCCGAGGGGATTGTGTTCTGCACAGCTTATTAAAGGTAGGATGCCTACAGAAAGTGTCCTTCATTTGTTTTCCAAAATCAGCTTCCCCAGCTGCGATCTTCTGCTCTGGAGTTGATACTTGTAAAGGAAAAATAAGTTGTAGCTTTTCATTTATGCATTGAATTGATAATTGTTTTTTCTGTGTGATGGTTATCCCTGGAAGAGGTGCGAAATGTTAGGTCTTCCCTGTCTTTGGCAATATCTATCCTGTGAAAGTGACAGAAACTCCAATACTTTTAAGATTTTCTGCCTGTATGAGCTGTGGGAAGCCGTGCCCGTGTCATTACTGATGTCTCCTCCAATGGGGCCAGGCTGAGTTAGAGCTGGGGTCAGGGTCAGGTCCCCTGGCCCCCACACGCCACTTCCCCAGGACACAGGAGTTCTGCTAGAGCTGGGATGGGGATTTGGAGATGATCCATACTTGCATCTGATGCACTGTAGATCACATCAGATACCACAGTGCTGTGGGAGGGAGGTTGTCTCCCTCTTTGGGGTTACGAGAAATGCAATGAAGGGATGCGCCTGTTGAGGAGGCTGTAGCTCATATTAGACCTGCCCTACTAAGACCTGCGCTTTCCTGCTCCTGAAGCAACTTGGAGGTTGTGCTGAGCAGGGGCTGCAGCACCTTTCTTGTGGCCCTACGCTGTGCTGTGCCACTGCTCGGGCCAGAGTAGGGCTGCTGGCGGTGCCCATCATTGCCTGCATTCCTGCAGTCCCCCCTCACTGCTGCACCATTTGTTATCTTGATGGGAAGAGTAATATTTTGTGACAAAGGTAGAGCTTCCTGACAGCAGCAGCAGAAATTACTCTCCTTTCTGACTAGTCCTTCAAGGAAAATCTTTCAGATCTGGCTCTCCGGGGGTTGAAATCAATGCAGACGTTAAGCAACGTGGCTTGGCTATTTGGAAAATAGCCTAGTTTTGATTAGGTAGGGAATCGGAGGATAAAGGGATTTCTTTTTCTCAGAATTGGGCAAAGAATAGCAACGTAAAAAGCTGGATCAAATAGCTAAAGCCAATATCTTCCCCCTGAGGCTTTCTTTCGGTTCTTTTGTAGCACATCAACTTAAAAGAGACTTGAACTCCGGTTTCTGAATGTTGCTAAGTGGGAGGGTGAAAAATAAAAGAAAAAGGGAGTTCACAGCTGCAGCCTCTTAGGAAATTGTGGTAACAACCTGTCATCCTCCGAGTCATGGCTGATAATGCTTCTGTGTGTCCTTGTGCCTGTTGGTCTTTATCTAAATTATCTGCTGGCACATCTGAAAGTTAATGATGCCATATGACACTTGGTACAATACCGGCTCTTTAGCGTTTCCCCTTCTCCCGGTAGGTAGTGGGGAAAGCACCACAGACAGGAGGAAAAAAAATACTTTTTCGCTACAGTTTTGTTCCTGATGTGTTAATCCTTTCCAGTCCACTGAGCTGCTCTGTCTGTTGGCTATGTTTGGGCATTGCAGAAGAGGCTGAGGCACATATATTTTCACACACCTGCAGACATACCTGTTGTTCTTGTGTATTTGTTGTCAAAAAGAGAATAGGTACAATAATGTTTATTTTAACACCTCCCATGTTAAGGTGCTATTTCCACTGAATTGGCCTAGGGGTATGTCCTTCTGTTTCCTCCAAAAACTCATTTTTCCCATTAAATACCTACAGTGTCCTTCCCAGAGCCAGGTGCAGCCGTTCTCAAGGATCTCAGAGAGAGTAAGATTCCCACAGACCCTTCCTCTGCACTGTCACCCTGCTCACACCCTACTTTGCTGCTTTTATTCCTTATTTTTCATTTTAGTGGCCAGGACGAAGGCTTTGGGTGGGTGACAGGGCAGGTGGACAGAGCTGCTCTTGATACAGAGGGCGATGAACCTGACCCCATGCAAGGTAAGGATCCAGCAAAGGCCCTACCCTGCGCCCACAGAGCTGCCCCCAGGCACTAAGCTCCGACTCCAGCTTCTTTCCCACTTCTTCCTCGATTTGAGGTAACTTTTTTTAGCCCTTGGTGTTGCCTGCCTGGATCTTAATTTTATTTACAATACACGTACTGCTAGGCTACCTGAAATATATTGAAAGAAACAACATGAATATCCTCACAGATGTGACAACAAAAGAATAGGAACAGAAAGAGTTCCCTTAAAGGGGAGAAAAGAAAAAGAATAAAACCCAAAAGAAGGAAAGAAAGCAGTCTCAGATATATTGTCAGGTATATTTAGTTAGGATTTTTTCAAAGAGCTTCTTGTTTTGATAAAAGGAAAATCTGGTTAAAAGGAAAAACTGTTTTATTAAGAGTATTACTTCTTTTCTTTGGATTAATATTCACCCATGGAAAAAATATAACTAACACTTTGCAAGCTAATTTTAGCTGTTTATTTCCACTCCCTTTAATTTTTTTAAGAAATTATACCTGAGTCCTTGTAATCCTAAATTGAACATGAAGAAGGAACCTGAATGACTGCGAACCTGCTTGCTGATTTCCAAACTATCTCATGCAAAGTATGACTTGGAGAGAAGCCACACTTCCTTCAGTAAGAGAAACGGAAAAGGAAAAAAGGGCAAGTTTTCTTGCATCCCTGCTTTCAGAGGAAAGCTGGAATATTCAAAATCTAAAGGCTCTGATAAGAGAAGATGAAGAGTAACTGAGGGAGCCGGGGTTGTTTAGCCTGAAAAAGAGGAGGCTCAGGGGAGACCTTATTGCTCTCTACAACTGCCTAAAGGGAGGTTGTAGTCAGGCAGGGGTTGGTCTCTTCTCTCAGGTGACCGGTGACAGAACAAGAGGACACGGTCTCAAACTTCGCCAGGGGAGGTTTAGGCTCGACATTAGGAAGAAGTTCTTTACTGAGAGGGTGATTGGCCATTGGAATGCGCTGCCTGAGGAGGTGGTGGAGTCACCATCCCTGGAGGTGTTTAAGGAGAGATTGGATGAGGCTCTTAGTGCCATGATGTAGTTGACAAGTAGGAGTAGGTGTAGGTGTTGGGTCATAGGTTGGACTGGATGATCTCAGAGGTCTTTTCCAACCTTATGATACTGTGATACTGTGATAGTGTGATACTGTAATGAGCAGATATTTATCTGTATCTAAAAAACATCCTGGGCTTCAGTAAAATGTTTCGTTATGGCTTGGGTTTTGTTGGTTTGGGTTTATTTTGTGTTTTTTTAACACCAGCAGCTGGTGGCACTGAATATTATCTGTTCTGGAGTTACACCATGGTGTGGCGTATGTTGCTACATCAGGGACGGTATTTCAGGGGGATGTGGGCCCTCTCCTCAGGGAAAATTTTCCCACAGCTCATATCAGTAGTTCACAGAAGATCAGGCTTATTGCAGGAAAGCTCTTGGCAAGCCCTGGGGACAGTTTCAGGATATCCTTACCATGGTAGACACGGCTCCACATTTGCCAGGGAGATTGTTGGTCTGTTTACTAGCAAGTCGCTGAGCAAGAAGCACCAGGCAAGTGCTGCCCACCTCCCAGGGTGCAACTTCTCTCCCTGGGGACATAACAGCCCCAGCTGGGAAGAGTAAGCAGATGTACATTGGTTATGACGTTGTGTTTGAATCAAAACCATGAGTCAAGAAGTATAAAGCAATCTCTGTCATTCCTTTCCCTAGGAGAGAACTTTTCTCTCATTTAACTGTCCTACACCTTTGCAAACCTTTTCTCTCACTAGCATAATGTATTTTTAATGAGCTCTTCTACAAAGACCACAAGGTAGCTCTGACACATTAAGCAGAGGCTGTGAAATTCTTTATTATATCTCTAATATTTTTTTCTTATACTGCACAGAGAGAAACGCACTACAGCTCTGAGAAACAGTGACAGGGTGATCCTGGGTGAACAGAAGATGAGTCAATGGGTAAGCAGTTCTTTGAGGAATAAAAAAGGTGTTAAATTAGTCAAGCCTTGTGCTGCTTTGAAGCTCACAGGCATGACATTTTCAGTATTTTTATTACATTTTTTTGTGTGTTTGAGCTACTGCTTAGTTAAGTAGATAGTGTCAAATCCTGATAAAGCAAATTCCAACATCATAAAGTCCAATGATGATATAATGCAACACACACAAACTATGAGCTGGGGTTTTTTTCTTTTCATTACATACAATATTTTTTTAATACTTCTGAGAATTTAACTGTATCTGTCACTGCAGTTTAAAAACAAGTGGAGGTAGTTACTTAGTTAATTCAAAATGATCAGAAAAGATGAAGGCATGTGTGATTTCAGAAGCTCTGTATATGCAAAACAGTCTGTATTTCAATCTGAAGAAATTTTGCTGTAATGTCCTTTCTATTTTCCACATTTTGATGGAAAAATCAAATGATTTTGTTGCTCTGTGTTTCAGATGAGATATTGCCTTTTCAGATAGTGTAATTTCAGCTGTATATCACAAAGCGTAAGGTTTTATCATTCTGTCATGCTTAGAAAAATCTATTCTTGTCTAATTTATTTCTGTGCCACATCATCTTGAAGTATTTCAAAACAGAGCAAAATGAAAAGCTCATCTTGAAGAGTCTGGCTTCTGTACTATAGACTTTTGAGCTATAGGATCTGAGTGAGCACCTTCCAGCAGCGCATTAAACAACACGACCAACATCGTGCCATCTTTTGTTTGCTTCCACATCCTCCCCTCTGGGGAAAATGCATGTGAAGTGGCGTGCCCAGATTTGGTCAGATTTTTCTGTATGAAATTGGTTTGATTTTTTAAGAAAGGTACATTCTCCTGAATTTCATTGAGAAAAGACAAGATGTAAGAAACACACGTAGCATTCAGAGTGGCTTGCAGAAATGTTTGTGGAGGTCCTTATATGAGCCTGGGGGTAGGTGTTGTCCATCTTTCTGATACTAATCTAAATAATTGCCGACCATACCAGAACTTTTTTGTGGGAGAGAAGCAGAGCTTGACTTTCTGAAAGTTAAGAGCAGATGTGCTCATTGATAAGATTGTATCAAGTGAAATTGTTGCTTGCTGGAGCCCAGCCTCAAGTCAGGGACTGCCCCTCAGTACAAAGCAGCCTGCCATGGCTGCAGCAGAGGATGCAGAGAAGGGTTACTTATAGAAACTGCTATGTGCTCACTTGCAGAGGTCAGTGGTTGTCTAAACAGAGATCTTTCTTGTTGAGAGGTGGCAAATGTGACACTCTTGGAACTGCTGGTCCTTGTGCAGGAAGGGGCTGACTTCAGTTTTCAGGAAGCCTGAAACTTCAACTCTGATGTGCAAGCCCCTCCCCCTTCTGCTAGCTTGCGTGTCAGTAGTTAGGCTGTATCTGCATTGCTAACTCGTGTGGTTGCTCACCGTTGACTCTTCAAATGAGATGAGAGCCTCTCATTACAAGGAACTGTAATCTGTTACCAATGCTGCTGTTTCAAATGAGACTCATTTTGTGTTGGAATTTAACAGCGGAACAGACTGGATAGAGGCACAAATAGTTTAATTGTCCTGAAAGTCAACTCAATTTGCTGGAGGAATGAGGTGCTTTTAATAGAGTTGATGGTAGGCTACTGTGGTTATTTGTCTTTTCTCTGCAGGAGAGACAGCCCGTCCTCCAGCCACTGGCAAGTGGAGGCACATCTGTTCTCACCTCCACCAGCAACATCATTGCTCTCTTGTACAGAAGTGACAGTCGGCCAATGGCATTGCTGTCCTGTAAAATGTCATAACACACAAATTAATCTGGGTTTATACCTGAATCCAGTATTGCCTTACTAAATAGGCTGGACACAAGTTTCAAGTATCTTTTGTCCTTTCAAAATCTCAGACACAGCTGCCAGTACTCACTGGTTCTGGAATAACTAGTTCGGAGTTCAGACCAGCCTTTTTATGATCAGAACTGGAAAAAAAAAAAAGGGCAAAAAAAGCTCAGTTTACTAGGTAAAATGATTCCCCAGTTCATAAAACTGGGTGATTCTGGCTCAGCTTCCTAAATTCTCTATGCAATATCCACAGCAAATATTTTTTCAGGACCATCAGTTTTATTAACTTCTAAAATTCTAAACCTCTAAATTTGTGTTTGCTTTGGTTCCTGTACAATGTTGACAAGCAGATCTGTAGTTTTCCATCACAAAACCTCCAGTCCATGATCCACTGGCAGGATAAATTTGTTTGAGGGATGGCACTGGTTAGCAATGCTTCCATAGACTTCCAGCGCTTGCTCCAGTTCCAACTCTTTAACACACTATTGAAAGGCTGAGCAGACCTGAAGGACAGAGACCTCAAGGCCACACCTCCCCGCACAACCACAGCCTGATTTTTCAGACCTGTCATTAGCACTAGGCAGCCACTTGGCACTCGATTTGGAATCTACGTCTTCCCCTTATATGGGATAAAACCACTGAAGATATTTTCAGTGATTCAGACATGTACATTTCATGATCAGTCTCATGGATTTGCTCCAGATTTTCTTGTGCTAATTACCATTCCAGGTGGTTATGAGTTAATTAGTAGGCTAAGGGTGCACCATAACTGTATATAGATAAATTGTTACTGAATAAAAACTGCATGGATATAATGTATTTGATGATGTGGCAGAAATGTTTTGACTTTCATGGGAAAACTGAAATGTATGTATTATTAGTGATCATAGGCGTTTCTTTACATTAATTGGCTTCATCTGGATTTGTGTTTTGGAGATTGAGGGATAAGGGTCTTGATATGAAGTCACTGGCTGTTATTTATAATATCCCAATTTCAATTTCCTTAGTTTTCAGGCCAGCCTGCGCTTTGTGAGACATGATGATCTTCCCTCAGATGCTAAAAGGGAACCTGTTTGGGTTTGGACATCTGGGAATGATGATACAAAGCCAGCAAGTTCTCCCGTTGGTAAGGTGCCACCAATATCTTCCGGCCTTCAGCAGTGGTCCAGTGTCTCTCAAGTGTTTTCTTCTTATTTGTCACCCTTGAAGCTTGCCTTAGCACACAGATGGCCTCTGTTCAATGAAGCATGGAGGAAGGCAGCCAGAACGCGGGTGGCAGCCATCCCTGGTGGTGTGTGACAGATTGAGATTTTTTGTCTCACCAATAAGCAGGAAGCCAAGCATGTGCTCTTTGCTTCCACCACCAAACCTGCAAGTCCCTTCGCTCTGGGGTGCCTGTCCAATCCATGGGTATGTCTGGCCCTGAATCTATCAGCTTTTCTGTTCCTCTTCTCTGTCCCCACAATATCAAGTTGCAGGGCTGCATCCCTTCCCTTGCAGAGCAGTGCTGGTGCCAAGGTGTTACAGTTTAAAGGTAAACTAAGATGCATATCTGCAAGTACCACAACCTTTGACATTAAGAGATTTTTAATCCTGAAAAAAATGTATAGAGAAGGATAACAGTTCTTAACTACAAATATATATATATATTAATATATATATATTTGTTTATATGTATATATGTAAAAAAAAACGGAACAGGACACACAGCAAAACCCTAACCAAAACTTTTAAACAAATTAAGTTCTATCCCTGCTCCTTTCGGTGCAGTTATATTTACGGACAGCAGGACACAATGTCACACCCCAGGAGGCATCTCTCTCTCTCTCCATGTCCTTTTGTCCAAAAGTGTTGGGGAGGGGGACAGAGGAGGGGTGTAGGGTGGCAGCTCCTCTGCAGGTGATGTCAGCCCCCAGGGAGCCCGCAGCAATCCCAGGTAGTGGTGATTGCTGTCTCACTGAAGGACAGCACAGGGTGCGTGGAGTTGGGGCTGAGCCAAGGGAGCTCCCTCCAAGATGCCTCCACCAGCCCAGCAAAACCTGTGGATCCTGCTCACAGCAGCTGCTGAGCAGAAATGGCGCCAATCGGAAGAAACCTCTCAACCCTTTCCCCACTTAACTCCTCCCAGCCATCAACTGGAACTCAGAGGAATCAAACCACCCCCCTTCCACCCATTCTGGGTCCCAAAACTCGCTGTGCTGGCAAGGGAGAGAAAAATTCCCTGAAAGATTTTGAAACTGTAACACAGGGAAGAAGAGCGGGATGAAGGAGGCAGAGCAGATCAGGAGGGTGTGTGCAGTGACTCCTACAGAGGCAGTCTGGCATGTAATCACCCATGTACATCAACCTCGGTGGGTTCAGGAGTGCATGGGCAGGTCCGTACCACACGAGTAGCATTCATCTCATTCCTGCAGCCAAGTCTGTGTGACCACAGCAGTACATTTCTGGAGAGATACGAAGAGCTTTCTGGTATTAATTCTATCTTACTGATGTATTTGTTGAGTCAATGCCCTGCTCAGCATCCAGAAACACAGCCTGGGACTATCAGCACAGTTCATAATTTCAGCAGTGCTTATAAGCCTTCAGATTGAGTCTGTTCTCTCTCCAGAGTCATCGTTTATTTCAACATGATTTTTTTTAAAATTCATGCCCTCCACACACGTACACACACACGCACCGACCTCACAGAGATTTTCACGCATTTAAATGAAAAAGCAGAACAGCTCTCTTTTCTCAGTCACATTATGCAGCATTGCCCTTCTCTGTACTTTACCCTATTTCAGAGCTGTCATGCAAACAATCCCACTAAAAAAAAAATAAATCATTAAAAAGTGTGCACCCTATCAGCCTTCTCTCCCAGCTGCTTCTCTCACTGTATGTGCAGGAAGAAATTCCTTCTCCTCCTTGCCCTCATCTTTCAGGTGTTTTCACTTCTTTCCTAGCTGTGATCCAACATCTCTATGGCTCCCCAAAGTGCTTTGGTCTGCTCCAGTAAACCAGTAAACAAACCCCTACTCCCTTTCCTCCTTAGCACATGTAGCATTTACTATACCAGAACTGTGAAACTACTGTTTCTAAAGCATTTTTGTGTTAGGGTTTTTTCTCAACTACTCCTTTTCTGTAAAACCTGTCCTGTGAAACACCCTGCTCTGCTAGGACACTCCCTTTTCTTTCTCCGTCTGAGTGTATCTGAATGGAGCAGTCTTTGTATCTTTCTCCTCTGTCACTGCAGTAACTGATTGGTTTTAATATTATTTCTCACTCTGTTCTATATCATTTGGGTTAGCTTTTGAGGGACACTCACCCATAGGCCTCCAACATGCACTGATTTTTTTTTAACTATTATTTTTCAAATATGATTACTAGTCTAGTTTTTCTTAGCCTTCTTCATCATGCCAAAAAGTTATGCTCTGTTACGCCTACCCCTTTTCGTGTCCCTGCCTTTTGATCATTTGGCTATGGTTCTCATGGGATTGTCATGTTGGTCACAGAAAAGAAGTCCTCTTTAGCAGAGGCTAAACATGGAGAAAGTGCATCCAGCTCTGGGGTTCACTGGGGGACCATTGCTGGTGTCAGGGGCATGTCAGCAGGAAGCATTATTTGTTCTTGCACTTGGCACGAGTGCATGGCACTTATTATTGGTTCTCCTGAACAACAACCATAAACCCCATGATGGCCAAGAAACTGCCTTTACTAGAGAAAAATATGTCCTGCTAGCAACACCTCCAGTTTTTGGTAAAAATAACTGTTACTTACTTCACATACCTATGGAAAAGCACCTGCCTGGCCAGTGGGAGACCAGCAAACTGCAAGTATGAAAGTGGATATGCCAACTGTGTGAAGAACAGTTGCCCCGTCTTCACATCTCCCTGGAAAACTTTTGGTTTATCTTGATTTTAATCTACACATGGAAGGTGAAATGGTCTAAATCTTAATGATTCATAAGATGGAGGCTGCTTCTCAGTTTCAACAACTACTTTAGCCTCTGTCAGTGAGGAGTAAAGAGCTGTTTTGAATTCATGGTATGTTTTTAAGTTTCCTTCAAAAAAATTTTATTTTTGCTCTCCTCTCATGTATCTCAGAAGAAACCAGCCTGCCAAACTGCTCCAGAAAACTCTTCAGAGATAGAGACAATCATCTCTGTGTACGGTCTGTACTTGTGAAGCAGAGCACAAAGCCCTCTTTCCATTTAATCCATATTAATTACCTCTCTGCAGCTCCTCTATTCAGCCTAGGCGCCAAAATATGCGTGGCTGCGTCTTGAAAAAAACAGCGCCTTTCACTGCACACCTGATAAGTCAACACTCAAAAAATAAAAATAAATAAAAGGTTTACTGGTGAAGAATTAAGGCTCTCCACACTTGAAAACTGAATGCCATGGAACTCGGGACTAAGGCAGATATTTTTAGTGCCATCGATATCTCCTGGAGTTGATATCTCCCAAGACAGATGGTTGTTTCCCACAGAACGTTGTCAAATGTTTGCTCAGCCAAGATCAATTTTGTTCCAAGTCCTTTCCCACCTTCTGGTGAAATATATTTCACTTGCCAGACAAAAAATTAAAGAAACAGCATGAAACCGTGTCACTCTCGAGGGTTCTCATTCCCATAACTCTTCTCTGTCCTTTAGCCATGTGACTGACATCTCTTTCAGTGCCAGTGGAAGAATAATAGATGCTCTCACAGTAGAAGTGAGATGCCAAAAACTGAGGGCTCAGGTCTCATGTCAGAGGCTGATTTCCTCCGAGACCTACAACAAGTCACTTTTCAGCCCGTCAAACAGTCTTGCTGCCACACTTTGCTGTTAAGGTTTCTTAACACCAAAGAAATCTTGAGCTGAGCACCTTGATCTGATCTCTTAAGAAAATAAGGTGCAAGGTGGAAGGAGAAACAGAAATGGTACCGAGGAGGAGGCAGCAGGAGGAGCCATGGAGAGGCTGAGTTATGTCCACTGCTCAGCAACAACTGCAGCATTTCTTTTGATTACAAGCCCATCTGAGTCTGAAGACATGGAGACTATTCATGGTGTCTGGCAGCACATTGAATTGGATGGATTTTCAGATTAAATTAGCGGGAGGCAAAGGAATTTTTAAAGGATAGAATGGAATGTGTTTCCAGTGATGCCCTATTTGTAAAAAAATGGCATTTCTTTTCCTTCCTGGTGGCAATTTTTAGCAGAGCCTGACTCGTCTCAGTGGTCAGGGACACAGAGTTGGTATTGATACTTTCAAAAGTACAAGCTCCCTTACAATGCCTAATTGTTTAAAATGAGAAATTAAAGCACCCATAGCAGTTTCTGAAATCTTATTCCTTCGTGTTATGTTTTTGTTTGTTGTGGCTCTTTAGGCTGAAAATTTTTAATGTAAGTTTGTTTTCTGTCTAGGACATTGGCAATCCAGTATCAGTAGGGTATCTCTCATCTTATACATAATAAGAGTTCTGATTTAGTTTGTAATTCTAAATCTTTTTGAAAAAGCTACAGAATCAAATTCTTTCTTCTGCACACTGAAAGGTAAATTGGATAATCCAGAATATTCTTTCCATGTTTTGTATTATGCTTTCAGAGGCAAGACGAGGCTCTTTTTGGAAGATAAATCAGTGCCATCGTGCCCCAAAATATTTTTCATGCTTAATTTAGTTGTGAGAGTGTTCTATTCACACCAGCCTGACTTTTTAAGCAACTCTATATCCTCAGACTGCTTTTGTGGGAGAGGATTTTGGATGGAAGTAAACTGCTAGTCTCGGTATTGTGCCTCTTGTTCGGGATTTGCCTGGGGTACATTAATGTTTCAGTCCTGCATCATTTTAGGGATTACAGATTCCTGGTCCTTAACTCACATAAGATGTATTTTCAGCCTTCTCATGCCAAATAAGAGTCTCTGCCTTTTTCTAAATACTACGTAAATACAAAAATATATTATATTATTATATACCAAACTTATTACTAAATTGTTAACTTGCAGAAATCGCTTTCTGATATGGGATAAAGGCAAGTGTAAGTTTCTGTATATTAGGAATCTGATTGCCAACATGAATATTTTTATGGCAGCCTATCAATGGAAGCAAAGTTTCAGTGTCTTATTGGCTCCTGGGAGAGACTAAATGTGATGGTACCCCATCATTTTGTCTGCAAGGGTGTTTGGAAGAACCAAATCCTTACCCTCTACTGGTACAAATGGAAATAAGGGAAAAGCAACATTTCATAGGATCATTAAGGTAGGAAAAGACCTCTAAGATCAGCAAGTCCAACCATGAGCCCCACACCCCTATGCCTACTGAACTATGTCCTGAAGTGCCAAATCTACACATATACATGTATTTCATATACAAAAACAATAGAGAGGCAAACCATACACATACAGAAACTGAGGGGAGATGATGTTAATTATTAAGCTGTATTTTATCTCTATGTTCCTGTTGGCTTCCCTCCTGCTTTCTTTGGGAGATTTCTGAGCTGCATTAAGCTGTAAGGAGAAAAAGCTCTTGGTTTCTCCTTAAGAATATCCATGTGAAAAGGGCAAGCTCCCCCTCTTACATCTCTGCTCTGGACTTAGTCTCCCAGATGCATTAGTTTATGGAACAGAGGTAGAGCATCATCATCATTAAGATCCAAATCAAGCTGCCTATCTTGTAAAGGATCCCCCTGCCTGAAGCAAAACAGAACTCTTAATACGTATTTTATAAACAATGCCGTTAAAAATGCATGAAAGTTGTATTGTAAATATTACAGCAGAACTTGTTATATTCTGACTCCATAAAACAGCACAAAAATCTCCAGGTCAAATTACTTCTGGTGCAAATTAAGCAAGGCCATTTGATTTCAAAAGTTTTGCTCGTTTCCTTTGCTATAGTATTACTGTTTCTGCAAAAGCTCTGAGACAGCCCTGTTCAGATGTTGGCAAATGTGGCAAGTTCAATTATGGAACTATGCAGTAGCCAAGTTATAAAAACACTTGTATGTGAACTGAGCAATTACACGGAACACTTATGAATATTTAAAGAGATTTTCTAGACTCAAATCTGTTCCCTGACCAAGGCTGTGGCAGGTTCAACACGTAGCGTGGTGCTTTACTTGCCCGGAGTGCAGGCTCTGTGTGGCAAGTATCTCCCAGCCGCATTGCCCGCTAGGCTGTTGTCCCACCTAGTGGCTGCAGGCTGCCTGCTCTTCCTTCACACAAGATGCTTTTATTCCGTGGTACTGGTGAAACAAGTCAAAGTTCGACATATGACTACAGTTAGCAGTGAATATGCCTTCGAATTGTATAGTCAGATGGTCAAATGCATGCCCCTGCCTTAACAGCGTAACATTAGGGACAGGTTTCACACTTAAGTATTCTCATCATCTACATTCATAGATCAAATAAGGATGCCTGTCTAATATAGTCACGTTTGTAGTGTAAGAAATCTGTATCATTCTTCTTATGTTTGTATTTGGATCCTAATTTGGGCACATCGAGAAAATGTGGATAAACTCCTTCCTCTCCCAGCTTGTGGGACTGGCTCAAGTTCCTCTAAGTACCTAATGGCAGTCAGAGGAGTTAATTTTACCTTCTCTGCTGTCAATAAACGGATGTCCACAATACACCTGTGCACTGTCCATCCACTTCACCATCAGCCCAACTTAGACTCAAAAGTAAAAATGTTGTTGCCTTGCAAAGGAGCAGGGTTGAAGCCAAAGTTTTGAGTTTAATGGAAATGTTTTATTAAAATAAGGTGTTTTGAAAAAAAAATAATTCACTACTAATCTCCTTGAATCACATTAAAAAATCCATTGAAACATATTTTGGTGACAACAAGAAAAAAGACTTGCCAAAGCACTGCAAGAAATTTCCTAAAATTGGACAGAAATAACATTTATGGGAAGCTTCAAGATGGAGTTCACCTGTGAAATCCTTTATTGCTTCCTTCCAAACTTGCTCTTCACATCTCTGTTTCTATGCCATGTTTTGCTCTGTTACAACTTTCTGAAAGTTACTTTATCATCAAAAGAAGTGAGATCTCTCCCCTCTTAATTTTCTAAGTCCCTGCAGTCCTTAGGTGCAGCATGACTCATATTGACTGGATGGCCCAGCTCTTCAGGTTGTCATCTGTACCCAGAAGAACCTCTTGATTCCTTTCATGATCTTTTTCCCCTTGTTTTGATGTCAGTTTTACTTTGCGGGACTAAAGAAGAACTCAAGAAACAAGGCAGCTGAAGTTCTCAGCATGTGCCTAAAGAATCTCCACTGCTCACTGCAGAGCAGAGATTGAAAATGAAGGTCACCCAAAAGAATTAATGATGAGTCTTTATCTTTTTATACAGAATAAATGCCTCTTCTTCAAAATACAAAGGTAGAAGAATTGGTTTCATGTGTATCCACATAAAATTCACATTGATAGAGAACAAAAACATAGTCCTGACCACCATTTTTACTAAAGAAGCCTCTTTTTTTTTTATTGAACAAAACATAAGAAAATAAATTGCTTCAGCCTCCTGACATTTATTTAACTGAAAACATTCCCACCTGTGCTGCATCTCACTATGTACTGGAATAAAATTTTCCCTAAGAAAGTGAAAAAAGGCGCAAAAAACTTGACACGTACTTTGGCTTTTTCTAATTTGGTGATGAAATGAATTTACCATCAATACCACAGTCGATTTAACAATTAGCTTCTTCAAGCAGAAAACCGGTAGCTCCTCTCTCCATGAGCTGCTTGCTGTGCACATCTTGGGAACCTGCTTCCCTAGACTCCCAATTAGTTGCCTACCCAAGCTATCTTTTTAAACCGGATCAGATATCCATGATTCCCTTCATATGTCTCCCTGCTGCTTGCTGTACTTTAATTTATATTTCCAGCAGTATCCTTTACAAGTGATCTGCCTGCTTGGTTATACCATGGAAAGGTTTGCCAGGCTGGTGAGCCCATCGTGGGGTTGGGGGACCTCCTCCAGCGACTGCAATTTTTGTCTCCTGTTTTCCTAGGGCTGTGCTTATATAGTCCATGGGTGAGAAGGGGTTCCCATGGCATGATGGTACCTGGTTGCGGTGGTGGGACCAGAGCAGAGCTGCGTGTGATTGATGTTGGCTTCCCTACCAGGCTGCAAGTCAGCGTCAGGGCACAGGCCTCCCTGAGCAAAAAAAAAATAAAGGAAAGCATTTCTCAAATTCCTACTACTTTATTTCATATTTTTTTTTATTTAATTCTTGTGGGCAGCTGCTCACTATCTAAACCTTATTTCTAGATAAATTCTGGTAATGAACTCCCACTTAGCTGATGATCAGCTTCTAAAAATAATTGCTCTGGAATTAACGATTCAGGGTGTGTTTTTTGTTTAATCTCACTATATTCTTAGATACACCAGACTTATCAGACCGACTCTAACAGCATCATATTCCACCTCCCAATAGTACTGTAGTCTGGGATCATAATCCTCAGACCAACATTAAAACATCACCTTAAACGTGCAGAAAAGAGCATATTCATGCCTGTTGCACTTGATGCTTCCTGTGTAATAGCATATTTGGCCCTGCCTTTTGAAATGTGCAAACGCTTAAACATATGTGAAATGCAAAGGAACAGGCAGGAGGAGTAGTAACTTTCCTCCTTTTGCTCAGCCTGGAAGGCAGGGGAATTTCTCTTTGCAGTCAGGAGTTTCCCATGCTTTAAAGAGTTGACTCTTCAAGTTTCTGTCTAATAGTAACTGGATAATAAAAATGCTTTTCGGTGCTTTTAGTGTGCTTTCTTTAAGGAAAAAGAACTTGCAGGCTGATCCACTTTCAAATCAAGCCAATGCAAGGTCCAGGCACAGGACTGGAACACACGCACATAATCAAGCTATCTGCATTTTCATTAACAGTCAGGGAAAACCTTTACCGTTCTGAAGCACTCTGCTTTCATCTTTTGCATAGACCACATAGATGAAGATAAATAGGGAGATGCCTGAGAAAAGGAGCAATTACAGTTAATCAATAACACTCAAATGGCAGCAATTAAAATTCTGAAAAAAAAATATTAAAAAGAAAGCAGGTAAGGTAATAGCAAATCATCCATCAGCCATTCTGAGCATTTTAGAGATCTCAACTTGAAAAAAGGAGGAGTTTTTAATTAAATCATCATCTGAGGACACCATTGATCCTTGACGTTAGACAGTTTAGAGTGCAAGAAACAGCTTCAAATGGCCATAATCATAAAATATGAGTTTGTTTTCCCCCAAAATGAGCCCTTTGCCTGGCTATGTAAAAAAAAAATAATATATATTATTCTGCTGAAACAATATGGGAGAGCTCTCTGCTTTCAAATGATCTAATTTCCATCTCCTTAGCTGAGTTAATTTAGTGCAGTAACATATGTATTTGTTTCCAAATAAAGGCATTTGTAGGTAACATTTTTCGTGTAATTTTGTCGCCTGCCCCAAGAAGATAAAATCAGTAAATTGTGGTTCAGCAGAGCTCATGTTTCTATGACACAAGAAACTTGAGTAGTTTGGCTTAGGAAGTGCTTTTCCTCGACTCCAGCCAGGGCACGAATTTCATTTTTAGTGATTCCCCAACAAGCTTTTGGAAACTCAGTCCTAGGAGTCCCCCCTGTGACCCAATACATCCTGAAGGGGCAGCACAGATGGCTGTGTCCTAAGAGAGGTCACCTACTGTTTTCAGAAATTACAACTGATTTGGGGTGTTACCTTCCAAGGCTGCACAAGCGTCTACTCCCACTCACTGGTGATGAGGAGGGGCTCCCATACCACGCAGAAGCTGGCAAAGGCTGGGAGGAGGTGGAGCTGGGGATGGGCTCGGGGCTACCCAACCTGCCTTGTTTGGAGATTCAAGCAGCTTCAGGTGGTTAGGGTGTCTGCAGGTTTTTCCCTGCTTGGGAAGAGCATGAGGCCCCCGAGCTGTGTTACAGAGAGCAAACCCAAAAGGAGCAAGTTTTCTGGTCATTTCTATTGTGTGGTTAATTTGGGTTGGGGTTTTTTGGCATCCTTCCCTTTGTGGTAGTACAGCTGATGGTTTATTAGATCAGAGAGTGGGTCTGAGATAAGTGGAGCGATTTGCCAGAAACATTAGTGAAAACTTCTGTGCATTAAAACCAGAAGGACTCAGCTCTTACAGGGTCTCATATAAATAAAATCATTGTTGGGATGATGTTCATGTTGGGCTTGGTGCTGGAGTTATGCTGCAGAAGGCTGGTGTGAACCAGAGGTTTGCTTCAGGTGGGGAACTGGGATCTCTGTCCCTCATTCCTGCCAGTCCCCTTGGAGACAGAAAGCAAGTCAGAGATATTTCCTTTTCTGTATAAAATACCTACAGTCGTATTGAAGCTGGTGAGGCTGCTCACAGGAGAGATTAAGTATTCATGCAAACATTTGCAAGGTGAGGCATTTGACCTTTCTTTGTGTGATTTCCCTGCCTGGCTGTGCAGCAGATCAGTTAACATGACCCGCTTTTGTCAGAAGGGAAAGATATTTGCAATGTCTATCTCTAGCCAATCTGGGGCATCAAAGATCGATACCTTTTGGGACACGTATACCACTTTTTCTTGTAATCTGCACCTGCATCAGACGCCTGGGACAGCCTGAAGGAGACCTTATGGATCACAACTTTTGTCCCCTTCCTCCCCGACGACATAAACTCATAGCTTCCAAACTATGGAGCAGGTCCTGCAGGCAAGAGGCAGGCAGGGATTACAAGCAGAGCACTTACCTTTCCTTTCCTTGTCCAGCTGCTGGATAGCTCCAGCAGCTCCTCCTGCAGTACCCCTTGTGCTTGAGCTGTGGAGCTATCTCAGGGTCCAGCCTTCAGGTAGAAATCAGCATACCTGAAACACTTGTTTGACCAACCCAAAAGATTTACATTCAATAGATGAACAGGGATGGGTCCAAATAGTGCTTTTCTGTTCATTCTCTGCTTCTTTAAATGGAAACCTGTGAATAATTTCTTTGTCTGAAAGAGTAAGGTTATCCTGCTGGGAGAGGTGAGAGAGCTACTTACTCTCAAGTCTGTTGCGCCATTGTAGCTGAGGGTATCTTCATCAGCCCTGGGATAGTAAAGCAATGGACTAAACCTCATGATGCAATGGTGGTTATTTAATAAGGGTCGATAAAAAGGCATCATCTTGCCTCAGAATGATAATGGCTATCAGGTTTCAACTGGTACTTAGTCACCTGCAAGACATTTGAGCAAGGGAAAGCTCTGTAATAAAGCCAGGCTGCGTGTTGGTGGGGTGGTTTTGGAGAAGAGCATTCACAAAATGTGCAGCTCATTCCCTTTAAAGAAAAACACCCTTATCCTCTCTCAAGTATCCAGCATTGTTGATGTACAAATTATAAAGCATTTGTTTGTACTTCTCTGCTTCTTGCTTTGCCAGAGCACACAGCTCTTGGCATTGACAGCCTACCTTCATCCAAAACACTAAACTCTAAAGTAATTAGATGAGCTTTTCTCCTCTTTGAGCTATACCTGCCTGAAGTCCCATCAAATTTTGCTACTGGCTGCCTGGAAACCACCCTCAGGGCTTTTCCAAGGCTGATGAGGCATGAAGAGCTGGATCCAACTGAAGTTAAGGCCTGAATTGTGCTTGCAGGCAAAAAAACGTCTTCTCTGAAGACCATGACCAGCAGCACTTTAGAAAAAGACAGAAAACTCTCTCGTTCTTGTTTTTCCTTTTTCTTTAAGGTTTCTGTTGGGGCTTTTCTAGTTACAAAGCACTAAACATTCCCCTGTGCTCTCTGATGTTCTCTGGTTCCTGTATGTTTGCAGGGAGGACAAATGGAGCCACTTACAAAGACAAACTGATAAAAAGCGGGACCTCTCTGTGACAGCCGATGTCCTCATTTTCTGCACTAGATTCCACTAGCAACTAGAGGACAGTTTTCTTTGTCCTCCTTTTGACTAAAAAAGCGGTGCCCATGTCTAAATCCTGAAGAAGTAGCAAGAGCAACCAGTTCTGGTTGGCTCTGAGATCCCAAAAGTGCATGTTTAGCCTTAAAGAAATGGAATAAAATTCCTGAGTATTAAATAAGTTTAAGTGGCCAAGAAAGCTCTTCTCTGCAAATCTGGTCCAGGAAATCCCTGATGCTAACATCATTTTGCAGTCCTTTAAGCACCAGCCCCTAAGGCCCTGAAGCAGTCAACTGGAGAAAAGCAAGAGAATACCCAGGAAGCACCAACAACAGCAGGGTGCAGAGTGTGTACGCGACTTAATGCTTCTCAGAACTTAGTCTTGCTGATATAAAACTGAAATATGACTGGTTTTGTGGTTTCTAACAGATGCGGAACTGTTGAAAGTATAATGCCCATTAAAATTACTGTATTTCTAGTGATTCACCGTAACAAGATTATTTCCCTTGCAGAGTGCTTTCTTCAGAAACACAGCCAAGGAAACGAAGCCACAGTAATAATCAGACTATGGCAAAGAGCTCACACTTATTTTCTCAGTGCCAACAAAACAGCATTTCAAGACCTTCCTCATGTCTCTGCACTTCTTCACTCACAGCAGGACAGAGGCAGGCTGCTAAGGAGCTGCTAAATCCATAGGTAGCTTCTTCCTCAGTTCATCCTTCCCTCCTTTTGCGGGGGTAAAGGACATTTAGCTTAAAGATCACCCAGGGTCTCCATCCTGAACATCCTGCAGAGGGAGAGCAACTCTTAGCATACAAGTATCTCTCCCCACTTGCATCAATCCATATTTGCTGCACCGGTGTCCTGGCACATGTGCCCTCTGGTTTCTCCAGAGAAGCTTGCAAAGACCCAAAAGGCGGCAAAAAAACGATGATGCTTTCTGCCGTGTGTGTTGGGGGTTTATCAACTCTGGATGAAGCCCAAGATACATTCTCAAAAGACCATCAGTAATGCTCCTGGATTTCTTCTCTTCCTTTCTGCTTCAGTGCAAAGGTTAAAGCAAGTGCCAGTTTTGCTTATAACGGGTTTAAAAAGGAGGAAAATCTCAAAGGGAGTCTTGCCAGGAAGCTTCGCTTTCCCACTCAGCAGGGATGAGCCATGTGGCAAATTGATTGTTAAATTGAATCTTGCATTCTGCGCTCCAGCAGAAGCAAAACAAGAGGTGCTACAATTACAGCTTCATTCCCTGATTACCTGCCTCAGCATGGCAGCAATAAGCATTCGCAATTTGTCTCTGCACGGCCAATTCATCTTTAAACTGAAACAGCATCTTAATTGTATCCACTAATAGTCAGCTTCAATCAAAAATCACTCTGAGTCACCCCAGCTACACTAGCTGGTGCTCCTGGCCCTTGCTTTTGCTGGTTAAGGGACTCAAATGAGATCATTGTGGTTTTATTTATGTATGTGATCAGCAAGGGGGGGAAACTGGCAGCCATATAAACTCTGGGGCATCTTTATCACTTGATATTAAGCTGGGGAGACAGGACAGCTGGGATTTATGGTTTAGTGTGTGCAGCTTCTTTTTATGGCTTTTGCATGATTTAGGCAGAGCTGGGTTTGTGGATGGCGAAGCTGATGGAGCAGGGGATCTTGGGTTTTAATTTTGTGGTTCCTGTTGATGGCAATAGTCATAAATTTTGAGGTGTTTCATGGTGGAGCTTCAGTTTCTGTTTATTGGTATAGAGAATGTCGGCAAGCAGAGTAAGGGCAAACCCTTTTTCAAAGGCAAACGCTTGGGCGTGAGAGTCTACAAAAATTGCCTGATGGATGTTAAACCTCTTCCCATTTTTTTGAAAGACTGGAATTAAACCTGAAGATTTTCAAGTTCGGCAGCTGGACACAGAATTAAACAATTTCCCCTCTTTACAAGTCCTGGGCACTTTCTTCTCTTGTGAGCAACACTGGTTCCTATGGAGCACCTTCCATGGGGCACCAGGAGGTGAAATGTGTGCCCAGAGACTGAGCTGGGGACCCATAAGGTTAACATGGTGAAAGAAGGATAGGGCCAATGGAGTCCATAAGGAAGAAGCAAGACTTCAAATAGGGCTTACCTTACCTAGAGAGGGAGAAAATGTTCCTCCTCTATCAGCTTTTCCACCCCATTAAATCACATAGCGGATCGATAGCAGACAAATGAATCCGGTGGCCAGTGGCTATTTTATGAGATTTTTCATTATTAGCTCTTCAACTGAAGTGCTGCCATGGAGGGAGAAGGATGAGACTAATTTAACTTCTTTTCTTGCTGATAATTACCTGGGTATGTTAACCCTGCTGTCAGATGTCAATCCCCAAGTGTACCAGTGTGAAAAACAGGACTTTCTGGTTAAGCTTTTTCTATCAGAGTGCTTCAGCTCCCATTGCAAACCCTTAAATGTAAGTACATCTCAAACACCTCAAAATTATCATGGTGACGAAAAACCTAACACAGGAATTAAAGAGAAAGTTTGCGAGAGGAGGTACATCACTGACTCTAAAAACTGCTGTATGGCGCCATAAGGCATAAAAGAAAACGGCAGGTGCTGGGGGACACAGCAAGTTGTTTGGTAGCAGGAGACAAGCAGAGCTTGGCTCCTAATTCCTTTAGAAACTTTGATGTCCTTTCATGTTGCAAATAAGATTTTGAGATATACTGACTGGTGGTTTTCTTACTTCTCAGCACGCTGGAAGTCTTTCCTTAGCTGCTCTTTTGACCTCTGGAAACAGGAAAGAAAAAGTACCAACCTGAAGGCTCAGGGCAGCCTGCTTTGCTGTAACTCAGATGTGCAAACTCTGGCATGTCCTGCACGGCCTTTCCACGGATGGGTGTTCCTGCTGTAGCTCTTGCACAGCTGGGAAGTCAAAAGTACGTCCACCAAATAAATTAAGCTGCTCTGAGATTTCCTCCTTCCTCTGTCTGCCAGCAGCTCTGGAGGACAGATAATGTTTAATAGCTCTGTTCTCTGCTGTTAACTTCACTCCTCTCTTTTTCTGTGTCTGTATTTGTTTGCACACCATTTTGGCTTTAGGAAATTTTGGCCGTAGGAAACTCTTTCTCCTTGCTCCTGCACGTGTTGCCCCTCGCAGCTCTGCTTCCTTAGGACTGAGCAGCTGTATCCTCCCTCTCTGCTTTTTCTTCTTTTCCTTATATTCATCAATTATTTCATGTAGCACGCAGCTCTCATTTTCTCTGACCTGCCCACGGTCACAGACATTCAGCCTGTGATTCTTTCCCCTTGACTCCTCCAGACTTGTCTTCTGTTGCCTCCTATGCCTAAAACCTGGCCATTTATCAATATCCTAGTGAGAACCGCCACGCACCGAACAAGTGAAATATTACAGTAGCCAGATTTTCTGTTAGATGACTGCAAATACTAATATTGGCATAGATTCTGATTTTTCCCCCAAAAATAGTGTCACTTGAGTACTCTGGCATGATGTTCATGCCTTCTTAGGGTGTGATTTAGGCTCTGACTTAACAGAGCATCTTGTTAAAGTTGACTGGAAGAGTAAACCAGTTCCTTCAGTGATGGCACTTTCTGGTAGAAGCCTGAATTGCCCAATGCTGCCTTGGGAAAGTTAGAAGCCAGGACTTCTGAGCTACTGTCCTGCATGCAGTGCGGCTGCCTGTCTTGTCCTTCCCTGCTCAGAGGCAGCATGCTGTGCCTTGGGGACCCAGCCTGGTGGAGGGCTTCAGTAGTCCTCCCACAGCTGTTAGACCCCATGCACTAGGCTGAGCAAAAATTTATTTGTGAGTAGCAGCATCCAAGGATTTGCAGACTTGGGGCTGAGGTTCAGCCACTGGAGTTTTTCAAAGCAGACTAGATGAAGGCACAATGATATGGGAAAGGAAAAAAAAAAAATGCAGTCCCCTTATTTGCATGTTTCTGATGCCAGACACACCAGTAAACAGAAGAAATGCTGGATAAAGACCAGAGGAGTTTGCAATTAGCACATTAAACGGAACTACTGACTATAGGATCAAAAGCAGAATAGGAAACGAAACACCCATGCAGTGTGACCGTGCCTCTGCGTTGATGATTTGATTTATGCTAACGCCCCATTGGAAGCTGATGTTGCCTTGTAAACTCCCTCTCCTTTCATATAAACTGCTTCCCACAGTCTGGCACCAAACAGATAATTTCTCTCTCCTTCTTGTCTTTTTATAACTGCATAGTCTTCAGGATCTGGTTCTTGCCTTTGCTGCGTACTCATTTGCTGCTAAACAAACTTCTGTACACTTGCCAGGCAGTATTTTGTTGACAAAAATCACCAGAATTTTGTCACCAGAATTATGTGTATGGGCCTGATGAAATGCCTTTCACTGATAGAACGCTTTCAGTCACATGAATTCACTCAACTCAATTATCTGAGGTGGATGAAAACAAAAATCTTGTCAAACTCTTTCCTATAAGGAAAGAAATTCGTCGATCCTCTCTGAAGCTGGAGAGACTCATGCAGTCAAATGTATTTGTTTGATAAGAAAGTCCAGCATGGTCTTCAAATTGCTGCGGCAGGACACAAAGATGCAGGGGAATCTTGTATTAGGGCTTGATGAGCTCAGTGATACGGCGAGGTTCAGGACTGAAATATGTCTGTGAGATGTAGCACCACATGTGACTGGGTTCTCAGAAACCATGTGTTTGTGATCATCACTGCAAGGGGCGAGATTTTTCCCTGTGTGACTTTCACGATAGAAAATGAGTGTCTGGCAAAACAATAGATAGTGGGAGGAGAATGTCAACAAAATGCAAAACCCAGAATCACCAGATATTGCAAATAGATCATTTTCTTCCACCGTTCTTTGAGGTTTTCCCTCCTGAATGTTTTCCTAGTGTAGACGTAGCTGCTGCAGTTCAGATAGCAGTACTAAAGCAGGTACATGCTCTGCTTCTACAGCACTTCTAACTTTCTTTGCCTAGTGGTGAAGGAAAGGAAGGAAGGAAGGAAGGAAGGAAGGAAGGAAGGAAGGAAGGAAGGAAGGAAGGAAGGAAGGAAGGAAGGAAGGAAGGAAGGAAGGAAGGAAGGAAGGAAGGAAGGAAGGAAGGAAGGAAGGAAGGAAGGAAGGAAGGAAGGAAGGAAGGAAGGAAGGAAGGAAGGAAGGGAGGGATGACTAATGATATACTGTTAGCTTTTCTCCATTGGAAAACCTTGATTTCATATCTTGGGTTCTTCTTTAGCTTGATGATGGGTGAAAAGGGACCCCCTGGCATTAATATCTACTGGAACCTTACTTACCACTCTAGTAATTAATAACAGTAACCCAAGTTATTATTCACAGTGTGTCTTTGACAGCCTTCAGATGAGGCTGAAAGCCTTTTACACCAAGAGATATGAACCAATCCCCTATTCGGACCACGTCTTTCTCTCACCAATGTAAGGCCATTTATTCGAAGCATTACTCTGCTTTCTTCCCAGGGCACCAAGTTAAAAAAAATCAAAGCACAAGGGTTATGTCCCTATTATTCCTTGTGTGGCTGCACAACCAGGACAAAACCACCAGTAAATTCATCTAAGCAATTAGGCCCCTTGTCAAAACACACTCAGAATAAAGAGCATTGAATTCTGGCTTGTCACTTGCTGCTACTGGCTCTAAAAAGATGCTATTTTTCCAATTGCTTTTGTTTGGTGTTTTGGGTTAGAATTTTTTTTGCAACTCTCCCTAGGTTCTCGGTGTGGCTTTTAACAAGGACCCCACTTCCACGCATGGGCTTCTTCCCATTTCCCCCATGGTCTTCTATCCAGGACAAGTGCAGGGACTTCACTCCATCTCTCTTCTTCACAGTGGCAGGGCAGGGGATGCACTCTGTGGCCAAGGAGTGCGCAAAAAATTAATGCTGCATTAGTTAGTTGTTTATTCTCTGACCTCTGACTCAATTTTTTTTAATAATTTAAACATGGAAAATTTCACCAGGTATGTTTGTGAAGTAAAAAAAAGACATTAATTTTAAGTCTACCAATGAGCAAAGACAAATGCATATATGGTGTCAGAGCTGGTGTTGCTTTCCATTACCATGTTTTTTTCCCTTTTCCAACTGATTTATCTCTAAAATAAACAACCAGTGCTGAAAATAAAGCACATTAATGTAGCTGATTTGTAAATAAAAAGGAGAGTTGGCCAGACAGAGCGGAAACACAAATAGAGACCAAATGTTATAATATGAGAGACGATGCTCCTGTTAGAAAAAGGCTATCAGCCCCCTGCATGCTCATGGAAACAGAGCTGTAGGCACATGGGCTGGTAGTACAGCAGAAATGCCATTGCCTAATTCTGTACATGTTTGAGATAAATCTGTTATTTGAATACTCATCAATTACTACAAGCATTTTGAAGGTGCACAGCAATTGCCCACTTGAAGGGTTTTCCTGGAAACACTTCTCAGAAAAGTTTATTTTGTCAAATTGCTCTGCAAATCTTCTGCCAAGTCTTAGGAGCAGGGAGAGGGGACTGAAAATTTCCGTCATTTCCCCTAAAAAATACTCGAGTTTGTGAAAGTCATTTCAGGTTTTAATAACTCGCATACAGACACGGAGGGGTTATGGTCACAGTCAGGTAATTTAGAGGACGTGGCAGAGCATTGCTGCTCTCCTACAAAGAGAACATGTGGGTAGATATTAAGATAGAGATTATTCATTACAATGCACTTGAGCCACACAGGGAAGAATTAATTGACACGTAGATGTATTGGGGGTAGGGACAGTGACAACACATAATAAATGAAACACACAGCAGCGAGAGCAGATGTGTGCTGGAAGGACAGCATGATAAATGTGCATCTTGATATTTACAGTGCCTGAGAAAACACTCCCAATCTGATACAGGTTCAGTAACTACGGTCATGTTTGAATATGGTGGTGACTTGATTGATTTAATTAGCTCTCATTAATGGCATTGAAGATAGTTCAACAGCATCAACGGAGAGGCTCACTGAAGTGTTGCATGTTAATTGCTTGATGATTTGTGTTATGGGACAGCTCTTTTGCATAAGTACAAATTAGATACTGCGTTGTTTGGAAACACTGATCTGTCTCCTTGCTGGAAGAGACGAGACTGCTGTTTGGGTTGGCTGCATCGTTCACCTTCCCCATGCCAGCATGGGCTCTCTGTGCCCTGAAAAGTTTTGCACCCTTGAAGAAGGTTCTTACTGCAGCCTGTGGGGCACCTTCCCCTGCCATCCCCCTCCCCACTCACATGAATAGAAGGGACCTTGCAAATCAATATCCTCATTAAAGCTTATAAATTATTCTTTTGATCTACATTGGCTCTGAGGAGTGAGCGAGCTGGCCCAGGGAAAATTAAAATCACCCCTATAGCTAAATCTACTCAAATATTTATCTTTTTTTTTTTAAGCTTTCTCATAACATTTTAAAATTCAATTTGGTACTCTCAAACAGACTGCAAAATTACAAACTTTAATCTAACAAGAAAATTTCCTTCCCACATCTTTTATTTCATACAAGAAGTAGCTTGATATTGCCCAACTTAGGTGAGAGTTACCTGCACCTACCCTGGAATTCACTGTTGTTTATTGTTCTCAGTGTCTGACCCAGTATTTGTCATGACCGTCATCTGCCTTGCACTGAACTCTTTGGAGTCGTCATTGCTGTCTTTGGTATCAAAAGAAGGGCAAGGGAGCATATTCTATCTGTGTAGTAAACTGGTTGTAAGAGGCATTTATTTTCTTGTTGCCTGGGTGAGGAAGAGGGAGCAGGCTTGGGGTGAACACAGAAGATGGAAACACGAGATGGCCCAGAGGGACAGCACTTCGGTGGCTGGAGGAGAGAGGAGCAGCGGGAGCTGTGTGGCATCACCCAACCCTGCTAGGAGAAAAGCTGGGGCAGAAGATGGAGCCAGTGGCACATGTTCACTGGGTTTTAGTCACAAGGGGTGATGCATTTACAAACTATTGGGTTTGAGTGGTTTAAATCAGTTGTAATTGTAAAGACCATTTAACCAGTAAAGGTCGGTTGTAATTCTGGCATTGTGTTTCTTTTGAAAATTTGCTTTGTTAACCTTAGTACTGTTTAAAGGGGATTATTTGTGGATGTTGTTCACTTGCTGCTAACAAAAATGACAGAACCCACCCCAGCGGGGTGATTCCCATGCAAGGTGCTCATTGCCAGATGACTGTAACTTGGGGCAAGTGCTTGTGGAAGTGGCATTTTTGTGCTTTAAAGTAAGGGTAGGGCTCCATCCATGTCTTCAGAATGGTTCAAAAGCACGGAAATTAATCCGTCACGTTTTCCATTTCTATGTGAAAAACAACATACTGCAACTGTGCATATATATAGTAGGTATATCACCACACCACTACCCTTTTTCAAGAGCCATAATGCTTGATAGCATTGCAGACAAATCTAATTTTACAGGTGAAATGCTGCTTTTTTCTCCAGTTCTGCCAGCCACAGAATGCAAACCTCTGTCCCAGTGTCAGTCCCTCAGTCTGTCTCCCTGCAAGCCGGAGGGGAGCAGAAAGACATGCCTGCCTTTGCCAGCATTCTCTGACCACAGAGGCACTGTGAGATGGTCCTTTCTCAAAGACCAGAAAGGACACAAAAAATGTCTTTCTAAGGATTCAATCCCAGCTGTGAGTGCGTTGGATGGATATTACAAGTGCAGAAATACACAGGTTGTTTGGATCTGTCTTTCATGGCTTGATGAAGCCCGGAAATACTGTACGCTGGATTTCTGTGCTGAGTGTGGTCTGCCCTTTTGGAAGATTTCTAAGGTACCATCCTTCACAACCAATGTTTCTAGCAGTTCAGCCTTGGGGAGATTTGGTTGACCAACTGGGTTCAGGGTCCTTCACCTGCATTAGGTGCACTGGGGGTTCTTTTCACCCACACTGGCCTCTGCCCTCCACAGGACAGGAGGAAACCGCATGTGGTTACTTGCCTCTGACTGCAAGGCAGCACTTTATGCGTGTACTTGGGAATGATTCATGTGGAAAAATTGACTGTACAACTGTCCTGACTGATGAGGGGTGCTTTAGAAACAAAAAGTAATGTTCAGGGCCTGACTTGGCTGTCTCCTGGCAAAGCAGCTCCCTACGAACAGCACGTATCGCTGGAGCACCCTAGGTGAAATGCAAGCTGTTCTTCCCAAAATAACCACTTTTCCTCACCTTTTTTTCCCACCTTTTTTCCACACGTGATGCTGTGCTCAGAGCTGGGGAGAGAAGTGAAGTGTGTGTACTGCTGTGTGCTCCATGCTCCTGGCAAGCCAGGGCTCTCTGCACTGAAAGTTGTGTTCTATTCAAGTCCTGTCTATTGTGCTCTTGACTCTGCAGCTTTCTACATGTATCGTGGGAAGTATTTCTGCATTGTGAGGAACCAGCCTGTGGGGTTGCTTAGGCCAAGTTATTAGGGACAAGCCAGGAAATCTGGCTGTAGTGACAGAGCTCCACCTTTGCACGAGGCCTGGGGGGAAGACTGGCTGCCACCTCTGTGGGGCTGAGAAAACATAGCTATTTCTGTGAGTGAGAAGAGACACAAAGTGTCGCTTGTTGTGGCAGAGAAATCAAGTTCTGCATTTACAGAATACAGAATGTGGAGTAGTCACATCTGTAAGTTATACCTCCTGATTACGCAGGTCACTGAACTTCATTTAACCTGTAGCTTTGAGAACGTGATGGCATTAAGAGAAGGCTGAGAAAAGAGTTTCTCTCCTTGAAGAAATTCATAGATGTTAACCTTTTATTTTGCCCTGAAGTAAAGCAAAGAGATGAAAACAATGAGGTTTTGCAAAGCTGAAGAACACTTTCATTTTCAGTTTATTGTAGCTTTTTTTACTCAATCAGATTGTTTAGTTATTAAGATTAAAGTAACTCTAACAAAATAAATTTCACAATTATTTCCCAGAGGTTATTTCTGTTGAGTGCGCTTTTTCAGAGGAGAAGCCCATGTGACTGGGAAACTTCCCACTAGAGATAGAGAACACCAGGTTATCTGTGTTGCGAAGTACAATAATGCCCCAGCACTATCTCATGGTGCGTTAATCCCCATGGCTGCCCTTACAGCAAGGCGTTCTTACATAGCTGTGGGCTTAGGTCAGGTGAGGCTTGGGACAGTTGAGGACAACTGACCAATAGAAACTAGGAATCCCTCCTCTTCTACTGTTTCAAAGAGTAAATTCTTGGGTATTAGGAGATTTCTGTATGTTTTTACCAATGTGCCCTTTCTTTTGCAAAACAACAGGACTTCTGCACAAAATCCACTCTGGAAAATAACCCTGGATCTTTGAGCAACACCACTGAGTTCCTGAGGTGTAAACCTTTCTCAAACAATTCTTTTCTAAAATACAGTCCTTTAGTTTACAGATTTAGTGAGGAGATAATGTACTGCAGATGGCTGTTTTACATGTTGTGTCCTTTCCGCACCCAACATGAATGCTGTGCTTTTCCTGAAATTGTCTCCAGTCCCTTTCAAATTCTATGGACAACTTGTTTTAATAATAACTTGTCTAAAGAAACAAATTTCGTTATATAAGAACAAAAGGGACCCTAGCTTTTCAAATATACAACATGCCCGTATGACACACGGGAGCAGGAAGGGTATGAATCCTGTGGCTCCTGCCTTAGGGAAGATTTTTAAGAAAGACCTTGGCCTTTAACATCGTTCAAATGCTGGTATTAAAAGCCATGACCTGATGTTCCCAGCTTAGAAAAATTCTTCGTAGAGGGAGATGTTGTTCATCACTTTGTCAGCTGTATCTGGGGAGTTATTAGCAGTTTTCATTAAAGCAGAATTAAGGATAAGCAAGTAGTAGTGATCCAAACATAAATATCAAATAAAGATTGTGAGTTGATATGGTTTTTTTGGTTGGATAGGTGCAATAACTTCATTTCTGAAAGGAGTGTGTTATAACTTGATAGAAACTCAGTGCACACACTACCACGGGTGAATGCAGCTTTTTGACTGAATTAATAAAGTCCTTCAGCTGTCTGCAGGTGAAACCAATAAAAGAAGCCTGTCTGAGTAAAACCCCTTGATTTTCATCGTTATGCAGAAAAATATCAGGGGAATGAAGGGGTGTGTGTGTATATATAACTGCCTTGGCCTGCTCTCTACTATAAATAGGAAGGGTGTATCTGCAAGATGCTCCGTCCTTCAAAAGATGTTAAGACCTTCTCTCCCTTTGGAGAAGGGTAATTGATCTAGTGCATGAAAGCGACTGCTTCCAGGCTGTCACTCACCTAGTGTTGAGGCTCCCCAGCCTGATTTCATTCGTCTTTTATAGAATAATGAAAATGCAAAATCCAAACTTTTCAGTAGATTAGCTTTTGGTTTGATATGTATGAATCTGGCTACAGTGAGGACTTTGCCCTGTATCTGGAATTTTTTCCAACCTTCTTATTTGGATATATTTTGTTCGTTTGTAGGGTTTTTTTCCAAGTTTCTGAATTTAGAGGAAGGTGATGATATGCTTTCACTGTTTCCCATGTGAATGAGTTCCTAACAGCTTTACAGAGTTAATAACAGCCAAGCACGAAGGCATGCGCTTGGAGAAACACAGAGGGAGACCAGTTGGAGAAGGAAGAAAAGCTAAGAGTTGCAGTTCTCCAAGAGGAGTTCTCCCTTTACACTGGATCCAATCTTCTCCTTGGGGCAAAGAGTTTCACTTGCTATAGGCACAAATCTCATTTAATTTTTGCTGTTGTGCTACCAATTTTATTGCAGCAACAGTACTGAGGGACTCGCTCAGCAGTAGGGCACACAGCTTCCCACCAGCCTCTCTGCCCCAGCTCCAATACACTTTTCCCTTCCTCCTGCAGAGCCCTAAGGCATTTTAAAAGAGCCTAAAAGAAACTTGTGTGATGCTGAGCTTTAATAGCACCAAGGTTGCTGTTCCTACGCCGTCTCTGTCTTGTGCAGGCAAGAGCTGTTTGTAACTGTGGAGGCAGGGCAACAAATTTTAGTCTGTCTTTCCTGGTTTTAGCCTTTATTCCAGAACTTTAGGAATAACCACAGCTTCCCAACAGAAGTCTGCTGTCTGTAGCATGTTGTGTGATGCCTTCACGCCCACACAGTGACTGAATCTGCCCTGGTTCAGTGGTCTTGTTCCAGAGAATGTCTTGCCTTTAACTGTGGCCCAATAGGTTTAGGAGACAAAATATTGCTCTAAACTTATTTTACAGCTCCTGAGAAACTTAGAGTTGAGTGTTTTTACCAATCCTTATTTCAATGCCCATTGTACATAGATCAGAGCTGCTTGACCTCTGGTTAAGTCTTGTCAGACAAGTGTTCAATCAATGAGGAAAGTGGTTGATGTCAGGGATGCTGACAGGTAAAGGCATCACACTGTCATTCAGTTTTTGAGTAAGGAAAGAGCCTTGCTAGGAGAGCTCTCTGAGGGCTCTTAGACATTCATCAGCCACTGTCGAGAAGCCAGCTTCTGGATTAAGGAGTAGACAAAAATCCAACCAAAAATCACTGCAGGGCCAGTCTATATATGGAGGCGGGGATGGAGTTGGATATTCAGTAGAGTGTTGGAGTGCTCTCAGTGAACAAGGAAGTAAAAGGCATTTGTTCTTGCCTTCACAATCGGCTTAACTGAGGGTACCGAAGCTCATAGTTGGTCGTAATTTATGTATCGTTTTCCTCTTGTTGCTCTGGTCTTCTAAATGCTAGTGCTTCTATCCTCTCTGGGCTTTTCCATTTAGAGAAGCCTGCAGAATGTGAAAATGAAACTTAGAAATGGATTATAGTAAGAAATCTCAAGTGTAGGAGGAAGCTGGCCATTTATATGAGATGTTAGTGAAGATGGAGGGTTGCTTGTTCGCACCGGGAAACTCTTCGCTCAGATCTGCTTCAAAAGAGGTAAGTAGGAATGTCTTAGCATTGATTGGCACACTGAGAAGTTTCCAGCATCACTAAAGGTAACATGGCTTCATAAGGCAGACGGTTGATTGCAGGTCATATGGCAAAACGAGGAGCAGAGACAGTGGAGAGGACTCCATCCGATCTGGCAGAGAAAGCAAAGTGACTCAATACCAGGGTGTATGAAGTAAGATCACTCATTTAGCATGGGTCTGCAACAGCTTGGCCGTTGGTATCATGGGAACATGCAGCTTCAGCTCTGCTTGCTTATGGAGACAGCAGCGAGAAGCATGTGAATTCTGCATGTTTCAGTGGCTGACTAAATTGAAACCTAGAATAAAATATAAATTAACAGAGGGAAAGTGTTCCTTCTTGTTCCATCTGAGATATTTGTTTCAATTTTATTATCTCCAAGATGATTGTGAAGAGAAGTCTTCTTACTTGAATGTTCCTCTCCAATACCAAAGAGGGGGTGAGAGCCCTGTAGCCTTGACCCTGATGAACGGAAACCTCTGATGTCATGGGGACAGAAAGATGTTTCTGAAAAAGCAGAATGGTTTTAATAAGTGATATGTATGCATATTTTAAGAAAATAATGATAACTGTTTTCACAGAACATGCAAAATTGTTTGAAAAATGGCATAAAATATCTGCTCTGGTTTTGCTTATAGTTACGGAGTCTGATGCTGTTAGTGAGACAGATAAGTGGGAGGCCCTGTTTCGACAGCACACTTGTCAATCCCAATGTGTGAGAAGTTCCTGTGAAGCCACAAAGAGGATGTTCCCTTGACTACACAGGGATATACTTAAGTGCTTTTCTGGAGAGAGGCCGTCAGGAGTCAGATGTAACAGTCACAGAAGCAAATCTATTAGAGTAGTAAAGCTGCTTTAGCTAATGATCTTACAGAATGCCATCCTAATTTCAAGAATAAAGATAAGAATTAGGAGCAGGATCATTGTGGCCAAAGGAACAGGGCTCTGTGTTTTTCAGCAGACACACAGGCCCAGGGTGATGGCACTGTTTTTCTGTAATTAGGTTTTTTTTAGCTTGCTACATGTCTTAATCTTTATGGGATAAATCAGTCTTGATGGGGTCACTGGTGGGTTCTCCAGGAGAAATACAAATTAAGCCTGTGCCAGGTTATGTATTGGAACAATGGAAATCTGAATTCTGTTTTTCCAGCGGTTGTTGTCTTGTTAGGAGGTTAAAAGAAGTTGTGAGCAGCATTCAAAAAAAAAAAAAAGGGCTCTAAAAAGGGCTGTTTAATTTTATTGGTCCTATTTGAAAAACTACATTCCCTCAACTCCTCCAAGAAAAGACCTGTGATCTGTCTCCTCCCACTCGCCATTGGCAACATAGCCAGCTTGGTCCAGCATATAATCACAATACTGGAGCAATAATATTTCACCCAGACTTGTAAAGGGCCTTCAGCTCCCCAGAAAAGCCAAGGAAGTGCAGTGGTAGTTTTCCCACCTTCAGCAATATGCAAAGGCACGGCTCTGTGGGCTCTTTGAGGCTCAGGGGATTTCAGCCCATCTGCTGAAATAAAGAGACTTCTGAGTATATATTAGTTTTTCTAACCCCGCAAGTTGGAAGAAAAGGCATCCACAGATAGTTATCTCTGGAGGGTGGCGGAGATGGAGAAGGCTGAAAAATAGAGAGAGGCATATGTGTCATTAAACTAATGTACCTGCTCTGCTGTGGGATAGTCACATCAGTGTCACTGCTGTCATCTGGCACCGCCACCAGCATTAAGTGAGAACGAGTCTGTCACACTTCATTTGCCAGGCTTTGATGATGGATTTGGTGAAATAGTTGCCTGGGATGACAGACTTTTCTCTTGTATAAATGATACAGGAGCAGGCAATGGGTCTCAACAACGTCAGTGTGGCAGTGCAAAGCGGGCAGCTGTAATCCTTGGGCAACAGGGCGAGTTGGACAGGGCTCCCAGCCACGGTCAGAGAGGGCTATTGAAATTCTGCCAGCTGCTATAGCAGCTTTGTACCACATGTGGGTATTGCCCTATGGGAATAAGCTCCCGTTACCAAAGCTCCGGTTCCAGTCAAGAACAGAGCCCCAGCACTACATCTTAGAGTTTTCACATTAACTTCCTAATTCATGGATGGATCTCACTGCTTTCAGGGAGGAACCACGGGCTTTAAAACCCAGATGTATCAAACACACAGGGATATAAATTATGTGTGTTGTTGGTACGCAGATGAGAATCTGACAGATAAGATCTGACCTTCCGAAAACAAAGTATAGGAAAAAGGGTAGGGAAAATGTGGGCTCTCTCTTTTATTCTTTTGGTGGAGACTTTTGTGTAAACTACTATGAGCTCTCTCGTGCTTACCATAATGTCAGTATTTTGTAATCTAATATTGAAATTCAGCTAGCCTGTAGTCCTTGGAAACTGAATGAGTGATCCAGTGAGGCTGGGCTGAACAACTGGATTTTGATGCATTTGGATTCCTGGCTTCCCCAGAAATCGATGTCAAATGTACCCTTTAGCATCTGAAATACTTTTAAAATCTGGCCCTAATTGTATTTATCCTGCAGGAAATGTCTAAGTTGAAATCAAAACGCGGAATTTATGACAAAATCTGTCCTGTGGCAAAGCATTAATGTTACTCAACCCGAAATTAATAGCAGATGCAACACTGGTTATACAGCAGAGACAACAGGGAAAAAATATATATGAGATTTTCTTTTTTTCCTGAATAAAATAGATAAGTATCCCGATCTCTATAGAAAGTATTTCTGGACTATGTTGCCAACAGAATTATATAGACTTAAATAATCAATAATCTCTGATTAGTTTCAAGAAGCAGCATTTGCTTAGTGTCCATGTGTGGTGACACAGCTGTGGTTGTCTGCGCACCCGTTGTCCTGGTTTCTCACCGTTCAATTGCCACCAATAGTACTGCAATTTTTTTCTGAGACCCAAGACAAACTGAGTTTTGTGCCCTGCACTGGAACAAGGCAGAGTGGGGCTGGTTTAGCAGTGCCCTGGGGATTGTTCTGCAAAACCTTCTGATGGGCAGCAGCTCCCAGTTTGGGGTGCCTCTTTGCACCCTTCTCACACCCCCACTGGGGCCATGCTGGTCTGTGGAGCATCTCCCCAGGACAGCTGTTCCCATCTCCATCGAGCTGTAGGACTGGCTTCTTCACCTTATTTTTGGTGCAGTGCCAGCAAAAGCAGCGCTATTAAAACTAATTAGATAAATATATATGTATTTCGTAATCAGGCAGTTAATTATGGCTTAGGGAGCAGATGGCAGTCCCTGGCATTTACTCTATCTATTCATAGCTGTTTTAAAGAGAAGTATATATATTGCAGCTGATTATGACTCAATATAAAATATGTAGGTAATTGTGAACTTAGCTCCTGTCTCATCATGTGTTATTTGACTGGAGGCTGCAAGTTGTTATGGGAGATCTGTAGGTAGGGTGCCTGTGCTGATGCCTCTGTTCTCCCCTCTCCACGAGCTAGGTGACAATGCCTCTAACTTATTACTAGTGCTCTTTCATAGGAGAGCTCAGTCTATCATTTACACTTCTCATTTAACTCATTCTTCTTGAACTCCAGGTGGGTGGTATAAAAATAATAAGCTCTACAACTGTTGGGAAAATACGGAGATAGAACCCTTAAAACCATCTAAACCACATTTGTTTTCTTTCCAATATCATCCATAAAATTACTTTACTGACACCTGTGAAACATCATATCACTTTTTCACACACACCCACGCTGGAGTTTCTGTTGGGGAAAAATATTTACAGAAATGTAGATTAGAAAAGTTTGAAAACCACTATGGCAAATGAGGCTGAGTTTCAGCTTCCAACACCTGGTACACCCTCCATGTGCTTTTCATGGTTTTTCCTCAGCAGGAGAGGGCCATCCTGATTCTGGAGCCTTTGTGCTCTCTTCAGTGTGTAGGAGATCATCAGCTCTAATTTAACTTGAGAGTGTGAAGGGTGCTGATTTCATGAAGGGAGAACAAGGAAGATAGGAATGAAATGTCAGGGGGATATAAACCTGCACGCCTGATGAGCTATGGTGGGGGGTTTCCTCAGCAATTAGCATCGAAGACATTTCACTCCCTCTCAAATTAACATTTTCAGAAGGGAAGAAGGAAACTTGACATTGCATCCTGAGGAATATGATGGTCTCTGACCTTGGTCACAAAGCCTGAAAAGATGAGAATAAATCGATTGGTGCTTATGTGACCAAGACCATGGCCACAGAATAAAGCTGCTTTAAGTAAGGAAGTGGCTAGATTGGAGACCACTGGTGTCTTCAACTGATGTGCTAAGACCTAAAATTATGTGATCTGAACTTACTGATTTTTTTAACTGAGTTCAGGTCTGAAAGTGTATATGTGAATATGTCTACCTGCAGATGTTGTAAGCCTTGTAGATACTGGCACTGAACAGACGAAATAAACTACTGCAGAAATGGTTCATGAATTTCATACTGCATTTTTTATGAAATTATTCAGTCTGTACATTCCTGAGCCAATGATATTTCTACGTCCTGTTGCTCACTATATGTATGAAATGCTTTATTTATCCAAAAAGCTTTAGAGACTTTATAACAGCTTCCCTCAAGTTCTGAGAAATAAAGATTACTCTCTTTTCTGTTCTTTCATTTTGACTGAATAAGCAGAATATTTGGGAATATATGCTCCTTATACATGTAGTTGATTTAGGTCCATGTGAATATATTCATATTCTGATGACAGGCTGTTGTACAACTAAGAAGAATAGTGGTCTTTTGTCCCATATGCAGTAAATGCTGAGATCTAAACAGTGAAACATGATTCAGTAGAGCAGGATGTGTTTGGTTTGGAGTTTTTTTTTCCCCAAAAGAGCAGTAGTACTAAATCTAAAATGCTTCATTTCCAACCGTGAACCTAAAAAGGCTATTTTTCATGCAGAGTCTCTTGATAGAAAAATAAAAATAATCAAATGAATATCTTGCCTGTAGCTTAAAATCTTCTGGTTGACCCATTAGTTCTGATGGGACACTTTTATTAAAGAACAAGCCCATTTTTTCCAAGGGCATGAGCTCTTTAGTTCAGGGTCATCTCATGGTGAGTAGAATAAGAAACCGGTTCCTGAAGAAGTCAGATATGTGTTGTGTCAATCAAATCCTAAAAATAAATGAGTACAGGGAATCACCATTCTCATAATTGCTCAAATACTGCAAAACTGAAAGCATATTCAGCATTACTGCTCCCAGAGTTTTAGGAAGACAGATCTTTGCAGCCCCCAGCCTCCAGGGATGCCTGTGTACAAGCATTCTCTATTAACTCAAGCTTTTCCCCATTGCTAGCATATTCTGAGCTCTACAGGGAGGGTGCTACTCACTCATTTTGCCTGGCTTTGTCCGTTGTAACCTTCTCAGAGGCACAGAGAAAATCAATTGAATTATACTTGTTTTGGGGGGATTGGAGAATAATGGAAGCAGCTCTTACGGATGTGACACAAAGACTGCATCCATTCATCCCCAAGGCACAATGAATGTAGGTGCAAATTGATTTTGACTACACTACTTCGAAAGCCGGGACTTCAGCAGGAATCTTACAAATTGCATTCTGCATTGAATAAAATTATATTCTTTGTTCTTTACACACCTCTTATGCTGAATAACATCCAGGCAAGTTATACAATTAGAGAACTCCTCAGGAATCTTGGTACTTTCTGATGCTCTGGGAGGGCATCAGGGCAATCGTAGTCTGACGCATGCTGTCCAATTTGTCTGCTGGATGGTTTAGCAATGAGTCCAACATAGTCAGCCTTCCTGATTTGATGTGTTGTGTAATGTTTCTGTCTTGGTGATTTATATTTATTTTATTTATTGTTATAATTAAATCATAATTTAATTTTCATTTTATTAAACTAGAAAAATTCCACCATCACATACAAACATAAAACTGACACAATTATGCCGCAAGCTAGCACGCACCTTATCTGTACAGGATGCTCTGAATTCTCCTGGAAAGACGAGTTACTTCACATCTTTCTAACTTTGTGATTGAGTATTGGGTATACATCGAAAATATTAGCCTAATTTTTTGGAAGTTTTTGGCTAGTTGTCATAAATCATTTTATACTCTGCAGTCTTTCTCTTTTGTCTCAGAGTTTTATAAACATCATAGAAGTATATAAATATGTATTGAATTGACATTTTTTTGTTAAATGCACATCCTCTTTACAAGCGTTTGTAGTTCTCATTTGATCAAATAGATTAAAAAACATCTAGGTTAAAATATCCATTATTCCCCAAACTCTATGAGACTAGAAAGTGGGGAGAAAAATCAAATCTAGAATAACAATACCAGGTCCTAGCAGAGCACATCAGTGTATTGGCAAATATATATAGTTTTCTATTGAATTCTTTAATGAGAGAATGACACATGAAAAAAAATAGCTTATTTTAAAAGCAAGGACATGATTCATCGATAAACTGATGTGGCACCACTTTTAAGTCCTTTAAGTGGCACTTACAGCGTAGCAGTGAGTGCTGAGGGGTTTTATAACCATGGGTGATTAGAGCGCGTGAAAGAATTCACCCAGAATATGTGTATTCTGTACACATTAGGAATAAAATAAAATAAATAAAATCAACGTAATAGAAAGAAAGAGAATCTAAGGCCCCAAATTCAAGTCCTGTGAGGCTTCCAGCTCCTAGAAACACATCTGCTTGAACCTTTTCTCTCTACAACTAAGATCTGATCCTGCTAATCTAGTGCTGGACCTCATGATTTGTTCTTTATTCATAATTGGAAGTTAATTGCTATCGCAGTACAAATAATAATAAAATTATTATACTGTAATGATAATGTCATAAACTGCAGGAGAAGGAAGCACTTAGGAAGGAAGAGCTCTGTACAGTCTCACAGTAACCAGAATTGCTGTCGAATTTAGTGCTTCTGTGGCACTGTTACTAATAATAAATGCAAAACAACATATCTTGCTCCAGCAAGTAATTATACTTGACCGGGCTGAATTGATTTGCTTTGTGTTTAGTTGAGCTGAACTGACATACAAGTGACTTCCTGTAAGTTTATGGCACCTGTCACTCATCCTGAACAAATGACCTTTTCAGAGACACAGAATTAATTTTCTGTTCAAAGTGAAGTGCTCCTGATATGCAGTACCTCATTTGCGTAAGCTTAGGAAATGCAGAATTTTGCCTCGATTAAAAGGCTCAATGAATTCATAAATAATATTTGATATATATTTTATATTGAATCTTTGAAAATTAGAATTGTTTCATGAATCCTGAAATCTTATCCTCGTAGTTGTGATTTGTGAGATACTTTTATTCTTCCTCATCTTTGATACTGCTTGCCCAGTACTTGAGAATGATACCCAGAAGGGCTCTCTGATTTGTATCGGCTCACAAAAATTTAAAAACACAAATCTGTAGCTGTGATGTGTCTGAATATGCCTTTTATCACCATCAGCCCTCTGGCTGGGAAAGTAATGCTCCCTTTAGTGGCAATCTGCTCCACTTGTTTTCCACCCAAGTGCAGTCAAAGTTCGCTCTTATTTTAAGGATGGCTATTGCAGAAGTCAATCATTTGCCAATCAATTCAGGTAGCTTAATTGTAGTCACCCAGGTAATTTCTATGCTTCTCATGTAGTGAATACTTTTTAAAGTTATCCTGTAAGATTCCAGGGTGTTATCTGCTGCAGAGTATGTCAATCTATCCTTTTTCTCCATGCTGTGGATGCTTTGTGCTGTAACCTTCTACTAATAAGAAAATCAGTATTTTAAGTCCCATCCTGTTATGGTATTCGAATTCACTCTGTTTAGATGTAAATTTTTTTAATCTCTTCTGCAACTAAAAGCAAGGGTAGAAACCTTAGCAATTCTGTAAACGTACTTAGATACTGAAGGATGTAACTTAGAGAACAACGTATCTTGGTTCTTATGTTTAATGCTGAAAAAATATGCACAATATCCTGTTTGGTATTGAAGTGACACAGGCAGCAAGGACAGACTGCCGCAGAGCCTGGACCCATCTTCTCAGTGTCATAAGTAGACAGGGAAGGAGAAGGTCCCTTTGGATTTTGTGTAACAGCACGCTTTGCTGCTGTAACGTGGTTTTGCCCTCTGTATGGAAGAAATCAATAGACAGTGAGGAAGGACTGGAAACTATTTGGGCAGCTTTAGAAGGCATCGATTCGTGCAGCTTGTTTCATCATGGCAGTCTAAAGAAAGAGCTTAATTACTTCTGTTTGCTCTTTTTACCAGAGCATCACAGTCCTGTTGCAAGGACTGCAGCACATATTTCCCTCTCATTTTCTGACTTCTTCCTCCTCATGCCACTGTTAGGGTCCAAATGGGGTGAGGGAACTCTATGGGCTGATGGAGCAGTGTTCTGGCACCACAAGGACTGCCATAAATTTTCTTTGTCCATTATGAAATATTAAAGGAGAAAAAAGGAGGTGATGCTGGAATGCATTATGCTTCCCTGGGGAGAAGAAGGAGCCAGATCAGGGCATGGGGCATAAAGCTCACAGAAGCGTGAGGAACAGGCACACCTTCTGCTTTACAACTTAGCTGTTCTGGGACAGTTCTGGGAGAGTATTGCTACTATATATTCTGCCAAAATCCATCCCGTCCTGACTCACTTGTACAAATTGAGGCACCTGATACAAGCCTCTCTCCCATCTCTGTGGCTCCAGAGAAGGTGTTACAAGATTTGCTAGCAAAGGGTAGTGCTGTCAGGTACCTGTCCATCCAGCTTGTTCCTGTTCCCCAACCAGAACAACTTTTCGCCAAACGTTGGCAGAGGGTCAGAAATATAAATAGGTTTGGCTGTTGAACCATGCTCCTGTCGAAGCATGGCTGCTCAGACCCTGTCCCTTAGCCCACAACATGTCCCTTGGGAAGCCTCAGGCAGACTTTGCTTTTGCTGTATCTTTCCTCAAGTGATGTGAGCAGAGAGATGTGACCCTGAACGTGGTTGGAATTACGGAGGTAGGTTCCCTCCTCTGCCACTCTTTGTTTGCTAAAGGGAGATGACAATACTTCTCCCTTCCTTTAAATGCTTCCACGATTTTTGAGCACGATTTTGAAAATCCTGATGACACAATTCATGAAGATATAACTTGTGTATAGTTGAAAATACAGTATTAATGCATTATTAAGAGCCATATATCGACTCCTCTGTAAATCTCCAAGCTTGTGTTTTCCTCCAGATAACTCTTGATTCTATAAGCTGTACAGTCAATAACCTATTGTCATCATATGCGGCATCACAACTAATTTAAGATTAGCTGACATTTTCTCAAGTGAGCAATTCAAATAATATTGCAAAGAAATCAAGCCCCAGCTTTCCCAGTCTCTTAAATTGATATTTAATACAAAATAACCTTGGCTACCTTTCGGGGAGGGAGGCCTGGAAAAATGTTTCAGACAAAAAACTTGAGTGTCATATTACCCAAAAGTGCCGTCATGGCTGTACACACTCACTAATAAAAACAGTGAACAGAAAAGGCCTTGGGACAATTCTTTCTATCAGCATTAGGTTTCCAAATCATGAGTGTCAAGTAGATAATAACTGCGAGGAAACTAATTTAGTAGCAATTTCTCTGAAGCCTGTAGTCCCTGCCTCAATGCCCATTTAACTTAGCACAGTAGGGAGCCTGAAAATATAGACAGTAAAATTCTCATTTCATAATGGATGAATTAATTTAGCGAGCCTAGTTAATTCAAATGCAAATTATGTGTTGAAAATGTCCATTATTTATTGCTTCATCTAAGACTGTTTCTCTGTTTCTCTCCTTAATTTCTGAAGTGCCACAGAGAAGTGCTGAGCTACCAAACGCTCTCTTAGATGCCAACCGATTTTAATACGCTTTCAAATTATGTCTCATTTTTTTTTCTGTGGTTTAAACCTAATTTGGGGATTGTTTATTTGCTTTGACTTGTTTGTGGTTTCCAGCTGTGGAGCGTTTCCACTGCCAAGCAGTTCATTTTCCAACAAGCACTTGGACACCAGCAGGAGGAACCCCTCATCCCAGCTGGATGACCACTGCCCATTGCACGCTGTGTTTTCCTTCAGGTCACGTTGGAAAGTGACTGTGTGGTCCTGTTCTGTTTGTGTTTGCACAAGTACTTGCATGTATGTGTACACACACGTGCTCAGTCCTTTCAAATATTTTCCTCTGGGCAGTAGTGATTGATGTCCTTCCTCACCAGTTAATTTCAAAATATGGGAACATTTCCAGGAAGGATGACCACCACCTGAGATTTCCTAGCTTTGCAGAAGGATGATAACACTTCCAGGAGGTCCAGCAACTCACTGGAGGTCCAGCAGTCCTGTGGTGCCAGTGCCAGAGTGACCCTCTGCCTCTCACTTCCCCCAGCATTGTCCATCCAAGACCATCCAGAATAAACCCCATCTTATTTTAGAAAAGCAAAAGAAAACAAAGAAAAGGACAGAACAAAAGAAAAGAATGGGATATACAAAGGACATTGTCCTACTGTGTTATTTCTAGGGCTGTGTTTATTTCTATTGTGTACCTCTCTACTTCTTTGGGAAGGCTGCACCATAATAACTGAGCAGAGAGCAGCCCTCTTTTACTAGCAGCCCCTCCAGAACAGAGGTTTGCGTTTGTATTGTAGGAAGGTGGCATCATTTGAATCACCTGCTTGTTGCTCAGGGGGAATTTGTTAGAGACAAAAAGCACTGGAGGACTCGTACCAAAAATAGATGGTAGCCAAGTAGAAAATCAGGCTGCAATTTTGTAGAAAGTAGATGATGATTAAGGTGTTTTGTATTTAACACCAAGAAAAGGCCATTTCTTTTCACGTTGCAATCATGATTTTCTTTCCTTTTATAACGGGAAAAAAGCTGTCTTATTTTCATCTGGTTAAACAGGTGAAGCAGAACGGCCAAACACCCTTGCAAGATCTGCCAAATTATTTCTTCTCACATAAAGAATATTTTTGGCCTGACAGGGCTCTCCCCTTACCATTTTTCCTTCAGCCCTCTCCAAAATCTATGCTTAAAATGGATGAGGGAAGCACTAATGTCTCTTCTCTCACACAGATAATAAATGATTATTCATATAAGATCCTCAATAAAACTTCCAATCTCACTAGTTTTCCCAGCTGGAGATGCCAAAAACCTAAGGGCAAACCTGGACTTATGCTCTGAGAGCCATACAGAGAATAATCTGGAAATGCCATTTGTTTTTCACCAATGATATTCCTTTGAGTGGGCACAGCCTTCCCTTTTAAGCAGCACCTTTATTCCTTGTGCACATCATCCACAACAAGGGTCAAACCATGCACGCTATGTTGCTCTGCTCCACGCCCTCTGGAATGCTTGTGTTGGATATATTTCCCCAGCATTGACATGTTTAAGTCACTATTTCTGTTCTGCTTGCAAGCTTTAGGGAAACACCCAGTTGGTAAACACACTACTGGGAGAACAGGATACAAGAGGAAGGAAGACTGAGAAGTTTGTTTCGTGCTCTTCAGTTACACTGACATTTCCAAGTGTCTTGGATGTTGTGGGCTCTTGGAATTTAATTGCAAGTACACCCTTGATGGTAAGAGGCATTTGGTATATTTCCTTGTGCTCTTTTTCTAGCCATTTCTTAAATGTGTTGATAATTGTATTCCTACAATGCACGTAAAGAAAAATTATCCCAAATATTCACAGTCTTTTTTCTCTATTCCGAACTTTCTTGTTAATAAATTATTTTAAAAATACTTTAATTTTTCTCTTGTAGGCTTTATACTCTAACAGCAACCTTGCAGAAACGCTACAGGTCTTTAAAAATTTAATAACTGTAATCTATGTGAATTTAGCTCAGCACACTTTTGTTTGCAGAAATGTATCCTCTGTCACTTGCAGCTTTAGCTCAGCTGGTGAGGCCCAATGCGGAGAGACATATACTGAAAGGAAAGCTGCTGTCATTCAGCCATCTGAAGGCTTGTTTGTACATAGGGATGCTCAGCAAGGGGTAACCCTGGATCATTTTCTACGCAGAGATCTCTTAGTTCAGGACAGGGCAAAGAAGCAAGTGCTCTGTGTTTCCATTTCATCCAAGTTCAAAGGCATTTTTATTCCAAAATAAATATCTTAATTTATGTGCACTAGCTGCTGCAATTTGTATTTATGTAGTACCTCAAACCGAATTAATTTTCAAGTGTAGACAAGCTTTAAGCACTCGGAGGCTGACTTGTAATTAGTACGGCTGACAGCACAACCACGGAGCTGGTTTATGTTAATGACAGAAGCTAAACTTCATTAAGTTTTCTGAGCAGCACAAGAAAATGCAAATAAGACAGAGCCCCTTGAAGGTCTTGTGACTACCCCTGCCATTTTTATTACTGATGTGATTTTCAGTCATAATCCCATCAGCTCCCCGTTGTTATTGTCTGTGTCAGTTGCGTTCCCAACTTGGCGCCGTATTCAAATATTTGAGCGGTACAGCAGTGCCCCTGTGCAAGGATAGCAGAAGGTGACTGTTGTTGAGAACAACGTACAGCCACCGCCCTGCGCAATCCTGCGGGGTTTTGCACCATATCTAGGCAAGATGGTGCAGGCAGAGGGGAGTCTTGCTTTCCGGTTTTCCGAGACAATGACCATGCTGTGCCACCGTACACCAAGAGGCAGCTGGCATGACCCTAGCCCTCAGAAAACACTTATTTCTCGAAGATGTTACCTTGGAGGATTTGTTATGTTAATACGTCGTCTTCCTTCAGCTAGGAAAATGAACAAAGCTTGTCTTTGCCTGCAAACGGCAATGTAATCTCAGCCGTCTTTGTTTTCTGTGTTAATCAACGACCAGGAGCCGATTTATTCAGCAGCCCGAAAACCAGAGTGGCCCAGAGAAGTACAAGGTTGCAGAGCACTCACAACTGCAGCAAAAACAGGGCATCACCCCAGCCTGGAGATTAAAAGCTGCTGACAACTTTCTACACGCTGGAGACAAGTGCTTTTCTCTTTAATTCCTGATCTAGGCAGTGACTTTTTTTGCTTCTGCTCATAGGCAACAGTTGTTGGTTAAAAAAGAAAAAAATCAAGAAATATAGTGCCAATTTTTTTTTATTTACTTAGAAGCAGCAAATTCTTACTGACATTTCCGTGCTTCCACTGTATTCCATTTCACTCTCAGGACTGCTGTAAAAGCCAGCATCAAACTTCTGGAGCTGGCACAGCTCCAAGGAACACCAGGGCCAGAAAAATAATCTGCTTTGGGGGCAAGAAGGAGAGAGATGGAGAGGAAATAAAGTGAGTTTGTTATTAAAAAAAAAGAGAGATAGAAAACAAAAGAGGTAGGAGGCGATAATGTATTTATGTTTAACAATGATTTTATTACAAATGTGATGTACAGTGACAGTATGCTAAATTTCCTAGTCAACAGGGGAAAATACAGAACAAAAGGGAACAGATGCAATTCTGTCTGCAGCTTCACACATCTGCTCTGCAAGCCAGCACTCCTCCTATAATTCTCTAGGAGGGATCCAATAAAAATGATATAAAATTTTATTGTGTTAGTGGCACTAGTTATTAAAGTGAGGAGCCAGAAAGCTTACCCAGAGGCTGAATCTTTTTTGTCTTTTAGAGCAGAGTAAATGATGAGGCTTTGCTTGTAACAGTGCTACTACAGTGGGAAAAAGGTGGAAATCATTTTGGGGCGCTTTGGAGCGTGCTGGAGTGGGTAGCTCAAAATTAGAGTGGGAAAGCTACTAAAAGAGTAATAGCTGAAGGTGCATCAAGAAGTATGGCAATTTAATGTTAAGCTGGTATTTAAAATAAAATTCAAAAAAAGAAAGGGAAACCCTAAAGTTACAGAAATCTGTGGGATGCATCTGCCCCTACCCTATTGTTTGATGCTAATCAGTTATGACTTTACATGTAGATTTTTATTCAGATTTTAAATGGCTGCAGCTTGGAAAGTGAGTCAGAGTGAAATGAGGTAAAATAAATAATAGCAGGTTTTGTTCTGTATCAGAACATCTACAAAAATATTGAAATGCAGTCTAACTGATCTCCCTTAAAATCAGTTCTTTAGTTCTTTTGGATTAAATCCCTTGACTGCCCCTTTGCAGACAAGCTCTTATGGTGGTCCAGCCCTTCCCAGACCATTCTGCAACCTCAGGATAAGCTATAGATTTCTTGAGAGAAAAATTCCACTGTGTTTTTTTCTTGGTTACAAATGCAGTGAGCTGGGACAGTTAGGCACTCCCAGACCAGACCCGCTGCATAAATCATAACCAGATCTGAATGCTGCCAGAATTGTACAATCTGGAAAGTACTGGAATTGTACATCTGGTTAAAAAGCACCATAGTTGCCCAACAGGAGTAGTGAATAGAAAAAAAATACTGTCCCTAAATATTGACCAAAGTCAATCATTTCACCATGCTATGAATAGTGATCCCAAGAGAACCTTTGAGCTCTCCCAGACCACAGCAGACCGTGACCACTATCTCCCCCTGAGGTGGGACACCTCTCAGGTGTAGGCTTTCCAAGATTTAAGGACTATCTTCTAACAAAGCAAATGCAGAAGAAAGTCAAAGTCAGCCTTCAAGAGTTGCCCATTGATGAATGCCAATGCATTAAAAGTGAGTAATTGACCAATCTCAAGCAGAAGGAAATTTTAGTCATGGGCTAGCCTCTGTGTGCCTGTGTATCTGTGTGTCTTTGTGCATGTGTGTGATTTAAATTAGGAAACTCTGCAGTAAGTCTTGTGTGAATCTTATCTTGCTCGAATCTTTAATTAAGTTGCTGCTTCGATTGTAGTAAATTCTTTTGAATCACTTTCTTAAATTAGCACTTTTACAACATCCTATGAAAATCACTTTTGCTAAGACTTTGACAGTGGTTCTTTAAGCAATTTAAATTCCCCATTTGCAACAGCTCTACGCAGCATTTTCAGGTACCTTTGCAATCACAGGGCAATCATTGCTCCTGAGAAAGCCACAGTCGATAAGGGAAGTGAGATACTTCCCCTTGTAACGTGGACATTGAGCCTGGCTGGCTGTTTCTGTTTCATTATGAACCATAACCCCAGATTATTTTCTCAAAACGCTATCTACACACAGCAGTCCAGCCCAAAGAGAGAGAAAAAGGATTTATTTCCTGGGAGAAATGCAGCACGGCAATCCTCCGCTTAATCCATGAAAGCTGGGGCTTTGGAGAGGTGGCCATCGAAGAGCAATTACAGAACGCGGGGACTGAGAGGTGATCACTCAATAGCATTAGGGATTCATAGAGGCGAGCAGGAGGGATACAGTTATATACTTCATTTCTACAAAAATTCTTTCTTGTGACTGCCTAACCTTCAAAGCCCTGATTCGAGACCATGTTCATAAAGCCATTTCTTCAGGCTGTAGCAGCTCTGCATCTGCCAGGCTGCCCTCGGTTGGACAGCTAAAACTGAGAGCCTGCAACACCCTTGCCTGCCTTTAAAGCCTTCGCCTTCACGTTGTAACCGCTGAAGTGAGGCAGTCCGTTTAAACCTGCCCGGCTCCCCTGAGCACTGAGCAGTGACCTGGTTGTTTCTCCTCAGCAAGGGTCACCCCCCGTGGGGACCATGTCCTCGGCTTGGGAAGAGGTTTTTGCCAGCTCTCTGAGGTATTTTGCTGCCTGCCATCGACCCCGGGGGGTAACAGAGGTGAGAGTGAGGTAGAAACAGGGACAAGAGAAGGAGGAAGAGAGGGAGCCACCATACCAGGGAGCTGAGAATGCCTTGACCTGAAAGGCGGCTGGTGTGAAGTAAAAGGCCACCACCTCGTCCTCTCACGTTATCTAACATCGCCTCTCCTTCTCCAGAGCCATCACCACACATTCTGGGTCATGTTTTCACATGCTAAGGCAGCAGGGTTTGCTCTTTTTTTATGCTATGACTTTTCCTAGTATTTAATAACAAAGAAATCCCAGATGAGGACATCTGCTTGCATTTAGGCGCTTGGTGTAGCAGACTTGGGACCGTCCATCACTATTTCCTCCTACTACTTTCCCTTGGTGTTTATAGAGCTGAGGGGCTCAATAAAAACTCCTTGGTCAGCTTAAGCACAGGCCTTAACCATATCTTTGAATATGTTCTTTTTATTAGCAGGGTCCTTTATCTGCAGAAAAGGAAGCTAAAAGTGCTAACTGAACAACCCCTCTAACTCGAGAAAGGACGCCACAGGCAAGAACAACACGTTTTCCTTTCTGGTCACATATCCTTCATGACATGTAAATAAATACTGGGATATGAAGCATGTGCTTTTGCAGAATACGATGTTTTTTAGAAATTGAAACACTTTTGCCAGCTAAAACAATGGGCAGATATTATTTTTTTTTCTCTAGCAACAAAATATTGTTCTTCATCCCATCAGGTTTGTTAAAGCAGTGTGAATACACAGTACAGGCAGTTAAAGCACTTTACCTTATATATAAGCTAGTTTACTCTCTTGGATTATGATAAACAGATTCAGGTACTAGAAAGCATAAAAAAAATAGCATGTATTTTACTGTGGAAGATTATTGCATTTGAAAATAAATGAGTACTGAAACACGGCAGCATCCAAAATCAAAGTGCAAACAATCTTCAGATAGGAATGTCCAAATAATGCCTTTCAGGACTTTAACCTGAAGTGAAATAATTCTATTTTTTTTAAATAAAAATCAGTTTCTGTTTGCAGAACCACACTGAAACATTTTGTCCTCGCTTGTGTTACTAAATTGTTGCAGTGACCTATGGGAACTGTAGTCCCTCTCAGCAGGCTGAGGTGTTTTGCTAGGCCGTTGCATGTTACTGCTATAATAATACTAACGTTTTGACTCTGTCTTGCAACCTAAATATTATGATACCAGTTTGCTTAACCTGAGGCAAAATATTTTAATCTCTCTTTCTATATGAAACTCAAACACTTTTGAAAGAGCACAGCTTTTCATTCCAAGAATCTCTTTTCCAACATAAACGTATTTCAGTGGAGCATCCCTGAGCCGTTTCCATTTCCAGCCACAATTTCAAAAAACACAGTCCCTTACAACCTCACTTGCTAGATAAAAAACCTTTCTGCATGCTTTTTCTGAATAAACAAACCATTAGTTCAAGCTGTAATGCAGAAAGCAAACCTTTCAACATTGATCTTTTAGTGGCCAGTTAGAAAATGTTTAAGGGAATGTTTAGCCAGGTAAATACATTATTGATTATTTTAGAATAAAATGAGCCAAGAGGATAACTAGGCAAATAAAATAGGTCAATATTTAAGAACAGTTTTATGAGTTTTGTAGAACTGTGAAGGAGAAAGCCAATGGCAACGAGACTGTAGTGGCAAATATGCTTAACAAACGTGGTGTTTCTGATGATGTTGTGACCTGTTCCCTTATCTTCTCAACATATTGCACAATAAAGTAAGATAAACTGCTGGCATGGCCCCTGGAAACCAGCTGGCTTTACAGGCTACCCAAAGAAACACAGAACTTGTATGAGAATGGCAGAGTAAGGGGTCGAATCCCTTACAACTAAGAGGTCGAATCCCATGACAGCGTGGCTGGAGAGCAGTCAGGCGGAAAGGGACTTGGGAGTGCTGGTGGACAGGAAACTCAACATGAGCCAGCAATGCGCTCAAGTGGCAAAGAAGGCCAATGGTATCTTGGCCTGCATCAGGAACAGTGTGGCCAGCAGGACTAGAGAGGTCATCATCCCCTTATACTTGGCACTGGTCAGGCCGCACCTCGAGTACTGTGTCCAGTTCTGGGCCCCTCAGTTTAAGAAAGATGTCGAGATGCTGGAGTGTGTCCAGAGGAGAGTGACGAGGATGGTGAAGGGGCTGGAGCACAAGCCCTATAAGGAGCGACTGAGGGAGCTGGGGTTGTTTAGCCTGAAGAAGAGGAGGCTCAAGGGAGACCTTATTGCTCTCTACAACTGCCTAAAAGGAGGTTGTAGTCAGGCAGGTGTTGGTCTCTTCTCTCAGGCGACGGGTGACAGAACGAGAGGACACAGTCTCAGGCTTCGCCAGGGGAGGTTTAGGCTCGAAATTAGGAAGAAGTTCTTTACTGAGAGGGTGATTGGCCATTGGAATGCACTGCCCAGGGAGGTGGTGGAGTCACGATCCCTGGAGGTGTTTAAGGAGAGATTGGATGAGGCTCTTAGTGCCATGGTGTAGTTGACAAGTAGGAGTAGGTGTAGGTGTTGGGTCATAGGTTGGACTCAATGATCTCAGAGGTCTTTTCCAACCTTATGATACTGTGTGATACTGTGATACTGTGAAGGTTTTGAGCCTTAAAAGAGCAAAAAAATGGACCCTTAGAATCCTAGATTTCTAGACTTTGCAGTCCAACATTTCAGACATCTCATGTATCCACAACACAGTCACCTGAAAGTGGGATTTGGCCCACTCTGACAGCGAGCTTGTTTGCTGATTGCTGAGGATGGTCCAACTGAAGCCTTTAGATGCCCTCAGCACACCAGGATACACAACTTATTCAGAAATCTGGAATAGATAAACATAACAGGCATAATTTGCAGCTAGTGTAAACTTCTGTAACCCTATTTAAGTGCGAATAACTGAGTCCACAGATTTATATGAGGTGATGATTATTTATTTTCACTCTGTGTTAAAAATTAAGCTGAAAAATAGGGTTAATAACTCTGAATGGGTCTTTTTCCCACTTCAGCTCCCATTCATACGTTCTTTCCCAGCTGAGCAAATGTTTTGCTTGATTAAAGAACTGTAGACGGTGTCAGAACAAAATGCACTTTTTGCATATTTGCTTTACTTCTGATGCTGAAATCGTTCTTGTGTCATTTTTCTGGCATTTTTCATTGTTCAAAGACACCAATACACACTCCCCTCAAAATACTTGAAAGGAGCATCCTGCTGAAATCCTATTAGCAGAAAGCAATGTAATAAACAAGCCTGTTTTAGGAACCATGAAGTGCTATCATCCATAAGAATAATCCCCAATGAACTGTGCGATAGCCTGAAGCCTAGACTGTTCTTTGTGGACTTGTGGGTAGTTGCCACACTGAAGAATGTGCATATGTTAAATTAAAGGTGTGATTTTTTTAATTTTTTTTTTACTCCATTAAATGCATTAAACCCATACTTGCTTCACTTACTGTCAGCATAAGGCTTCAGGCGTCCTTGTAATGTAATAACTGATGGAGTTATACACACAGCTGTCATTCTGTGGAAGGTGACGGCACAGCTTTGCATTCATATCAGGCTATTATTAATAACACTAATATAGTGAATCTTACAAAAGGATTATTGTTTCGGAATTGTGTAGGCTGGCTGCTCCCTACGTTTCATTGACTAGTTCCACATCTGGAAACAGCTGTCCTTGGGTGTGTTACCTGTAAAAACAAACATCTTATGGCTGTATTAAGTTCAACCCTTGTTTTTCTCTGCTGGGGTTCTGAACCATAGCTGCTACCACAAAACAGATTAATAACCATGGGGTTAAGGGCAAATACATTATGCATGCGTGCTGCAGACAATATGGCTGATCTTTAGGAGATGCCAAAATAAATTCATTTATGCTTCAAGAGTGGCAAAACAGCCTCATAGACCAGCAAAACTTTCCATCCAGTTTAATAAAATCAGGGTGTAATCAGTAAGTATGTTAAATTATGTTATGTATAATGTAAGGTCATCTTGCAGGAGCCTGATGCCTTATGTGAACTGCAAATCACTGCCCCAGTAAAACAGCTTTGGAAAGAGAAACAATAAAAGTCACCCAAAATGAGAGAAACAATGGAGAAAGCTATCATTTTAAATACAGAGTTCCTCATATCACAAACCAGCCGGCTGCAGAATAAACAGTTTACAATTTTAAATCAGTAGTTATTTCTAGGTGATATTTCTCTTTGTATCATGCAGTCACTGTGTGACATAAATTCCCAGTTTTTTACACAAAGTATATTAAGGACAAGAAGGAGAGGTTTCAGAAACAGCAAACTAACCTAAGATAGCTCGCAATCACAAGCCTTTTCAGAAGCTTTTGAAAAATCACAGCCAAAGGGTTTTATTTCATTCTACTCTCAGCACAGGCAGGAGAAGCGACCTGCTGGGTGTCCCCACACATGAATGACTGGAGTGAATCTCAGAGGTGGCCAAGTGTCTGGGTGGTTCTGGTACCACGGCGCCCTGCCCTGCTGAGAGATGCTATTTCTGGTCACCTCATGCGACCTGAAGAAAGTCCCAGGCCTTCTCACTGCCACTCTGCTCCCCCTCTCTACCCTTCATGCTCATTCACCTATCTCTGAATTTAGTTCTCAGTCAGTACACTGTGGTTGTTAGTGTATACCAGGATGGACACCGATACGGGAAATGCAAGAGACAGACATGTATTTTGAGTAGCACACTGGAGAATGAGATGCAAGTGGTAAGATTGGTGCTTCTGTGGTTTAGAGACAGGACATTAAGTTCCTACAAATGATTTGCCAAATGTTTCTTATAAATCCTCTATCTAAAATTGTATGATCTGTCAAAGTTTCCTGGAAATTATAGCAGCCTAATAACCATAATAAATGACTGTATTAGCACAGAGAGAAAATTCATGGGGTGATTAATAGGTTTTCCTCAAAGTCATAGATTAAAATCAACAGCAGAAGAAAGGAAAACCTTCATATTAACTCTGTGGGAGCTCCTGTATTAATTGGCACATAATCAGGTACAGCTGCTGATAATCATGCAGCTCTTTAAACCAACACACACGGCACCGCCAATACAGCCTTAAGAACTAGAGATTAGACAGTGTGCAAATATTCTTTGAAATTCAGGTTGCTGGATGAAAGTAATTTTCTTATGAGCTTACAGATCACTGATCCTAGCTTCTGCTTATGTCAAGATGTGACAATGTGGGATTCTTGCACGTCATAAGCCATTTCTCTCCCTACGCGCAGGCCACTGAATAATATCTGTCAGAAGATACTTTTTTTCCTGTGTCCTGTATCTTGATAATGCCAGTCTTCAGAGCACCCAGTCTTCCTGATAGGACTTTCTGAGGATTCTTTGTGGGATCTCTTTCTATCAGATATTGTTGTTCCCTGGAGAAACTACTTATCTCAGCTTGCCAGAGCTACCACTGGAGCACACAACACCAGGCAAGTTCAAATGAGAAAGTAAACTTAAGAAAGCAAATTGATTGTACAGCAACAAAGGGCTGAGCTCTTGATTACAACCTTGGAAGCAGTTACAGACACGACAAATAAATCCCCAAACATGTAAGAAACCTACAGTGATTCTAACAACAACCTCTTGTTCTAGCTGTCACTTAGAGTTTTTCCTCTCAGCTATCAAAGTCAAGGGGCCAATTCAGCAGAATTCCCCCTTCAAAGGGCTAGCGTTCTGAGTAGGCTATCATCCTGGTGTTTCCATTAACTTTAATACTCAAGGGTTTTCTTGTTGCTATTGAATGCAAACAAAGCTCCAAAGCCCTCTCTCAAGAACCTCTCTGTTTCTTTTCTCACTTAAGGTCTCTTGCCCTCCTGCAGTCTCGATGTGGCTATTATGTGTTCACATAAGTATTAATGAGGTATTTTTAAAGTGAAGTATGACAGCATTGCTATGTGGAGAGAGTCACTGAGGTGCTGAGTTTTTCCTGTTCTCCTTAGAAGGTCAGCTGAATTGCATTTCAAGTGTTTATGTTATGTTTTGTTAATCCCATAAGTCTCATTGTTCAACATTTACGTCTTTTGGCTTCATGGCACTTTTATAGTGACCACGCAAGCCATTTTGCTACATGCTAGTCATTTTAGGAGTTGTTCTGTCAACCAGAGATATCCCAGGGTTTGTATTGCGTTACTCTAAGAATGGCCTTTGGGACACATGAAACACTATTTCTTGCAATCGGTCAAAGCAGTGAGAGTTTTCATGAATGTCTTTACAAAGCTAATCAGCAGCTGCATTTGTTTCTTTTCTCTGCAAAATTCCATTCTCCGTTTTAGCCTGGATGCTCCTTTTATCAATATTCATAAATGTGCTATGAATTAAGTGTGAGACGTGCTCTCTTGTCTTGAGGTGCTTCCTTCTGTTCGTGGCTGCAGCATGCTGACTTTATGATCTTCGACCCAAAAAAGGGATAGGATAAATGAGTAAATATAGACACTTGTGTAAAAGCTAGTGCTGGTGTTGCCTGGCTACTAAGAGCTGTCAGAACCAACTTAGCCAAGCTGCTCTGGAGTTCAGAAAAGGAGATAAAGGTGAAGCAGTTAGTGAGGTGTGGGCAATATTTGTTTGGTTTATTTGTTGCCATCTTTTTTGCGATCATGTTGATACAGCTTCTTTCCTTTCTTTTCTAAATGCCCTCTATTTTTTTCTCCTTCAGCTGACCCTATGGTTTGCTTTTTCTGATAGAAGCCTGAAGAATCTGGATGGGTTTGTAATTCCATTCTAAATGTTCTATTTTCTTGAGTAGGGCTTGTCTTATTTTGTGCATTTCAAAGGCACAAGGACAATAAAGAGTGTGTAGAGTAGAATCAAAAGTGGTGTGACGTAGGTCTTGCAGAAAGTCGTGCTGATGTCGTTTATCAACTATGGATGTTGTTTTGCGGTTCTTCATAAGCTCATTCAGAGACAACAGATACTGAACAAATCCCTACAGCTTGAAAACCACGCTTGGAAGTCTCTTCTACTTTTACCAGAATGAATGTGTATGCTTGATGCTGGTTTTCCCATGTCCTGGATATGCATTTCCTCTTCATATTATCCAGCAGTTTCTTATCTGCCTGCACAATGTTTCTACAAATTAATTTCTTTTTGTTTTATATTCAAAGCAAAATAAAAGGCTAGGAAAACCTGAGGAGAATAGGGTGTAAGAGATTTGCTGAAAACTCCAAAGAAAGGATTGTGTGTGTGAAACTGTCCTGGATTTATGATTACACTTTAAACTAAGCCTCAACAGTTCCTTGTATTTTGTAAAATGTTTTTGCCTAGGTTGTATTTTGAGCTTATAAAATTTATGCTTATTTTTTGGTTTTGAAAAGTGCTATGCTAAAGAAATATGAACTACCAAAAATAGGGCAGAAATCATCTCTGAGGCACTGCTGGTGATTTTATTTACAGTAAACTTAAACATTGGACTATCTTTTGATATATCTTTTGTGTATCTCCCTCTTTATTTAGTGTGTAGTCAGCATTAAAAGTAACTTTTCACCACATATGAAGAAATGATCAATACAAAGCCAGGCTACCTGCCAAGGAGCAGGGAGGGCAGTTGAGGCTTGGGGGAGGGGGAGCAGATTGGTTGCTGGAGTGGGGTTTTTCTGAGATCAAAAGCATAATAGTACTATTTCTTCACATTTTTAAAAATATTTATTGTGTTGTTTGAAAAAAGGAATCTCTTATTTTTGCTGTTTTAAATTTAGCAAGGAATGAAATCCTGACTGCTTTGGGGGGTTAGATGTTTCTGAAGATGCTCAGTGGAGGTTGTCATGCATTTTCTGAAGGTAAGAATAGTTACTGTGCTTTCTTTGGGGTAGAAGGAGAACCAATGAGCTTTAGCTGACACTAAAAGGTTTCCTTGAGTCTGCAATTTGTTTGCATCCAAGTTTTTCTGTAGTTGCTCAAAAGATGAGATTTGGTGTCATTCTGAAGAAAATAGACCTTTTTGCCTCTTTGAATTGCAAGAACAGTTTTGAAAGTATGTTAATATTACTGTGATGAAATATATTGCAATTGAAGAAAAAACATTTGAGCTAAGAATGAAAGGGTTTTTTTCCGAATAACTTAACATACTTTTACTTGCTAAAAGTATTTGCCATGATTAAGACACAGGCACAGCTATGAAGAGATGAGAAGTTTGGTGCATTTATGATCTTCATAATTCATGTCTCTCAGGAGTACACTCAGAAATTGAAAGCATACTGATGACAGTTAATTTCAGTCCTGTCATTGGATCTTGGGATAGTAATATTGAACTTTAAACAATAGATATGAAATAAACTCAAGAACTTTATTGGAAGCAACTGAAATAGACAATTTTGTTCAGCATCTTTTTCTTGTCTGATGTTATAACCACTCCTCTGATGAAATACATGTGTCTGTGAGTCAGTCTCTTGGATAAGTCTGACAGAGGTTATCGGTATTTGTGGTATCCTCAGATTCTGGGACTTCAATAAGTTTGGGCTTTATTTTTCTAGAGGAAGAATGTGTAAAATATGTACACTTCATGCAGATTATTATAGTATTTTGCTTATGCACTGACCCCTTTGCAAATGTAGAAGCATAGCTGTTATGTCTCTTCACAGGCAGCCTGGCTGTTTCAAAGCGTCCCTTACACCTGCAAGGGAAAATCTGAGGTATAAGACTAGAGATTTTCTGACTGATATTACAGGATGGTTATCATTGTCCTTTAAGACCCATTACCCTCTTCCTGCTATGGCTTTGTATCCACAAGGAGCCTTCGTTCTGTTTGTGTTCTATGTGCATTTTTCTTTAAACTATGCAAAAAAAAACTTTCCATTTGCTCTGTTCTCATTTTGCTACTTCAAAAATGTATTTCTGATTAAGTTCTGAATTATCATAAGAGAGAAAGATAAATTACATCTTTCTCATGTCTGTTCATGAAAACCTGGGAGGTAAGGGGGCAGCAGGGAGAAGAAAGTCTGGTCTCCATTGCTGCAGGTGCTGGCTGTGACAGGAAGAAGACAATGTTAGCAGTTATTGCCAACCTAAAGCATTTTATTTGCATATGCCCTTCTGCTAAGTCAAGCTGGGGTTATGCAGAGATGTATGAGTGCACGGGGAGCTTGGGAAGGGCTCTCAGGTGTCACACAGAAACCTGGAGCTGGGCTCTGGGCTCATCTTGGATGAGAAACAGAATGAAATGTCTAACACAGCACATTCTCGGAATGAGGTTGTGAAGTGAGAAAACTGCTACGAGTCATATTGAAAGGAAAACTCTTTGTATCTGCAATGTCAGCTCAGGAATGATGAAATTATGGCAATAAATGTACAGCTCATGGGGAGGCACAAATACAAAGCCTGAAAGCTGAAATTATAGACTGCTGGTCAGCAACCCATCCTGTGGCATATGAAATAAGTGTATATGGGTTTATAAGAGTTTTTGAAAGATGTGCAGAACTAAGACATGTTCTTGGTGGTAGGAAAATGGCAAAGCAACTTTCTTCTCTTTGCTTCTGCTTTCTTCTTCTTGTCTTGGTTCCACCTAATCTAACACTTTCCTTTTGTTAATCACTTGGGCAGAACCATTTTCTTAGCAGCTGTCAACCTCTAAGTCTCTCTCTCTTTCCACCTGCTTCCTTAAAGATTAGTTTTGTGTTATGATCCACCAAAGTAACCCATCTAACACCTAGCTGCAGAGATTGCAGCAGCAGTTTCACATCACTGACAAAATCCCATCAAAGCTGGAAATTGTTTTCTTTATGTGAGTGGCAAGGCAATTACTGAGCTGAGTGACATGGGTAGAGTGCATTTACACCAGAAGCAATTGCTACAGCAGAAACTTCTGGCAGGAAAGCAGTGACTGACTGACATCTTTTGGCTTATTATTATGGGCCTTGTGTAAATGAAGTAGAAGCACTGACTGTTACTGCATTTCTAATCAACAAAGTGTTATGCCAGTAATTAGTTTTCAACTGACTCGCATCTCCTTTCTACACATTAATTGGAGGAAGATATGCAGATTGCTGGTTAATAATAGAACAGTTATAGTTCTATAATCACTTTCTTCGTGTTCGTCAATTTGTTTGATTGCTTGTATGGCAAACATTTGATCCTGCATGTGTCTATTTAGCCATCAGACTGTTTTATAAACCTCATTGTTTATCAAGTTAGTGGCATCTTAGTGCTGCAACTTGCAGAGCCCATTAGCAGCAAATGTAGAACTTCATTTTGCAAAACAGAGTGAGGCCTTTCAGAGAAAGCTCCAGATTGTCCAAACCACATATGGATGTCAGGGAAGGGAACAGCGTGAGCTGTATGCTGAACCTATTTTAAACTCCCACTCATGATTTCCAAATGCAGCACTCTGTCAGAGAACAGGCACAGAGAATTTTGGGAACTATAGCACTCCTGTAAATAAATGAATTCTGTTTTGGCAAAAGCATTATTATTATATTACCTGTTTATGGTGCAACTAAAACTGATAGGTAGGTGTAATCAGATTGTGACCAACTGCAGAATGTATTTATAATATTCACTGTTCAGACAGGACAAAAAGTTTGCAAAGGTATATTCATTGTTTTGTAAATGGTGATACAGAGCTCTGGAAGGGGAGGAAATGCCCACGTATTACACAGTGGTGGGTGCACGCTTCACCTCATGACCTACATGGGCTATTTTGTGGCCACAAAAGCCAAACCTGAATGAATATTCCCATGCCTTACAGGAGGTGTTTCTTACACAAGATCGGTTCTGCCCTAGCACAGGTTTCAGTCTGTTCCACACCCACTCATTTGCAGCTGTCTGGAATGTACCATCTGGCCATGTATAAACAAATTGCCAAGGCTGTTAATGAACTCTGAGCATCCCCTGTGCCTGGGCTTTACTCAGTATTGTCAGCCCTCTGTAAATACAGTCCTGTCCTCAGGATTTCTCTGAAGTGTGTTCTACTCCCTCCTTTCTACTAGATCAAAACCAAAGGATTTGGGGGGAGAGAGAGAGTGTGTCATTCAGTCGTTTTATAGAATAAACTGTATTATTAGGCTTAGCCAAGCTACTTTCTTACACCTCCCAGTGAAAGAGAAAGATGCTTGGGAGTAGTCACAGTGTGGGAGTGCGAACAGCAGAAATCCAGATGTATGTTTTGTTTATACTAAAGTGAAATTCTGCTGCTTATAACAGCTGATTTCAGGTTTATACATGAAGGCTCTAGACAGTACTTTATTCACTAGGTGAAAATCATACATGGGAGTTAGTTAAGTTTTCTGCCTTTGTGATTGCACACAATTGCTGAGTGCTGCCCTGCAGCCTCCTTATCTAGCAGGAAAAAAAGGAACTTGCTTAATTCTGTTTTTCTCCTTGTTACAACTTTAAACAAAAGACTCTCTATAAACTTGCAGCTTGATTTTAATCAGTTCCTTTCAATATTGCTTTGAAAAAAACATCAAGTAGCTCTAGAGAGAAATCTGGCCTTGAAGAAAAGAGCCTTGATGCTGATTTGGAATCTGCTTTTTTCTACTCACCATTTCTTTGACTTTTCAGCAAGTAGCTTAATTTTATATTTGAATTGCTGCTGGAATTTGCACCATTGGGCAAAGCCTGAGTGTACCCCATTAAGCAATGGCTTGGGACTGGCTTCAGAGAGTCTTACCAGAGCTGCTTGCCATTAGCTCACAGTGAAACTTGCAACCAATATAAGTGCTTACTGACATCTCAGTTTGCTTTTGGAGCTACTCAGTGTGGATGGAATGGAAAAGAAAAATCTGACAGCCTGATGCAAGGGAGAATCTCTTGTGCAAGTTGTGCATCGATGAGCCGGAGGTAACAGCTTTCAAAAAGTCCATTTCTGCGTCCTCTTACATCCACAGTCTTGGGCAACTGTTTCTGCACTGGTGTGCATCACTTCTGTGTGCCCAGTTGGCCATCAGGCATTGCATGCGGTTACATAGACACGTGTGTTTTGTGCACGTATAGTTCTCTGAAAGCACTTGTTGAAAGTGGTGCAAGAAAGCAGATGTATAGAAAAAATTTGAACCACAGACAACATATTAGGCTCCCAGTGAGAAAAGTGTATGCAGGAAACACTGTCAACTGTCCTTCAAATACATGAATAGACTTGAGAGAGGCGATTTAATTTTTTCAATCTTATTTAATCTCTTATTGAATTAAAGAAAGTGATGACACCCTCCAAACTTCCATTGAAAAGGCTTCCCATTACAGCACAGTCCTTACTGAAGCTTGGTTTGAAATGCTTCTTGCTCTCTGTGAGATTCTGTGAGATTCTGATTTCCCAGCATACTTATGCAACATGAAGTTTTGAGTTTGTAATTGAGTCTCTGAAATGAGATGTGTCACACTAATAAAAATACTTTCAGCAAAATGTAAAAGCTAACATACTTAAGGATTTATGTACTTTTATAGTGTTTGAATAGTGGAGAAATGAGGAAGAATGAGTTAACAGGAGGAATGTGCATCTTGGACTTCGGAAAGGAATCTTCTCTGTTTTAATTCAAGTTGCTTCCTTCTCTGATCCACCAGTCTGGGCTCCTTCTTTTGGCAGGTGACTTTTGAATGCTTGAAGAGTACTACCATATTATCCCCCTTTTTTTTTTAATTGAGATTCATAAAAAACAGTGCTTTACCTCATGTTTTCTAGGTCTCTGATTATTTTCCTAAGTCTCCTCTCCAGTTGAGCTGTACGCATCTCCAAGTAAACAAACCCAGAACTGCAATAATTGAAATTGAAGCTGCCAAGACACCCTAATAGACTGGCTGCAAAAAATGTTTTAAATGGGAATTCTATCTATACAGAGATTTAAATCACGGCATGTGTAAATCTTGTGCATTTGTCTAACAGCTTTCAGTCAGAAGGAGATATATTGTTCCAGGGCAGTCTTACCCAAAACTTTTCCAAACTCTTCAACTAGCATAGCTGCAATTAAGTACAAAGATTAGTGAAGATTTAGATGACACTAAATGGTGTTTATAAGGCTTGTTTCACCTCTATCAACATTCCTGTAAGACCACAGCCTCTGAATGTGTTGCAATCTCTAAAGTAATATCCTTAAAGGTAGGAAAGTACTAATACATCCTTGGAGGTGAAGCTTCGGCTTCTCATTTAACTTTAAAGATAGCGAAGTCAGTTCCAAATACTGTCAGGGTGAGACTATTACCTTAAGACAGTTCAGCCTGCTCTCTATTGAGTATAAAAGGGCCCTTGAAGAATTTCAGATCTAGCTGAAGTATGCCTGTTGTTATCGTAAAGAAAATGAAGACAAATGAGGATTGCAGATTCTCAATACCTCAATCGTACATGAAAATCTGTAGCCCCAGTTACTGGATTATCTATCTTCTACTCAATCAAAGCAAGCTGTGATCTAAGCAATAATCTTTGTACATAGTGATGCTTCATAAAATGGCTATAGAAAATTAAAAGAATCTAGTGCTGAAAGACAAGTAAATTAGTTGTGTTATGATTCTGCTGGGTATCGCAGAGGCTGTTGCCCTCCGTGGAGGCTTATGTTTAAGAAAAGAAACTGTTAACACGATCTCTTTCCAGGACTGGGAATTTTCATTAGGATGAAAGGCACTATGTTGAAAGCACTGGAGATTTAACGCTCTTATTCACTACAAGCAGGACTGCAGAAAATTTAAAGTTAAATAAACTTTGACTGGTAACAGCTGGCCATAATGTTTTGAGCCAACAGACCTGAGCATCTTCTCTCTGTTTCTTCTTCATCCTTGCTTTTAGCTGATAACATACAGTTTATTTGTCATGGATCCAACCCAGCCTACCATATGCTTAAAATGTCTTTTCCTACTCATCTCTCTGGTGCAAGCACAAGCTGCTTGCGCCATGTTCTGGTAGAGGTAGGAAACACTCTCAGGAAATGTATGTGCAAGGACAGAACAGACTGTTGATTAAAATACCAACGCTGACTTCCAAATGTTGGCCGGGGTATTTCTGGTATCCCCAGGCTATGCCAAAACACCTTCACATCCTTCCAGATGTAACATGCCCTGTAAATATTAACTATGAGATTTCTTGAAAAATAATGAAAAACTTAAGTCTTCCCTTTCCCTTCACCTCCAGACTTTCTACTGTCTTCCTGTTTATCTGGATTACTTTCTTGTGTCGCCTGTGACAGGGATTGTTTGGTATCGTGTGACTTCTTTGAAGTTCAAAAGGAAGATGGCTATTCCAAATATTAAGACTTCTGATTAGACCAGATAATATTGCAGCTGAAATGGGAATATGAAGACATTATTTATTGTGAAGAAATATTTTAATACTAGTTTTTAAAGAAAATAATCTTTCTTTTTTCTACTGTAAACAATGCCTCAGAACCAAGGGAAAAGAGGCCCCACATTTTCCCCACATATTTGCCCTCCTTTGCTCTTTGGTGTGCAGAGCTGTTGACACAAATAGTTGCATGAAGAGATGAATAGATGTATTTCAGAAAGGACATCTTATGCTGGCAGGTACTGGTGCTTTTCTGTTGTGTACCATTAGGCATGTGCATACTTTTCTGTCACACTACTGAAGCATCTCCAGTATAGTTTTGATTTTGGTCCACATTTTAACTTTGACCAAAATTGTAATTCTGATTTATACCAACTGCTGAGCATCCCAGAAGCAACATTTTTATTACTTTATTTTGGTAATCCTGAGGGTTTAGTAGTGTATAGGACTAGTGCAGGGTCTCTGCACAGGCATGAATAGACTCACAGAAAATGATTTTGTAGACAGGACTGCATTAAAAAGGTATTATGTGATAAGCTGATACAATACTTTCTTACTCTCTGCTGGAGTAACTGTTGAATGTTTCGTGTCTGTTTGATGTTTTGTATCTTCAGATAACTGGACAAAAAGTTGAAATCTCTAGCTGTTTCCCTAGAGAGTAGCTTCACTTTTTGAGATATACTGAGGAGTTTCCTTAGGCTGCAGTTCAGCAGAAACCTGCTTTTCAACCTCAAGACAGCTGTAAGTGCCAGGGATGGGGGAGAAGAGAACTAATTCTTGAAAGCAAAGGAGAGAACTTGATTTGCCTACTAGACTCCTGTCTTCTTGTCATTCCCTGCGTGTCCCTGACAGGAAACCACAAAACTGAATGATTTTCCTAATACCAAGGGGAAAAGCAGTAACAAAGAGCATTAATTTGTGTTTTCCTTTGTTACGTAGATATAGTTTTAGATGGAAGGTGCTCAGAAGAGCAGATTGCCTTTCCATAGCTCAAAGTAATCAGTCTTAGTTACTGGAAGACTCTGAATTTTGTCAAAATGATTGAACTGTAGCTGTTTTGAATCAAAGAAGTTCAATCCCTTTTGAAAAAGGATGCTCCCCAGCCTACTCAGTGTCTTAAGGACCTCTCAGGATGAAGCACCTTTCTTTTTGAGGTCACATAAGTTAATCAAGGAAACTGGTTATAGCAACTTTTTTCTGAAAATTTTTATTCTTGTTCTCACAATATGCACTGTAGCAGTTTGCTCTTCAGTCTGCTTTTCCCTTACATCCCTAAATACCTCCGTCATTCACAATGGAGCTTTTGGGAAACTTTCAAACATTTAATATTCCGCACTGAAAGAGAACAAAGATTTCATTCAGCAGAACTTTGGTGACACCAGCACATAATGACCCAATAACTTCTACCTGCCATTTAGCCTTTTGTAGTTAAAAATACTTTTTCTTTTATATGAGATCTATTAATGCTATGATAAACTCCCAGGTACGGGATAATTAGTGCGGATGATGCTGGGGGGGGGTGTGAGGAAGAAGGGCTTGTGTGTCTGAAGTCTCCAGTCAACGAGGATGCTTTCCATTGAGATCAGTACACATTATAATTGTTAATTCTGCTTTCAGTCAAAGCTGTTGTCCCAGAAGGCTGTATGACCTTGTGCATGCTGTTTAACAGCTGCATTTCAGTGGTCCCAGGTCTCCTTTCCTTGAGATGGACTAGTTGTGCCTTCAGTTGCAATGGACTGACATGTGTTCCTTTCATGGGTGTCGCGTGCTCTTGTAATACAACAATGCCCTCAAGGTATCCTAAACTTTGTCAATATAAAGGGAAAAGAGGAAGGAGAAAGTCAGCACCTCTAAAGAAAACTAAGTAGTAAGAGGACAGGTGCATGCTTTTTCACAGTGTTTCTGTGTTCCCGTTAACATTCTTCGGGTCTAAATTGTCTTGCTGTACTTTAAAATAAAAAATAGTAGCTTACCTGGATTACTTTTCCAGGTAACAGACTTATAAATCTCCTTACAATTACTTCACTGTCTTTTGTCTCCCATCCATGACCTCCTAACTATGTTTTTAGTTTGTACTTGATCTCACATTGATGTCTCTATGTGAATTAACTGATTAAATTCTGGCATTCAGAATAAATATTTGTTTTAGGCTTAGCTTTTTCCCTTCCTGCCTGTTTCTCCAAACAAATGTAGCTCGTGTTCTACTAACCAGGGAATGTAATTCCAAAAGAAAAAATGAGAATGAAAAATAAATGATGCCTATATTTGGAAAAAAAAAAAAACCAAAACCTCTTTTCTGAAGTTCTGATTTTCTTTTGTATCCGTATATGTAGCATGTTTGGTAGGAAAACCCAGGATGCGTATATTAACCACCACCTGTTAAAGAAGCTTTGTTGTGAGTGTGCTGGTCTTTAACTTTTCTGGCTGTAAAAAAAGAGATGAAGACTGACTTGTTTCCCACTACGGTGTATCCTGTACTGCTCAGTATTTCTGGGTCCTCTCTGTACCCACCAATCTTAGTGGTGGGGCTGTGTTCAAAACCAGGCTCAGCTGGCTTTATGAGCACACATCAACTCTAAATCCTATGCATTAAAATGCTTTATGTAGAATTTGACATAAGGAAGGGCAGATTTCACCCTTTATGACTACAATACTAGATTTATTTTATAAACCCAGCTTTTTCTGTGGTGTGAACTATAACATAACTAATGAATGGAGCTGAAATGTATGAAAGACCTTATCTTATCACATTAAGTAAACGCTTGGTGAAGTGCTAAAATGTTATGTAGCACCCTTTTGTCAGCAAAGGATATCTGAAGGACAAGTTAGGGCTATCCCTTTTTTCTTTTCTTTCCTTCTGTGCTACCTCACTCATACTAGGAATTGAAAAGTCGAAATTAACTCTTCATATATCTGTTACCCCTTGCCTGGATAAAAGGAAGGAGCTAGGCAGTCAGTGGTTGGGTAAGGAAGGAATGGCCTCTGTTCCTCTTTGGAACAGAGATCCTTGATGATGTACTGTCAACTTCCAAGTCTTTTTTGGTAGCTTTTTTTTACATATTTTCATGTCGGTGGCTTGTTTTTTTCCTCTCAAGTCCTTGAGCAGCTAACTCTTATATCTCAACAATCTTACCTTTGCCTACAATTTTACTTTTCTTATCTTGAATGGCTCTACACTATTTGGCTTTCAAAGCTCATTCTCACAACTTTGCAATTTTCTTTACAGCTGTGCTGTATCAACTGACCTTGGCAGTTGAACCCTTGAGGTTATGACCAGCAAAATGAAGACAAGAAGTTAATTCAGCTGTCTCAATCCTAATAAAAACCAAATGGTTTGGGATGAAGCAGTCAAGTGATTGCTCCTTTCCTAGTCAGGTAGTGCCAAAGTTCTAGTCTGAATAAGTCTAGGTCTCTTGAGCAACGATCTTTTAATTAGGTTAATTAGTCCAGAGAAGCAAAAATAGGTCTGAGGTAATAGCTGATACTTGTTCTAGTCCTTCTATTGGTGATGCTTGAAAAGGGGTTCTAGCCCAGCCTCGGTCAGAGCTGCTAAGGGGGATACCTGTTGGGGCACACAGAAGTGATGATTGTGGAGTCATGAAGGTCTCATTCATTTTGTCCCAGTGTCAGAGTGGCTTTCTCTGGGAAAGACATCTCTTTAAATAACTGAAATAGGAAATGCTATTCCGAAGCTACTTGCTAAGTATGGGCTAAGATGCAGAGGGACCTGCAGCAATATTTAGATGTGGTCATATCCTTAGGTCAATTTACAGAATGGAGCTAATTACAATGACGGCTGTTTTGCTTGTTTTTTCCTGTAGCTTCTCTTTGCAGTACGTTATGGCTAATAAAACTGTCAATTTTCTTTTACTTCAATAAAAGGTCACCCCCCGACAACACTCCTGTGCCTTCTAACAGCTAGTGCCTTTATTAATATTTAAAATGTACACAGTGATATTTCCAAAAGGTCAGACTTTTAAAAGACATAAAATGTCATCCCTAATTCTTCTCCCTCCCAACCTTTTTCTCTGCCTCTTCTTCCCCATCCACCATTTAAATGTTCCAACGTAGATACAGTATTTAGCATGGCTTGTGTTAAATCAGATAAACATCAAGTGTTTCCCTGTTGCAGCACTACAGAGAAGCAAAGGATAAATTTGTCGCTGATTCAGTCCAGCAACTTGTGCATGTAGTTTCTAATTCTGAGTGTACCCTAGGTTCCCTTGAGTTAAATGAGTCATTTGTTCTGTCAGTTCCCGATTCAAGAATGCATTTAAGCCAGTGCCTTCCTTTAGGCAGGTAGGGTCAAGAACATATCAAGGCTTCAGCTGTAAATAAGAGCTTAAAATTTTTCCTCCCTAAGGCTTCTGTTCTTCCCATCTAACAGCCAGTGTTCAAAATGGGGAAGATAATACTTCCTCCCACCCTCAGCCTTCTCTAGAGGGCAAACCCTATATACAAGGACAGTTCATCGAACTATATTTATCTAAAGGAGCAGCCTGCTCTGTCTGAAAGAGACGTGAGAAAGCAAGCATGTATATTCTTCCTCTGTCCACTGGCCAGGTCAGAAAACGGTCACTTTTGCCATAGGAAACATGAACATTAGGGCCTCAGAAGGTCATTTGATCCATCCTCTGCCCAAAGACAGAATTAAACAAATCTCTCATTCCTGGCAGAAGTTTGCTCATTCTGTTAAAAATTTCTGGGCAGGGTCATTGTAGCCTTCCTTGGTAGGAGGTGAATTTACGTCACTGTGTGTTGTGTGATTGGTTGTTCAACCCATCTTGGAGGGGTTTTTGTTATGGTTTGGGGGGGTTTGCTCGAAGGGCAAAGATGGCTTAGATGTAGGTTCGGAAGAGTCCTGGTGAATGTGTTACTGGCTTATTCCCAAAGTGCCTACACAGAAACCCAAGATGTAACTGGATTATTCTAATTAGACGGTGGTCTCTATTTTTTGTTAAGGTTCTGCTGTCACACAGCTTTCATCCTCTAGACTGTGACAGGTTACAACACCCATGTGAAAGCATTCAAAGCAAACTTCATTTTCAGAACAAGATGAAACATTGAGGAGCTCTAGTAGATTAGTCCCTCTCTCTTTTCCACGGCATTTGAAGATGCTTTGAGAGCTGGTCCCTGACCAGTGACTTCAAGTTAATTATTTTATCTATCTTGCTCACTGTATCACACATCCACTTCTTCTGTCATGAAGTTTTTGTATATCTGGTTATTTTGTGATAATTAACACAGTCCTGGATCAGACAATCAAAAAATAGAAGTGAAGGGCTGCTATACTGCCATTAGTTTCCAGTAACTACCCAGCGAAGATCTGTCAATGCACACAATATGGAAAAATGTCCAATGGACAGAGTTTAAGCACAAGGAGGAGTAGCTGCAACTGTTCCTTAATGTCCATGGCCGACAGCAGATTGTTATTCAGGTGCCTCCTTCTTTCAAAGAAGATGGATAATTTTTCATGACAAAATGAGAAAAGTGTTTCTGTGTTGAGAAGGTTGATGGCCGGTATCAATCAGGCTAATTTTCTGTAAGGTAATTTCAGATCCAGCTGACAGTCAGAAATAAATTTTTGTAGGTCTGCAGTTTGTTTTTTTCTTTGTTTTAAAGGACTAAAGTGATAAAAATAAGTCCATTGGCCATGATAGTGCAGTTTAGGTAGAAATATGATTTCCTGCTCTAGTTTCTACCTCAATTTTAGGCCTATAAGAATCCACAGACAGCATGATCAGGTTAAACACCTTGCATTCAAACTAGTTTGATAGTCACAAAGTTAGTTGTCCCTCTGCCTCAGTAAAGTGAAGGTAGATTTGGCTGCAATTGCAGGGTGCTGCTAGCACTGACTACCATGCAGGGGGTGAAGAAGGCTGTTGTGTTTTTTCTTTTTTAAAAAAGGGGGAGGAGGACGGAGAGGGTGAAGTAAAGGACAGGTCACCCACCTTGTGTGTAATATCAGATTAGTCCACTTGGTGATTATGAAGTAGGAGTTCTGGATCAATAACCTCTTCTGCTGAAAGATATTCAAACTTGCATTCCCCAGTTCCCAAGGGAATCACAGTATCACAGTGTCATAAGGCCCCATTTCAGCTTATAACCAGGTGATGGGGGTCAGCTGTGGAGATGGAAGGAGTAGGAATAAACATAACATTTCTCTCTTAAAATCTGGGTGCCTCTTCTCTCAGGCGACCGGCGACAGAACAAGAGGACGTGGTCTCAAGCTTCGCCAGGGGAGGTTTAGGCTTGACATTAGGAAGAAGTTCTTTACTGAGAGGGTGATTGGTAACTGGAATGCGCTGCCCGGGGAGGTGGTGGAGTCACCGTCCCTGCAGGTGTTTAAGGAGAGATTGGATGAGGCTCTTAGTGCCATGGTGTAGTTGACAAGTAGGAGTAGGTGTAGGTGTTGGGTCATAGGTTGGACTGGATGATGTCAGGGGTCTTTTCCAACCTTATGATACTGTACTGTGTACTGTGAAATGTTGCTTAAAAGAGGGAAGTGGCTGTCTGGAGCAGTTAAGTGTAAAAAGGGTCTGTGGGACCCAGTCCAACACACGCATCTACTTCAGGCTATGTGTAAGGGTATCAGCGCTGGGGTGCAGGGAGGACAATGTCGTTGAATTTTAAACATTCCATTGCTTTTTCAGTTTATTAGATGGCTTAGGCAGCTAACTGCAAACTCTTCCTTCTTTGGTATGCTTACTTATTAAACCATTTTCAGGTGCTAAAGTCTCCCATGCTTTGTACGGGGTTACTAGACACCTAGCTTGAATTGTGAGTTTTCTTAGGTGTCCTTCATGAATCTAAGCCACAGCACTCACACAGTAGTTCTTACATTTCACCCAAGGGTAGGTGTAGTGAAGTGTACTTTGGAAGCAGTACAGAAAATTATCGATAGGTCACGATCTAGGATATTAGAAAGTGTCATTCAACAATAAGAAGCACTGGAGCTCTGAAAACTTTTGGTGTTTTTATCTTCAATAATGTATGAACAGAATAATTCGTAGGAAGAAATGTGTCATCTACATGGATTTTGGCCTAACAGTGCTCAGGACCCCATATTAGGGAACTGTTCTCCTTAGTATTCCTTTTTGGGTTTATAAATACCAGTATAAGAATTTCAGCCCCTAAAACCTTAAAAGAAGGGAACCACTGTTGAATAGTGAGTAATGAGCACAGCTGGAGCAAGACTGTTTGAAATCAGGAGCATAGTGATGTTTGATTGTGAATCAACTGAGGGTAATCTACTATTTGTGAGTTTTGCAATTTTAACTCTCTTGAGTTTCATAGCTCTACTCATTTATCTTCAACTTCTTTGCTAGCAGTACGGTTGAAAATGTGTCTGTAGTGATGCTGGTATAATATATTCTTAACGAAAGCATAAATATCTGAGTGAATGTAGCTGGCACGTTCCATGCAGCAGGAATTCCTGTAAGCCCAGTGAAAGGGTGTCAGTGATTAGAACAAAGCCAATTAATGATCAGGGATTTTTTTGTTCAACAAATTTTTTGAAGTGACTAATCAGGTGACAGTAGTGCTTTTGTCAAATGTAATTGTTATTCCACTGGTCTCTTCATTTTAGGCAAAGAAGCGAGAAAAAAAATAAGGGAAAAGTCTAAATATTTTGTGCTTTATTTTTTGTTCTCAAACTGATGCTTGGGTTTCATTTACCTGAAATCTCTTTTTTGAAAATTTTCTGTAACAAAGTGAGGAGTTCCATTTAGAACTAATATTTATTTAAATCTGATCTTTCAAATTTTAGTTTTGCCTGTCACTGTAATGTTTTTTTCTTTGTGTTAGGCAAACTGGATATCTTTTCTTCTCCCCATGCACAGTATTAATTGCTTTTTTTGACAAATCAAGTAATTCCTCATTACAAAACTCCACCCACCTGCTAATTGAACACCAAACACTTTGTCAGGTAAGCTTATTACATCAATATCACATCAACACTGCAAAACTGTTCAAAATTGATAATTAACTGTGTAATCACTGTAGCATGGTGGTGACAAACTTATTCATGACACTTGACAGCCTGATCCAGACTTACAATGTGGTTCTCCTGTGTCCCAGTTAAATATCTTTTACACCAACTCAGGTGGCCTTTAAGTTTAGCCTAATTTTCTTTCTTTTCTGAGTTGTTCTGCCTGGCAATGAACATTTACACCAACAATTGCACTTCAGCCTTGCCTAAGCACAAGTTAATGACAGCTCTGGTGTAAGTTATCTATGTGCACGTGCACAGACTGTATCTTCAGTCTGTTTTCTTAGTCTTCAGGAGGTCTTTCATTCATAACATATAGGACAGAAGGCTGTAAAATAATTAATAGTACCAGAAAACAGGCAACTGCTTCCTCTTCAGTTCATGGATATATATAGAGATATATATACACATATTTTTTCTACTTGTTCTTTTCCTGTGCTGCTGCTTCTAAACAAAAATCCATATAACCATGACAGAAATGCACCATCTTTCAATTAAATCTACTGAGTGATGACTCATCTTAAATGTTGTGTTTCTCTTGCACAAGTGAAGTTTAGTGAAATATAAGGCCATTTCTCTAAATAGAATATCTAAGACCACTTTACCAGCAGGTAGACATGATCCTTCCCTTGCTGTAGACCTCAATGCTGTATTTACAATCTTGTTTGAAAAGCAAATTTATCTTGCAACTACACTTATTAGTACATGATCAAAATTAGCATAAGCAAATATAATTACTGCAGGGCTTCAACAAAGGAAGGGCATACCCCTTCCCATTTTCCACTTTTTTAATTACTACAATTTTATTAAAAATAAACAGAACTCTTGTCAACAGAAGCAGTTTTCTTATGTGAATAGTAAAAGGGGAATCTAAGATAAGCAGACCTAAGTAAATAGAACCAAAAGATTACTGAAAGCATACGTGCTTCTGGTTTTGAAAGCTAAGTCAAGATTTATTTTAGCCAATCCATCTCACTTGGTGTCTCCTTTCTTTAGAGATTAATTTAATGCTAGAAGGGAGTCACTTCATTTTCCTCCGTTCTTTTATTCTGCTCAGCCATGTTTCTTCTAAGAAACCGAGAACAGCAGAACAACCAAGGGCAGATGTAGGGGAGAAAGATCCAATTGTGATGCATCAATCAAGGGCTGAGGAAACAGCATTTTGGCAGGGAAAGAGCAAAGCCAGGGAATACTTCTGCAGGGCTTGTCCCTTCCCTGGCTTATGCAGGACTGGAACTCTAAAAGTGTGTGTTATCGCTAAGTTGTAATAACCTGACCCTAGAGCCAATTTAAAGTTTCTCTGGAGAAAAAATCCCTCCATGTTCCAGCAAAACCTTCTGTGCTGTAAAGGATATCTGAGGAAGCTTGCTCCTGTTAGCAGAGTGCTATATCATAGGCTCCATTAACTTAGGTCAGCTTACGATGGGGGAAGATCAGTGTTGAGAGGACTTTAAAGACTACTCACCGAAGCTACACACGTTCGTGCTTTGATTTTAATTTCTATCACTTGCCTGAAAACCGATCTAAATGTAAAATATCTTAAATAATGGTCAGATGTATACTGTATTTTTTTACATTTGAGGCTTTTTACTTCTTCCTATATTTCAAGAATTTCAAGGTGCTAGAAACTTGTGGATGACAGTGGATTGCAGTTTTATTCATGTAACTAAAACAACAACTCTTGGACTAATTCTGATACTCTGATACTGATGACTTCAGTTGGATAGAGCCACGATGTGATCCTAGAGAGCTCTTTAGTTCAAAGGTCCTTTATGAGATATTACTGTGGCATTTTCCCTGTTTCTAACACTCCAATTAAATCTTGGGCTAATGAGTCACCGTCCCTGGAGGTGTTTAAGGAGAGATTGGATGAGGCTCTTAGTGCCATGGTGTAGTTGACAAGTAGGAGTAGGTGTAGGTGTTGGGCCATAGGTTGGACTTGATGATCTCAGAGGTCTTTTCCAACCTTATGATACTGTGATACTGTGAGTCTTATCATCAGTGATTCAATCTGAACTTCATTGGCAAGAATCACAATGCAATTGCTAGATTGGGATGCACTTCACAATAAAGGTGATTACATTACTGTTACAGCATAATTCTGGTTCCACTATGTTTTGCATTTCCTAGTGATTCTCAGCTACTATAAACACCCTCTATTTTATTGTCGTTCTGCCTCACTTTTTTTTTATTTCATGTATTTATTTTGTACTCAACTGTCTAGTTACATGCCTGTAGTAGTGTTGCCAGTAGTTCCTAGATATTTTTTATAATTATTATTACTTTAATCCTTTGATTTACTTGTAAGGAGTTCAGCTTCACTCTTTAATGTATTAGGGAAAAATCACTGTCAAAGAATATGAGATTTTGGTGAAATTTAGCTGGTCTATGTATCAAGGAGCGTAACTAGAAGCTCAGCAGCGCAGCTCACCATATATTCAGCTCCCTTTAATTTCAAAACCAATTCACTTTCTTTTTCCTAAAGGTGGTGAACATCCATATACATGATGTTGGTTGAGGGAACCTATAACACAGATTAGTCTCTCGTCTAGGTCATTTATCATAGATTTCTGTTCCAGGTCAATTACAAATTTATTCCACTAGCCATTAGACAAACACAGAGCTAAAGTGAGGAAAGTAAATGGGATCCCTAATTACCTCCGACACTGGTCATTGTAGACCACATTTTACAGAAAAGGGTTTTTTAACAATTTTCTGTCCAAGAACTGTAAACTGCTGATAGTTTACTATCTTTGTATTATTCCAGCAGCTAGGAGTTAGCAGTTCGGTAGCTGTGAGGGAAAGAATCTTTTGGTTACATAAACAATCGAAAACAAAGGAAAAACTACAGAACCATGTGTATCATGGCAAGCACACACAAAATAATGAACAATTATGTTATAGGTAAACAAATATGTAACCCTTTCCTAATCTTAGGCTTGAGTCAATACTCTATAAAGACAACGGGACCCATAGAGATAGATGAAATAGTCAGATGAAATACAGTGATATGACATTAAGAATTCATTTATCCTCCTGAAAAGACAGTAATTTTCGTGATGCTTGATGGAAATCAGATAATCTAAGTTCAGTTATGAGTTCTGTCTTAAAACTTTCCTTTTACATCATATTATTCCTTTCTTGTATTGCCCACCTGAATTTTCTCAAAATACATTTTGTGCAAGTAAATGTTTTAGTTTAGTAATAGAGTTGAAAGCTGGAATGAAAAAAAAAATCCATCTCAAAATTCACAGCTCTTTGCATTTTTAAGAGAACTAATAAAATTTTAACAGGAGGATTGCTATCTATTTGAGGGTGCCTAAGACCATTTGCTCTCTAAAAAAAAGCTACTGAGATTTTAAATGATGAGTCTAAAAATATTGCAAGTCAAACCACTGAAAAGGTTTTTCTTTCACGATTTTTTTTGTATTCTTACTCATCTCATGCAGAAATGGCAGAGTGCTTCAGATTCCCCAGAACTTTCCCATCTTAAACAAAAAAACAAACAAATCCACTATTCCCATTCAAGAAAACATGAAATAAATCACATATTTTCTCTACATTCTTACTGTTGCCCAGTGCCATGACCCACCTTATACAGTTCAGAAGGCTACTGGTAGATTACAAATAATTGAGGATTGTGTGGTAGGAAACTTTGGCAAGTGAGAGCGAGCTTGGGAGTATTCTTGCTCCTTTTCTTTGTTTTCAGTTAAGCATTTTTAATAGTTTATCCAAATGTAGTACTTTGAAACATTGGATCATCAACTTACACTGGAAGTCAGTGATGTTGAAAAGAGTCGTTTAACTATCTGCATGTACCTCTGGTACAGCAGTTCAAGGCTGACCCACAAAAACTTTTTCTTCTACTCTGACCTTTTCCAAACAGATGATATTGGCACGCATAAATAACAAACTGTGCAGATTGGCTTGGTTTTTCTTGAATAGACTGAGAGCAACAAGTCTAGCAAGTGGCACACTGAATTTTGATTTGAAACTGAAGCCCCAGGAGAGAGAAGGTTATTTGACTGCTTCAAACCCACTGAAATGCCAGCTTCCTCAAGAAGATTAATTTAATGGTGGAAAAAAAAATAAAAAATCAAGAACCTGCTATTATAGCTTGAAGATTGAACTGAGACAAGCCTTGTCATTTGTAGCTGGACAGATTTCTTTCACGTTTCGATTTCACTGCATGAAAGTGCTGAATTACTCCATCTGTTCACATTTAATTTTTCTTATCTGCTGGGACTTCAGTTGGATTTCTTGCATGTCACTCAGGCACACTTCCAAAGAGTCTATACATAAAGGATTCGTTGCTTCCTCCTGAAATAGCAAAAATTATGCCTGTTATCCTCAGCTGACAACAGCCTCATAGGATACTCCATAGTACAGGCAACATCTGTCCCTAGAATGTGTGCATGCTTCACCTGTGCAATGCCTTTAATTGTGTTTGGTGAGTGTTTTCCTAATAAGGAATTAACTGTAAACTCCATGTTGGGTGGTGTTGCTATCTCCAACTGTTTTAGCTACACTTCAAATCTTCAAACTATGAGTAATATTTCATTTGAATGAAGAGCAACAAGAATAATCAAGTGGAACTTGTATATATTTTAGATTAGGAGTGGTTTATAGAGGACTGGATGAACCATAAATAAAAAAAAATAAGGCAAACCACAAAACCAAACCGCAGGCATTTTACAAACGTGCTTTAGAAGTTTTTTTACTTATATCCACTAAATTCTACAACACACTGAGCAATTATTTTAAATTCTCTTTATCTGCTGACCCATGAGAAATGTCTCTTAACATATGGTAGGACTGAGATGTCCAGCAGTTGTGACCATGATCACAGGTAGTTTCACTGTATCAAGTGATTGTGGCTGTTAATTTTCCAGCAAAGTGCGGTCTATAAGAGGAGTATGAAAACATAATGTGATAGTCATTTTACATAGTTTTAGCAGCCCTAAAATCAGGAGCTAGTTTAAACAAATTCATGTAGAGGTAAATATTCCAAGAGGATGACGTGCTCCACACTAGTTTAGAATCAAATCCACTCTGAAAGTGCTCACCTCTCTCTTATTGCTACAAAGGGCCCTCAGATCATGACGCTGTACTTGATCACTAGCATAATCAAATACAATAATGCTGAATCCATTTCTCTTGTGACACTTCTGGCAAGCTTTAAAGACAAGGGCTAAAACTGACTTGCTTTACCTCATTGCTACCTCAGTCATTATAGGAAACAGAGGGTTTGGCCAGGATGTTTTTTATTACATGTTACATACACACTGGTCCTCAGCACAGCAATTACCACAGCCAGCTCGAAATTGGTTTTAGCCCATGTCTAAAGTTAAAGTCAACTTCTACCCTCTTAACAAGAAAAAAATCAAGACTTTATTATTCTTGTAGGCATAAAAGTGAACACTTAAATTACCTGTAATCTCAAAAGCTTCTTTATATAGCATTGCTTGGGTTTATGATGAATAATTGAAAACCTTGTAAAATAATACAAGAAACCAATAGAAACGTAGAAAACAATTTCACCAAAATGCCCTCTGTTAGCTTTAAGGTAAGACCCCATTAGCAATAGTATTTAAAATCTATATGTAAGAACTAGCTCTGTTCCTGGAAGCGGTCGCTGTTTTAAATTGTGGGTAAGGAAGCTGCTGTTTCTGATACATAACAGGGTCAGGCATTGAACCTTTCTAGCTGCCCCTTGGAAGTTTTTTTTGTGAACATGATACTCTCGGCAATGAAGGCCAAGGAAGTTCAGCAACAGCCTGTTTCCCAGTTCTTGGAAAGAGCATAGAATTGGTGGCAGTAGGATACAGCACACAGGCATCCTTTAAAACATACATTAATATTTTACAGCATTAAAAAAATAAAAGTATCTGAGTAGTGTTTTATCCATGAAATTGCTTCTGACTCAGAAGATACGTTGCTCTTCATTCTTTCAATGCTTCTGCTTAACTGGTGCATTTGGTTAAGTCGCTAAAGTTACATATAGTAAAGCAAATCTCATGCAGCAAGTAGGTGGTAGGAACACTGTATATTTCAGTGCTCTGGAAGAGGCATGTGAACGTACCTATGTGAGGCAGGCTTGAGTGATCAAAGTTTTATACCTAAATATGCCTAGGCTAATGCACCCATTTGACCTTGTGAATACATGTACAGTGAAAAGTAATTAAAAAGTATCTCATTCCTTTAACCCCATGGGCTGTTAAATAAACTCTTAATTTCTTTATCTTTTATTTTGTCTTACCTGTGTTCTCCTCTCCGTATGAAATTCAGTGTAATGCTTCTTCCAACCAGAAAGTAGGTGTTTTATATAGATTGCAGAGAAACAATCAGGTAATTGCATAATTAAATTATACATTAGAATCATAGAATCGTTAAGGTTGGAAAAGACCTTTGAGATTATCAAGTCTAACCATCAACCCAATACCAACATGCCTACTAAACCATGTCCTGAAGCACCACTTCTATGTGTTTTTTGAATACCTTCAGGGATGGTGGCTCTACCACTTCCCTAGGCAGCCTGTTCCAATGTTTCACCACTTTTCCAGTAATGATTTTTTTTCCTAATATTCTATCTAAACCTCCCCTGGTGTAACTTGAAGAAGTCGAGGCAGTATGATAAATGCGAGTTTAGAAAACAAGAATGTGCTATGTGAGGTAGAAAACTTTATTTTTGACAGAAATTGTAAGCAAAATGTCCGATTAGGCCATAACCTTGATTCATGCCATTACTATGGGTTTTTTCTTTCAATGGGTGGGAAACATGAACCTACTCCTTCCTTGCTATTTCCATCTCTCCCTGACATTAGTATTTATGTTTGGCCTACAAGACACTGAAAACTCACAGAGTTAGAGACTATTTATCCTTTCCACTACCTGTCTCTTTGTGTTGCTTAACTACGACTCTGCTGTTCTTATGCAAGTGGAAATAATACCTACGAAGATCACTGCTATTTAAGAGGCAGCAACAGATCCCCAAGTCCAATGCCTCTTGCCGGGTGCATTCTGGATGACTTGAGCTGTTCTTGAGAGGCACCCAATTAAGAAGCACCAGCTTTTACTCAGAGATAGTTCTCACTGTGGTCTGGCACTGGCAAAACACCCAAGCCTTTTGGGGCCTCACTTGAAGTCTCAGCTCCTAACTTGGCTTCAAAGGACAGTTGTGGCCAAGCATAGCTGCAGTCCTTCTCTTCCTTAGGCTGCTTCCAACCCATTTTCAGAACTCACTTTCCATTCACCTGATCCCTTTGCTCTCAGGGTATTTTGCTCTATGCTACTCTAAGGATCCCTAGGAAGGCTGTGAATAACTCTGTAAGCTTCATCATCTGCACACTTCGTATCTAGTCTTCCCAGGAGCAGACAGCTTCAATAAGCTAGAACTGACGTATATTTGGCCAGAAGTTCATCTGCACTTCAGAATAAGTGTGGACATCAAGAACCATGTGTATTTACACCTTGGCACAGAATTATTTTGTTATCAGATATGCTTCCATGGCAGAGTGACAAGGCATATAGATTGTGCACTAGGTTAACAAAAGAAGGTTAGGTTCTCTGTTTGCTTAAATAACTACACCATTAACAGATACATGATAATTTTCACCAGTTCAGGATCTGGTTACATCCCGGTTATAAATATAACATGGGTTTCTGTGACCAGGAATCCTCTACCTATCCTTCTTCATTCCTGGTAATTAGAAAGATCCCTTGATAAAACAATTACTCATTCTGCTTCTTTCTTCCGTGGTCAGACAGAACCACAAAGCCAAGGCCTTACGGGGCCAGTTGCCCATATCTTTGGAGCTGTGCCATCAGAAGGCTCTGTGGTATGCAGTCTCCTATAGAGCCTGACTGCCTTTTGGCACTGAACCAAGGTCCTCCAGAACTGACAGCTATAATAGAAGATGATGTACTACACCTACTAATTTCTGGATTACTGCACAGCAGTTTACATATTCAAATTCTTCGATGAGATTGGCGGTTGCCATGGATTTCAAACAGCTATTTCCAACCATCGACACTTTCAGAAGTTAATAAAGCTAACTGCAAACTGACCATTGAACAGCAGGAGGAAAAAAGGCAATGTTGCATAGAAGGTAGCCCTGCATTTCCTGCCCTTAGGTGTGAAGTAACAGAGTTTTGTTTTTTTCCCTATTCAGTGGATCTGAATTTCTAAAATTTTCATGGATGGCATAAACTGCAAATTGAACTGCAAATTGAATTTGCAGATCTCCAAGGTAGGCGAAGCAGAGAACAACTCTTTTAGGCATAGATATTTTTCTTTCCTGGAACAATGCACTATTGAATAAGCTAGGACAAGAAGTGGGAAAATTTATTTTTCTTAAAATTATAAAAGTACTCACTAACTGGGCCTTAGCTGTGTACTGCTTCCCACTTCCCTTGAAGTTAACTCATGGACAAAATAGGTCATTAAGTTTCTTTCTGCTTCTTTTCTACTTTTTCCTGGGAAATTTTGCATTTCTCATTCTACTTTTTTCTTCACATGACACTAAACAAAGATACTTGTACCTTTTCTTCTTCATATGATGTTGAGGAAAGCTGAATTTTGTGTACTTTGAATAGACCCCATCCTACTTATATGAATTGCAGAGCTGCTTGTTGTGGCTATTGACAACCTCACTGGTTTGTTACCAGTGATAATTCATTACAAACCTCATAACAAAAACAACCCAAATATCCTACTGAGAGCCAGGAAAAGTAACTAGGAAGAAAACAGGTTCCTTGTTGGTTATTTTTCCTTTGTAGGAATTAATGCAAGAACAGAAAAAGTTATATAGGAACTTGAAGAACTTGTGCTTCTTCTGTCCATCCTAGTTTTACATGTTAGTTTTAGCTGTGCATCCATCCATTGAAGAACATATGATCTTGTGGTCTACAAAAACAGTAGTTTGCTTTGTAATTTCTCCCTTTTCTGGGGAAAGAGACAAGACCTGAGCTATGTCTTCTAATGCTGCTGCTGTTTTAAACGTCAGTCCTTTAGGAAGTCTAGTCAGTACGATAAATGAGAGGTTAGAAATCAAGCATGTGCTAATCAATAGGACTGTGAGGTACAAAACTAGAAACTGTAGAAGATAGAACTTGATAGAAATTGTAAGCAAAATGTCCAGTTAGGACTTACTGAATCTGAAGTTCGATGAGGGATAAAGCCCTAACCGCTGTGCCAATGTCTTTTTATCTGAGTTCAGTGGTCTGACATATTTTTTGACAATCCAAGCTAATACTTGCAGTGCATTTGAAGGGGCACGAGGGAGAAGGTTACAAAAGCAAATTTTAACCTTCTAAATGTTGTGTGGCCAAGGCAGTCCCTCCAGTCAGTGCAGACAGATTCTCCAAGTTACTGTGGACAAAAATGCAGGACAAGAATGTCCCTCCTCTCTCCCTTCCTGCCTCCCCTGATAATAGATGAAGCTTAAAGAGATTAGCCTTCTTAGTCTAAAGCAGAGCATAGCAAAAAGTCCCCAGAATATTAAACTGACAGGATTTGGAAAATACGTGAAATCTCCATAATCAACCATGAAAAAGGTGTATAGATAATAAAAGTTTCATACTTGCAAGTCTAATGGCTGCCTTCAGCCCTAATGTGAAAGACAATTTGCAGAAGCTAATTTTATGACTCCTTTTCCAAAAAAAAAAGGCCCTTAAAAGCACCAGCTGGTTTTGCTGGTAATCTGTCGAACTGCAACTAGACTGAAATCATTACTTTATTTCAGACAGACCATCGAATAGTTTTCTCCACATTAATTCACTGTCACCAGTGACTCCAGTTGCATCTGAATCGGTGACCTGGAAAAGCTCTGAAAGTCAGTGCTAATTCCCCAGAGCCATCCAGATTCCTAGTGAGAGACAATTGTATGGGAGACCAATTAAAATAGCATCTGTGAATTAAATAAATCTATAAAAAGAATCTATTTTCTCTGCACCAAGCAGCAATGTACATGGAAATTAGTGGAGTGTTTTTTTCAAATGAATGCCTGATGAACAAATAAGCCTCCTAGGGGAGGAGGGCAGGAGATAAACTTTATCCTGTATAAGCTTGAAATAATGAAAGTGCAAATGAAGTCAAACAGTGCTTTGCACAGGTAGGAGCCATGTGCCTGAGTAAGGTTTCTTTTCCTACCTTCTGTGTTGCTGCAGCTCTAACACTGCCGCTGTGTAAATGAAGAGCGGGCCTCAACAGTACAGATCAAAGGAAATTTAGCAGCCTATTTTCTCAGTCTATTTGCTACTTTACAGGCTTTGTTTCAGGTTGTCAGTGGTAGAAAGGGGAATGGGCAGGGACTGGCTATGTCTTGATGTGGTTAAGAAATGATTTGTTTGAGGCTCTCAAGGCAGAAGGGGATTGCAGATTCATAAGCAGTAGGTGCTTCTGTCCCCTGTGAAACCTGGAGTACTATATATAAATAATTTGCTGACAGTCCTCAAAAATACAACTGATCAGGGAAATGCTGAGGGAGTAGTTTTATTGAAATCCTACACAAAGCAAAATGCATTTCAAAATTTTGCAATTTTTTTTTTACAAAGAAAGAAGGATACACTTCTGAAAACCCTGATTTATCACATACTTTTTTTTTCCAGATTAATTTTTTTCAGTTGTTTAATGATTATAATTTTATTGCTGAAGTTGCCAATTGTTCTGATTAGGAATTTTTGTATCCTCGCTTCATTTCACAGAATCACAGAATGGTTTGTGTTGGAAGGGACATTAAAGATCATCTAGTTACGAGCCCTCTGCCATGGGTAGGGACACCTTACATCAGGTCGCTCAAATCCTTGTCCAACCTGGCCTTGAACACCTCCAGGGATGGGGCATCCACAGCTTCTCTGGGCAACCTGTGCCAGAACCTCACCACCCTCACAGGAAAACATTTCTTCCTAATAACTCATCTAAATCTCCCCTCTTTCAGCTTAAAACCACTACCTCTCATCACTACACTCCCTGATAAAGAGCCCTTTCCCAGCCTTCCTGTAAGCCCTCTTTAAGTACTGGAAGGCTGCTATAAGGCCTCCCCAGAGTCTTCTCTTCTCTAGGTTGAACAAGCCCAAATCTCTCAGCCTGTTCTCGTATAGGAGATGTTCCAGTCCTCTGATCGTCTTTGTGGCCTCCTCTGGACTCACTCCAACAGATCCATGTCCTTCCTGTGCTGAGGACTCCAGAACTGAATGCAGGACTGCAGGTGAGCTCTCATGAGAGCGGAGTAGAGGGGCAGAATTGCCTTCCTTGTGGTCACGCTTGTTTTGGTGCAGCCCACGATACGGTTGGCTTTCTGGGCTGCAAGCACGCATTGCTGGCTCATGTTGAGCTTCTCAGCCCCCAGCACCCTCAAATCCTTCTCTTCAGGGCTGCTCTCAATACGTTCTAGGCTCAGCCTGTAATTGTGCTTGGGATTATCCTGAGTCAGGTGCAGATCCTTGCACTGGCTTTGTTGAATTTCATGAGGTTCACATAGGCCCACCAGTCAACTGTGAATTTTGTACACCAAATAAATAAATAAATAAATAAATAAATAAACAAACAAACAAACAAACAAACAAACAACAACCTGAATATCTAAAGAATTAGAACAACTTTTTAAAAGGTTCATCTTTCATCTTAGTTATTTTGACATAAATTTTGTGGTTTTCTATCCAATCTAGTCTGAAGTCACATTCCAAATCTCTGTATCTGCTGAGGAATAAAAAATCCTGCTTCCCACACAGCAGAAGAGATCTGGTCATTACTTTCAGTTAAAAGAATGATAAGTGATGTCTCTGCTGTTTGATAGTAGGCTAGGATGGATTAACCTCCAGTACTAAATCAAAATTGTCCAGGCAGCTTAGGATACAGAGTTTTTCTGAGTTTTTTTCTTGTGGTGATGCCTTTTCATTGCTCCTTAGACTAGAGGACTTCTATACATTTCCTACTTTTCATGTCGACTCGTAAATGCATGGTTTTGATTATTTAGCATAACCTTAGTGCTGCCATGTTTTTTGTAGGTATGATCAACTGTTTGTATCCCAGAGGTAGCTTTTAAGTACATTCTACCCAAAACAGATAGAGCTTTGATACAAAAACCAAGCCTGTTTATAGTCCTTATTTTTTTTTTTTACTTGAAACAAGCCTATTTTTACATAATTACATTGTACCATTTGACTATTTTTTAGCTCATTTCAGTAATAATACAGGAACAACAAGTGCTTAATATATCAAATAAACTGTGTGTATTCTGATGCGGAACTGCAGGTGTGAAAATTGACAGTTTACAATGGTTGGGAGGACAGTTGGTGAACACAGGTGTTTCTGAAGCTCCTGCCTCTCTATAGGTATTTGTCTTGCAACAGGCATTTGCGAATAAGTCCGTTTCAATAATGCTCTTTGTGACCTCTAATTTTCTTCCCTGCTTTCTTGCCATTTGCCAAAGATGCACAGCCACTGCTTGCCAAGAGAGAATAACCTCCCACAATATGGCTATGTGCATTATCCACCTAGAGCTAAGGTCCAAGCAGGTCTGTAGCAGATTGTCCTGCTGCTTTTTGGGACCTGCAGAGCCTGCTGGGTGACAGATTTTCTAGAACTTTGTCAGTGAACAGATTTGCCTCCCACAAAAGTACAGACTGCCTCATGCATGTCAGGTTACTTCCTGTCAGATTTTTCGCCAGACAGGATAAAGAGTAAGTTAATAGATTTACCTTAAAAAATAACTTTGCAAATGTGGAAAAACTGTTTTTAAAACAACAACATGTGTTTTTTAAAGTTATATTTCAACTGCTCTAGGGGCATTTTTGGTTTAAGCAGCTCTCTAACTGCATTCTACAGATATCCTGGTGTTATTGCTAAAGACAAAATCGGAAAGCTCCAAGACGTGGCAACCTGTCCCTTTTCAATTTCTTGTTAATTAACTCTACTTCCCCATTGTTGGATACTGATTCTGATGGTGTTCTTTGCCAGAAAATGTCGCTGAAGCTTACAGATGTTGCTATACACTTAGATTGTCATATGGCCATTAATCTGCTAATGCTTATCCTTCTGGCATAGGGTAGTTTTATCTTTGTTTTATTACTGCCACAGCCCAGAGACTCTGTGTCCATCAAGCTCTCTATGGTGCCGTTTACAAAGTTCTTAGCTCTTACAGACTCAAGTTCTTTCTTGTGCATCAGAAAGCAGAATTTTGACATGTATGTAAGTATTGAACTGTACTCTTGGAAAGCTTTGCTCAAGCTGAGTATACCAAGCTTCTTATAGCCTGGCACTGTGCTCTCTAGAGGTGCATGTTGGATTCTGAAGGCTGGTGGAGAAAGGGTACACTATTGTGTGGCTCTCATGGACCTCTATGTGTAAACTTGCCACCTTCTATATGACATGTTTCATCTCTCTCATTCCATCCACCTTGAATGGAATTATCCATGAAAAATTAAAAAAAAAAAAAAAATATGCCTTTTTGGCAGATGATGATAGTGTTTCTTAATATAGTTTGAGTTCATCATAGAAACAAAATTGAAAATAAAGCTCTTTTCTTGCTGAAGTTCTGTCTTTGGTCAAAATTGCTGTGATTCCAGTGATTTCTGGATGAGACCCCGTGTTGTTTTCTTTGTGTAGATATATATGGACAGTATTAGTATCACCTTCTTGATTGTTCTTAATTTTTTCCACAAGTTGCAGAGAACTGGAAATGTTCCAGCACCTTCCACCAAAAAGTGATATATCCTATTTGAACAGATTGTATCTCTAGAGTTTATTTGCTTTTTGCAGACATATTTTCAGTTTCCAGGTCTTATTAGCTATCATTTGAGAAAGAGAAAAAAAAATGAAACACATTTTGATTACATATATTGACCTTATACCTTAATCTTTGCTGCCCAGATACAGGTGTGTCTTGCATAAGCCTTGACAGTCACTAAAGATTTATGGAGCTTGAAAAGACTAACTCTGAATTCAAGCCCATGGTACCTTTTTTCCCTCCTCGTTTAGCACTTACTGTATTACTCAGTAGACAGACTAAAACTAGCTCCTTCAAAGAGGTTCTTAGAGGCACATGTATAGAAATATATCTACTATCCTATTTACTCAGGGGTGAAATCATATTAACCTTGATGCTTAATAAGCAGAAATGCATTCTGTGTATAGACAATATATTAGTGCCTTGAATGAAAAGTATTTTTTTTCTCCAAGTCTCAGAGAAAATTAAAGGTTATCTATACTGACTCTTTCTGACTGATAGGAAGCTTAGGATCTGTGCCCCCCCTTCAATAAATAAACAGATATTATTACAGTGTTTCCAAAAGAGTTCTTCATAAAGGATTATATATCCTGTAGGGGTTTGCTACTTATCCTGCAGTACTGCTTGTTATTCCTGACACTTCCTCCGCCGTATCATCTCTTTCTGAGAGGAGAAAGGTGAAAACAACTTGTTTTGTGGAGAGCAGTGAGCAGGCCATGGGAGAGCAGGAAGAGGGGAAACATACATTCATTTTGACCCTTCCACTCAACCCTGCCTTTGTTCAGTTCCCCTGCATCTTTGGGATCCATAGCAAGGTTCCTTGGGTCAGAGATATCACAAGGCTACCTTTCTAGAAACTCTAAATAGATTGCGGTCATGGTATGTCATTGCTTGAGCCAGAAAGATGCCATGGCAATACAAGTGACTCCTGTATATTGAGCTGCTGTCGCTCCAGCAGTGACTCACTCTTTTCCTTCACTTATTCTTAGTTCTTCCCGTGGGGCACAGGTGTCACTCAGAATGTTTAAATAATCCATGCATGAAGTTAAAATCTAGACAGATAAATACTGTCCTGAATAGTCTGTTTTCATGAACAATCTTCCCTCCACTCATCCTTCATGCATCAATCAACCCTCATTCCTTCTGCCAGTGGACACACCACTTCTGTCTTCAAGTACCTGTTTGTCAGGTCCTGAATAACATCAATAGAGGTGATAGTCCACATCTCAGTTGACCACAGAGAGCAGAGGATTTCTGAATGAAATACTCTTCTGGTCGCTTCTTCATGATTGCTTGGGCTTAGATGAAAGAGTCTTAAAGGAAACCCGATCCCAAGACTTGACGCATACTTGGATATTTCCCAGAAGCCTCTGAAGGTCTCCGTGTCAAAGGGAAGTTGTGATATTTGCTCAACAGACCTCATGCATTTATCTTTATAGCTAGATTTCAAAAGTTCCTTGCTGTTATGTGCCAACATGGCCCTAAATAAGCTTAGAAACCTCTGTTGGATTGCATGAGTAAGATGAGCATGGCAAAAGTAACACCAGACAGAATCAAAGAAAAGGTAAGGTAAATCCTCAGATACCATGATAATAAAAACATTATGGAACCCTGAATAGAATTGCTGACTTCGTGACATTTTCCCATTTTGGTTTCTACTTTCTGGCTTTCTGAAAGTAACTCAGATTTAACTGAACATCCATACCCATGAATGTGTTTTACTTGGCATCTGGTCACCATCAGTTGCTGATTACTCTGCTATCTTCTAGCATCACTTTCAGCTTACTGGGTTTAAGATAACTCAGTCATCTCCATCCATCCTGTGATGCTGTAATTATACTAGATTGCTTATGCTACTGCACCAGATTGGTCTTAAGCACTATTTTTTATTGTGAGTACAGCACTGCTTGGATTTCATCTCTAATACCCCCACTGAAAATCTTGTTTGCTGAACAGGGGAGGGCACAATCCTAACTAACCCCTACCACAAAAAGAAAAACATGCATAAAGCCCAAAAGGAATGAAAGTTACAGCTAGTAAATCTTTGCTATTCCAGCCACCTGATTAGCATTTCCAAACACTGCATTTCTAGTCTTTGTGAGATTTGCAATCAACTTGGCAACAGAAACTAAGCTTCATGAAATCTGAAAAAAAAGCCCAGGAGGTGATCTGCCACAGTCTTTACTGCAGTTCTTCCCTAAATATTAGGGTTTGGGGCACTAATCAAGCAGTATTAAGCAATATCATCTTAAGAGACTTGCTGAGCTAAAGTTATACTCTGGTGTTTTCTGTAATAGGCAGCAATGTGCTTCCTGAAAGTGGCACCAATTATCGTCCAACAGACAGTGTAATACACTTACCATATCCTTCCTTATGAAGATCAACAAGGATTTATTTTTTGATATATTAAAAATACACAGACTTAGACAAATTCAGTGCCAAATAGAAGCCTGACTAAGCCAAAAATTGTCACATGCTTGGGCCCTTCTTACTGAAGGGACTGGCTGTTCCGAGGTGATATCACAGCAGCTGTAATTATTGAAATGTTGATCAGAATAAATCATCCTAAATTAGAGCTATTTACTTGTAAAAGCAATCAGCAAGAAGTATCCCTAAGTCTTGATTTCTTTCCTAACTTGGATCATAAAATTTTCGCTCTTAGAAGGACTGCTGCATGGACTAGATTTCTCAAGTATTCACCATATTCATTTATCTTAGTAGTGCTCCTAGGTGGTGGACATGTAGTGTAGGAGAATATCAGGGATGCTTCTGATGTAAATGAAAACTGTGCACTTCAGAAACGGGAAGGACACTCACTGGTGTGGGTGCTCCCCCCAAAGGCATTAGAACTTCTGCCCGTTGGTGTCATGGCAGGATTCAGGATTACCCCAGCTCTCGTTCCTTTGGTGAAAAGTACATGAACACAGATACTCATTATGGTAATATTAAAACAGTGATCCCCCGTGAATCTGCATTAGCATTCTAGCACAAATCTCTTAGTAGATAGAGCTAATAAACAGTAAACACAATTTCTTGAATAGTTCTTTTGGATACGCATCCACTCTTTTACAGCTTTCTTGAGGTGGTGACACTATTACAGAGCTTTCACGTGTTTAGGAATTTAAACAAATGTGACTGAAATGAATGGACTTTCCAATTTAGCAGAAGCCTTGGTAGTTTGGCTTTTCAGTTATCATTAGCTCATCCAGCAGGGGAGCTTGGTTCCACAGGGCCTGTGTTGGACACAATGGTGCAGCAATGGTCAGAAAAGTCCATTTTATCTAGACAAGTAGATTAAGATATACACTTTCTGATGGACAGCTATGAGGCTTAATTAATTAGTTTCTGTGTCATCCACTATCCCTCCTTCCAGAAATAAATTTGGCAAAATAACAGAGGAAACACTGAAAAATGAAGGAAAAGAGAAAATTGTTTGCTCTAAAAACTTGTGCTGTGTTAGGTGGGCTTGTTGAGAGAAATGTATGTGTCATTTAAGAAATACTGGGATGTTTTACTGCCTGAAGAAAAATGGTTTTAATTAGCATTTTTCTCCAGTATATTTTGAAAAGAGCACATTTGACTATTTCAAAAGATTTATACAACTAAGTGCCTAGAGCACAGACATGTTTAGAACTGATACTATAATCACGTACAAGTTAATCTCTCGTTCCATGTTATCATTAAGGGATGTCTTATTTGTAAAGCCAGAAAAGTATATGTCCACTGTGGCCAGGGGTTAGGGAGGAGAAAAATGTATAGAGTTCATATGTATCATAGAATCGTAGTATCACAAGTTTGGAACAGACTTCTGAGATCACCGAATCCAACCGTGCCTGTGTCCCTACTAAACCATGTCCCTAAGAAACTCATCTACCCATCTTTTAAACACCTCCAGGGATGGTGACTCCAACACCTCCCTGGGCAGCTGTTCCAATCCCTGACCACCGTTTCAGTGAAGAAATTCTTCCTAATGTCCAGTCTAAACCTCTCCTGGTGCAACTTGTGTCAATTTCCTCTCATCCCGTCGCTTGTCACTTGGGAGAAGAGACCAGCACCATATCAGTATATACTTATGTATATATATTTTTATTATATTATAATATTTGTATATGAAGGAAATACATAAAAGATTTAGCAGGAACAATGAGACACTGATAGTCACCCAGATGTGGTGAAACTAAAAGACATTAATACTTCTTCGCCAGAAGTTGGAGTTACAATAATGGGTGTGGATACCTTAGCAGCCGTTAAAAAATTCAAGATTCAATGCTATGCGTTCATGCTGAAATTGTTGGAAGATACAGGTTTGTGTGCTAATAACATTTTTAGTCTTTGTGATTCCTCATTAGTTTGGCACTTCCAGTCACTGATCACTTTTATCTAATTCTGTTTTTCAATACCTGGGGGTTTTAATTAAAATTCCTGCATGATTGACATCTTGTTCCTCATCAGCTTATCCTCAGAACTGACAAACGTAGTTAATATGCTGTTCTGTCTGAATAGATGAACGAGAAAACAAAGTACATAAAGTTTCCTTAATATTGTTTGATACGAGCAAATTTTAAAACAAAACAAATCAATCTTACCAAATCTACAGACACTCTTAATATTGTATCAATGTTTTCAATGGCTTCACACTTCAACACATTAGTTGCTCTTTCAAGCACTTTACCATGTAGGTTTCATTCGCACGTGCAATCTTAAAATCTTTCCTGCAAAATTATGTTTGCGTGATCATGTCAGTCATCAGAAACCCCTCCTCCCATTTTGCTTCACTCTATTTCACATCTTTGTTATGGTTCTGTGTAGCAAAGGATTTCTGTCCAGGACACAGTCTAATGTAGGGGTAAATGCCTGTGCTCTAAAATCACAAATGCTTTTGTGACAAAAAATGTACAAGTAGCTAGAATTGAATATATGTGAATATACATAGAAATGCCCTGCTTTCCAACACAAAAGCATTTCATCATCTTTAATAGAAAAGCTGTGTCTAGGCAAGATAATTTCTGTGTTTATTTGTTTAACTTCTGGCTGTTGCCAGGGGTTTTTTTCAATACCCATTACGTTTGTGTTCAGATTGTATAATATTTCTTTTTACATTAGACTGTTCAATTACAGCAGGCACCCAACAGCAGTACAGGATAACAGTGAAGAGTTTTTACAATGTGGGTAAAATATATGAAAAGAAATATTATTTTTCTTTTTAGAGCCTTTTATTATGCCAGAAGTTTCTTCCAGGAAATAGACAAAGAACACCCTCACAGTCTATCGCACTGCGTATTAACTGCTTTGGTTCATCTTTCATTTTGAACTGGCTGTGGATGTAAATTGAAACCCTTCCAAACAGACTGGAATCTTTCAAGCCTCCCAAGACCTGAGCCTCCATCTGCAACTAATTTTGTAGATGATTCATCTCTTGTCTTCAAAGAAGATATGGGTGCAAATTATAATTGTACTAAGCCATCTCAAAGTTTTGAGACATTCAGCTGAATGCAAATTTGCATCTGTTTTCTTTACAACAGGCCAACCCAAAACTTTAACACTTAATCCCCTGAGCTTTTAGAGCACTGGGTGCTCTATAGTTGTGAAAAACAGGCCACTCATTTCTGTGCTTATCCATGACTTTTGATGACTATACTGAATGCCAAGTCAATCACAGTCAGTAACTGTGAAAGGGCGGCATTTGCTAACACAGAGTGACATGCCAAGTTTCATAAGTCCCGTGACTGAGTTGCATGTTAAAATGCAAAACAGCATTTCAACAGATTACAATTACATATTACAGCAAGAACTGCAACTTAGTCTGGCTGAATAATGCTGACCCTACTCTCTATGAGATAGCTGGACCCAGAGAAAACTCCTTCCCTGTGAGGAGGAAAAAGATGTCTGCAGCCTGGCCTGTGGTACACTGCTTTTCCTAAGCCTGCCTATCTACTACCTCTGCACGTTTCCCTTTGGTACATAGTGTAAATACTGACCCTTTCTTTTATGTGTCCTCAGACATAGGCTAGGCAAGAATTCCAGAATAATTCTAACGTATTTTTAATGCCAAGTCTGAGGTCCACATCTGCACTCTTAGGCAGGGTAAATCTCCACAGATTTACTTCAGTATCAAGAGTACCTAGTCAGACTCTTTAAAATATCATTTTGGTTTTCAGTCTTTATTTGTGTCTCTTTCTTGTGTCAACATTGTTACAGACCAATGAAGGTCTGAACTCTAACCTTTTCTTTTTATTGCTGCTTCTTGCAGCTGCTTTTCTCTAATTTGAAGCTGCTCTTTTTCCCGACATACTGGTCTTTTCGCTAACGTCTGTTATGGATTGACTCTCAGGGGATGGGTTCACATGGGTTACCACCCTGAACTCCAAAAGGACATGCATCTGACATCTCTTTCTGACTCTGGTAAAGAGAAGATGATGGTGAGTCAATTTTCAAATAGCTGTACTGAAAATATCTAGGAGATGTCTAAAAGATGGTGAAGGGGCTGGAGCACAAGCCCTATGAGGAGCGACTGAGGAAGCTGGGGTTGTTCAGCCTGGAGAAAAGGAGGCTCAGGGGAGACCTTATTGCTTTCTACAGCTACCTAAAGGGAGGTTGTAGTCAGGCAGGGGTTGGTCTCTTCTCTCAGGTGACCAGTGGCAGAACAAGAGGACACAGTCTCAAGCTTTGCCAGGGGAGGATTGCACCCAGAATTAAGTGCTTCATAATTTTACCTGGAACCGAGGTCAGGCTGACAGGTCTGTAATTACCTGGATCATCCCTATGGCTCTTCTTGTGGATGGGCGTCACATTGGACAACTTCCAGTCATCTGAGACCTCTCCAGTGAGCCACAACTGCTGATAAATGATGGAAAGCGACTTGACAAGCTCATCCACCAGCTCCCTCATCACCCTAGGGTGGATCCCATCTGGCCCCATAGACTTATGAGGATCCAAGTGGCTCAGCAGGTCTCTAACTTCTTCCTGCTGGATGAGAGGGGGGGTATATTGCACCCTATCCCCATCCACCACCTCAGAAGACCTGTTGTCCAGTGAACAATCGACCTTATTGTTGAAAACTGAGGTGAAGAAGGCATTATTCACCTCAGCCTTTTCCTCATCTTCAGTTACTATACTTCCCCCAATGTCCGATAAGGGTTGAAGATTGTTGTTGCCCTTCTTTCTGCCATTAATATATTTGAAAAAGCACTTCTTATTGTCCTTGACACAAGTGGCCAATTTGAGCTCCAACTGGGCTTTTGCCTCCCTAATTTCCTTTCTGCACAACTTAATATTTTCGAACACGTCTTGACTTACTTGCCCTTCTTTCCAAAGTCGATATACACCCTCTTTTTCTCCCTTAACTTCTTCTGAAGCTCCTTATTCATCCAGGCCGGCCGTCTGCCCCTGCGGCTCATCTTAGAGCACATCGGGACAGCCTGCTCCTGCATCTTAAAGACTTCATTCTTGAAGTACTTCCAGCCTTCCTGGACCCCCTTGCTTTTAAGAACTACCTCCCAGGGTACTCTCCTTACTAGTTCCTTATATAATCTGAAATCAGCACGCTGAAAGTCCAGTGTGGTCGTCCTGGTTTTGGTCTTCCTTGATTCATTGTTAAAGGAAAACTCAATTATTTCATGGTTGCTGCAGCCCAGACAGCCTCCAACCACAACATCACCCACTAGCCCTTCTTTATTTGTAAGCAGGAGGTCAAGGACAGCCTCACCCCTGGTAGGTTCACTCACCAGCTGTGACAAGAAGCAGTCCTCAATACACTCCAAGAACCTCTCGGTCTGCCTCCTCTCAGCTGTGTTACGTTCCCAGCAGATATCTGGGAGATTAAAGTCTCCTAGAAGAACAAAGGCAGACGATCTTGAGGCAACTTCCAGTTGCTTAGACAATAAAAGATCCACCTCTTCCTCCTGGTCGGGCGGTCTGTAACACACTCCAACCAGGACATCAGTCTTTCTTGCCCCTCTTACTCTTACCCATAGACACTCAATGTGGTCCTCTCCAATCTCAACTTCTACGGCGTCAAGAGTTTCCTTAGTGTACAGGGCCAGCCCTCCACCCCTTCTATTGGGCCTGTCTCTCCTGAAGAGTTTGTAGCCTTTCATGGCAGCGCTCCAGTTGTGAGAGTCATTCCACCATGTTTCCATGATAGCAACTATATCACAGTTCTCCTGCTGGACCAGGACTTTCAACTCCCCTTGTTTGTTCCCCATACTGCGTGCGTTAGTGTACATGCACTTCAGTTGCGCTAGTGGCTTCACCCTTGACAATGACTCACTTTCTGCAGTTGGTTCAGTGGTGAGCCTGGTTACATCCCCCTTCCCCTTCGGGCCTAGTTTAAAGCCCTCTCAATGAACCCTGCCAACTCCTGGGCTAGAATCCTTCTACCCTTTTTACTTAGGTGGGACCCATCTGGGTCCAGCAGGCCAGGTGCAGTAAAGGTTTCCCCATGATCACAGAAACTGAAATTCCAGTGTCTGCACCAGCCCTTGAGCCACTTGTTCAGAGTGTGGATTCTCTTGCTCTTTGTAGCAAACCTTTCTGACATCGGAGGGACTGAGCAGAACACCACCTGCGCTCCTGCCCCATCCATTAATCGACCTAGCTCCTTAAACTCCTTTTTAATTGCCCTGGTGCCCCTCTTATCAAGTGCATCACTGCCAGCCTGGAACACCAATAGGGGATAATAATCTGAGGGGTGAATTAGATCCGTGAGTCTCTTAGCAATATCCCGGACCTGGGCTTGGGGAAGGCAACTGACTTCCCTGCGGGCTGGGTCCGGCCTGCAAATAGGACCCTCTGCTCCTTTCAGAAGGGAGTCACCTATTACAACTACCCTCCTTTTCCTTTTAGTACTTGAAGTTTTGATCCGCCTGACAGACGGAGCAAAATTGAGAGGTTCCCCAGACGAATACTCTTCTTCTCCATCGTCAACCTGAGCTTCAAATTCGAGAATCCCGAACTTGTTTTCTAAGGGCAAGTTGAATGGAGACATCTTGAAGGGATTCGGAGGATGGGAGGGAAATCTAATACCCCCATGAGAGCAGACCTGCTCCCATTCCTCCTCAACAATTAGGTCCCTCCCCTCATCCTGTTGGTGAGGAATACATAGTTCCTCTGTCTCCTGGGGAGTATCACCAGGGGGAGAAAGGGTGGGACTCCATCAGTCTACCTCTCTTTCGCTATCACTAATACTCCTCAGCTTCTCTACCTGATCCTTAAGATCTGCAACCATAAGAAGTAGATCATTAACCTGCTCACACCTCATGCAGGTGTTTTTCAGATTGTCCTCAGGTACTTGCAGGCTAAGACATTCCCTACAGTCCACAGTCTGGACACTCACATCCCTCAGCGGAGATGCTGGATCGACACACTCCTGGTGGCAATGGTTTTAGCTCGCCTGGTCACCATTGCTGGTCAGGGGAGCAGGAAACGCTAAACAAAAACAAACAAAGCAGCACACCCGCCAAATGACCACACTTAACACCTACCCGAGCAGTGCCTGCTCCCCCTGCCTGCACGAACTGCTGTGCAAACTGCCTTTCAGCGACCCTGTTTGCCTGCTCCTGTTCGCCCCGCTCAGGTTTGCTGCCCTAATATATGCTGGGCCGCGCTCTTCTGCTGAGCCGCACTCCGGTCGCTCGCGCTCCCAAGTGGCTGTTTAAATCTCCCTCGTTTAAATCTCCTGTAGACTGTCTGACCTGTGGAAGACATTTGGCAGTTTTAACTAAAGCAGTCCCCTTCTGCCCCAGAGCCAGGAAGTACATGGTTTTCTAGAATTTTTTCTCCACCTACCCCACTCCCCACACTCCTATCTTCTGAGCCTTTCAGCTGCTGCTTCACTTGAATGTTTCAGACAGCAAGATCCCCATTAAGGATCATCAGAGAGAGTTTCTGTTTCCATTAGTCAGTGATAGGCTCCTCATCAAACCCCACTACTGGTTTTGTAACCACATTGGTACCAAGCTCTTATGGCACTTAGACTGAAAATCTTTTGCTTTGGTATTCTTTAGCTGTTGCCTCACATCTTGAGTAAGCCATTTTTATGCCAGGTTGTTCATTTACTGTAAATCATCAGAAAGTGGTTGCAAAGAAACAGATCTGTACGGAAACTACATGATAAGGGTTTGAAATTAGCCTTTTCTGTACAATCAGCCGCAAAACTGGCATACTGGTACTACCTCAGCCTTGCTACCTCATAAACACAACAACCCCATGCAGCATCACGGAAGAGTGGCTAGAGAGCTGCCTGGCAGAGAAGGACCTGGAGGTGTTGGCTGACAGCCAGCTGAACATGAGCCAGCAGTGGCCCAGGTGGCCAAGAGGGCCAATGGCATCTTGGCCTGTGTCAGACACAGCGTGGCCAGCAGGAACAGGGAGGTGATTGTGCCCCTGTGCTCAGCGCTGGTGAGGCCGCACCTCGAGTGCTGGGTTCAGTTTTGGGCTCCTCACTACAGGAAGGACATTGAGGGGCTGGAGCGTGTGCAGAGAAGGCAACGAGCCCTGAGAGGAACGGCTGAGGGAGCTGGGGTTCTTTAGCTTGGAGAAGGGGAGGCTGAGGGGAGACCTCATCACTGCCTACAACTGCCTGAAAGGAGGTTGTGACGGGGTAGGTGCTGGTCTCTTCTCACAAGTGACAAGCGACGGGATGAGAGGAAATGGATGCAAGTTGCACCAGGGAAGGTTTAGACTGGACATTAGGAAAAATTTCTTCATTGAAAGGGTGGTCAGGCACTGGCAGAGGCTGCCCAGGGAGGTGACTGTGTCCCCATCCCTGGAGGTACTCAAAAGACAGGTAGATGAAGCACTTAGGGATATAGTTTGGTAGTGAACAGGTATGGTTGGACTTGGATGATCTCAAAGGCCTTTTCTAACCAAGCTATGATCCAGCTTCAAATGACCAAAAGATCTTTGAATTTCGGTTGTATTTGGGTGGGGGTTTTTGTTTTCATATATATAAATACATTCTATACCTTACATATAAGTGAGAATGTGCCAAAATAATTATTTCTTTTCTAGTAAAGTTATAGTTGAAGTTTGGCGTGTGCTGATTTCAGATACCTTTGTAGTTCTGTATAGTTTACATCCTGAAAGCAATAGCATATAACAGCAAAATCAAAATATACAACGGAAGCATTTTATATTAACTAATAGGTTAAATTGGTTGCATAGCAAATATATTGCTGAGGACTACATATATTTGTGTTTCTGAAGCACAATCTAACTTCTTTGTTCACCATGTCTCTAAGTAACTGTTCATTCTATAGGAAAAGCCAAGCACTGAGTAGTCCTGAATCTGGTGTTATGCTTTACTCGGGACAGTTCTGTACCTTTCCAGTAAGATTTCTGCTCCCCATTGCAGTGGTTCAGGACGTTGCTACTGTATATTTTGTTAGGTTATGTGATAAAGGTGCGTTCCCTCAAACATAAAGGAGCACAGAGGCCCCATAGTGTCTGGGGGACCCCAATATCCCAGTCAGAGACTGAACACCCAAACCCTACCAAGGCTGTGCTAGGGGAGCTGCATCTCCAGGGGCTGGAGGGTTACCAGCATTGTGGGTCAGTGGGAAATGTTCTCCAGAATGCCTTACAGGTGAGAGGCAGCTACCACCTGAGGTGTGGGTCTAATTCTGGAGCATGGGGAGGAACACCTTGGAATGCTTAGACTTATTGGCTTAGGGGAGGAGCCCAAGGCCAGGGAAAGGAGATGGATCAAAGTGGTTTGGGAAGGAACAAGCATGGGAAAAAAGAAAGGAGAAAAGAGGGACCACTCTCCTGATCACCACAGTCTGTCATCAATAAGCTCCATTTCTGTCTTGCTGAGTGAGGGACTCTGTTTTAAGTGTATGTGGGGGGGGGATATCATTGCCAGCACCTGGAGCTGGAACATGTTTCATGGCGGCCTAAGTGCCTGTGGTGATAGCAAAAGAAGTAAGCAATGGTGTGTACATCAGTCTCTGATTGCCAGCAAGTAACAAACCATACTACCTGTGAGTAGAGTAAGAGGCCTGGGAGACAGATACCAAGGCAATCATGAGTCTGGGCCAGATAACAGAGAGACCAGAGGGAAGGTCTGCAAGTTGGCAATAGTAGGAATCCAGAAGTCCAAGACAACTGCTAGTGAGACCATAAGGTCTTTAAGTCTGTGGGGGTCAAATGAATGGGATCCATTTGTATGTGTGTGCCTCTGTGTGGGGCAAATAGGGATGAGATGATCCAGGGTCGGTTACAAGATAGACTAAGTGTTTAAGACCTGTTACTTGAGGGATATCCAGTGTGTGTACAAGAGGATTTGTGGACCAGCAGCTGAGGAGGGGCTCCTGGTTTTGAGGTGCCTACAGCTGGGAAAAACTAGGATTGAGGGTGAGCTATTGGAAGGACTGAGTGTCTAAGGCCAGTTACTTAGGGCATCTGCATTGTGTGTGTAGAAATATATGTTTATATATGTGTGTATGTTTATTTTCTACTAATGAGCTTTTATCCTGCTCAGCCAAAGAGAAAAACTAGGAGGCTGTTGGTGCTGTATGTTGTGTGAGCACTTAGTGTCTCTGCCTGCAGTGAGCCATGTACCTGGCCTTGTGTCTATGAATACATTTGTTGTATATCTGTGTTTGTGTGGATACCCATTAAGAATAGATGCTCAGCCTCACTGCTTACTGGACCTGATAACGTGGAGCTGTGGCAGCCTAGCCTCAGTCTGGCTACCGCAATTGGCAACTCCTAACATGTTGTAAACCCTATGAATGCTAAAAACCAATAAATATTCAGTGTATATTTTTTTATTACGACTGCTGAGAAATAACAGTAAGTCTTCATGAGCAAAATATTGTATAAATTGCTTCAGACCTCCTGCAGCAATAATTTGCTACTCTGATGATGACTTAAAGATTAAGCCAGAGAGAAATATTCTGTTCTGTACAGACAAGAGCAGACTGGATTTTTTGTGTGTCATAACATCCACTCTGTAGCAGGCTGGAAAAATGTGCTGAAAAAATTCTGATGAGAAAGAAAAGTTAGTTGCCTGAAAAAATTTTACAGAACAAACACATGCTCCATTTCTAAGCAAATTCTTGTGCAGATGATATACTGCCCTCAATTGGTGCATTTAGCTTCTTCTTACAAAAGCCCTGCTGCAGCTTGCTTGTAAAGCATAGCAACAGAAGGCCCAGAATAGTCTTCCATGTTCACCTTAGTGAGTACATGATGAAACCTCACCAAATCAATGTGATGTCACTTACTGTGCATTCTCTATTTGTTTGCACCTTTGTTCAAACAGAACTTATTTGAGGAAAAATCTAGACAACAGCTCTTGAAATCATAGAATGGTTTGGGTTGGATGATCTTTAAGGTCCCTTCCAGTTCCAACTCCCCTGCCATGAGCAGGAACACCTCCCACCAGACCAGGCTGCTCAAGGCCCCATCCAACCTGGCCTTGAACACTTCCAGGGAGGGGGCATCCACAGCTTCCCTGGGTAACCTGTGCCAAGGCCTTACCATCCTCAGTGTGAAAAATTTCTTCCTAACGTCTAATCTAAATCTTCCCTCTTCCAATTTAAAGCCATTCCCCCTCATCATATCACTACTTGCCCTTGTGAAAAGTCCTTCCCCAGCTTTCTTGTAGGCCCCCTTCAGGTACTGCTGCTATAAGGTCTCAGAGCCTTTTTTTCTCCAAGCTGAACAACCCCAACTCTCTCAGTCTGTCCTCATAGCAGAGATGCCCCAGCTCTCTGATCATCTTCCTAGCCCTCCTCTGGACCTGTTTCAACAATTCCATATCCTTCTTATTCTGGGGATTCCTGAATGTTCTTCACAAGGCTCCACATCATTCATTGGATTATTTTTGTTTGGTTCCGTTTTGAGAAAAAGAAAAAAGATTGTAATACTACCAAACCAACAAGAGGTACAGCCACAAAATAAATGCAACATTGCCCTCAGAAAACACACATCTCACAGAACTCACTTCAGGACTCATTACCTTGGCACCATCTAGACAAACAGTTGAAATCTATGAGATGAGCTACTGTTTATGCCAAATCTGAAGCTCTTCCTCCTACCTGCTGTCAGTCTGTTCAAGCATAAGTAAAGCTGTCATCAGGTGTTTTCTGCAGTGGGTGGAGGGTCAGTAGATTGGCTCTTCTTGCACTGTAATATGTTCGTTCTGGTTTGAGTCTTGCTCATTTTCTGGGAACAGGCAATGTGTAGGTTAGGTAATCACTTGCTGACAGACTGGTGTTTTTCTTCACCTGACTTATGTCTTAGCAGCTACTGTCAAGACCAGCCCTAGGTAGACAAATCACTGCTGTTGCGCCATTGAAACCAGTTCAAGTAATACTTCTATCACACCCGCTGAGTAGGTAATTGACATTCAGGAGCACTTTGTTGCTGCTTTTCAGGAGGGTCCATGGCTATACAGATCCAGGCTCTTCCTCAAGCCTAAATTCAATTATTTCCACATTGCAATGTTCATTTCACAATATTTCAATGGCAGGGTAACAGCAACCGGGTTTCTTTTCTGTATTTCAAGTGTGGTTTTCTACCCAGCATTTTTCAGAAAAATCTTTTTCACTCATCCAAATCAAGTCTATAGCTAAAAGAAATCCTCACTGTCATGACCTCAGATTCCAGCGTGGGCTCCTCACTGCCGCTACCTCAGAGCAGGAAAAATTACACTACAGATACACCCAGCCATTGTTTCAGATGTCCCAGTCTTTCCCAGTGTAAGAGCTTATGGCTAATGAACCCAAGAGCCCTCCTCATGTTGGAAATTACTTGGTTACCTGCAGTCATGCAGGCGTTGGGTTCATGTGGGGTTCAGAGAAAGAGATCACAATTTAGTTTGATGTGGGTCACTTAAAGAGGGGCAAGGAGAATTGCAGTTCAACTGGACTTGGAGGGAGGTAAGCAAGTTATCCTCTTGGTAGCCTCTATAATGCAGAGCAACACTGCATAAAGCAAGATGTACAGCAATGGAGACATCAATTCTAAAATACTTTCTTAAACAGGACAAATTATGCATCTATGTCACTTTTTTGTATTTTTATTTATTAAAAAAAAAAAGACAGGCTTATGGCACTACACTATTTTCCTTTGTTACTAAGAAAATACCAATAATAATTGTGATCAGTTGTGACAATGGTGGCTATTTCCACATGGAAATCTGATCCTTAACCTCTGAGCAAACTGTTGTAAGACAAGCGTCCAACTTCTTTCTTCTTTTTTCTTTTTCTTTTCTTAATACTAAACATTCAGATAAAATCTTGATCTGATATGACGGCAGTAATCAGTAATGAAGCTGTATACATAATCTTCCCATTTTGCAGCATAGGTCTGTCAAATTCTTTCATTGTTTTCTCAGCTGACATTTCTCAGAAATGTCTCTTTCACTCATCTAAATCCAGTCTGGAGCTATTACATGATAGACAGATTAGTGTGTGTGTGTTCTCCCATACTGAACAAGCTAGAAATGAAAAATAAATCTTGCTTGATCTTGAGATTTGGTAGAAATGCAACTATTTCCAACTGTCTTATCTAACAATATTTACTTGTTTTAAGTGTGTCTTCTTTATCCTGTCTATAACTTTTTACACTGTTTAACTCCAAAATATAAAGAAGGAAGTGACAATAAACATTAATTTTGTAAGCTTCTTGGCTGGACTTGCACAGGTGCCTGACGTGTGGGGCTGTGAACAAGAACTCCCAGCCCAACCCCTCTACAATTTGTTGTTGCGTGACATTCTTGTTGCTGGACTTGTACCACATTAGATTCACAAATCTAAAGCTGGACCTCACAGTTCTCAATGTTTTCTTCTGCTCTCTGGAAGTGTGTGTTATTTCTGTTTTTCCAGTAGTGTTCAATAATTCCCAACAAAGGATTAGAGTTGTGTTTTTTGGCAGAGCACACAAAGCCACTCTCTGGCCTTGAAACCCTACACTCTAGGACAATAAATGGTATATACCAGAGAAGACTGATTGTTAAATCAATGGGAATAAAAAATTATAAGTGTATATTCATTCATACTCAGTTTAAAGGAAAACTAAGATGCGCACTGAAACCACCATGACCTTTGAAATTAAGAGATTTTAATCAGGGAAAAAAAATGTATAGAGAAGAATAACAGTTCTTAACTACAAATAAATATATATATATAACCAAAACCAGAACAGAACACACAACAACACCGTAACCTTTACACGAATTAAGTTCTATCCCTGCTCCTTTCAGTGTAGTTATATTTAAGGACAGCAGAATTCGAAGTCTCACTCCAGGAGGTGACTGCTCTCTCTCCTCATCCTTTTGTCCAAAAGCATTGGGAGGAGTAAAGGCAAGGGTTGTGGAGGGGAAAGTGTGGGGTAGCAGCTCCTGTGCAGGTGACATCGGACACCAGGGAGTCTGCAGCAATTCCAGGTAGTGATGATCGATCTCTCACTCAAGGACAGTACAGGGCACATGGAGATGAGGCTGAGCTAAAGAAGCTCCCGCTCACCGCAGCTGCCAAGCAGAAGTGGCGCCAACATTCCCCCCCACTCCTCCTTCCCCATCCTGGGTCCTAAAACACCCAGTGTTGGCAAGGGAGATAAAAAATGCCTGAAAGATTTTGAAACTATAACAATTCATAATCACAGTAGAAACCGAAGGCAAATATTCTATTTTATAATTTTCCTTAATGAGAAAAATCAGGAGCAGTTCGTTAGTAGGATGACACTTAACAAGAGAGGCTTTAAGGAGATAGGATCAGTGTCTTACCACTTCTCAGACCAAGCTCTGTCCCGCAACACCAGCCATTTCCAGGGAAACCTTGTCACCTCCCCATCAGATCCTCCACCCCAGTTTCTTGGCTGGGCTGGAACAGCATCAGATACAATAGTTATCACACTAATGAAATATACTCTGACCGGAGGAGTGGCTGATACACCAGAAGTCCATACTGCGAGACCTCGACAGATTGGAAGTTTGCTGGAGAAGAGCTGAATGAAGTTTCACAAAAGCAATTGTAAGTTTCTGCACCTTGGGAGGAATAAGCCCCTAAACCAGTGCAGGTTAGTGGTTGACTGGCTGGAAAGCAGCTCTGCAGAGAAGTACCTAGGAGTCCTGATGGACAACAAGTTGACGATGAGCCAACAATGTGGCCAAGACCTATCAACAGGAGCAATGTCAGACAAGGAAAGTGGGGAAACGCAAACCCTTGTAGAAGCACTGAGTTCCTCATTCCCATCACAGGCCCTTAAAAACTTTGTCAACCCATGTTTGTGGTCGGTGCAGGAAAGTTTGAGCAGATAATGCTAGAGATTCAACTGTTTCATGACAAAGAATATCTCGCTTGCTATAACTGTCTCTCCAGACTGTGATTTATTACTATTATTCTAATAAGGCGTGGTTGCGCTCGGTATAGTGAAACATCAGAAGTGACAGTTCTCACCTTTCAAATATGTTGTCAAGGGCAAAGTATAGTAAGTAGGCAGGAAGAAAAAAAGGCAGGTTTGAGAAGAGATGGGGTAGTGAAAATTGTGCTTAAATTTGCAGACTTGGCTGTTTATTTCCTAAAATTTAACAGCTTTAATAAGATTGCATATATGTTGATACATATGAAAGCTTAGAGAAAAGGAAATTAAAACTATTTATTACGTGTGCATTTCTGGCAATACTGAGGAATTGTAAGAATTCATTGATCTGTATAGATTGAGTATTTTCCCTATATGTTGTCTCTGATAGCCAGTGTAGAAAGTGACTTTTATCATGACAGTAGTATACTTCAGCTCAGCTGTATTTTTGAGGCCACTGTTAAACTGATCCTAAAAAGGTGGGCACCTAAAATTAGTTTTAAGCTTTTCAAATGCCTGCATCATGAATGTTCTTTATCTAATTACTTAATGTTTTCTTTCAGTGTGTCACTGTATTGCTTTTTTCCTCTCTTTATTATTATCGAAATGTAAAATAACTTGACCTTGAATAGGTACCTTGTGGGGATTCCTTTAATATATGCAGTGAATTAGATGAACTCCTGTTGATAGCCAAAAGAATTTTATCTATGTCATAAAAGAGCTTTGCACTTCAGAAGCAGCAAAGTTTCTGAAAGACCATTCAGATTTGCTCATTCATTGCTTTTTTTATTAATTTGTGATACGTCAAATGAATGAGCAATCTCTTTCACTTCTGCTGATTAAAAAGTTCTACTAAGAACCTAGATGATAAATATATGATATAAAACGAACTGGGATATAAATCCAAATTGGAGACATAATGCAATAAAACACGTTTTCCTCAATATCCTACTCCATTTTTCTAATATGTAGACATATATTGTCAGCTTAATTATTTTAAGGTAAGATCAACCTTAATTAATCAAAGTAAAGCTGTCTTTGCAATTTTTTTTTTAAAAAAAGGCAAAATAGAGGTATGCGCAGTTAATACGGTACGTGTAAATTAAAATATAAGAACACAAGATCATATGCAAGAGGTCTCAACAGCCCCATGCAGTGCTGCATGCTTAGGAAAGTGTGGCTAGCAAGATGCCTGGCGGAAAGAGTGCTGGTGGTGCTGGTTGACAGCTGGCTGAAAATGAGCCAACAGTGTGACCAGGTAACCAAGAAGACCAACAGAATCCTGGCTTGTATCAGAAACAGTGTGGCCAGCAGGACCAGGGAAGTGATCATGGCCCTATAATTGGCACTGAAGAGGCTGCATCTCAAAAACTGTGTTTAATTTTGAGGCCACCATTGCCAGATGGACATTGACTCACTGGAGCTTGTCCAGAGTAGGACAACGAAGCTCGTAAAGCGTCTGGAGCACAAGTCCTGTGACAAATGGCTGAAAGAACTATGGCTGTTTAGTCTGGAAAAAAGGAGGCTGAGTGGAGACCTTATCACTCTCTACAACTACCTGAAAGGAGGTTGTAGCGAGGTGTGTGCTGGTCTCTTCTCCCAAATAACAAGTGATACAACGAGAAGAAATGGCCTCAAGTTGTGCCAGGGGAAGTTTAAATCAGATATTAGGAAAAATTTCTTTACCGTAAGAGTGGTCGAGCATTGGAACAGGGTGCCTAGGGAAGTGGTGGAGTCACCATCCCTGGAGGTATCAAAAAGTGTGTAGATGTAGGACTTCAGGACATGATTTAGTAGGCATGGTGGCATCAGGCTGAAAGTTGGACTTGATAATATTAGAGGTCTTTTCTAACCGTAATATTTCTATGATTCTATACTAAAAACTGAGTCATACTAACCAAGGAAATAGTTGGAATTAGTACTTCATTGACACAAACAGGGAAAAATTGCTGTCTTCATCTCAGAAATAAACATCATCATGTCAGCTGTTAGATGCACCAAGCAGAAAGCCTAGCATAATGACTGATATGCTAGGCAGACAGAGAGGGATGCACCCTGAAATTTAAGAAAGGTGAGCATAAGTGAATCTTAGCATAAGTGAATCTTATTATCAATTATTTATGAGTTATCTAATTCCCACATAAAATGCCTCCAAAATCATCAACCAAATCCAGCCATCAAGTTAGTCAATTTAAGCAGTCAGCATCAGGGCATTGGAAGAAATCTTTATTTTGCTTTTAAATATCAGATTTTGTTTTATATGTTGTGGTTTGAATTTCATTTTTTCTTTGAAGGATTCAAACTATTTTTATCCAAGATCTATTTTCTGTGAGGGCTTTTACAAAACATTATTAAGCTACAAGCCAAGTTTCATCCCTCCCTGTATGAGCATATCAGCTGCCACTTCAGCTTTCCATGAGCCCTTCACTGGGGTCTGTGTGGTTGCACTCTGTATTCCAAGCTCCTTCTTATCCCAACATTAATTGTGTCCTGAGGGAAAGCAGGATCTACAGACCATCCCCACAATGGCAAGCCTTGGAGGAGAAGGACAGTGTTGGCAGCACCCTCCTCCAAAAGCCAAATGGAGTCCTTTACCTGCTTGTCTTGAGTGCCTAGGCAAAGGAAAAGTAGTGTTTGCAAAGGGGACTGGCAACCTCTAGTGTGAACTCTGCTCACTCCTCCTGAGCTCCATTGTGCAACATCATCTGGGAATCAGGTAGGACTGGCTATGTCATCTTCATGTCCACACCCTCACTCAAGAGTAGTTGCAATTATGTAATGATTTCAAAGATTACATTCGAAATCCAGAAACAAACTGGTTTAAAAAACAGGAATCGCGGGGAACACATCTTGTCTTCTGTTTTTCATTGTGCATTTGTGTGTATATTTGAGGGGAAGACATAGGTAAAAGAGGAGACGATGGGGACCATTGGGTTGCTAGTGTTTCTCATAGACTGGTGGTGCAGCCCTACTTCACTGTCACTGCAAATCTGGCTGATGGCCTTTTCCTCAGGGTGAAGCATGATTTTTTTTTCACGCAGCTCTAGTGCAGTGTTTTTGTGGCAATTATGTTAATTATATGTCACACCACTGCATATTTTCCACATCATTAGATTTGACCTTTGAAACTAATAAAGAAATTATCATTTTTATGGGCAATTTATGTTTCAGCAGGACAGGGACTGATGGGGTGAACATCAGAACACAGAAGTCATGTTGCAGGGTAGTGCTAGAGGTCCATAAGTAGGTATCCAGCATGCAACAGTGGCTGATGTGAGCTCCTGAAAAGTAGGAGTTATGCTGTGGAATAAACTTCCCAGAGGGAGAGTTTTGAATAACATTTGCAAGGTCTGAGCTAGCCATTATTCTTTTGGTTCATAATTGTTCCTAATACATGCGTCAGTATCTCATTATATATAAATACATGTATATACAGATTTGAGCCAATGTAACAAAGGATATTACTTAGTCCATGCAAAACCTTGATGGGTGTTTCTCATGATACACATGCATGTCTTATTCCATCTAAACACACCGAGCCTCTAGCTATGTTATCTTAAGTTAATCAGTTCTGTTGATTAAGCATATACTGTATCATATTTTAGTTACTTTTTGACTGATTTTTAAACTGCTGTAGTGAACTCTGCTATGCATCACCCTGTTAAACCACTGTGAAAGGCAAACTGTCAAAAGCAAACAGAATTATCTATATATTTTCTGTCCCAAGTTGCACAGAACGAGCATTATTGTTAACGGGTTCATGAACAGCACTGTAATAGTCCTCTTTTAGCCTCTTTCTTCCTCAGAAATACCTATCGAAAGTTCAGAGTGTCGAGAAAATTGTTGCATGATTGTGACAAGACAATGACGTTTGAGCAGTGAAGACTTCCATAACACTAGCTAAATGCCTTATTAACCTTACCTGTGTTGAATAAGATTTTCCATGTGTTTAGGATGATGTCTGGCAGGAGTGTAGGATGTTCTGTATGGGCTGTGGCTCAGCGAGGAGGATGGCGTCTTATTCTTCTGACTGAAACTTAATATTTTGTATGCATTTAGCAGTAATGGGAAGTACCCATATGTGGACCCCTAGGAACTGAAAGATTCCCAAATGGAATAACATACACCAGTACATTGGCCACGTTTATCTCTCACTTATCTTCCCTCACAGCCAATTTTCATATGGTATTTTCTTCTCCTTATTGTTGGATTACTCATGGTTATTCTTGTTGGGAGTTGTTCCCTTTTTCTCTTTCCCTGGTTCCTCAGTTCCTCTCTAGACTTCTTTCCAACAGATGTCTGATGTGCTTGCACAGTCCATATTTCTCTGCACCATCACAGTAGAGCCACACGGCAGTTCAGGTACTTGAACAGCAGGTTCTGATCTAGGCTTTTCATGCAATGGAAAAGTATCTTACTAGTCAGTGTTAGGCCAGCCAGAGCTAAGGCATCCAACTCACACAGAGGCAGGAAACTTGTATTTTCCTTTGTTCAGTCTTTTTGGTGATGTTACTAATGGCATAGTTCATTCTCTCTTAACCTGCTTGTACAACTCTTCGTCCTTGCATTTTCTTATCCACATTTTGTGTCCACACTTAAAATACATGAAGCTCATACTTCTCTCAGTGTGCTGATTTGATCTTTATCATTTAAGTCAATTTAATGAAAAGACTGAAACCCAGGGATTTGAGTCAAGATAATGTCCCATATGAAAGACTAGTGTTGAAGAAAATTCTCATTGCGAGATCTGAAACTAAAAGAAAATAAAAACCCCAAGACGTTCTTTGCATAGCCTGATGAATTTTGCAGTTACATAAGACCTAGAGTATCCTGTAAACACTCTTCTCACCCTGAAAAGAAATTTGCACCTGTTTCTCCTCATCTTGCAATACATTTGGGTTTTTTCCCACCTTCTGCTTCTTTCTTCAACTGAGCACACTTTTTTCTTTTCCTTGACACAGCATATCTTCAGGCTTTTCTTCACAGAGAAAAACTCATCTACAGAAATGTAAAAAAAAAATAAATGAAAACCATCTGACTTGAAGATAGAGGCACCCAAAAACTTTATGCCAAGTTCCAGCTTTTCCAAGACAAATTACAAAAATGCTAAAAGCTTAGTAACTATAGCAGCACAAACAACACCACTACAATATGCCGCAACAGATTGTTCATATGTCACTATTTTTCCAAAGTTCCTTGGCAAACATTTCCATCAGTAAACAAGTCAAGTGAGAGAATTGTAAAATGGCCAGCAAAAAGCCTCAGTCTTCTATGGCTAGTGCAATCAAATTCTGGTACTTATCACGATATTTCTGTTCTTCAGTTCCTCTTCTTTCACCTGTGCTGACAGACTACAGTTGTTTCTGTTTCTGCCTTCACAACAAGGCTTTTCCTTGTTATGTCACCATCTTCTTTATATTGCAAGTTTATCAAAGCAATGTCATGTCTCAATGTTAGGTCAGATTCTCACCTTGGGGGAAAACTTGCATAGATCCATTAACTTTTCAGAAAGATGACAAATTACACAAGTTTATGAGCTGGCACTGCATGTTACTTGCAGCATGGTGCCCATCAATGGAACCGAAAAAAACCCATTAATAACGCCAGTCCACTAACACGTAGAGGCAGATTGATAGTTGAGGAGTTTTTTGATTTTGTCTGTTCTGCTTTGCTGCTCAATATGTCGATATCATCAGAATTTACTGTTGAATGAAGTGTCTGGGGAATAGGCCAATTCATGCTATATGTTAATGATGGGCAAATGCTAAAGTTTAGGAGTTCTTACTTGGTGATTATTGAAAGAATCTCTTTAAACTACAATATACTTCTTCCTACCATACCAGCACATACAGCACCTGTAAGTTTGGAATGGGAAAGTTGTTGTCTTTATTGAAATAGGAATCTGACCAACATTTGAAACAGTCCTTTTCCGTAAGAAACTGAAAGGGCTTGCCTGATGTTTATAATTACCTATAATTTGAATGTTTTCTAAAGTTAATCAAAAATAAGGTAGATGATTGAATTGTAACATCTGTCTTTTCATACATTGAAATAACTGTGAAGACTTACCTTTACTGAAGCCAGAAGAAGCTTTGCCATGTCAGCATGGATTGGATTTCACTCACAACTCTTAATGATTTCAGGTTTGCAAGAAAGGATGTTCTGGCTGTGCTTTGACTTTGGTATGGCTTCAGTTCCAAGTTGCAGGGATGGGTGAAAAAAAGTAGTTTGATGAAAACAAATATTTAATCAAACACCAATACAGAGCTAACTGTAAATGTATTTTTGATAATAAATACATTAAAAAAAAGGAGATAGGACTGGCCACAGACCTGAAATGTTGTGAACACACACATAGCATGGATCTTCAAAAAAAATAATAATGATTCATGATTTGGGGGGTCGTACAGTAGAAAGAAGGAAGGAAAATTTTTATCTGGGCAATTCAGAAGGTGAGGAAAGTCCTAGATACTTAACAACATTCAATGCAAATGCATAAGCAAGACTCAAGACAGGCACTAGAGTGCAGTTCCCGTGCTCTCTCATCAGTGCTGAATTCTTTCAGAGCAGCTTCTTGGGGAGAGGCAGTGAGTGTCTGTGGAACCTACTGTCAGGTGAGAAAGATTTTCAGATTTGGGATTTGGGAGGTTTGCACCCCTCTCCCTCCCCATCCAAGGAGGTTATCAAGTTTGTGTTCTATTTCGCAGGCAAGTGTAATAGTCTTATGTATATGAGGCACCATCAAAGAAATTAGCAATATTGCTGAGAAAGAGATCTCATAACACGAAAGCCCAGCTATAGTTTTTTCCAGGACATGTGGAACTGGATATTATCATGAGCCCTAATCTATATTAAGTCATGTGTTAAAAAACGTTTTGTTTTCTTTCCCTGTCTTAAAAAATGTTCCTGATTCCAGAGTTCACTTTAGCTTTGTTCTTTCCTTTCGCTGCATTGCAGCTGGATGAGAAAGGGAGGGGGCTCACAGAATTTATTCTGTTGTTCCCACATGGCCAGCAACAGCGTTATACAGTAGCAGTAGCATAAACAAAAGAAATTGTTAAGTCAAAGCCACTTTTCCTGGGCCATTGGCCGATTCCACTTTTTAGCAATTTAACACATTCATCAGTGTTGCTTTTATGCCACCCATCCTTGACTTACCAAGCATGATGGACTGCACAGCTAGGGCTTTTCATCAGAGCTTTCAGTAAGCTACATCCATACATCACCTTCCCTGTTCATTTCTCTAAGTGCCCCTTCGCAGTGCTTGTTTCTCTCCATGCATTATAGCAATAGCTCTAGCAGATAAGTTTAACTATAGCTTACTTAACTGGTATCATAAATTGACACTGCTGCCATTGCGAGCCTAAGTTAATTATGACAATATTAGCAACAGGACTTTAAAATTAACTTTTATTTGAGAAGCCTACACAATTCACACACAATTCACATAATGAAATAGAGTGAAACAGCCATGATTGGCCTTCTTCCCAGCATTTATTCCTTTATAGCAAAGCAGTGAGTTCCCAGTAGGCTTAAAAAGACAAGCATACAACAGAAACCCATTTGTGACCTTCATGTTGATTTATTCTCAACAGCCAACAGGTGCCTCATGCAGAATTCAAACTAATAAATGCAGAAAGACACAAACAACCACCTTACAATGAAATATGTCAGGGACAACTTCTAATCCTTTCTGTTTTCATAACACTGTTTGTGTTGAAAAGATGAGGGCGGAAAAAGAATTCTAAAACCAAAACCACCAAAGAGGAAAATCCTGAAAGAGTTAGTGCCCCAGAGGGCTGCATGATGATTAACGATCCTTTTCTTTCAAATGCTAAGCATTCCCTTCTCAGTAGCAGATGACAATAGAATCATAACTTCATCAAAATCACTTTAAATAGTCTCATTAATGACAAATGGTCTTGGTTTGTCCCTGCCTCAAAGTCCAATAATATTTTCCTACCCACTATTCAATGTGTGTTTAGCTTTGTCCCCCTCATTTGTACAATACATCAGGCTTATCAGATCATCTGCTTTTGTACTTGGATGTTCAACAAATCAATAAAAGTTTAACAACAAAAGGGGTGTAAAAGGGAGGTGAGGATAAGATGAAGGTCTGTTTTCAGTAGAAGCTAACTAAAAAATGGGCAGGAAAATGTATTATAATATCTGTAGAAAGCAGCCTACTCTATCCAATTCTGGCCACAGATGATATTTAGAAAGCAAAGGCCTTAAATAAAATGTATTGAAGCACAACCTTGCCTTCATTGTATAGAAGTTTTTTTTTCTAAAACAGCTGATTAAAAGATGCAGCTCCCTTAAGAACGGCTTGTCAGGCTTCTACCTTGTATAAATAGTTGTAATGAATAGATGCCTTCATCAAATATAAGAAAAACACTATACATTAATGCTCACCAACAACCTACCGTGAGAGTGTTTATCTTACATTTAATTTTATTTGCAGATGCCATTAATTTATGTTTAATAGATCTCTAATTTAGTTTTATCTGTTTGTTGTTCAGTTTTGGGAGATATTAGCAAGCTGCACTTTCTTCAAAACCCACCCCTTCCACCTCCTTCAGGCTTTCTGCTTTCCAAAGAGTGTGTTTATGTTTAAATTAGCTGGACTACTGTGGCCTGAGATACAGATTAATCTTCAAATGTGCCACACGGTAGACATTAATGCTCCAGCTGAGGGACTTAAAGCAGGAAAGAGTGTTACCGCTGCAATCATCTGTCTGTTTGGCAAAGCAGTAGTGTGTCACACAGGAGTGCACTGCCCTTGAAGAATCTTCTCTTCGAGTGGAGTGACAGTGGGTATTGTTGCACAGTATATAAACCTCCCTTTGTCAGCTTGCATTAACCACAGAACTGACTTGTAAGACATTTGTGCTTGGAGAGAGATGAACAATGTTCTGTCTCTAACAAAACATATGTCAGTTCTGCAGCACAGAGAGGAGATACCAGAATTGGTTTCTTAGAAAACTACATTAGTGCGTTCAAAATTTTCTGTCGTCACAGCTCAGCTGCTTCATAGGTGTTTAAATTGGGAGTTTCTGTGCAAATGTACAGAATTAAGTGTCTCCCAGAACAACACATCTGATAGCTGCACTGTTAGCATGAACCCAAACAGCCCTTTACTTGTTATTTATTGGTCTTACTCGTTTTAGGCTCGTGCCTGCGGGGCCAAGTGCATACAAGAGCAGTTCATGGTTACTCTGTTCCTACAAGCATAGTATTCAAGAAGGTAGGAGATGGGGACAAATTTTCTTTATCCCATTTAGACCAAGACAAGAAGTCAAAGGATGGAAGACTGCTTTGCTCTGTATTTGATCTGGCAACTCTGATACAGAGGGTCAGTAAATTTTTTTCAGTCACAGAGGAACTTTAAGATGGAGCCAGGTGATTAATCTAGATCTTCCGTGTCCTAGTTCAGGTCTGAGCTGTATAACTGTCCTTTGTGTTTTATTACATATGAGCGGTATTTGCTAAAGAGCAGTGCTGTAGTCCAGTTATCTCTGCTCCACTGTAGTCAATATATACTTTATCACTGACTTTAGAAGAAATAGATTACACACTCAACCATTAGAAACCAAGAAATTGCTAATTTTATATTGATCTACAGAATAAGCTTCTCCAGCAGGGTGTCTTAGCTTCTAGCTGGAGATAGATTTAATTTTAATCAAACCACTTCTAAAAGGGATTAAAGGGTGCCAGTTGTGATAAGGAGCATGGCATTTCTGCCTCCTAGAAATGTTTTTTTACCTCTGAAAGTTCATTTAATGTGAACAGTTCTTCTATGGGGATAATTCAGACTCCTGCCGTTCTTAGGCTGAATGTGACCCTGCACCTCATAGATTCAAGGACCTGTGTTTCCTTGTCAGCTTCCTTACTCGGTCAGGAAACCGAGAAAGTTCATTCATATCCTTTCCCAGTAAGTGAATGGATGGATAGATAAAGACATTCATAATATCATTTTACCACAGTTACCATTCTTTATTTCTATGATTTTGTCTTTTGAACATATTCTGACCTCAGCAACAAAATCCAGGGTCATGAGTAGGGAAGATCAGATAGTTTTAATAACACAGTGCTACAATCCTTCATTTATTGTCTAGCTTAATAATAATGTCAATAAACTATCCTAGTCCCTAGTCTCAAACTAGTCTGAAGATTGTTTTATCAAGTTAAGCTTGATGAAAATCACAGCAGGCCTGGGAATAAGGAGATGCTGCATTTGCAGGAGAAAAATCCATGAGAGAACATAGCTTATGTAAGATAATATTTTTAGAAATTTATCGGTGTAAGTGGAAGTGAACTGAGTGGTAGGAGAGCAGGCTCCCATCAGAGCTGCATACATGCATGCTCTGCTAGAAGATTGAGAAAGATTAACATTTATAGTGAATCTGTCATAGCAATGAAACACGTATCTCCTACAAACACAGTCAATTTCTTAGTTTTCACAACACTAAACAAAAGAAAGTCCAGTGAGTTTTTAAAAATCACTTTTGCTACCCATTTATGAGAAAATCCTCAAACAAGGGAATGGCCCACATGCTCTTCATATGTGTTGGTCAAATTGGGGGGCTTACTAATGATAGTCAAAAAGACAAATATGTAAAGGAAGGAGGAGATTATGATGATGATTATTGCTACCAGCTTCAATATAATAGTAGGTATTTTTCTCCATATGTGTGACATTTTTTTCCTCCCAGCATTTTTCTCCCGATTGTTTTCAGTCAGTGAAAGTTAGTGGTTTTATACCAACGTCATCCTATAACATATGACTTGCTTGAAGAACATACTCAAGTTAGAAAAATAGGGTGTTTTCTATTTACAGGTGTTATTTCTGTTGTCCAGTGGTTACTACAGGATAAATCTTTTCCTCTGCAGAAGAGTATGGATTCAGAGATCCAGAATGGTTCCCCTCTTTAAGGAATGATGAGGATTTTATGGAACTAACCTAAATGGGTGTACGTCTATGTGATCTTCCTGCACCTCTACAGAGGGAGAGAGATAAACTACTTCTTTCCTCTGACAATATTAACTAAGAAACATCTCTTTCACACAGACCGTCTTTGCTACCCAGTTTCTGAAATAACCCATGCAGTCTTCACCCATTTAGGTATTACTGGAGACCTACTGGATTGTGGGCAATATGAGAATCTTCCAAGATCATATTGTATCTAAGAATGGGATTCTGGCGGTTTGCCAGTTAATCTGAAACAGTCAATCATAAGTAAATGTAAAGTAGAGAAAAATCTATTCATAGCAACCTGATATTAACAACACTCCTAAAATGAGCATAGAGATGAATGTGCAGACCTGCAGACATAATTGTCTCTCTTGTACATTTTTTAATCAACTTCAGTGATGCTGGTCTGTTGATACTGCTACATCCTGACAAGGACATCAAAGAATTCAGTCTGCCTATCATTTGCAACATCAAAAACTGTGAAGAATTTCCTAATAGGAAAGCTAACTGCAGAAATTCAAGAGCTCTGTGAATGAGAGGCACTCTCTTGAAGACTTTGCCATAGCATGAGATGTTCTGTCCGTACCTAGAAATGCAATACTAGTTCACTTGCCAGGTCAGTAGGTCTCACTAGTGTCATCCCAGAAACACAGAAATTTAAAATATTCTGAAGCAGGAAGGAATTTGGCAAAAGAAGTAATGGAGACTGCATGGAAAAATCTCAAGTTTTAGCTAAACCGAAGTGAAAGTAAATTGGAGTAACAATAAAAGGTTTGATAACTCCATTATGAACACAGCTGTAACTATGAAACACAGAAAGAGCTATTGGTAAAGTCCAGCAAGACTGGAATGAATAATTACTCATATTGACAGTAGTCCTGGCAACATTCCATAGTGCCTCTCTCCACCGTGCCCTCTTCAGTGCACTCGCAGGGAAGACTTGCAGAATGTCACTCCTTACCTCAGCCAACCCCAAAAAGTTACATTGAGTGCTAGGGATTTTAAATTTCATCTAGATGCCAAGGTAACCTTGGAGTATGTTAAGGAGACCTGGCTGTGATCATTCATCTGTGGGTGATAGCCTGCTTGTGATGAGAAACTGACCATCAATCGGTGTGTCAGCCAGATATGGAGATGAGTGTCTGGGAAAAGGTCATGCAGCTTCAGCAGACCCAGCAGTCTGGACAATTCCCAACATTTTGGCACTAGAAAACAGCCTCCTGATTAAATAAATAAATAAAAAAATAAATAAAGTCATACAAGAAAGAAGTCTGCTGTATGCAGGTAATGAGACCGTGGATTTTAAGAGTTGCTGAGAGTCTGAAAAGAGATTGGTTCTCAGCAAAGATTGTGTTGTGTTTTGTTTTGTGAGTCTCTGGTGTAAAATGATTTATGTAACCTAGAAAACTTTCCCTTAGACTACAAACTGTGCCAGCTACTGGACCAGGAACAGTTTATGAGGGATTGTTTCACTTCACAAACATACTATCTTTTAATATATTCTGCTGTCATACAAATGTGGGCTAGATATTTTCCAGTAAAAATCTGGCCATTGATTTCTGTTTAATGCTGCAGCGAAGTATTAGGCCATTCATTATTACAAATTAAAAACTTGTTATGCAGCAGATGCTTTCAAAAAAGTACCCAAGGGCATCATGGTAAAAGCAAGATTGTCTTCTCTCCATTTGCAGAAGGAATGAGAGTTTAATTCAGGGGAGCATAGGATTATAAATATAGCTATGCTGGTTCAATCTGGGAGATCATTATTCACTCTCCTATTTCCAAATGTTGTTGCAGGATGAGATGTCGGGGTGCATGGACCAAAGGAACCTCAGGGATATCATAACTGCAAACAGTGGAACATCCCTGGACTTCTGCCTGTTCTTGTTTGCCAGCATGTGAATGTACTGCAAGCAGCGGCTGACTTCTGAGTCACAGACCATCCTGGTGGGCTGGTGAGGTCCGTACTCATCAGCCTTTGTCTTTTGTAGCTTAGGAGACTGGAGTCTGGTGAAAGACCCCAGGCAAAGACATTCCACAAAATCATGTGTTCTCTGATTGTAGCCTCATCTAACTGGTCTCATGTTCATGTTGACCTCTACAATGTCAATAAAAGATCCTCTGTTAAGAGAGAGGAAAAAGGCAGGACAAGAAATTGATGTGAGCTCTCCCCAGAGTAAGTAACGGCAGATTTTTTTTTTTCTGTTAATGATAGGAAAAAAATCAAGCCTATTTTGTATTGCTTTGTCATCATCATTCTCTTTCATCTGCTAGACAGTTTTGTAAGTCCAGAAACAGCATACCCAAGAATGGTGTGTTACGGTAAGTATGTAACAGCAAAAATTGCATTTGATTAAGTTTATTTTTCCTTTCTGTTTTGAAATTGGCAGTGTTTTTCTTTCCCAAATGTATTTGTTGTTTAGAATAATTACTTGAGCAACTTTGAGCTATAAATTCCTTTTGACATCTATTCAGAGGAGATAATATTTTCTTTGATTTGACATGGTAGTCATGTGATAGTGTTTCTGTTCTTTTAATGGCTGAGCCATAAAAATTTTCATTGGGATTCTAGTTTTTATCCTAGGATAGTGAGTTTGAAACTATTTTCCTATACAGATTGATTGCTTTGTTTTCCATCAGAAATTCTTATTTTAAAAAAGAATTTTAATCTACTTTCTGAGAAAGTCTTGGTTTGTTTAAAAAAAATCATAAATAATTGAAAATGGAATTACAACCTCTTTTTCAGATTTGATCAAATAATCCGGCCAACCTATAAGCATTTTAATGAAAAAATGCTATCATATTGTCCTGTGTCCTTATTTTTCTCTCTGGCTTCTCTTCCCAAAGTTAACAATTCATATTGCAGTGCATGTACCTCCTAAGAGAGCAAAACACACTATTTTTTGACTTTAGTAACGAAGGCTGCAAATTCTGGGAAGCTCCAAGAATGTGCTTCAAATCCAAAATATTATTGCTTTTGGCTGAAGTATTAAGAATGGGGCCAGGAGGATTCTTCCACTACGTTTTCTGTGGGGAGAGGGTGATGAAGAAGAAATGTTGATATGTTTTCTAGTGGCCACTACAGAAATATTTGCTGGCATATGTCTGATGTGCACGTTCTCTGTGGAAGACCAACCAAAAATGTGAATACAGGTAAAATTGAATTAAAACTGATATCCATGTAAATATGTGTTAGCAGTATGTTTCAGCTTGTCTTCAACTCTTCTGTCCACTAACCTGAACTAAATACTCTCTCAAGTTGTGTTTATTATGTTTGTTGAAAAGTGCAGAATGCATTCTAATTTATTTTAAATCCTAAAGAATAGGGGAGATTTCACTCTGACAACGGTGATTAAGTGTAAATCTTTAAGTCCGTTATGGACTAGGAGTGTTAAGAATTATTCGTGATGAACTATTGAACAGCTCAATCTTTTTACTTTTATCCTGTTCCTGAACTGATCAGGTTTGCTGTGAATGCATTATTTGCTCTAACTTTTGCCACTTAAAAAAAAAATAGAAAGGGTTTTTATTAATTATTCTCTGCTACTGTTTCTTTAAGAATCTGTTACATTTTCAGGCATTTGATTTGTCTACTTAAGCAAGTCTTCTGTTTCTACACTATGGTTAGATGATTTAGTCTGTTAAAATGTGAAAATAACCAAAAACATCTAACAGATAATGATTTGCATTATTATTTTTCACCATGGGTAATTATTCACTGACTATTTGTGAAGTATTTAGGATTCATAAATATCTTCAGGGCTAAAAGCATTTGTCATGCAGATATGCAGATGCAGTTATTAATGATAAGCCACAAATAATAACTGAATGAGCCAACAGTGTTTATGACAAAATTATTCACTAATTTTTGTGGTATTTATCCAAGTCTGCTTAGGATCTATAAATAACTGCTAACTTACAGATTCTGAAGGCCAGGTGCAACTATTGGATCATTTTTCTTATTTTCTAGGTAGTGTAAACCAGGTGCTCTTAACTAGTTATGCTGGATGATGATTATATCTGTGTGCATTTATTGTTCTGATTTTGCTGAATGTAGATAGACTGAAGAGGTTTAAATAAAAGTAGGGAAAAATCTGGTATAGTATTTCATGAGGCCTAATGAGAAAAAAAAATGAATGGTTAGTACAGGAATCTCATATTTAAGCATTCCAGCAGTCATGCCATAGTTAAAATTTCTTCCATATAAAAAGTGGAAGGTTTTAGAGAATTTATTACTATTTCTCTTTGAAAAATTGTATAGAATCACAATGGGAAATAGATTCCAGAGAACAGTAACAGTTGTTTCTCTGTAGTAAATGTGATTGTTAATGGAAAGAAATACAAGACAGCCATCTGTTGGATTGCACAGCAACATGCTTTGTTTCCAGGTCCTGGTGTGGGCTTGCTCTAGCCCAGAAAAGAAAAAAATACGGTACTCATTGGAAGGGCAGATGGTGCTTGTGGACAGTTTAAATTCAAGCTGAGTCTAAGTCCACTAAAAAGGAAATGTACATGTGCAAATGGATGCTAGGAGTGCTGGAATACAGGCAGGGCTTTTTCATCAGCATGTTACTGGTTGCACAGAGTTTTCTGCGTCTTTTCACAAGTCACAATTCTATGCTGCAGGCTTATGTGGGCAGCTGCTATCAAAAATGACAGATCCAGCACTGATCCACTCTTTGGGGTGAGAAAACATGCAGCTGATCTCTACACGCATGTTAGTGTAGAACAGAATACTAGCTTGTCCCTGGACTTGCATGACACCTTCAGGTATATATTGTAAAGAACACAGTAGTGAAGATCATAATCTTATTTATCTTTAAGAAGTTAGGTTTAGTGTAAGGTTGGGATTAGATATCTTGGATCCTTATATTTTGTATATTATTGGCTTTTATTAAAAATCTTTTTCATCATATCAATCATTAAGTGGTACAGTAAATAATTACATCTACAACTAACAATTTGATAAATTAGCCTAGTTGCACATCACTGACATTCATGTTGAAAGTTTGAGCTAGTGCATCTTCTTTACCATTTGTGATACTCCATTAGACTTCTATTTTGAACTGATTTGTGCCTTTCTAAAAGGGGCCATTTAGGTATGCATAGTTTCCAATACAGAGGAGGTAACTTCAATCTACTCTCTGTCTCTGGGTCTTTTTAGTGGCTAGAGACAAAATAGAGGAAATCGCGGTTCCCCCTCTTACCACAGACTGCAGTGTAATGCTTGAGCGCTTTATCTCTCTTCTAGGTGACAATAACACAAAGGAGAACTCTTGATATTGTACCTTGGTGTTGAATGTTTGGGCAGGGATTTTGTAAGCCTCTTACATATTGCTGCTGTCGTTAGCCATTACAGCTGCATGTTGGTACTCAGGACTAAGCCCCAAATCACAGTGAATTCAATGGAAATACTCACAGTGTTATCTGACACAAACTGCAATTTTTGAGAGCTCCCTGGCTTGCTTGGTTTTTTTCCCTGCTCAAGCCCATGACACTTAAAGTTAGAAAAAAATCAGCCAGCGTTGAAGATCACACCCTACCTGTTCCTTTGAGTACAAGTAGATTGAATTGCAATTAAAAATTAGAGTGAAGTAAAAGTTCACTTGTTAATTCTAATGTAATTTAAAATAAGTGTAAATTAATTTTGTTTCTCTCACTGACTTTAAATTCTGTCAGATGTTCTTGTGTAGGTGAGTGAAATCACAAGAATGGATAACAGTCAGTGGTTGTAAAAGCTAAAGGAGAGAGGAGCAAGAGCATCTGAACCATAAGAAAGGTATTCAAATAACTGCTTAGAATCATAGAATCATAGAATCACAGAACAGCCTGGCTGGAAAAGACCTTTGAGATCATCAAGTCCAACTGTACCTGTCAACTACCAAACCATATGCCTGAGAAATTCGTCTATCTATCTTCTAAACATTTCCAGGGATGGTGACTCCACCACCTCCCTGGGAAACTTGTTCCAATGTTTGAGCACCCTTTCAGTGAAGAAATTTTTCCTAATGTCTGTTCTGAATCACCCTTGGTGCAACCCATGGCCATTTCCTCTTGTCCTGTTGCCTGTAACTTGGGAGAAGAGTCCAACACTCACCTCGTCACAACCTCCTTTCAGGCAGTTGTAGAGCGTGTTAAGGTCCCCCCTCAGTCTCCTTTTCTCCAGGCTAAAGAGCCACAATTCCCTCAGCCGTTCCTCGTAGGGCTTATTCCCCAGCCCCCTCACCAGCCTCGTTGCCTTCGCTGCACGCGCTCCAGCCTCTCAACGTCCTTCCTGTAGTGAGGAGCCCAAAACTGAACCCAGCACTCGAGGTGCAGCCTCACCAGTGCTGAGCACAGGGGCACAATCACCTCCCTGCTCCTGCTGGCCAGATATGCTAAATAAAGGAGCAGAAGGCTATACTGGTTGATCTGCACTAATGATTTGTTTGCCCTGTTTTGTGGCAGACATCCATTATGAATATTTGACACACGTGATTTCTTTGTTGGAAATATTCCAGTTGTTTGCAAACACTGCATTCCACGTGATAATCATGTCTCACATTCTGAGTTCCCATGCTGATTTTTCCCCACTGATTTAGCTTAGACTGTGACAGTTTCTGACTACGATGTGTTTATCCTATATGTTATCACCAGCAGATTGCTATTATGTTCTAAATAAGGCGCGGCTCATCCTGAACTGGTACAGTTGGAAGGGCAAGGGTATCAGCTGAGGTAGGCCCGTTTTTCAACATCCCTACAGATCTTACCGTGAGATGAATTCCTGCCACTCAGGTTGTAACTTTCTGAGAGTTTTAAAATTGCATAGGCAGAATGTATTAATTATGAATTCTATAGACCGTGGCAGAGGATCAGAATTACTCTTTGCTGTGACCATATGCCCTTGATACACAAAAAAAGTTTGCAATATATACAGGAGGGAAATCTTGTGGTCTCAGTCCAAACTCCATGAACAATTAGGTTGGAAAGGCGTCCCAGTCTCCCTGTATGCAACTATTAGAACAGAAGTAATCCTCATGTCCCATCTGATGATAATGAAACAGCCTTCTTACATGAACACAAGACCTCTAAAAGGATGGAAGAAAAAGGTTATACAATTTCAGGAGAGACGCCTGGCAGATTGCTTTTTGTTAAGAAAAGCTGGCCTTTCTGCTATGTAAGGTTTTATTCTTGCTTAGTCAGCAAATCGTAATGAAAAAGGTCTAGTCTGGTTCTGATTTTGTTATATTTAATATGAATTTTATTACTTTGTCTCCATTTTCATCTATAAAGCCTAGATTTTTCCCTTTACTTCAAATGACCTGGTTTTGAAATTGCCGACTGCTGCTGTTTGGGGATATTCACTTCCAGAAGCTCCTGGGGAAGAGGGACTGATCCCTACCCTCAGAAGAAGGTACAAGTTTTATCCTGCATAAATAACTTCTTTATCAGAAACAATCTGGAGTGGGATATGGGAATTGATATATGAGTTTGTGTGCAAGGAAAGGGTAAAGCAGCTTCAATAAAAGAAGATAATAGCTACATTATGTTTACTGAAAGCAGAATAAAAATCTTTAGAAAACTGGGAGCAAAACCAAACCAATTTTGTAAATAGAATAGAATGGTTTCCCAGCAATTCTAAATATGTTTGATTCTGTTAATAACCTTCTCCAAACTTTGCCTTTGACCCCAAAACCAAAATAGAAGATATTTTTTCTTTTGTTGCTCAAGACAGATGAGTTTGTTAGAGCAAGATAACAAATGTGGATTATGTCACCACAAATACTGGATGGGAAGGTGACACTTGAGGTGTTTGCCTCTGGCTATGTATGTAAGGCCAGGGCTATATTCTTATCTACCACAACCTCTCTGTTTACCTTACAATAAATTAAACTGACTGCTTGGCATCGCTGTGGTTGAAGAAGCAGCTGCTTTTTTTTTTTCCCCTTTTAACATCAAGGTAACAAATGCACCTTGACTTTCCTGAAGTAAAACATAGTGAAGGCGAGACACTTTAGTTTACAAGATCAGTACTATGCGTCTGTCTAAGGCTGATGTAGCTGATTTTATCTCACAGTAAAACTGAAGTGCTCTGACATTGCTGTCTTTTTTTGCATTTTGTTTTTGAAGCTTCACACGACCTTGTGTGTGCTAATTACCTCTCCTAAACTATAGCGCATCTTGAGCGATGAATGGATTGTTTTAACTGCAGCATTCCTCGGTTATGGAGATCACAATGCTTGATGGTGCAATACTTATCTTGGAAGTAAATTATCTTTTTCCGTAGGCAAGCAATCTTCCTCCTTCTTCTGTTTCATTACGCTATCGTATATTTCAATTGGATTCACTGGTGTGTGATGTTCTGCTGTTCTTACCAGATGTACCTGCTCAGATTTAGCTGCTTCTGAGGTGCTTATCCAACTGAGGACTTCTTGTGCTGCTGTCATGTGCTCTCTGCTGCAGCAGGTGTGATTAACATAGCAACAGTATTTGACACCTCTGTGCAATTTACCCTTCCACACCAGAGTGGCAGCCTGAGATTTTCTGGCTTCTCTGTACTTAAATAGACAAAATCAGTTTCCCATGATCCTCACTTAATTGTTTTTATTCTCTGCCAAATGTGAATTAATAGGTCAGGATTCTGACCCTATTCCTGTGTCACTCAACTTCTTCATTTCACTCTTTAATGGCAAAAAGTCTGTATATCATTGTAGATTAAACACTTTTTCTTCCATTCCTACTGCACACAGTATTTCCTGACTATACTATTAAAGAAGTTATGCTGGGTTTTTTTAAAGTGCTAATACTGACTGATATGTCTCAGCGTACTATGCTTCCCTAACTTGGAAATATCTCTCACCTGTTTTCCTAGCAGCTCATTTGTGTACCCCTTCCTCACTTGAAACACCTCCCAATGACCCACATTCCATTTAAGTCACACCGAGTAACTTGAAAGGAGCCATAGTATTATAAAGAACTTTTTAGCACGTAGTCTCACTTTATAACAGCACAAAGGTTGATCATAATTTTAAGGTTGATAAAGTGCCTGAGGTGTTTTAGCTCAAATAATCTAGAAAATATATTAGTAGCAACATTTTTCTGTCTGCAAAAGAGGGTGAAAAAGTTAGTGAGTGTCCAGTCCTTTCCAATATAGACTAGAAAACTTACTGCCTTGCCAGTCTGAAAAATCTTCTATTAAGGGTAGTTTCAGTTTTATTTTCTCTACTTAATACTGAAACAAAATTTATTATCTTCTTTCAAAAAAATTCAGGTATAGATTTGGTCAGAACCACTCTTGTGATGGTATCAATCTGTCTTAACAGTGGCAGCTCAGAAAGCGAAGTTCGAGTGAAGAGAAGCCAGGTTTAGCCAAATGCTCATAAACATAATCAGATTTTTGATAAATTGGCCAGTTTTCCTGGTGGTTATGTTATTATCTCAAAAAATAACTTTGAATTGTGGGTTCTATAATACATTTGTGACACTTTGCTGTAGAAGTTATTTGAGTAGGCAATTATTTGACCTGAGATGTTTATTAATTTTTTTGGATTGTACAAATAATTTTCTGCATTCAGAACACTCCAGTAACTGAAGATATACGTATAAATTTCTAGTCTTAAGTCACAATGCTCCTTATTAACCCACCATCTGCCTGGCATAATCCGAGCCAAGGGAGAAATTAAAACCAATGGAGATGATGTGTATGTATTTGGGTGTATATATGCTGTCTTTTAATTTCAAAGTCTGTTTACATATACGTGTGTCATCCACTGTATTCTCAGGGTGTTCTTACATGCCATTATGATTAAAGTAAGAAATTAAATGTCTATGTTCTTGAATATTGAAATGTATCTATGTGAGAGCAGGCTGTAGTTGAAAGGCTTGATAGACACCAACGATTCTTGTCTGTGCAGCAGCAGGTTTGCAGGTGTCACCCAGCCAACACTTCTCTACAGCTCCCTGGCAAAAGGAATTGTGACTTAAGTCTCTCATCATATTCTGTTTCTTCACCTGCAAATGCATATTTTTCCTGTTGATTTTAGACTTCACCCAAGTGCTGTGCTGTACTAAGCCAGCTGTATTTTCTCACTCAATTTATCCAACATACGACCTGCTCTGCCTCTCAAAAATCTTAGTGTAAGCTATGGGCATGTTCTTTCACGAACGCTTTACTCTCCTTTCTTACACAGAATCACACCTGCTTTTATGTAAAGCTCTCATGTAGTGATATTTCAGCATGCTGCAAAAGTCTCTTAATACCTCAGACAAGCAAGGTTCCTGATTTTACCAAAGCCTGCTTCTCTGTCAGCATAAAAATCCTTGAAACCTTGGTGGAAACAGATGTAGAGAGGATGCTGTGAATTTATTGGGAGTTTTTCCTCCAAAGATCATTTTTTTCTCAATGACCACTTTAGGATTAAGGTGCTTTATTCAGTATCGGGTTCCAGCTAGCTGTGATTAGCAAGAGCTTTTCAAAAGGATTCAGATCCTGTCTGGTAAGTTCAGCCTTTAAAGTCCCTGTTTTCTTATGCAGTCAGATTGTGCAGTAACGAAACTCATCTAATTTAAACCAAACGCTGAAACAACCTTTTAATAGTCTTGCTTTATCAACAAGTAGTTGGCATAAAACCATCCTTGCCCCTTCCCTGCAGAGCAACTGAACTTCAGTAATTCAGGAAAGGCTTTTGGCAAAGTTTGGGTTACCAGGATTTCTGTGTCAAGACTACTGCCTTTATATTTTATTTGTAAAAATGTAGTTTCATCAAAATAATATTTTTCTGCAGAACTATTTCCATCCCAAATGTACTGTTGACAGATATGTTCCTAAAAGTTTCCAAAAAGTCCATGAACTGTTTTGGCTTTTTTTCTGATTTACTTTTGACTTTCTCGTTTCCTTTTCTTTTCACATAATATTATACTATAATTTCAGTTTTAATATCAAATTAAAATGAAAGGCATTTCAGAATTGCCAGTCTGTTTAGTATTTCAAGATTATGAATTTTTCCCCAAAGTTATAACAAAATAAAATTTTGAAAAGTCAGTCTATCCAGCAAGATGGAAATTCCGTAGCTGGTTTCATCTCACCATCTGTGCTTTTGAGCTCCAAGGACCTGATTCAGTGCCCATCAAAACAAACGGGAATCTCCCTCTCCAATTGAATTACTTTGGACTTTAACACCAAAGAATTTTCAAATAGATTATAGAGGCCAAGAGGGTTTTTTCTTTCTCTTTTAATTTTAAGTATTCCTGGTGTTATCGTCTATGAAAACGCAGCTGACAGGAGAAAATGTGCACTGAACATCCACATTTAACTCAACATGAGAAAATGAGAAGGTTCTTTTTTTCTACACTGAATCCCATCTATGCCAGAGGATTAGTTTAGTGGAATCTGCTGTGAACAATTTCTTGGCTCCAATGCTTTATAACTGGACCTTCGCAAACACTGTGATGTTGAATGTTCAGAAATAATGTTTTAGAAATATTAATATTAATACTAATATTAATATTATAATAGATTAAATATTTGATGCAGATTACTTCTTTTAAAAGGGATTGAACAGATTCCTTGAGGAAGCTTGTATTTGGATATTGAATATGGAGTTGAGATGGAGCACAGAAGTGACCCTTATCACATGTCAGTATTCAACTACGTTGTTTTGAGTGGTTCACAACTGGTTCTGAGCTCTAACAAGTTCTTGACGCCACCAGAAGTAGTTCAGGACAAGAGGCCAGATCACCTCTTCTATTACGATTGCATGAACTTCTCTGGTCAGTCAAGGTAATGCACACAGAAGTGATAAAAATTTTCATACACAAAATGTTTCTCTCATCACCATCCTTATGCCCTGTCCTCAGCTGGAATTAGGGGCACTGTTTCTTTGGCTCTGCCTTGCTCTGCACAACTCAGTGAACTAAGAGAAAATAAAGCCTCTTAATTCTCAGCCATTCAAACTAAGAACAGAGCATCAAGGCTCACTTTTTAATTTATATCTCATGTCACTCAATTCAGCAAATGTGACTCTGGACATAGAGGAAGCACATGGCACTTTTCCGAAGTGTTTTTTCAGAAAGGAGCCATATGCTGGTGACCAGCTGGTTTTCTGGAAAACTTAGTGGAACATCGTTGAAAAAAATACAATAAATTCTGATGATATTCACTGGGTTTCACTTCTGTAATTTCACTTTTGTGAGATGTGACTCTTTTGAATCGACTTAAAATGTAGGTGGTTTCTTTTCTGCAGTCCTTGGTAGATACTCAAGTAGATGTTTGGAGCTTCTCCCTCCAGATAGAGAACGTAGGCACTTGTTTCTTTCACTCCCAAAGCTCTTTTATCAGGCTTTTCGGACTTGTTTAGGGTATCTTTGTAAGACCCATGTGTTGGGTTTGGATTTATATTCTTTTTTTTTAATGAAGAATAATATTTCCGCATAAGAGGCTGAAAGGTGCTGTCAATAAGATTCCCAAATAAAGCTTTAGAAATTCTTAGAGTTTGCCTCAGGGACAAAACCTTCAGAGAAAATCTTGCCAGAACGCAGGTGGCATCTCTTTTCCTCCACCTTATCTCCCCCATGTCTTCACACCTTTTTGGTGGTCCAGGTGTGCCCATTCCAAAGACCACAAGACATTTCCTACCACACCAACAGTGATTTGAGTTCATATGGTCCTCCCACCTTCAAAGTGCTAGGAATTGAGGGAGTTATGTGCCATATTGTAAACTCAACAACCGTGAAAATTTTGACAATTGCTTTTTCATGTTTCACGTGTTTTCTGCACTATAATCAGAAAGAAAATCTCATTTATTTAAAAAAAATAATAAAGCAGACAGATGATTTAATAAAACCTTTTCTTGAACTTTCCAAACAGATGAAAGATAGAAAAACAGACTTTCCATTGGAAGTAACTTTTTCTGCAAGCACATGACTTGTATCCATTTTCACCTTGCTTTCAAAATAAAATGATGGTGCAAAGCAAAAGTAAATCCGTAACTCCCTTATTAATCATTTGAATTCCATCCCAAAAGAGGTTTTTCTTTTTGTGTTAACATTATTTTAACCAGAACACAGCAATAGAGCTCCTAAGGAAGCACAAAAAAATGCAGGACTGTGTATCATGCACATTCACAGCCATCAGAGGTCAGCACAAGCACATTTTTCTGAGCAATTTTGAAGTCCTTTATTGTTGCATTTTTACATAACAGGTTTTTGATAAGGATGAAAATGAGCCTTCATGTCTGCAACATCTTACTGAGTAAGAACATTTTTCAGAATTATAAAAAGCTAATGAACAGAAAATATATGCTTATGCCAGTGTCCGGATGTCATACAACGTGCCAGAAAAAGTTCCACTATGTGTTTGTTCTGGTTTTGCGAACATTGCTCAGCAATTGTCAAATGAGAGAAATAGTCACACCAAGTGCTCTTCCAGATTTTGGTTAATGCTTGTGTCTAGTTGAGATTTGTTTGACATTGATCTTACTGGTTATGAAGCTTAAGCTGCTAAGACTGAGCACCAGAGCAGCTGCAGCGAAGCGCTTACACTTGCAATGTGTTATTTCGGTAGTTTATTTGAGCCCCAGATTAACAGGCCACGTTGAAGTGCCTTCTAAAAAAACACCTAAATAGTTTTCAGTTAAGGAGATGAAGTTTTGAAGGCTACATTGTGTGGATTTACATCTGATTTTACAATAGTCTACATTTATTTAAAAAAAAAACATATTATAAACTGCTAAAAATGGAAAGTACAAAACACTGAAGAACAGTAGGTACAGGAAGTTGTAAATTTATTTCCCCAAGCTAATACTTACTTCTGTTTCACTGAAACATTTTCCTTAGAGGATTGTAAATAAAACTTTTTTTGCCTATAGTGTTAGAGTGAAAGGAAGAGAGTGAATCTAGTGGATTAAATGCCTGCTGCAGAAAAGGGCTGAGAATCTCTGTTATGAATCTGACAGAGAATGAATATGAACTTCTATCTCTCATTATAAAAATGGTCTGTTGGTTATGGGGTCTTCTCCCCCTAGAGACAAATTCAAGACAAAAAAATGATAGCTAGAGTGGTTTTAAGTGGGGTTTTTTTAGGAAAAAACTTTCTAAATCCAAAAGAAATTGAAATATAGAAAAATTCTATGAAATATGATTTTAATTCCCTTGACAGAAGAGATAGTAATGTGAACAGCTTCCTATTTGTAATCAAGCTATGAAAATAAAATTCAAGTGTAGAAGGTAAACTGAAAATTTAAAATATGATTTATTAACTTGTTTTTATTGGAAGAAACACTGAAACTCAGTCTCAGAGGATAAAAAATATTACAAAGTGCTGCGTAACCAGAATTGCCAAGGTTTCAGTTTCAACATGAATCTCACTCTATTGGTTGTTTATCTTGAAGCCTAGTTCCCACATCCATTTATCATCCAAAAATCTCAGTTTCCATTAAGACACCATGTTTATGCCTTAGTACCTGTACAGGAACAGAAGAAAATCCAAAAAACATCATCTCAAGTATTCTTCAACTGTCATTTATATATATATATGTATATTAAAACCTAGTCTCACAAAGTCCCATTGCTCCAGGAGGAAACATAAATGTTAGTAGACTATTGATGAAACTGTGATAACTAGCAATGCTGAGTGTGGGAAGAGAATCCTCTCATCGTATCTACCTCAAATATGAATCCAGTAAATACATTAAGCTCATCAGCTTTGAACTGACTGGGAAACCTTCGTGGTCCTGATGAGTGACTTAAGAAATCCGCTATCTGATGAAATGCACCCTCCATCAGGATCAAACATTGTCACGTATGCCCTGAGGTCTGAACAAAGACTAAACAAGCTACTATACTGACTTCTGTTGCCACATCAGCTGGATTAACCCAGAAGCTTTTGCTTTTTGCTGATGTTAGATCAGTGATAATTAGCTATCTCATATCATGACAAGACAGAAAAACAATGTGGATTGTATTGAAGGTGACGCTGAGGGACAGAGGTACATTGTGAGGTCTTAGGAAGGCCATGGCAAACCTGGAAAGAAGAGTCACTAGATTCCAAACTGTAACCACATTTCATTATCATGTTTTGAGAAATATTGTAAGGAATGTCATGAATTTTGCTGCATCTTATAAACAAATAGCATCAGGTTTACTTTTAGACTATGCGCAAGTGTATTGATTTAATCAAAAATATAAAGTATATATGTAACTGTAGGAAATCAGAGATGATTGCAAGAAAATCTTTGTCTGGTATTCTGGGAGTGACTAGTTAGATAAAAACACTTAATTCAAAGGTGTTCTGTGTTATCAAAGGGTCATGATAGTGAACTGTGCCGAGTTCTTGCAAAGCCCGCTGACAATTCTAATTAAGCATATATGGAAAAGAAGAAATATGTAGATGAATTGCTTGTTGTTTTATACTACATGAAATCTGGGATTTATCTTTAATTATATTGCTTCTTGAACTTAAGTAAAGTATTATCCTAAATATCATGTGGAAAGTGGGTTTGGTCTGAAACTTTTAAAGCTTGATGTCAGGGTGAAAATCTAACTTTCTTCTGAATTTCAGTAAGACATGGTGAATTAAGCTTGTAAGAATGCAAGCAATGTTAAACTAGGTCTAGATAGACTCTGCTCTGAGCCTGTCTGGTTGTAATTCTCAATCTAGAGATTTACAGAGTCAACAGAACCCTGTAGAAGCACACATCTCTTTTTAGGGAGAGGACCATGACTCACTGCAGGGTTAAGGAAGAATTTATTTTTCCAGTCTAGATTTTGTTTTTACATGAAACTATTTATTTTGTGCATATGTGCTTGTGTCTTTGTCTTAAACATCAGAATCCAGACCTTAGTAATCCTGAACTAAAGTATTTCATTTTCCATTGTTGAGGAAGTCAGATTAAATCAAAGAATTTTCTTTAGAGATCCTCTAGTCAAACACAGACACTAATACAGCACCAGGCTATGGACCAGGAGAGCATCAGACTGTCTGAGTAAAACTATACTAACCTTGATTCTAGTGATCGAAGACTAGTCGTGTCTCCTGGCGTCAGATTCCTAGTGATAAAGATGTAATCTTCAACCCTATTTTAAAAGGGTTGGAAACAGTATCAGGATTCTGAAATTCTTACATGACAAGGAGTAGCACATACTCTGCTAATGCTGTTGATGTAATTCAGTTGGTTCATAGGGCTCCAAAAAATGGCCTCCAAAAACAAGGGCTTCGGCTACATCTCTTTAACGACCACCTTTAGTATAACGCAAAAGAGGCAGTCGCCTAGGGCAGCTGGCAGCTACGGCAGAAAAAAGGCCATGGCTCAGCTCTTTCCGCTAAGAAGAGTAGAAATCTTTGGACCTAAACTGATGGCTGAGCTGACAAGAAAAAGACTGATTTTTGAAGTATGGCAGTTTCCATGGAAAGGAACGAAGGAGTACGACCTTTGTCTTTCTATTTATTTCACAGAAGTACAATAGTAAACGTCAGCCTCCGGAATTTCTTCTGACGGTTCTCATCCCTGCTCTACCCTTTTCCTCTACACATTTGTTTCCATTGAAAACAGAATGTATACAACTTCCTCCCACCCTCATGTCTCTGCTGAGTATTCGGGTTTTGCCTGTCCCACTCAGAACTCATGAGTTGCCTCTGCTTTATTTTTAGCACATTTTCCTCCAGCAAAGAAAAGAAAGAGAAGAAACACTCAGGTAAAGAAACTGCATTAACGCTTCAGTAAATCTACGGTTTCAGCTGCTGTTTGCCAGCATAGTAAATAACAGGTGAGGAAAAGGTAGAATACTTTTCTAGCTGTCTGTTAGCTACAGTGAAACTTGCTGGAACACGAAGACATAGGTTGATCTCAGGGCAAGTTAGTAGCTCGAAATTTTAGCAGCACTGAAAAGCAGCACAAGACCTCTACCCTTGATCACAGCCTCATCAAATAGGAAAGGTTGCTTTGAAATCCACAGCAAGCAGTAGTCTTCAAAGTAGATCTGGAATAATCACCTCCCAGGCTAAGCGATGAATGCACAGAGCTGCAGGATGGAAAGAGGCCTGCCTGAAAGTACTCTAAGGCTCGACTTGCCAAGTCTTTTCCAACATTATAAAATACACTGCTTTCTTTGACATAGGGATTTGTTTCATAGAATCATAGAATCACCTGATTGGAAAAGACCTCTGAGATCATCGAGTCCAACTGTACCTGTCACTCTACTAAACCATGTCCCTACAAAACTCATCTACCTGTCTTTTAAACACCTCCAGGGATGATGACTCCACCACTTCCCTGGGCAGCTGTTCCAATCCCTGACCACTCTTTCAGTGAAGAAATTCTTCCTAATGTCCAGTCTAAACCTCCCCTGGCGCAACTTGTGGCCATTTCCTCTCATCCTGTCACTTGTCACTTGGGAGAAGAGACCAGCACCCACCCCGTCACAACCTCCTTTCAGGCAGTTGTAGACAGTGATGAGGTCTTCCCTCAGCCTCCTCCAAGCTAAACAACCCCAGCTCCCTCAGTCTCTCCTCACAGGACTTGTTCTCCAGCCCCCTCACCAGCCTCGTTGCCCTTCTCTGCACACGCTCCAGCCCCTCAATGTCCTTCCTGTAGTGAGGGGCCCAAAACTGAACCCAGCACTCGAGGTGTGGCCTCACCAGTGCTGAGTACAGGGGCACAATCACCTCCCTGCTCCTGCTGGCCACGCTGTGTCTGACACAGGCCAAGATGCCACTGGCCCTCTTGGCCACCTGGGCCACTGCTGGGTCATGTTCAGCTACTGTCAACCAACACCCCCAGGTCCTTCTCTGCCAGGCAGCTCTCCAGCCACTCTTCCCCAAGCCTGTAACGCTGCATGGGGTTGTTGTGTCCCAAATGGAGGACTCTGCACTTGGCCTTGTGGAACCTCATCCCATTGGTCTCAGCCCATCGATCCAGCCTGTCCAGATCCCTCTGCAGAGCCTCCCTTCCTTCAAGCAGATCTACACTTGTACCCAGCTTGGTGTCATTTGTAAACTTGCTAAGGGTGCACTCAATCCCTTCATTCAGATCATTCATAAAGATGTTAAACAGGACTTGACCCAGCACTGAACCCTGGGCAACACCACTCGTGAATGGTTTATAACTGGATTTAACTCCGTTTACCACCACACTTTGGGCTCAGCCATCCAGCCAGTTCTTTACCCAGCTGAGTGTGTGCCCGCCCAGGCCAATGGCAGCCAGTTTCTCCAGCAGGATATTGTGAGAAACAGTGTCAAAGGCTTCACCGGAGTCCAGGTACACCACATCCACAGCCTTTCCCTCGTCCATTAAACGAGTAACCTTGTCATGGAAGGAGATCAGATTGGTCTGGCAGGACCTGCCTTTGGTGAACCCATGTTTCAAAAAAGAACTGTAGAATCTGGAAAAAGGCAGCCTTTGATTTCAGTGTTTACTGAGGTCTGTCAAACTTACCTGGCCTTATATTAAAATTAGAGATTATGTGGCATATAAAAGCAAATTAACACCGTAGGAAAGAAGCTTTAGTTTTCCCATGTCTTCACATGACAGTTAGAAGGCTCTGATCATAAACTGTCTTTCTGTGACAGTATGAGTGTGTTTAATGAAAATCTCGTGACTGAAACTAATGTATTGAAGTAGAATCTGCTGCTCTGGGAAACCTTCAAATGATTTTATTCTCTGGTATATGTACCAACTCTGAGCAGAACTCTCAGAGTCCTAGCTCCTGAAACATGGCAGTGTTTTTCGGAATAGCAGAGTGTGTTACTAAAGCTTCCGTAATAAATATAGGGTGTTTCTGACCTGTACATTACAGCTGAAATACAATTAATCCCAAGTAAGGAACAACAACATTTTATTTTGTTGACAAAGTTATACCACAATTAAATACATGTTTTAATCCAACTTCAAAAAAAATCTGTTTCAGAACTTGGTGGATTTTAAAAATCCTTGGGGTAATTTTGTAATGTGGCCCTTCCTACACGTAGGAACAATTTCTAGGATGAATTTTTAAATTCTCACTCACATTTTCATCCTCCCATCTGACTCTTGGTGCCTCTTCAGAACTCCATTGACTTCAGTGACATATGAAATTGAGAAAGAATTGCAGCTAAGACCGCTTGTAACAGAATCGCAACTGACTCTGAGAAGCCATAGGTGGAACAAATATCTCAAAAGTCAAAACAAATTCTGCATAGTTGAAAATGGAAAAAAATGGATCTGGGAAACCTTTTGAAAGTTTACAGTAAGTAGGTAAAGTGAAAAATAATTTGGTTTCTTACATCTGTGTGACAATGTAGGGTAAAAATAACTAAAGTCAACCATAGTAAAGTGTCATGATGCAACCCGATGAAAAATTTTCAGTTTTTCTCAGGCAACCTAACTACCATCTTTGCCATCATGTCTGATAATAAATATAGTTTGTTTTTTTCTCTCTCTCAACCTAAGAGATAGGATGGACAGAACTGAAATGGTGAATAACAAAACTATAGGAAATGACAACAGGAGATGGGACTATAGATAGGCTAAGTGAGGAGTGACATTTAACACACTCTAATTCTGTGACACATCTTGACATTATTTGTTCGCTGGCAATGAAGAAGGCAAATAACCTACTTTTTCTTGTTACCAGGCTTAATAATGCTAACAAAAAGAAGCTTAACTACTGCTTGGATGGGTAGGGCTATTGACCTCACTGGGTCTAATCACATGAAGGCCTTCATTGAATGAGTAGAAATTGCAAAATGGAGCCATTTGGTAGACTATAAAAATGATTCAGGGTATTTTGCAATGTTTTATTAACTAGGAAGCATTACTGGTTCTCGTCTGGGCCTATATATAGCTCATGCTTTCAGAAGCACTGAACAATTGTATTACAAGAACAATGAGCAATAACCTTTAAGCTTTGTGTGAAATGTCTTCTTAATCTCCTGTACAGTGATTGAATTTTCATCATTAAACATAGCTTAAAGCTATGTCTCTTCATTAAATTTTATTAATACTACCAATGTTTGTCTTCCCAGTTAAGTATCAGTTGTCTTAATGTTCCAGAAGTTTGTAGTCAAGATTGACTTGTCTGGATTGAAGTGATGACGAGGCAAAGAAAGGAACAGACGGCACAGGGATGTTCCTGTTCCATTCATCACATCAACAACTGGAAACAATGGCAATATCACATTGGCAATTTCTAAATTATGAAGCCCAGTAAACAAATTAGCCTGACTGGCAAGAGATCTTGGAAAAGTAGACTGAAATCTGCCCTGTATAGCTATAGGCATTACATGACTATGCGTCAAATTACTGGTCAAAGAGGTCAACAAAAAGAAAGTCTTAATAAAGATATTTTGCCTCTCTCTGGTACTTGCAAAGTTCTTTTAGCCTTTGGCTTGAGTGAGTAGTTCTACTGACTTCACTGGGTCTATCCACGTGAAGTTACTCATTTAAGGAGTAAGAATCAAAGACTCTACTTTATGGTCAAATACTAGGTAAGAATGTAGTAGTGGCATACCTGTAAAAGGAAGAAGTTAGAGCAAAAACGTATACTAGACTTACATGTGCTTACTGTAAGATGTTGCAACAGGCTCTTAGTTACTGTACTGTTATTTTTTTGTCTAGGTCTAATATTCTCTATTAGTGTTGGTTTAGTCTAACCATGACATTTCAGTCAGATATTTTTTATTTTTGCATCATAAGACAGGGATAGAACCATATTACCTGTGCAGTTTATAAAGTCTTAATCCTTGCAAGGATATTAAAGTGTCAGGTGCCACAAATGTCCTGGGGTTGCATACCAATTCCTAACCAGATATGTGTACCATATATCAAAAATCCCAATAAATTCCTGATGTTATGGGTACTTACAGCTGATTGACATCTGGACACTCTCAGAGAACAAGTTCTGGTAACAGCGCTTAAGAAACCAGGAGGACAATATATTTATATGCTTAGGGCTTGCAAGCGTTTTCTTCTCATTTTATTGTACATCATGAAAGAACAAGGAGATGCAGGATTCATAACCAAAGAAAAGCCTATTCTGTCATTCCACAAAACAAGGAAACTTGTTGGGTTTTTCTACTCAGGTCTCTGGTATTGGTTTTTACAGAACACCAAATAAATTTTTTTTGTATAAGATATTTATTGTTATGAGTCTTCATGGAGTTTCTTCTGTGCCTCGGTGAATACATTGGTTTTGTCAGGGATGCAGTGAATATGAGTATTCACAATAGCATACTTTAAAAAAAAAAAAAGAAAGGAAGGAAGGAAGGAAGGAAGGAAGGAAGGAAGGAAGGAAGGAAGGAAGGAAGGAAGGAAGGAAGGAAGGAAGGAAGGAAGGAAGGAAGGAAGGAAGGAAGGAAAGAAAGAAAGAAAGAAAGAGAGAAAGAAAGAGAGAAAGAAAGAGAGAAAGGAAGAGAGAAAGAAAGAGAGAAAGAAAGAGAGAAAGAGAGAAAGAGAGAAAGAAAGAAAGAAAGAAAGAAAGAGAGAGAGAAGAAAGAAAGAAAGAAAGAAAGAAAGAAAGAAAGAAAGAAAGAAAGAAAGAAAGAAAGAAAGAAAGAAAGAAAGAAAGAAAGAAAGAAAGAAAGAAAGAAAGAAAGAAAGGAAGAAGGAAAGAAAGGAAGGAAGAAAGGAAGGAAGGAAGGAAGGAAGGAAGGAAGAAGGAAAGAAAGAAAGAAAGAAAGAAAGAAAGAAAGAAAGAAAGAAAGAAAGAAAGAAAGAAAGAAAGAAAGAAAGAAAGAAAGAAAGAAAGAAAGAAAGAAAGAAAGAATTTTCAGCTTATGGATGCTAAAAACCAAAAGGGACTGTGAAAATGATGACAGTGACAGTGAAACAGCAGAGGAACTTTCCCTAGGGTTTAATAGATCTAAGTGTAGTTCAAGGATAACATCCAAAGTGATGTGTTTGTGCTCATACGTGAAGCCAAGGTAGGGTTATAATATGCCAGGTGAAAAAGAATAATAATCTAAAGTGTTTTCCAAATGTCCATCAAAACTTATGCTAGTTGCTGACACAGCCTTGACAAAAGTTAGCATTAAAAAATTGTTAGAAATCAAAGATGTCTGCCACAATTGGCAATTTAGTCAGACTAAAGTTACTCCACTGACAATATATTTACTTAAATGGTGTATTACAGTGCAAGAGTAGCATGAGACTTCAACTCTAATTGAGGGTGTGATGATATCTGTGGGTAGCAAGAAATATGTTGTATTTCTCTTTTTAACAGCTACATAATTAAATGGTAACAACAAAAAAAGACAGAAACAAGACACTTAAGCAAAGGCCTTGCTATCCAACAGTCAGATGATCTGGCATTCAGACATACAGCAGTGTCCTGCTTAACTCAAGTTAGTGAAACAACTGCACCTATTTCATGCATCTCCTCTTAGCCACTGTTTTACATTAAATTTTCAGCACATCTCCCTGTAGTGCTGAAACATTAACACTAAGTGCATCCATGGAGGGTTTATAGAATGAAACATTAAAATGAGAAAGGTTATGCATACCATGTTTTGTTTGTGGTTTTTAGATGTGTCCAATTCGACTGAGGGTACTTGGGTTATCAGTAGTGGTCTGACAATTCATGCAGTGTTGTGTGCCTTGAATTAACCTCACTAGCGCACACAGCTAGTCGTGAGTGCACTGATGGCAAACAGCAAAATTCTCTGCTGAAGTTTATTTTATGTTTCAAGAAAATTTATTTCCAGTGTTACATAAGCTCTGGGAGGTATGATTGGAACTCCATTATGTTCAATAGGTAAAATGAGAGCCTTTTCCTGAAAAGCCTACATACAACGAATTTGAAACAAAAGACAGAGCTGGTGGGAAGCCAAATTCAGAACATGTTCTGCAGCAGGGACAAGCAAGCAGCATAAACAGAGAGCCTGCTACTGTCAAAAATGTTTGAGCTTCCCTTTGAAAACACGTGCTTTTATGTAGATGTATTTTCTCTGCTTTCTCCTCAAAGTGAACAATTAGGAGAAATCTATCTTCATTTAAATTGCTAGCACTTCATCTGTCTCTCAGCAGTGGTTTTGTCAAAAATTCTCCTCTTTCACTGGCACTTCTCTTCCATTTCTGAGATAAGAAGGGTCATTTGTTTTTAAAACTTTTTCTGATCCCTTTGTGAACATACTGTAACCAAGGTGTTAAACTGAATTCAACCCTGTCTTCATAGGAGTTGTAAACCTGAAAGGAAAATTTTCAAATACATATGGAACCATCAGCCTGGGTGGTCTAACAAATACTCATACAGGGTGCCTAATTCTCTGCATCTTTTCAACAGGTGTATTAATTTATATCTGTGCACTGTACTTTTCACACCAAAGTAAACCTTTGATTTCTGATAAATACTTGTATATATCACTGTTTTGCTGTTAGCTTGTGATCATAACTGGAAATCTCTTCCCTCCCTTATGCCCATGCAAACTTTTTTAGTAGTGCCTTCCAATATGAACTCTCAAAACTTTAAGTGGCTGTTCTATGTGTAATTGGGGGGGGGCGGTTCTGAGCCTACTGCCGATTTTGTGGGCAAGCAGGATGGATGAAGGCCAGAGGCTCATTGTGCATTACAGAGAGCATATCCACAAAAGCCTGTTGAAAGGAAAGGAAGAAAGAAACAATAAATTCCAATGACAAAGAAATATAAGTGAAATTCGGATGGAAAATGTAAATGGTCAAGCCTGTGCCTGCTTCATGCTATTTCCCAAAAGGTTTCTTTGACCCATCCATCAAAGGAAGAACTGGAGAGGATTAATGAAGTGTGTGTCAAGTTTCATAGGTAACATCTGTTCTGGAGAACTGGATTTTGAGAGGCTTATAGGATTTTTTTCCTTTTAGAGACAGAGGATCAGATCAGGGCAGAGGGCAGAAATGTCAACTGCTTGAAAAAATGTGGAATTCCTTCTTTTCTTTGTCTAAGTGCTCTCTTCATCCACCTGTGCACTGCACTGTGTGTGTGTGGCTTCCCACAGAATCATGTTATTGTGTCACTGCTTAAAGTATGAGCCTGAAAGTAGGTTGAAAATGTTCCACCTCCGTGATTAAAAATCAGTCAAGCCATCTGAGCTGTTGCTGTTCTGAATAACGACAAATTTCCAAGGCCTGTTTTGGGAAAAGAGAAAAAAAATAATTAACATTTTTTTCAATGCAAGAGAGTTGTATGAAGTGCTGTATCTTCATAGAATACCAAATGAAATTTTTAATCTTTTATAGACCACTCAAGTGTGTAAATCTGTATGTAAAAACTACAAGTTTGCCCAATAGTCTTTCTTGCCTTAGGTACCTGTACATACGATCCCTAAGAAGTTCTTGCACTGTGATAGTTCACAAGCCAGAGTGAGTCTTCTAAAAATATCTCTTGAGGAAAACCCATGCAGTTCAAAATCCTAGAGTCACATTTGGAGCTATGAAGGAACACTTGTCCATCCACTAGCCCTTAAGGAGGCCTCCATCCCTTTTAAACTTAGTTGCAGTCTGAAGCGCTAAGAAGGGACCTCTGCCAGCAGAATGGCAACCTCTGCGTTCACTAGAACAGGAGCAATGTTGAGGAAAACTCATCAAGACTTGAAATGCACTTGTAGAGCAAAAGTTAAAGACATTTATGTAAGTAGGAAAGAAAATAGTTGCTTCCTAGCAAACGCTAGTGACTTGTACATGGTGCCAGAATAAAATTGCTAAACTGGTGCTCTTTCTTCTCCCAGAAAGTTTTTTATAATAAGCAATGAAGTGACTGTATGAATCTAATCTGTCTGTTCAACGCCGGGTCCAGCAACAGGCAGCAGCTGTAAGCACGTCACACTGCACCCTCCAAATCCTTACCTGCTCCCCTGGCTCTTGATTCCTAGGGCTAGCTCTGTTTTCTCAGCTGGACACGGCTTCTGGTACCTACGCCCACAGTTTTGGCTGTGCTTTTCTGACAGAGTGTGAAGAAATTTATTTTTTAAGCGGTGCAAGACTCTCTTTTTAGGCAGGACCTTCCTGTTCTGGAGATGTCACAGCCTCTCTTCTAGAATATCACACAACTCAGCAAAGCTGTTAAATCTTCATTTTTTTCCCATGTTTGATCCTACCAGCCACTAATATCTGACGTAAACCAAAGTGGAGTATTTATCCTCCTCTACCTCCCCTCTGGTAAGCCTGTTTGTGGCTTTCTCTCTCCCACAGCTCCCAGACTGAAGAAAAAAGGAATCAATGCCAGCACCAGGACTCTGCAAATGATACACAGACCTAGCAGAGTTGGAGGAGCCCTGCTTGTTGTACCGTGTCCTCTCTTCAGCAATGCTGATTGCCGTGAGTCTTGCCATGAGTCTTGGTTCGGAGATGCTCTAGGATTATTTCCTGAGCAATTCAAAGCATTTTGTACATCCTTCAAGGATCAGTTGTGCAAGGGCACTTGAGGGGATCCATCAGCATTGGTGTGCAGTTTTACACCCAGGTGTAGGATGATTTCCCTACTCATTCCCACATATGCATTGACTAGATAGGGTTTAAGGAAGCAAACGTGGATTAGGTGTTCTTCTGTATGAGCATTTAGAAAGTTTAGCCTACAGCCAGTGCTGGTGAAATCTGGAGGAATCTGGAAAGACACCCAGGGAGATGTCTGGCCAGCTGATATTTGCTTTTGCTTATGTTGCTTTGTTGTTACGGTGTCTCCCTATTTGTTCATTTATTTCTGCCTCATTAGTGTAGCTCTATCTTAAGTCATTTACATAATCGAGGCAGGAATAGTCTCTGATGTCCACAGGTACCTAAGGTACTGGGATCCTAATCAGAAAATGTCATCAATGGTATACAGAATATATAAGGTGGACTTGTGTTGTAAGAGAAGTGGTCAAGAGAGCAAGAAGGCTTTTTCACTTTGTACTCCACCACTGGGGAATGTTCTGCAGCTAATTTAAATATTTAGTAGTATTAACCATGACTTTTAACAAAAGAATAGAGTTAGGCTCACAGTTTTTACAGCCTCCTGTTTGACTCTCTAGTGAAAATAAGCATGAAACTAGTAGATGTCTTTGTTTAGACCTTTATTGGTCCCCGTGGCATGCAGATGCACATCTGTCATGAACTGAAATTAGAAAAGACCTTGCAGCGAGAGCGCAAGACCATTTCACAACTATGCCCTAACTAACTGTTCTCTGGGATAAGCAGGAATCCTGTGGAAATCCTGCTTATGACACCAAAGTTTTCTAGGAATCAGCTCTTACACTTTCTTGCAATCTGTACTTTTATACTGGCAATTAATCCAATACTGTTACTAGAAATGGGCACCCTGTGGCCACTCTAATGACACTAAATGGTCTGACTGGGCCAGAAGTCTAATGTTTTTGTCCTCACTTCTTGAGTTCGTAAGCAGTGGTCATGTTTTAACCTATTCTGTGCAACAATGGCAGTGCAGACAAGAAAAGTCATTTTCTTCAAATATTGAGAGACTGCTTGGACAAGGTCCTACCCTTCTCTTTTCTCTCTGCTCTGTTGTTAAACCTCTGCTAATTAACTGTATATATTTTACTTCACTTTTGCACCACACTCCTCAGCAATTTGTCTCAGAGCATCTACAAAGGATTTAAGCACTTTAATGCTGATTTCAAGAGGTGGGTCAGAAAAGACCCGATAGCATTAATATGATAATGACAAAGCAAGGAATAAAACCTAGATCCTAGGAATTAATTGATAGTTTTCCTACAGATTTATAGTAATTGTAGCCACATCTTACAGATTTTACTGGCATCTATGTAGAACATGGTGTATGGCCTGCCAGTAACCTTAGAAATTCACTGTCTTCTTGCCATTGTATGAAGGGCAACTTCTGACCCATATTCAAACTACTGAAGTGAGTTATATGTATAATCTTAGTAGGATCGGGGTCTCCTGCAGATAAATACACATAGTTCTTGTATAGTCAGAAGAGTAATTTTTTTTTCTCCCGCTTCCCAGATCAGTAAAAAGAGACCAGATGTTTCTGCTGGTGGTTTCGGTGTTGCAAAGTACACAGTTATTGAGTCCTTCCTCCAGCATGCAAGTAGCATAGATTCTCATATTTTTGAGTAATAGATTTAGATGTAGCTAATCAGTAGCATGATAGATACAGATACACAACCCTGAGAAACAGATGGCCTTGAGTAAGATGGAGTTCTGAAGGACACAGTTCAACATTTTTTTTTTCTGCAGGAGAAATACCACATCCTGTTTACAGATCATCTGTTTGTATTTGGCCAGGCTCGTCCATTCTATAAATCATTTGCTCTGAATGGAATCAGGACAGGAGTCTTACTCAGCTCCTAGTGGAATTTGTTTTGTGAGCTTTGGGGTTTAGTGCACGGTTAAAAGAAATCTGAAAGGACAGCTGTTCCCTGAGATTTTTAAAATTGCTCATTTAAACTCATATTTAAATATAGTCTCTTTTTTTGGTGTTACTTCTTGGTGATCTAAAATGTTAGAGACATTAAAAACTAAAATTAATATAGCTTAGTTAATTCACTATTTTATTCATATAAGGGCACTGGTATTTCATGGGCCTTGAAATAGATAACAAGTATAGATTTACAGCCTGGAGTTAGAGGCAGAATTTGCAACGTCTGAACTGTTTACTAATTGGAGATTCCAATCCCCCATACACCTAAATGAAAAAAAGGAATAAGGCACACGTGAGATGCTAATTATATCACTTTGTGCCCTGGAAGGTGCTGAGTCTTTTGGGAAGCATATCTGGCAGAGCTGTCAGCTGAGACAGTGAAAGCTGTTAAGGGGAAGGGTGCTTCTCTGGTACTTTTTCTTGTCTTACCTTTATCACAACAGGGTCAAGATGAGTAGTAAGTGACTTAGCAAACAAGCAGATGGCATGTTTTACAGATGTTTCATTTGCTGTGAAAATCAAGGAAAAATTCCCAAATGAAGAATGCTTCTTGGTGCAAGGGCATTGCCAGGTGCACATAGCACGCTCTGCATTATCTTGTTCCATTTCTCACAGTATCAGATATGCAGGGAAATATTACTGACCATTCTTTCTCCCTACTTCTGGCTTGTCTTCATTTCAGTCTTCCCTTCGCAAATATGAACTCCTCCCCATTTGCCATGACCAACAATTTATCTTATCACTACATGTTCACAATTAATCTGTAATGGAGTTATCTTTACAGATGCTTCAATGAAGCCTAAAAACATCCATTCATACAGCAATGAGAGATTCCCTAGGTAAAAAAAAATTTAAAAAACTAAAAAATTTAAAAAATTAAAAAGCAAAACCTGGTGAATCTGGTGTAATCGTGAAGCAAAACCTGAAAACTTCTAGTCTTATTATTTGGAATATATAAGTAAAAGTCTTCTTTCCAAGGATATAAAAATCACACATAGTTAGAGATGGGCTGCTTTTTCAGTTGTGCTTCTCTATATTGTATCACAGAGGTTTTCTACAGATCTTAATGGAAGTCTCTGCAGACTGCAAGGTGGTATGAAATGAGGTGAAATGCGAAAGAAAAGATGTACAGATATTTCTTTCAAAGACAGTTCAGCTTAGGTCTTTCTTAGGTAGGGACCAAATGGTTTCCAGCAATTGAAGATATCCCACTTCGCAAATCACTTCAAAGGAAAAAATACATGTCCAAGCCAAATTTTCAAAACTAATGCAGTTTGTTTCCCTGTACATTTTCACAGTCGTTCATTTAAGATTTAAGCTCCTGCATTCCACATACTCAAGTTCTAGGCTGCTTTTTTCTGTCTATCACTTAAATTTCATTGCCAAGATGAATTAAAACACTCCAAGTATTTTTATTCTCCCCACCTTTCATCATTACTGTTTTCTAAAATGGATATTATAATACATCTTTCCTTTAATCTGTCTCCATGCTAATTTAAATTGTTTTGGAAGGAAAAGATTCTATCAAATGCTGCCAGAGATTCGTATACTTTTATGTTTTGCCACTATAATGTGAAACATGAGAATTTGGTTCAGCAAAGACAATATATGTATGTCCACAATCAATAAACTGTTGCCTTAAAAGCAAGAATGAATGTTAGTCCTGCTCAGTAGATTCATATGTGATTAAAGTGTGATTTGTTTTAAAACTAAATCAATCAAATTTCTAAAAGTCCATTTCTGATTAATTATAATAGCACGTCCTTTATCCCATTACTGGTGAAACTGAGTTTAAAGAGACAATTCACTCTAGTAAACACCTATGCATATATACCTGTGATAGGATAGGGCCAAATACATTTTTTCTAGCTCTAGATAAAATGTAATTTTAATACTAAAACGCTTTCTGTTTCCTTGCAGGGTTAATCTTGTGTCTATCATGTACCTATACAAGAGGTTTAAAAAAAAAGGTGTTCCGTTCTACTCAACACAATACTACTTTTTCAGCGAACGTACCCTTAGCAAGATGAATCATCTAAATTTAAAGATTATTCTGCTCAAATTGTTAAAAAAAAATGTTACTTTGTTCTTAATGAAATAACGTAGCTCTGCATTGAGTGTAAGCAGAAGAAAAAAGTTAATGTTCCTCCTTGCGAGATGTTTAAGAGGTAATGTATCTTTAAATGTCTCCGCCTCTGAGTCCACCCACTTCTTGATAGCTGCAGCAGTCTTGTTGACTCATAGAAGCTGTGTTCATACAATAGCCAGCAATGTGCAGTATTTTTCAGAGATTTTAAGAGCACATCTCCTGCTATGTATTTGACGTTCTAGCTTGCTGGGACTGAAGGTGTATGAAAGGAACAGTTTTAAGTTTCTGAGATATTACAAAAGATAGTTCATCCTCTCATCCTGGAAAATCCTGACAGACCAGTTGAATACCTTTCAGGCCTTAACCAAGAACTTTATCTGCTCATCCCACTGTATTTTTTACACTCGAAAGACCTGATACCTCCTTAAGAACTGAGATTCTGACTAGTTTAAACAGATGGCTAATCCCAGTGCTGTCTGCAATGGACATCTACATCATCATCATCAGAAACAGAACAACACCTTAAAAAGTGGAATCTGTAAGAAAAATGGAATTACGAAAGGAATAAAGGTAAGGATTAATTGTTTCCCCTAATTGCCTCAATATTGAAAACAAATAGGTAGTTGCAACATTACTTATTAAGCTAGTTTTATGGCGGTCTTAGTCTCCATTGAACAGGTTGACTTATGTGTTAAGTTCTTTAATCTTGGAACTTGACACTGCTTTTTTTCCTATCATCTTAAACTGCAGTGAAAGCTGTGAATGCTCATGCAACGTGCTGTTGGTCCCGTGAATTAACTAACTTCTAATTCATTTCAAACAAAGAAATGCACAAGCTGAAATGTAGGTTTCCTTCTAAAGCTCAACTGATGGAAGAGTTGATTTTGTGATGAATTCATCATAGTGGAAAGCTGTTTTATCAACTTGAAGTGCCTGTGGAGTGGTTTTTAAAGTGTGATTTACTGCTGTACAAGTATAACAGAAAAAAATCTAGGCAGGGAAAGCTGTGTTTTCTTGATGTTTACATTACTGCAAGGTTGGTTTAACTGATGCCTGCTTTTCAACTTTGTACTGCTTAAAACCCAAGTCAGTTTGTTTACTATTTCTCAAGCTGTTCTCTTTGAAATCAGCGCTTCTCATTTATGTGAAAGTTTTGTAGAACAGTTGGCACGTAGCATCCTAAAGAATGAACCACAAAACCAAAGGTGTGCTTTTGCCAAAAAAAAAGCCCAAATCTTAATTTTTGTCTCTTTGTGACACCTGTTCTGACTGGGATGGTGCAGTTTGTCTCCAGCTGTTCTAATTCTGTATTTCAACTTGGTCATTAGTAGAAAGTATTGTAATGACCAGATAAAAAAGGCTGGTTTTACAGCATGGTGTGATGGTAAGAGAGAGATGGAGAGGGCTGCTTTTGGAGCCTTTAGTGCTTACCTGACCATCCCTGTTGGAAGCTTTGGACAACAACTGTGGCAAGGGCTCTGCAGTTTTACAAACAAACTGCTATCTTAAATCTTTCTCTACCTGGGACTCACACACCTAGCACTCTAATGAAGGCACACCCAGTGTCATGCTTAATGGTTGTCTGGCTTTAGATGTATGGGTGTTTCCCAGTCGTTGACCTGAGTAGGATGAGGAAAGGAAAAAGCTTGTGCAATGATTGAAAAGACCTTTCTTGAGATTTGCTTCCAGAAACCTAATCTAACATCCTTGTATACATTAGCTATTTGCTGCAGCGACGTCTGAAATCTTTGCTTTCAGTTTGAGTGGCAAATTTCAAGGAGTAAGACTTGCCTTTGAGTTATTGTTAACATGCTACAAATGAGCAGTTTTAAAAGCAGTAGACTCTCAGGAGGGGATTAATTAATATTTCCTCCTTGTATAAGAAAGATATTACTAGAGAATTAAAGTAGAATATTACTGAAGATGAGCAAAAAAGGAAATAAAGATTGGTCTGAAAGGGATGGGAAAGAAATGAAGTTAATGTAGCAGATATACCTGTTAGATTAGCGAAGTCTTAGAAGCACCGTAAGGCTGGAGAAGAAGGAGTTTAACCCTACCATGTGATGTGTGAAAGTAGCACTGAACCACTAGTAAATACCATCCATGGCTGAGGAAGTGGTAAGTGAAGCCTTAGAAAGTTCAGGAGGTTTATCAAAGACAGATTTGGTAACTTCACTGTGTTCCGAATGACATACCATTTCCCTTCTCTTCCTACTTTAAACACAGATTGGGAAAGAAGGAAACAATAACACATTAGAGTCCTGTATGAACCAGGAATCTCATTCTTGGTAGGAATCTCCCCATTCCTGTCTGGTCTGTTTCCCCACCCCAACTGCCTCACCCTGTTCGGTACTTATGCTTTACCATATTTTACAGGAACAGATACTGTTCCTTCCTACCTGATCTGTGAACATGCTCACACAGTCTTCCAGTGTGTTTATATTTAAAGCACCTCACTGAGGTGTGTTTCCCACTTTACAGCTGGGATCTGAAAAGCGAAACAATATGGCAACTGGGTGCACAAGGAAGCCCATGCAGGAATCAGACCCAAGTTTGTCTTGATTCCAGTCATCCTCTTCTCTTCCTTCTGGTTTAATATTTTTCCACCTTGCCCCTATTTTCCATAACACTCTGACACACACACACATTACTGCCTATTCAGTAAATTAATTCACCATTAAATACCTTACACAGGAGGAGAAATATAGGATACTCAGAGGACATACTGATGATGTTGGTTCTAGCACTTGAGACTTGTGGCAGTTCTGAAACTCTTGGGGTCAGTTACAAGTGTGTTACTTTGCAAGGAGGGGAGGAGAGTGACATGTTCTGATTTGAGAGAGACAACTGGTGACTCAGACTGCTGCAAGAGCATGGCACAGTGAAGGCTTCTAATTCAGCAATACGGTACAATAGTTGCACACAATTGACTGACTGGAACATCAGGCTTCTCAGAAATCAGCTCCATAAACCTTTTATTTCTAGCCAACACAAAGTACTGGCTTCAGGAAATGCTGGCTTTGGGAACAGTGGTTTTGAAAACACTGGCTTGGGAAAAACATGGTTTGCGTCTTATAAGAACATTTTGTGTGGCTGTATGTGCATGACAGAATCAGAGAAGAAATTCTGATACAACAAAAGCCCCAGGTTTCAGAAGAATAGATTTTGTTTAATGAGTTGGGGAAAGTAATTAGGGATGATCAAATGTGGGGGAGTAGGGAGACTCTCTTTGCTTCCAGCAATCTGTGGCATACCAAGGAAAGGAGAGGAGGTAGATAAGTGATAAAGAAGCAGTGAAGCATTCTACCAGAAGAGAAACTGTTGCTTTTAGGGAAGAGATACACCACTTTGGGATGGGATTGACTGTTTGAATAGCTGCTGTCAGTATTTTAAGTCTGACTCACTCAATTCTAGCTCGTAGCACGGACTCCCATGTAGTAATGGACACCAGGCCTAACTATATATCTACAACCATGCTGTATCCTTGCATGAATTGGAAGTTGGGCCACAGTAACACCTAAGATTTGGGAGGTGAGTCATCAACCATGTCTTCCACTTCATTAGTGCTTACTACACAGGCAGATGCTCTGTGTCCTTCCAGAGCCTATAGCCTGGACTTGCTTTTATCCAAAGCACAATTCAATAGCTAACTTATTTATTTATGTAATCCTAGTAGCCAGTAGCAGGTATTTGCCTAGCAATGATTTCTTTTGCTGTTATAGTTATTGTTGATTGGGTGTCAATTGTAGGGGATATTGGTTTTGTTAAACAATAAATACATTTGTCCATTGTCCATCCACTCAGTACATGTAGCAGTTGCTCTGGAAGACAAACATCATAATGATAATAAATACATCCCTTCCTCCTTCTTTCCCTCAGATTTTATTGCTGAGCAGATGTCCTATGGTATGGAATATTCCTTTGGTCAGTTTGCTTTAGCTGTCCTGGCTATGTCCCCTTCCAAGATCTTGCCCACCCTCAGCCTACTGGTGAGGGGGAATGTCGGGGAGACAGCCTTGATGCTGTACAAGCACAGTTCAGGAGTAGCCAAATCCCTGGTGTGTCATCAGCACCTTTCTAGTTACCAATAGGAAGCACAGGACTACGAGGGTTGCTATGGAGAAAATTAACTCTCTCTCAGCCAGACCAAATACAAGCCTCCAAGACAGTACAAAGCTATTTACAAATGCTTTTTTTTTCTATACTGCATTAAGAATGACAGTAGCTTGGAAAAAACTTGCAGTGAAGAAGACTACAGCTTTTTCTAGGGCTCTCAAGCTCTTTTCTGAAAGCAAAAGAGAACCTGGGATGAGATCAAACCCAGTAATGTCTGCCCCCCTTATTTGGTGGCCCAAAAATATGATAGCCTCTGGCACCTAGGTGCTCTAAAATTCAGAAGCTGATTAAATTTACAGTCTGTCCTGTGACATCTAGACCTTCTCCTAACTGTTCTACTCCAATATTTATTCAATACTCCAGCAGCCAATCTCAGTCTCTTCCATGTTTTTGTCTCCCCAGCTTTTCTTCCTCTCCTTTTTGCACTACAATGTCACTCTCCAGTGAAGATTTTAAAGAAAACACTGGTTATTTAAAGATTGTCACAAAAGGAATATGCTATGCAACTGTTCTCATAAGAATAATTTTCTTTTATTTAGTAAATGCCCCCTGTAATTTCTTTGTGCCCTGTCCTCTCACATATATAGATAGCCTTACTTCATGTGCTTTTGCAGTACTTAGTGTAACTCGGGCATTTTGAATGCAAACTCAATGTAAATGTCCTGCAGGGAAAAAAATCAAGCTAATTCCTACAATGGGAGTCATATGATAAGGCTATTAATAAGAGAAGATAAAATAGGGAGAGTTAAGGCTGATCAGACTACAGCCTTTTCAAATGTTTGCAGCCTCAGCTGTACAACCGTAATGAAACCATTCTGAAATACGTTACTTTTGGTGTTGCTTTGGGTAAAAGCAAACTGAAAGGGGAATTGTTTGGTTCCATCCTGTTTCTCTTGCAGCACCTAAGCCTTTCGGACCTGTTCCATTGTGCATGTATTAGTGCAAAGCGCAATCCTCATAAGCCCTCTAGGTTTCTTGGCTGTAGTGACAACAGGAAGATATTGAGAATTGTTTTCCAGTCAGAGTTCTCTACCAATTTCTACACCGGTTGCTTCAGCTGCAAAACAGACATGACAAATCCTCATCCTCAGTTCATGCCTTCTCTTCTCCTTGGTTTCGAGCCCCAGAAATTCATTGCTTTGCAGCAGCACTCTCAGCTAATAATCATAAGTCTCAGATCCACACCCTTGTTTCTGTCATCTACCCTGCTATGTGATGAGCTCAACACATTGGAAGCAGGAAATGTTGAAGATGTCTTTCTGCAAACTGAGATGTTACCCATGCGTAGGAGCATGTAACAGTCAAGGGCTCTTGTAGCAATATGTTGTGTGTTGCATGAGACTTTACATGCAAGTCTAGAGAATTCTCACACAGCACAATAAGTAAGTTTCCAAAAGGACTAGAGTCACCACCCCATTAACAGCTGGAAATCTCTAAATTCAGGTAATTAAATATTGGAAGTTTAAGCCCTGCCAAAAAATAGCATATATTGATTTGCTTTGACTTGAGAGACCGAGTATATCAGGGCTTTAAGGACTACGTCCTCTTAGCACAAGAACAGCTCATCATTGTATTCATGAAAACAAGTAGATGTATCAGGAGACTGGCTTAGTTAACCAGATAACCCATGATTGAGGTCAACTGCAAAAGATAAAAAGCAGTATACAAGAGGTAGAAGCAGGAATGGGACAATGAAAGAGGAATTTTGAAACATTGTAGGGTCATGTAGAGATGGTGTTAGAAAAGCCAAATCTCGCCTGGATTTGACATTTGCAAGGGCCATCAAGGGAAGGAGGAAAATCTTCTACTGTTACATTAGTAATAAATGAATAAAAGGGGAAAATGCAGCCCATTGCCGAATGGGGTGAGTGACCTAGTGTCTGCAGATGCAGGTAAGGCTGAGGTACTCCACGCTTTCTTTTCCTCACCATTCACCAGCAAATTCCTCTAAACTCTGTGTTGTCAAACTACCAGTAGCAGAAGAAGATTGAGTCATGGAGCTCTTAACAAATCTCAACCCATAAAAACGCAATGGACCAGAAGGGGAGCATCCAAGTGTGCTGGCTGATGTCACAGTGATATCACACACTATCATCTTTGAAAGGTCATAGATAGCAAAGAAATCTCTGATAACTTAAGAAAAATATATGTTCCACCTGTCTTCAAAAGGTAGATCATTTCTAGCAAAAGTTGTTTCTGGGAACATAGAGAAGAAGGTGACTGGGAATAGAAAGCATGGATGTACCAAAAATAAAGGATGTTTTAGTGGCTGGTTGTCTTCTTATGATGAAGTGAGTCGATTTATGAATGAAGGGAGAGCGATGGATGTCATCTACCTTGAGTTCTGTAATATGGTCCTTTTATGCTATTTGGGACATTACGGTCTCCATGGGTTGACTGCTATACGGATTGACAGCTGGCTGGGTGGTTGGGCTCAAAGGGTAGAGGTTAATGTTTCATACTTTGCCTGGAGGCTGGAGAGGTTTCATATATGGTGGATAGAGACACAAATAACAACAGAGGCACATGTTGTTCTGGAGCCTCCATCATGGAGGCTTTCAAGACTCAGCTGGGCAAAACGCTGAGCACTATGATGGGAACTTGGTGTTGACCTGCCTTTAAACACGAGGATGAACTGGAGACTGGCTGAGGGCCTATCCAGTCTAAGTGAGTCTGTGATCCTTTAGTGTAAGGAGGCATTATTTCTCTGGTGATAGTCAGATGCAATAATATAAAAAGGTACAGAATCGATGCAGAACCCCAGAGGGGCTTCTGTGGGTAATTACCTGGCAAGCGGCATTACATTGTTCGTTAGAGGCAACTAGTAAAAGCAAGACGTGAATTGGCTCATCCCATTGCCCACCTACTTGTGTCCCTTCAGCATGAGTGTCCCTTCAGCATAAGAATTAAGTACCTTTGCAATCTGTAAGTGGCAGTCTGGCTTTCAGAAATAAGTACAGTAATATGCACTATCCACCTGCTATGTCGGCTGTCTGTGTTCCATTGCAGAAACAAGTTCATGAATAGAATGGGCTAATTGATAAGACAATGGCTGCTTAGGGACTGCCTGGGTCTCTGTGTGAGCTGACACATGCAGGACACAGGAACAGCCACAAAACCACAGATGAAATGTAAAAAGCAAATTTATTTTTGTTACCTCGTCAGTGGAGGGATTCTCCAAGCAGCACCTGGGCAGAGGCACACAAGCAGGAGCACAGGCATCACAGAGCTTGGGCCATGCTACAGGGTCACTGAACCCACTGTTTTAGCCTGTATTTCAGGGATTCATGCAGGTGTAGCTTACCACTGTGCTTTGATCTTTCCCTCAGCAGGGCAGGAATGCCAAGCACGTTTGATAGGGTGCCTCCAAGTCTATCAGAGGCCTATGTTATCAAAACACAGATGTTCTACCTGTTTAACACACAAAGCTAAACAACAATTAGTACGATATGATTTTCTACACCTCAGCTGTGGGTCACTTTAGCTTGTTTATAATCCTCTTTGCCAGTCTTTCATTATTTTCCCACAGTCTCTGTAAACCCCAACTTCTGCCAGAATAAAAGTTAACATCATGCTGCCTCTTGCAGCTTGCTGTTTGCAATTGTGCAGAGGTGATTCAAATCCTGTTTCATAGGGTACTAGGTAACCATAAAGAGCCATTAATTTATCATGATAAATATCACTGATTATTATTTTTAATTTCTTTTCAAAGATAATTAAAATTTGTTGGAGCTAGGACTGTGTCATTAACCAGAAAAAGAGGAAATTAAGTTTCCCTACAATGACCGGTGATTCAGCCAGAGAATTCTTGCCACTCCTGGCAGCTAATTTTTCCACAGAACACATTTTAGAAAGCAACCAGGACAGAAGTTTTGCGAGACTATGTGGGAGAGTTATTGTTGTGGGATGGCCATTGAACAGAAAGAAAAATGTCATTTAAGAAAAAGAGCAGGAACCAGCAGTATTATAAGACTGACAGAAGAAGTGTTGCAGTGTTTTGTAATGTAGGATATATTAATTTATCCAGATAGAGAGATACCTTTATTATGAAACTTTAAAGTGAAGATCTGATCTATGTGAACCCATGTCTTCAGCATGAAGTAATGTGTAACTTCTTCTGACCAGATGATTTTCTCCCTCCCAAAGTATTTTGAATTTCTGGGAGAACATCCAGTGTAGACGTAACACATCAAAGCCTTGTCTGTTCTGATTATCTTAATCTTTTTGGAAATTATTCAGCTGTGTCCTTTCCTCTGTTCACAAGCATTGACATGTGCTCTTTCATTTCCTTCTCTTCCAAAAAATTTGAGTTTTCCCCTCACCCTACCAAGAAGTGAGAAACAGGAATACGGAAAGACAAATCTGTGGCGAAAAGCTGAGACTTGTAGTCATTTCAGCTGACATCATGCTGCACTCTGCTTCCTCCAGGAGCTTCCATTGGAGTTTCTGCTCCTCTGTTACTGCTGCTGATTCGTGTGGTCTGAAGAGCTGCTATACATCCCTCTCTGTGACTCACGTATAGCCATCTGAGACTTCAGTGTGGCTGATCTTCTTGCAGTCACAAAGCTGCTGGCCTACACATGGAATCACAGCAGAATTTTTTAGCTTCTTGGGACTGTTTTGCGACACAGTGCCTCAGTCTGTCCCTGTATTTCAATACCCTATCCGTTCCTTGTGTCTCCACAAAACTTTGTGCTTGTCCTCTGCAAGGAACATTTCTCCCTGTGTGGTCCCCAGGTTGCGCTTCCTGAACGTAAAGGTAGCTGCAGTCAGGTGCTTGTGCAAACTGTGGTGGGAGAGATCTGTAAAGATCATCCAAACCACTGCCTGGAGAGAGCAGGATACAGGTGTTTCCACACAAGCCTAGCAGCCATATATCACTGTCTGCAGTGATTTAGATGGGAACTTTGAAAGCCAGGGCATATAACTTGAGAAATAAATTTAAGAACACCAGTGCTTGTCACATTGTACCTCATTGTCAGGCGTTCCCAGAAAACATCCCATCCTTGTGATCTGATCAAATATATCTCCTACCTGGGCAACCTGCTCATCAGACTCAGTTTCAGGTGCTACTCAGATACCAATAGCAAACAATGGAACAATTCAAAGTGAATAAGCTTTTGTTGAAGGCATTTCATGGTACAAGAAAGCTTTTGAAAAATCAGTGTATTTCCCCAGCTTTTTAAGACCATATCCATGTAAATTCATGAGTTCGAGCTTTTGAACTTCCAGCAATCTCTTGGCATCAGGTATGCCTAAAGGGAACATTTTACTTTTTCTCTGGCAAAAAAAATTTTGTCTGCATGTCTCTTGATGTCTTATCTTCTTTATAAAAGGGATTGGTCTCTTGTACAATTTTTCCCTGGCATCGTTGTTACATAAACAGCTTTTTTGATTGCATATGTGGGTGGCTGAGATTGTCTGGGAGGTTCGAGCGGGTACCAGGGTGTGTTAATCCCAAAGGGGATCTTGGGGTTTTGCTGTATTGTTTTGGTCAAAGGAAACAAATGCTGTTCAAACTGTTTTGATGCAATCTCCACCCCTTTCTTCTCCTCTAATCACAAAGCTTATCAATTTGTAATCTGTCTTCATTTTCAAATGCATATTAGTGGAACTGCTATGTTTATGTGCATCCCTGTGAAATGCTGGATAGGCTGTGTGTACTAAGTAAGACTTGGCAAAATAAGTATAAGTAAATTTGTGTTCTGAGGAGCAGCTTTAATAAAATTCAGGTTCACCTTGGGTTATACCTTTTATCCCAGGAGGGGTGTAATTTGTTGCATTGCTGAAAAGGAGTTAATTGGCCTCCTCGCATCTCTTGCTCTCACCTGTAACAGCTAAAGAAATAAAACTTCACAAAAGATGACTGTCTTTAACAAGGTATATTCAGGATGAAGAAGGGCTGCAAAGTTCAGGCCCTTGGTCATTAGTGCTATATGTAGAAACCCCTAACCCTAGGGTACACCCCTAATCCTAACCTAGCAGAGGACTTTTTGTAGATTTTAGCATAAAACAATGCCTACAAGATCCTTCTATCTCCCTCCATATATAATGTCTTTCCAAGCACCTGTCCATTTTCAACAAGCTTTTCTCTGTACTGCATTAGTGCCTTGACTCTTCCTAAATTTGTGTTTTGACGAGAAAAATCTGTTCTGTTTATTGCTGCACTATATAAAGCAAGTCCTGTCATCACCTCTTTGACTTGATAAAGCAATCACTGCTGCTTCGGCATTAGAGATCTGTCTCTAGAGGTTACAAAACAGTGTAAGTCAACAGACTCTCTGCTAGTAATGAACAAGACGGGGTTATCAAGCATTTGGGTTGGACGAGTTGGCCGTTAAAGGTCCCTTCAAATACAAACCATTCTGATTGTAAGATTCTATGAGCAATCAAAAATGGAGCTCTGTCAGCTTCCATCTTACCCTCAACCCAACGTACCAACTAACTAAAGCTTTCAAAGATGTTGGTATGAACACCTTTATGGTTTCAGCACAACATAATTATATCAAGCAAATCAGAAGGTAAAAATCAGCTTTACCCATTGATATGTGGAAAATATCTTAACATTTGGAGAAATAAGGTACTATTTGTAGGTTTTTTTACATCTGTGACTCAATAGAACTGGAGACCTTTTGAAAACTTGTCTCTCGTGGGCTGAGAATTACATGGGTTTAGGGAAGTGAAGTGAAGCATGCTTTTATTAGATTTTGTCACTATTATCAGAGACTTTGGCTTTTTTGACTGTTTCAGTATGTACTTGAAAAACAAAACTACATCATCCTGTAATTTTGTTGGAAAGATTTTAACATTTACAGGAAACAAAATTTCATTCAATGGCAAGTTATGCAGATTCGTAAAAGATCAAGTAGGCATGCTTATTTTTATTCTCTGCTGAACATTTTGAAAGTATCAAAAATGTATATGATTGGGGAAGAGGAGTGTTGTATGAGGGGAAAAAAAAATCTACACAGTTTGGTCTTACAGCATGGTAGCATTACACAATCTCAGATGGCTTTGGCCTTGTTTCCTATAGAACCAAGACTTATTTAGTGATACTATCTGTCTGCCAGCTCCTTATCAACTTGTGAACTAGTCAGCATGTTCAGTCAGATTTAACAATGGCCTGTCACCTGTTCTTACCTTAAAGTAGGCAGCTGGGCACAGGAGAAAGGCCCTGCATGCTACCTGTTGAAAGAGAAGCTGCAGTGTGAACTCATGCCTTCAGCACTCTGGAGAATCTGCAGTAGAAAGGAGATTTGTTCTACATCCCAAATAAGAAGGAAGTTTTTGTCAGTGTGTTACTTTATGTGATACCAAAGTCAGTCAACATGAGACACAGGTAGAAACTCAGAATTTATTATTTCCAGAGTTCACTGTGCTCTGTTTTCTTCTGCTCCCACTCATTTCTGCATGGTACCTATCTTATCATTGCATTTCTCTGGAATTTATTTAGTCTGTAAATTTTCTGAGATAAAGACTTTATTTTCTACCCGCTTCTTGTGAAACAAGTGGAATGCACAGGAGCAGTATCTATTAAGTGTACTTTTATTCCAGGGGTTTCCGTCAAAGCCTTCCCAGTTTTTCAAGTATCAGTGATTTGGTTTCAGTACTGTGTAAAGAAGCTGACCTACCTAGTGTTCTAGTTGCTGCTAGTAAGTCAGGATAGACTTACTAGCAGCCTCATTTCTCACATGACATTTCTCCTCTATGAGTCTATCTACAGATGAAATGACTTCAAGTTAAATGTTAGGCTTGTTTTGCAGTAATTCAATTCTAATTCAGTCATCTTTGGCGGAGACAGGTCCAAAGGTGAGCAGAGTCAAGCTCATCATGTTATCTGGCTGGTTTTTACCCATTTCACAAAGGCTGCTGGATTTCAGTTCACCTCTTGTTGATCCAGTATTTCACCTACTCAGCAATGACATTCTAGTGGGAGCAGTGTTTTGGGACATCAGCATAAAGACAGAAAAGGAACAAATGTAAATGTCTCACTCTGTGAGATGTAGTTTCTGTAATTTTGGACTGAGAGTTGATGGTTAGGCATTTTAGACAGCTTTGACTATTTCTTCCTTGAGATTTTGGTGATCATAATTATAATACTTTGGTTTTTCAGAGCTACCCATAGGATAGCTTGAATAGTGTGGGAAGCCTGTTAAAGAGCTTTTAACCTGATATCCAAGAAAGTCTTTTATCTTAAAAATGTAGTCTAAAAGCCTGGCAGAGGACGGTTTGAAGGCTCTTTGGTTTTCTAGTTATTTTGAGCAGTGTTTTGCTGGGGAAGCTAGTCAAAATATCTCTACACCCTAATGTTTCTCAGTAAGTAACCACCATGGCTGACTGACAATAATTTGTTGGTAGACTTTAGCATTTGATGCTGATTCCAATATTCCTTTTTTCAAGCCCTTTATGTCTTCCTGGTTTATGGCTAACATTTCAAGGCTACAATTACTCACAGTTGCACAGTGTGTTGTATTCTTGGCTGCCCTACATGCCCACTTGGCTGCGTGGCCAAAAAATCCAGGCATTTTCCTCAGGACTCACACAGGGTTTGCAATGTAGCATTTCAGCAGAGGTACGAAAAATGGGTATCGATCATGTGTAGGCAATCGTATTTGCCAGCTCTGCCTCCTCGGAATAGGAAACAGCTTTATCTACAAGATCATGATTATAAACAGAGTTACCAAGTCTGATAACAAATGTTCTGGAACAACTTCTTGAAACTCATGGTAAAGGCAAATGAACCAGTATTACTTTCTATGTTATTGGGCAAAGAATCCTTTTCTTAATTTGAAACAACTGCTGGAGTCTTGTTTCTTTATTAGCCTCAGTTAACCGTGGTTAAAACATGTGGTTTATCTATTCACATATTCTGGCAGATCATTGCAAAAATTAACAGGAGTTTGTGATTTGAGGGTGATTTTCAGCCCATATTGTTCAACATGTAAGATTTAGCAAAGCTCATAAACAAGGCTGTTTTAACAATTGAGTGGTTAAGCACATTGCCAGGACTTTGAGTTCAGGTCCCACATCTGTTATAAGAAAAGCCTACTTGTGAATAAGACACATCTGCCTGGCATAATTTCTAATTATTCAAGTAAGGGGAATACTGGGGACAAGGAACCATAGCTGAACTTTTGTAACTCCATCTCACTTTCAAGTCAAGGTCAGAAAATCCGTGCCGGTCAACAGAAGTGACAAAGAACACTCTCACAAGTGACAATTGGCTGGTCAGGTTGGAAATGGGGGAGTGAGATAAAGCACTGGTTGAACTGGAGAGTCTGGCTTGCTTGGTCGTCATGAGGAGTGAGCTGTGTTCAGCAGTGTGGTAGCGCTGGGGCGGAGCGAGGTGGAGCTGCCGGAGGGATCAAAATGCACTGTGAGAACTAGGTCAGGGGAGTGCCAAGCTCCCTGGGGGTGTCAGCGTAGCCAGAGGCTAGAAAGGGAAAGCCAAGAGGTGAAAGGTGGATGGGTTGAGTCTGTGGCAGGTGATCTCAGCCAGGATGAAGGCAAGAACTGACAGGAAGGAATAGTGCAAGGAGAGGAAGATATAGATCTGTAAGCAGCTGGAATCTCAAAGGAAGGAGCTGAGTTTTCTCCTCCTTCCCTTGGACGAGCAAGTGGATAGTCACAGAAGCACGAACCATTTCACAGCTAGCACGTGTATTGGCTAACACGTGGTTGGTACTGCCAGCTTTTCACTATAATCCTGTTAGGAGAATTCTAGCATAGCCTTTTTTTCTAATTGTTTGCAACACCTTCGTTCCGTTCATCTGGGCTACTAAAAGTGATTTAATCCATTTTGCTATTCATTCTTCAAATATTTTACGGTTTTCTTTTGAAATCCAAAATTGGGCTATAGTATTTCTGGGAAAATGTGCTGACCTCTGCAGTACTTCTCTTAAGATATTAGGAGCAGATCTAGAGGCTGTGTGGTTGGAGCTCTGTGGGACTGAGATGGATCTTAGGAAATGAGGATGAAGCTGCAGGGGGCTTTGTGTTGTAATGCAGGCCTTCCACATTATTCTACTGACACTTATACAGGAAAAAGTTGGTAACACTTAGCTCTCATTCACTACAGAGACACAGGGACATACAAGGAATTTCAAAGTATTTCAACTCTGCTTTGCAAAATAAGCACGTAGAATTCTGGAACAGCTTCCACAAAAAATAAAAGTCTTTAAAAATTCTGTGGGCTGTGATCCTTTCTCCTGGCAGTGCAGGAATGCCCACATCAAATATTTTCCATTCTCGGCATGAATGTACTCCCTCAAAAGTTATTTTCTATGTTAATGTTAATAACTTACATGGTGTGACACACCTGAGTGAGGGTACTTTAAAGATTTGACAGTACTTTCCCGTCAAGACATAAGCGATAATCTGATCCTTAAGCATAATTATATTTTTCTTTTCTAAACCTTCCTGTATATTTGCACTTACCACTGCACTGTCTGACAGTTGCATTTTCAATTCTCTAGGCATGGTGTATGACCCAATGTTATTATTTTGCTGTCCTCAAATAATTTCACCATACAGTGGCTAGATCTAGCCAAGCCTACCTTTTGGGGCAATATGTCTAAGGTAGCATCCCAGTTTGGATACTGTTCCATTGTTCAGGGTTTGTTGCTTGATTTTTTTATGGTTCTTTTTTTTTTTCAAAAAAACCACCCCTTCTATTCTGCTTTGGTTATTAACGAATAAATCGTGATACTGACTTTTCCCCCCATGTTCTAGTTTATAGTGATTCCGTGAGAATGAAGTAGCAATGCATTTTGTAAGGCAAATCTGTAAGTAAACTACCTGATCACACAATTTATGCTTTAGGGTATTTGACATGAAGTGATATAATCTCTCTGCATGTTTTTCTCTGACTTTTTTGAAAGGTGCATAACTTTTTATTGGTTTGCTTCAAAGTCCCTCAGGGAAGCCAATGCCTTTCACTGTACATTTCTATGTGATTTCCACAACACAGCTCCAGTGGAAACAGATATACTGAGCTTAACCTGAACTGCCTTAAACTTCCTTTCATCCAAAAGGAGAAACCTCTCATTTATTTCTCTTTTAAGTTGACTTCAAGCTAGAGCTCATAGCACACTTTAGGGATTAGACTCTAGAATTGAACGAGAGTGCGAACTGCCATTTTTCTTTATGGATGTAGGCAAGACCCAAGGTAGACTACAGCTTTTATTGTGCCGAGTCCAATTCCAGAGTCACTACCTCTTACATAGGAAATGTACTGCCAAGATAAGTTGCTTTTGTAAAACTCAGCATCATGAAGCCATTGGCAAGCCTGCCAGCTCCTGTTCAAGCTGTGAGCCAGGAGTCCCTACATGTCACCGAGGCAAGACTTTGCCTTCAAGCATTGCAGAAATCACCTGCCACATGGACTGCCTTACTGCAAAATAAGGAGTGTAGCTTGGCAGCACAGAGCATTGTATGTGATCTTCTGCCAGGCCAGAGTCCAAGCACTGCTGGTTAAAGAGAAGTGAGAGGCATCATTGGAAACACCAGATCCTCCCACAACTCAAGCAATTATCTAAACCGGAAACTCGAGCTAATTACATAGTTTAGCCTTTGCAACTGACAGTTCTGTTTTTCTGGAAGCAAAATTTATCTTTTTTAGAAGTTTTTCTAGGGTCTTGTGCTGGTGCTCACAGCTGCGTTTCCCAAGTAGTGAGTTGTGCTTTCTTTAGAGCTCGTACCGCCTTACCTATACTCCCCCACTGACAGACCTTGGATTCTGCCTCACAGGTCCCTTCCATTGAGCAGCTCTACCTGAGTTTTTTTCTAAGAGCTTCCACTTTCTTCCTTCTGAGAATGATGCAGAAAAAAAATAAGGTATAGGAAGTGCAAACAGTGTTTTACTGTACTATTTGTCTTCCCACAGCTGCTATGCCCTAAGGGACTAGCTTTAATCCATGAAAATGAAGAAAAAAGCTGAGACAAAGAGACGACCACACTATCTGGAATGAATTTGGTCCCCAAAGGGGGTTATTCCTGAATTATAATGGTTATTCTCCATGTCCTTCTTGTCATTCTCCATTTTCTGTCAAGTGATTTTTTACACATGCTAAAGTTATTCCATTAGCCCATAAGGGAGCTGTCAGGATGAGCATGTAAAATTTCTTAATTCAGTTTTGCACGATTAATTTCTTATATGAGAATGAGGGAAGTGCAGAGCCTCTGTTGGAATTCTCTGTTGGAGTTCCCTTGTGTTATGGGAAAGAATATAAGTCAAGGATTTGTTCAGAGTATAGTAGTATTGTTTCAAAATTCGCTATGTAGCATTACATCTGAAACATATAAATATTTACAGGAATGTCTTCTCAGAAAGTATTTGTGAGCAGTTTATGTACATGAGACCTCAGGTAGTTGTTTGGGGATTTTTTTCTCCCACTGTAACTGAGTTTTATAAGTCTTTATCAATTTACTTTACTGCCTTACCACAAGGGAAGGAGGAGAAACAGGTGCTGATCTCTTCTCTCCTGTGACCTACGACAGGACTAGAGGTAATGGCAGGAAGAGGTTTCAGCTGGATATTATGAAGAGGTTCTTCACCCAGCGGGTGGTGGAGCACGGGAACAGCTCCCCAGGGAAGCAGTCATGGCACCAAGACTGCCAGCATTCGAGAAGAATTTGGACAGTGCACTCAGACAATAGGTGTGAATGTTGGAAATGTCCTATGTAGGGGTAGGAGTCAGACTCGATGATTATTTTGGGTCCCTTCTAATTCAGGTGATTCTATGATTCTATGGTTCTAATTGATTTGTACCATGCGACATCCTAGTGAAACCATATTTCTTTGCATGTGCCGCCATTCCTGAGAATTAAACAATACTTTTCCCTGCTAGATGGTAGGATGTAAATATGTAATTCACTCTCTCAGAGTAGTTACTATATGAACTAAATCTATCAGAACAAATTTGAGACCTGTCCACTGTACTTGAAAGACATTTGCACCTTTTTTCATGGCTTGTTATTTGCCTCATTGCACAAATATATTTGTAGCAGCCGTTACTGAAGGGCACAACACTAATCTTACATCCAAGTTTGTAACTTTTCCTTTTTTTATCTTCTATGGCAACTGCTTATTAGGTCTAGCTTTAAAAAACAATCTTTTCTCAAAGATATGAGACTATTACGAGTACTTCAAATTCTTTACATTTTTGTGGGCTTTAAAACTACATTTTAAAACTACATACCATCCCTGGAGGTGTTTAAAGGGAGATTGGATGAGGCGCTTAGTGCCATGGTTTAGATGATGAGTAGGTGTTGGTGTTGGGTCATAGGCTGGACTCGATGATCTCAAAGGTCTTTTCCAGCCTTGTGATACTCTAATATTGTGATTTCTTTCTGAGGTCAGAAAACTTTCTTTTTGGGTTTCATTGGCAGTGGTCGTGTTTGAGAAATAAGATAGGTGTATGGACATCTTCTGTCACTCCTGAATCGTGTCAAGTGGATTGGGAGAGAATACAGTTGATCAGAGCTTTAGCCCATCCCTTCTAGCTGGTTCTGCCTACTCTTTGCTTTACCAGCAACTGTTGATCTATCTCAGTACTTCCAAAATTTAGGAGCACAGGCATGGACGTGTAAACAGGAGTTTTATCCTTATGGAAAAGTCAGAGAAACTTTATCATAACTCTTAGAGTACTGGTATACTACAATGGTGCTACGTGAAGATGTTAATGCGATAGAGATAATAGGGGTGTTTGTGTCGTGATAAAAGGGCAAAAAAGTCTATAGAGTCTTTGTTAGTCAGAACTTCGTTCATTGATTCATAAAATGTGCTGAACCAATTTAAATTCTTCAAATATGAACAGATGCCAAAAGACAGAATCGTGTTAGTTTTATTTTCATTTTAAACAGAAACTCTGTGTATCTACTTCCTCCTTCTGACATCCACGGTTTAGAGGTTCTATCTGCCTACATTTCACGCTGTGCAAAATGTGCATCAGCTATTTTTGGAGCGCTTGGCCTTTTCTGTTCTACATTTCAGGTTATGGTGAGGTTTCTGAATGTAAGGTAAATGGGAAACAGAGGTAATAAGGCTTAAAATTATTGTGAGTTGTTATCTAGTCCATTGCTGTACAGTAATGCAGATTCAATTTTATCCAGAGCTAGTTTTATGCTAGAATATCTCGAAGGATGTTCTGGAGCCTCTTAGCCCACAAACTTTGCCACTCTGTTTTGGAATTTTGTTAAGATACTGACAGCACTGCTTTCTTTTGTTAGAGAATATTAACTTTGACTGTATATAACATGTTCTTGACAGAAGTTTGTTTATACCCATCTTAAACACCTCCATGCTCTAGCTTCATGTTTAACTGTTTTTATCGGTAGATAGTTCTTCCTAATGTCAGATTTAGATCACCTTGGCTGTAATTTAAGCATGTTGATGCTTTCCAGAGTATAAGTTATTCTTTTCCTATTGCAGCTACCTTTTAAATGTTTCAAGACTTCTAGGCTGCCAGTCATAGCCAAATGGAATACTTCATCCAAAACCTGCATACTACTTAGTAGCACTGGAGTGGTTTGTCCTTTTGCCCTTAACATTATTTTCTTAAGAGATGGCAGCTATTTTTCTTAACTCCTTTAATTTTAATTTTGCTTCCTATAGGGTTGCCTGGTATTTCTAAATGCATTTGTGCTCTCATGAAATCTGTTACTCTGCTGTTCCATTTCCTGCTTTTCCTAAGTCCCTTGATTTCTACCATTTTATGTTCACTATAAATGAAAGCTTTGAGTTAAGATACCCTGATGTCTACCTAAACTACTTCTAACATGCACCAATGTTTTGAGTATTGTTTTTTCATTTGCCTGGCAGAAATACGGGAAGAAATAATATTGGAGGTAATACAAAGGCTTGTGAAATGTCCACAACTGCTTTTTCCATGAGCAACAGATTTAAAGAAGCCTGTTTCATACTGTTACATTTTCGGCTTCATTTACCACACCGGAACATCCTAGCTTACCAACCACAATCTAGTTTTCCAGGTGGGCAAGAGACAGAATCTGCTGAACCTCGTTCAGAGCTTTGTAGATGCTGGCTTGTGGGTCGTTATGCTTGTGCTTCTGTAATTTTCTCAAAGTTATTGTTGTCTTTCATTTAGTGTGTGAATTTGGATACATGGCAATACCAAGGTCGGAATTTCCTGGAGCTTTCAGGAAAGTTCATTTCTTGAAGTCCTCTATTCTTCCGACTGAAATCAGACTATGAACTCAAAAGCTACTAGAGGAATACTGGCAGACAAGGGGTAACATGAGGGCATAAGCTTTTGTTTTCTTACAAAAAAAGATTAAAATTATTCAAATCCAAAGGTTAATTCAATTAACTTTTTGCTTCTTGCTATGCATTTGAAAATATGCCTTCTTTGGCTGAACCAAGGAAACATGCTTCAGCAATTGATTTCCCTCAGTATTCTTGCACCTGATTTCTGTCTCTTGAATATCTGGTGTGCTTCTTTTACCTAATCCTTGTCTTTTCAGTCAAGAATCACAGAGTCTAGGTGTTTGCCTCTAGGTGAATATGAATATACTGCTGAAATTTAGTGCTTGGTGGGGTGAGGACTTTCCTTTTTGTCTTTATTGCTATAAAACCTGAGGAGAATATTTAAAGGCCATTTCTGCAAACCTGATAGTTGCAGAAGGCTGGCTCACATGACAGAAAACCAACCGTTCTCATCTTCAGTGTTATGACCTACGTAATTATTGGAACAATTCATAAAGAGTATTTTAATGTCTGATGTACTAAAAAAAAAATTAATCATGTAACAGTTTATTACCATATTATTTCTTATTAATGTTCAAGCAATTATAGTAGAATACGGTTATTTTGGTTTGAGTTGTAAGATTCCATTAGCCCATTTAATAGTGCTTAATGAATATCATTACAATTGCATAGACGTTAATAAGTCATCAAGACCCAGACAATATTTTCCAATTGTACAAAGCAGAAATTGAAACTGATGGTGAAAGACAGCCTCTTGCAGAACTGTTGTACCACCTCTGGGATCCTGGAGGAGTCCACCTGTGAGTTACTCATAGATATAGAGGTGGGCATTACTTTATCACAACAGGTTGAAACCACACATTGCTGATATTTTCCAAAAAAAAAGAAACCAGCTAAAGAAGGACATTACTGTTTCTGTGGAATTTTAGGGGGGAAAAGGTAAACAGGGAGATACATGGAATGGAGTCGTCCAGGGATCTCTTATGGAACATGTGCTCTCTCACATTTTTTAAATAGTCTGAGAAAAGGTGTGGGGAGAAATAAGTGACATATGTATTGACAATGCTGAGCTCATTAAGGTAGTGAAAAAGTATCTTTGGAAAACAAACATTCTCATTCATAGTGTGTAATGCTGATAAAAAAGTAGAAAATAATTGCAGGTCAATAAATAACAAATAATGAATGAATTGCAGGAGGAAATGACCTGAAGAATGCACAAATAGCAGTGTGTTCTAAATTAGGTTTTTCTAGTAGCTAAGGAAGAATACATCATAATCATAACAGATATTTCTGAAACTGTGATCTGTGCCAAGAAGACAAATAGAATGTTAGCAATCTTTAAAAAAGCAACAGAAAACAAGACAAAACATAATTTGCAAATGCATAAATCCATTCCGTGCCCTCAAGTGTTGTATGCAACTTTAATGCCCCTCCCCTATATCTCAAAAAACTATTATTGAACAAGCTAGAGTGATCAGAAGGTTGAGCATTAAAATATGTAATTTTTATTATTTTAATTTTAAAATCTGTATAAGGACAAGGACTGGCTAGAACTTAGTACATTAAGATTCTTCAGCTTGGCAAGGGACAAGTGGAGAGACAGAATTAATTTAAATACAGAAACTTATGAGTAGTGTAAATGGTTTAGTAGGAAAGCTGAATAGATCACAATGGTCATAAAGTAAATTGCCAAATGAAATTATCAGACAATATTATAATTAAAAAAACCCACTTTTTTTCACAGTTTAAATCAATTCATTTCCACACTATTTATGGGTTCTAAAATGATAGTTATCCCCTCGTGGCTATTAAATGGGATATCACATTCTCAGACCCATGAAATCTCCAAGCTGCTAATTTCTGGAAACTGGGAGATATACTGAGGAAAGTGTCATTCTCTATATTTTTTTTCAGAATCTTTGGTTAATCATCTGTTGCCTAGGATTGTTACAGTGGAGGGATGGATCTAGAAAAGGTGCTGTCTACTGCAGCTGTTACTACTAATAGTATTCTTGTGAGTGTACAAATCAGCAGAGCACCCAGTGTGTAACTAGTGTGACCGGTGATCTCTGAATCACTTCAGACATTTGCTTGAAGATTTGCTGCATTTCATTTTGACACCAGCAACAGCTTCATTACATCTGTCTTCATCGTCTAAGTGCTTTAAATGTACAGTCTCCAATCCCACATTTTTCTTCTCAAATAAAACTTTATGATAACATGTAAAAAGTCAACAGTAAAGTAATGCAAATTGGTAATTAACCATCGATCCACCGACCATTTAGACTGGCTGAGATTGTTGAACTTGTCACGATGTTCAGCCTGTCAACCGTACCCCAATGGGATTTGGATTTGAAGTGCTGCGCAAAATCATCCACATTACCAGCCTCCAGAAGCAGACAGCCCACTTGTTTTGGTTACGCCAATGCTCTTTGTTGTCCTCACTTTGGTTTTAAGATGTGACCCTATATTTTTCATTTTGTTCTCCCAGCTTTGCACTAACTTTTGCTCTTTGAAGAACTTTGGTTTTCATGATTCATAGGCTGGAGAATATGGGTCACAGTCCAGCTCGACATTCTTATCACGTTACTATTATTGATGCTGTTCACTACTAGCTATTTACTACTAGCTGTTTGTATTAAGGATAGTAGATGATAATAGTTACGTGTTTAAACAAATGTTATACTGACTGCATAAAACAACAGCAGCTGAAATGAGAAGCAGAGTTTCATTGCATAAGAGTTTGCCAGTGTAGGAGTCTGATGTGAGCTTCTCTGTTCCTTTACCAATAAGATTATATAAACTGAAGTGTTTCATAATAAAATTGATAAACAGAATCATCATGCGAATTGTCTCCTCTGGAGTCAGGTTCAGTGTCACATCATCATAGCTTGACAAGCTACAATGTGAATACAATTGCCATAGATGACCATAAGTATGCTCTTAGCCCATGGCAAATGTAAGGTAATGTGACAGAGCTTAATCCTTGACGAAGTACCTACTCTGTGTTGTTGCTGTGTGCGCATCGCTGTTGTGGCTCATTTGAAATATGACTTGACTGTGTGTTTAACTCACCCTCATAAATTTTTTTTTACAGGAAACATGTTCCTCTAGAAAAACAATTATCTTGAGGGAGGAGTGCAAGTGTAGCATTTCTTCAAAGGTCTGCCCTCACATTGGAGGAGCCAGCGTTGCATTCATTCTCCCTAACAGGGCAATAAGATTTGCCAAAATCTAAATGCATTTCTGTTCAGCTTTACCAGCGCTGTTTTTCCTTTTTGGGTTCCCTTCAAAATCTCTATATTCTATCTTGTGCCCAACACCTTTTCTTTTATTTTTCCTCTCTCTTCTCAAATAATATTGTGAATCCAGAATTGGACAGCAAAGAAGAACTGGACAAAAAGAATCTCCAGAAATTGGACAGCATTACTACTGAAATGAAAATCTTCTGAGGATAAAGGCATTTTAATGCAGGATGAAGTTCAATAATACGTAGGTCTGATAAGTACAGTGAATTTACTGTTGTTCTTAGTATGATTATTCTATTTCAGCTTGCTGCATGACATACATAGAGAATCTTCTTGTTTAGTTCATCCATCTCACAGAAAGCAATATATTAATGGTGTTTATATAATCACTCCTCTGATTATTTTTGTGGACCTTCGCTGGACCTGCCCCAACAGCTCTGTATCTTTCCTGTGCTGAAGGCTCCAGAACTGGCCGCAGTACTCTAGGTGGAGTCTAATGAGGAGCAGAATCAGCTCCCTTGACCTGCTGGCCACGCTTCTTTTGGTGCAAACCAGGATCCAGTTGGCCTTCTGGGCTAAGAGCACACGTTGCCACCTGAAGTCCAGCTTTTTATCCACCAGTACCCCTGAGTCCTTCTCTGCAGGACTGTTATAAATCCTTTCATCCCTGTATTGGTACTGGGGGTTGTCTCAACCCATGTGCAGGGCCTTGCACTTGGCCTCGTTGAACTTCATGAGGTTCACATGGGCCCACTTCTCAAGCTTGTCCAGGTCTCTCTGGATGACATCCCATCCCTCAGGTGCATCAACCACACCACTCAGCTTGGAGTTGTCTGAAAACTTGCTGAGAGTGCCTTCAATCCTGCTCCCTATGTGACTGATGAAGATATTAAGTAGTATTAGTCCCAGTATGGACCCCTGAGGGACAGCACTTGTCACCCAGCTCCATCTGGGCATCAAGACATCGACCACTAGCCTCTGGATGCAAGTATTCACCCAATTCCACATCCACTGAACAGACCATCCTTCAAATCCATATCTCTCCAATGTAGAGAGAAGGATATTGTGGGGGACCGTGCCAAAGGCCTTGCAGAAGTCCAGATAGATGACATCCATAGCTCTTCCCTCATCCACTGATGTAATCACTCCACCATAGAAAGCCACTAGGTTGGTCAGGCAGGACTTGCCCTCAGTGAAGCCATGCTGACTGTTTCAAATCACCTCCCTGTCCTCCCTGTACCTTAGCATAGCTTCTAGGAGAACATGTTCCATGAATCTACCCTTTTTGAAAAGGGGTGCATCATTTCCCTTTTTCCAGTCACCAAGGATTTCCCCTGACTGCCATGACTTTTCAAATATCATGGAGAGTGCCTTGGCAACTACATCTTCCAATTCTCTTGGGATTTTGGGATGCGTCTCATCAGGTCCTCATGCATATTTAAGTTCCTCAGGAGGTCACAAACCTGATCTTCTCTTACAGTGGGAGGGACTTTACTCCCTGCCTTACAGTCCATCCACTTGAGAGTTGTGGGAAGAGAGGTTGCCGGAGAAGACTGAATTGTAAAAATAAGTTTTTGAGTCCTTCATCTTTCTCCTTGTCTGTTGTACCAACAAAAGTTTACCTATCTTACTTGACAGGGAGAGGCACACTGTCTTTGACCTTCCTTTTCTGGCTGATATATCTATAGAAGCCCTTCTTATTACTCCGTGCATCCCCTGCCAAGTTCAGCTCCAGATCTTCCTGACCCTGTACCTACACAACCAGGCAGTGTTCCTAAACTCTTCACAGGATGCCTGTCCCTGCTTCCACTGCCTGTGCATTTCCTCTTTGCCCTTTTGTTTGGCCATATGTTCGTATCATCTTCATATGTTGATATATGTTGATAGCCTTGCTTTATAATATGCTCAAAACCTTATGTCTTGTGTCTTTCCTTTCGGAGGGCACTATTTTTTCTGGACTACATTTTCCTATTTTCAAATCTCTAGGTTGTCTGTTTCTAGGCAGTAACTATAAATGTCATCATATTTTGCAGAAATAAAGGAATTACCTCTCTTCCAAAGAATAATCTGATACGCCTACTGAATATAAGTTGGTTTGAGAAGACAGTAGCTGAAAAACCTAGCTGCTTTAATTTGAAAACAGAAATTCTAGGATATTTTCAAGGCAAAATATTTTATCAACTCATGGCTGTAAATTTCTAGAAATTGATCACAATAGGGTCGCCAATTCCAACAAGGAGGATGTCTCTGTGTCCCTCCCTACCCACTTTTTCCCAATTTCTTTTTTTTTAAATACCCTTAAAAGTATGGAAGAAGTCACTGAAAATAAGGTTAAAAGCATTTGTGAAATCAGAACAGAAATAAAAGGGTGGTAACACAACTGGTTTGAATTATTCCTGAGATCTGAAGGACTTCAAGGTAAAGGTGCCCTATTTTAGACAGGATTTGTTGTATATAGGTTAATTGTTGCAATGGGTTACACAATACTTCCAGAAGCGAGTCAGGCCCAGTGTAGGTGAGTTTTTAATGCCATCCTTCCCTTTTTGTAGCTTTCTCTTACAAGAGTAGTATTGTGTCTTCCATGTAATCACCTTTGAAATAATTGTCCAATTACACAATCATATGTTGCCAATCTTTCACAAGTTTCACATTTCAAAACAGACAAGGGAGTGGTGTTGAAGACATCTGCGAGTGAGGAGACTGGTGGAGAGGAGAGAAAATGGAAGATACTTGCAGGGGTCAGTAACAACTGTCGTGTTAAAGGTCCTTCTCTTCAGCATCAGCTGATACGGTGTGCCATCTAAATGTCTCTCCAAATTTTTGGCATATTAGAGAAAAATACTTGGCTCAGGGTCTGAGCTTTAATGAGATTAAATGTATTAATCATAAGTTTCTGTTCTGTATTTTCAGAAGAATGGTGTATCAAATGGAACTCTACACAAAAAAACATTTATTGAACACTTTGAACAGGCACCGATGTATGTGACTGTTCTTACTTTCCTTGGGTTTGGAGTGGGAACAATATTTGGCTACCTGCGAGATTTTATGAGAGCCTGGGGAATAGAAAAATGTAACATTGCTGCAGAGAGAGAACAACAAAAAGTACGTATGAAAAAGACATTATGTGTCCACAACCGATTTTCCCCTGCTTGCAAGTTATGTAGAACCCTAGTGAAGTAACAAGGCACACAACTTTCATTTTAGATAAGATCATTGCATCGGGATGAGAGGAACAACACTCACTGCAGTATAGTCAAACACACAAATATGTACTTATGTATATGTAAAATTATAATTTTCACCCAGGAAGATCCTTACCTTGTTCTAAGAGTGTCAGATTATTCTCAGCAAAATAACGTCTCTGTGTATTAAGTCTACTCAGACAAAAAAGAAATATCATAAATGCCTTATTGTTAAATATGCCACCTCTTCAAATCAATTAGGCCCCAGTTTTATTTTATTGTGTCTGGCTGTCTTGTTTTGTCCTTCACAGTGATAGGCAATGCTAACATCTTTGTAGTGGCTGACTTGTTTGCTGAACTGCTGGTCACAAAGCACTCAGGAATCATTGCTCCAGCACAATGTAGTCTGAATTTTTGTGAGTCCTGACTTAGAAATTTTTTCATCACACATCATGAAACTTAAACTTCAGCAAGCTCAGTTGCCTTCTAACTTTGTTTAGATTTTTTGTTGTCGCTCTTCCTCCTCTGTGCAACTTGGCCCATCATTTACAGTAACATTTGATGTAATGCAGCAAAAATGTTACTGTTCCATTTACAAATAAAATTCCCCAAACAGTTTCCTTGTTTTGCTTTTCAAAGATGCATGTTCTACTTAATGAAATATTCTGGTGCAGCCTTGTTATCAATATTCTCATGGAATATCCTCTTCAATTCACTTCATTATTTAGCCGTTTGTTGAGCTATTTTGATTCCAGACAAGCCAGTTATATCTTTTGCCACCCTTCATTTAATTCTCCACTCTCCCACATATGTAACTACATGCCATGATATTTTATCAGTTTACTGTATCCATTGTCTACTATGGCTATATTACTGTTCCATATAAAACTTCGGTTAGATTCCATATCATTCTTTTAATTTCCAAGTAAAATCTAGAGACAGAAATGAACTGTCAATGAAATCAGTTGTCTTAACTGGCTGCTTCCATCTCCAGTCTAGGCCAATAATGCCCAGACTGTTTATATTGGACTAGCTTTAATCTAACGTATCCAACATTTCCTGAAATATAATGAGTTATTTATCCTGGTTTTGCAATCTGCTACACACAGCAAAAAGCTCAAGTTAAAGCATTTGTTTTCTCCGAGTAAGAATCATGCATTCCTCTATTTCCAACTTTGCAAATATTACATTAGAGAACTTGTCAACTTGTTGACCATTTGAAAAAAAAAAACCACCAATAAGAAAACCCCACCCCTAAAGAAGCCAACACTGTCTTTCAAGGCAATTAGAGCAAAATATTTGTTGATTGGAGATGTTTGTGACATGGGAGCAGGTGGCCATTTACTAATGAATTAGTTTTTCCTTTTTAATGGGAATGACTTGGGTACAGAAGCAGACATTTTCCTAGCAACATAACCCTATGCATGTTTTCAAACCAGGATTTTGTGCCACTTTATCAAGATTTTGAGAACTTTTACACCAGAAACCTCTATATGAGAATACGAGATAACTGGAATCGTCCAATTTGCAGTGTCCCAGGGCCGCAGTTTGACCTCCTGGAACGCGTTACAGATGATTACAACTGGACATTTAGGTGAGTCCTCTTATGCTCTGCAGCTGTTGGCCTCATAACAATCCTCCTGATACATCTGCAAACAACAGGAAGTTGAATCTCGTGCCTAGAAACTCCATTAATATAGATCAACATTTTTTTTTCTGAAATCAGTACTATGCTGACAATCCTTGCTTCTAAATATTATTTGAAATGCAGTATGGAAGGGACTGAACTCTATCACAAATACAGTTTATTTCACTGTGTCTGCACAGGTAAGACAGCTTGTGGTTCATTTGTAACAACAGACCTTTAATCAGAGTATTACAACAAAATTTGTTGTATCCCTTCGTTAGGATTTAAATCATAATTTCATGCATTGCGTAAATGTGGCTTCTTACTTACGTAATGTGTATTCGGCAGTGAGTTTTAAGCAGTTTACAGCTTAAAGATTGCAGTATATCACAACTGTTTCTGAATTAAATTAATTGGGAAATTCACCACATAGACAATATGGAATTTAACTGTATTTCAGTTTATTGGAAGTGTATCAGAGTGTTTCCCACAACATTTTCCTCATGTTTAATCTCTGTGTATGTGTGAACATTGATGACTTTGTGGAAGCTGTTGACAATTTGCTTAAAAAAATAGTGTCTATAAATTGTTCCTTAATAGAGTCCTAAGGTGGTTTGTTTATTTAAATCCATAAAAACTTCCTTTCATCTAATGCCAGTATATTGCCATCGACCGCTTGGAATCTGGGAAATATTCTGAGCAGGAAGCAACATTTAGTCAGGGAAAGGCAAAGCTAGAAAAATTTGGAGATGTTAAGATATGAGCGTTTCAAGTTGCCAAACAGAAATTTCATAGTGGAACAAGATTTGATGGGATAATTTGGGGTTTTTTTCTTTTCTTTTTGTCCAAGATTGGAGGGAAAGTTGCACTATTCTTTCAAATTTGCTTTAATTATAGGTTTACAGGAAGGATTATCCAGAATGTAATCAATATGGGTTCTTATAACTACCTCGGCTTTGCAGAAACGGATGTTAATGCTTTGAAAACTGTGACTATAGAGTTGCAAAAATATGGGACAGGAATCTGCAGTACCAGACAGGAAATGGGTGAGTAAACAGCCAAACGGCCACCAAAATTTCAGTTACTATGTGCTTTTTCTCACAGATATCTTGACGGAATTGGATACTTAGGGAATTTTAGTCATATCGACAATTACTTTTTTCACTATTAAAAGCCATACTGGGTTTTATTCATTATCACATAAGGATACTTTTAAAATGAAAAATGTTACTGAATTTTTAAAAAAACAAAATAAAAATATGTCATATAGTTGCCTGGGATTTTTAACAACGAATGTGAAAGGCTTATTTTTAGAACGCAGTAAAATAAACATTGAGACTTCAAGAACTGTCCTAGGGCAAATTTAATTGCATCACAGATTTTTATCAGTTACCACATACAGCGTGTTCAGACTGGTAAAATAACCTTTTATATGATTTTTTTAACCTCATGTTCTTATAACACATTGTAATGTTTTACCAGACTTTAATGGGTACAACGTAGAAATTTCTAGTGCCCCTAGAGCAAATTCAGGAAGGCTCCATCTGAATGTTTTGGCCTATGTGTTCTTCATGTGAGCTGCTTCTGTTTGTACTCTGAATGTAGTGTTATCTTCCGTTGTACACTTTTGCACAAAGCCTTGCATTCCTAATGGTGCAATCAGACTGCATTTCAGTGAAAACAATATTAAGCCATAGAAATGCAAGGGGGGGTCTCTCTTTGGGCTTTATTTTTCTTGGGAGCCATGAAAAATAAAAAAAAGGCTTTCCAGCACAGATAAATGTTTGTAGGCTTCTTTTTCCTAAGCTAGCCACCTGAAGGATTTTCGTTTTGTATTTCTCAAAACAAACTCTTTTTCTTCAGAAATCTTATGGAAAAAATATTGAATCTTATTTGTGGTTTTATTTAAAGTCTCATTTCCAGATAAAAAAAATAATGCAGACCTTCTAATCTTGGCCTCAAGTTGCATCAGCAAAGATTCAGATTATAGTTTAGGAAACATTTTTTCACCAAAAAGGTTGTCAGGCACTGGCAGAGGCTGCCCAGGGAGGTGGTTGAGTCTCCATCCCTGGAGGTACTCAAAAGACAGGTAGATGAAGTGCTAAGGGGTATGGTTTAGTCATGGACAGGTACGCTTAGACTCTATCATCTCAAAGGTCTTTTCCAACCAAGCAATTCTATGATTTTATGAATCTGCCTATACTCTTGTCATCATGGCTCGGTTTGCCAATAATAAACACATCAGTGACATCACTCAGAGACGGTTTACAGATTTACTCTACTTTGCTTTTATAAGTGACCCATCTGGTGACTGCAATATATTGTTTAACCTTAATTGCTTGAAAGTGATCACCATCGCTAGTCCTCTGAGGTACTGAAGTATCATTCTCTGTGCTTTTTTCTCTTTGATTCTCTTTTCTCTGAGAATACTTCAGATTGTTTTCAGTACATGAAAGAATATGCCTGGTGTTCCTCATTCATTATCTTTTGAGAAATTTTTATATGAAAGACTTGCATAACAGACTTATTCTCAAAAAGAACCCAAACAACCTTAGATAGAGTCCATCTTCAAATGTTAAAATCATATGAGTTAATTTAATCTTAATTTTGAAAGCCAATGTACACAGATTTCTAGGACTCTCTCTTCGTCTGAAGTCCTGTGCTCGAAGTTCCCTTGACAGATGGAGAAATATTTTAGATTCATTCTAGTTACTTTCACAACAAGTAGTCTCATGAGCTTCATTCATAGAATCATAGAATCATGTGGTTGGAAAAGACCTCTGAGATCACTGAGTCCAACCATATCTGTCCCCTTACTAAACCATGTCCCTAAGAAACTCATTTACCCGTCTTTTAAACACCTCCAGGGTCGGTGACTCAACCATGTCCCTGGGCAGATGTTCCAGTGCCTGACCACCCTTTCAGTAAAGAAAATCTTCCTAATGTCCAGTCTAAATCCCCCTGGTGCAACTTGTGGCCATTTCCTCTCATCCTATCACTTGTCACTTGGGAGAAGAGACCAGCACCCACCCTGTCACAACCTCCTTTCAGGCAGTTGTAGACAGTGATGAGACCTTCCCCCTCAGCCTCCTCTTCTCCAAGCTAAACAACCCCAGCTCCCTCAGTCTCTCCTCACAGGACTTGTTCTCCAGCCCCCTCACCAGCCTCGTTGCCCTTCTCTGCACACGCTCCAGCCCCTCAGTGTCCTTCCTGTAGTGAGGGGCCCAAAACTGAACCCAGCACTCGAGGTGTGGCCTCACCAGTGCTGAGCACAGGGGCACAATCACCTCCCTGCTCCTGCTGGCCACGCTGTGTCTGACACAGGCCAAGATGCCACTGGCCCTCTTGGCCACCTGGGCACACTGCTGGCTCAGGTTCAGCCACTGTCAACCAACACCCCCAGGTCCTTCTCTGCCAGGCAGCTCTCCAGCCACTCTTCCCCAAGCCTGTAACGCTGCATGGGGTTGTTGTGTCCCAAGTGCAGGACTCTGCGCTTGGCCTTGTGGAACCTAATCCCATTGGTCTCAGCCCATCGATCCGGCCTGTCCAGATCCCTCTGCAGAGCCTCCCTTCCTTCAAGCAGATCCACACTTGCACCCAGCTTGGTGTCATCTGCAAACTTGCTAAGGGTGCACTCATATTTCTTCATCCAGATCGATGATAAAGATGTTGAACAGGACTGGACCGAGCACTGAACCCTGGGCAACACCTCTCATGACTGATTTCCAACTGGATTTAACTCCATTTACCACCACCCTTTGGGCCTGGCCATCCAGCCAGTTCTTTACCCAGCAGAGGCTGTGCCTGTCCAGGCCAATGGCAGCCAGTTTCTCCAGCAGGATATTGTGAGAAACAGTGTGAAAGGCTTTACTGAAGTCCAGGTACACCACATCCATGCCCTTTCCCTCGTCCATTAAACGGGTCACCTTGTCATAGAAGGAGATCAGATCGGTGTGGCAGGACCTGACTTTCATAAACCCATGTCGACTGGGCCTGATCACCCAATTGTCCTGCGTGTACTGTATGATAGCATTCAAGATGATCTGCTCCATGACCTTCCCTGGTACCGAGGTCAGACTGACAGGCCTGTAGTTCCCCGGATCCTCCCTCCGACCCTTCTTGTAACTGGGTGTAACATTTGCCACTGTCCAGGCAAGCGGCACTTCCCCAGTCAGCCAGACTGCTGATAGATGAGGGAAAGGGGTTTGGAAAGGACCACCGTCGGGTGGATCCCATCTGGCCTCACAGACTTGTGTGCATCTAATTGGCCAAGCAGGTCTCTAACCAAATCCTCCTGGATCGTTGGAGCTTCATTCTCAGTGTCTTCTGGCTCAGGGGGCTGAGTATCCCGAGAACATCTCACTTTGCTATTAAAGACCAAGGCAAAGACGACATTAAGTACCTCTGCCTTGTCCTCATCCCTCATCACCACTGTCCCTCCTGCATCCAGCAGAAGAGGGAGATTCTCCTTCGTCCTCCTGTAGTTGTTAATGTATTTGAAGAAATATTTTTCATTGTCTTTCACCGAACTGGCAAGTTGGAGCTCTAGTTGGGCTTTGGCCCTTCTAATTTTCTCTCTAGATGACCTCACCTCACCCTTATAGTCCTCCTGGGATGCCTGCCCCCTCTTACAAATTTCATAAACTTTTTCTTCTTCCTGAGATCAGTAGAAATCTCTCTACTCATCCAAGCTGATTTTCTTCCCCACCAACTTGCTTTACGGCACACGGGGATGGCCTGTTCTTGTGCCACCAGGATTCCCTCCTTGAGGAGCGTCCAGCCCTCTTGTGCTCCTTTGTCCTTTAGAACTGCCTCCCAATGAAATGTATCAAGCAGCCTTCTAAACAGTTTGAAGTCAGCCCTCCGGAAGTCCAGGGTGGCAGTTCTGCTGACCACCCTCTTTACTCCTCCAAGAACTGTTCTATCATCTCATGATCACTGTGCCCCAGGTGTTCTCCAACAGTTATCTCTCAAACAAGGCCTTCTCTGTTCACAAACAGCAGATCCAGCAGGGCACCTTCTCTAGTTGGTTCACTCAGAGAGTTGTGTAAGGAAGTTGTCTTTCGTGCACTCAATGAACCTCCTAGACCGTTTTCTTTCTGTTGTGTTATACTTCCAGCAGACATCTGGAAGGTTGAAATCCCCCACAAGAACAACAGCTAGTGGTCAGGAGACTTCTCCCAGTTGCTTGTAGAAGAGCTCACCAGTTTCTTTGTCCTGGCTGAGCGGCCGATAACAGATATTGAACGTAAGAGAGCAGTTTGGACATCGCAACTTACTAAAACAGGTTGATAAGACCTGGCTTGGGTGGTGTAGATGAGCAGCCATTGCATTTTGTCCTAGGCAGCTAGTGGAGAGCCTGTGCTGTGTGGAGAAAGAGGTTGCTCCACAGAGCAATTGGGAGCAATGGTCACTTCATTGGCCCTGGTTATGTTGGAGCCTGTGTACTGCCAATAACTGTATAACACCACCTAAGGAAAACAGCTTCTTATTAATAGTGAAGATAGCCTATTTTATTTTCCTCTACCCTCTTGTGCTGCTTCAGCTCTATTCTGGTTCACAGTTGAGCAGATTTGAAAAATTCTGTGTTAAATAAATATACATATACACTTTCAACAGAGAGATAGGGAAGAGTCTATTAAAGATCTTACCTTTTTCCATTATCAGTTGACATCTTCATCTTAGAAAAACAGAAAACAATGTTTTTATTCCTGGATGGATAAAATTCCAACATTTTTGTTGTTATTGTGTAGCTGAACTAAAGTGGTTTGAAGCAAAGATGCAGTGAGTTGTAAGCTACACATTGCCTGTGGGAACCTAATCCAAGAGAGCACTTGAACATATTTATTATTTCAAGCTAATTGGCTTTGAATGCTTATGTGCATTTAAGTGTCTGGTATATTTGGGATTTTACCAGGCTCTCTCTTAAAGCAGTGATTCATCTCTCTTTCTGGGAAGGATCATTCCACTACTTTGAGAAGATTCCAGATAGAGGAGAAAACAAAGAAGAAACAAATAAAATCAATTACAGTGATGTCTGAAAGAATACATGATTTTAAAACTATCCTTCTGCTGGTCTTCTGCCTAAGATCCTCCTCTTATAACTGTGCAGACAATGGAGTGTGTATAAAAAGCTGTCACATCAGAATGTTATTGCAGGTACTTTTGTCTCAGAATAAGTTAACATGATCATTTTTAACATAAGTTAAACATGATCGTGTTAACTTAACTTTTAACATAAGCTTTAACATAATCATTTTTATTGTTACAAAACTGTGTTTTAACGAGGAAACTTGGTGAAGCTGAAACTTGCTAAACCTAAAACAGTTATTCTGCATTCCCAGAAAAGTAACTTAAGACTGTGTGTAAACAGTTCAGAAATTAACTTCAGTGAGAACTGTGAATCACTTCTCATGCTTTCTCTAAAATAGCAACACGCATGTCACTTGAGCAGAGATTCCTGTTTAAGCACAAAAGCACAGGAAACTGACAAAAACAGGGGCTGGTCTTCCTAGATTTGTTCTCCATAAAAAAATTTAAGACTTTTCCCTCTCTTTTTTAATTCCATGATCTTTTAAATTATAATAATAATAAATCACCTTTTTTAACATAACAGTGCCATTTGAGACACATTCCTGAGGTTTTTGTGGGAATTTCAATTTCAAAGAAATATATTTTCCTTTTTTTAAGACCAAGGTAACTATTTTCCCTTAGGAGTAAGATCTTGGTGTTATAAGTGCTAGTTCCACGAAAGCATTGGCTTATTGTTCAGTGATCAGAAAGCAAATCAAATACTAGAAATTATTAGGAAGTTAACAGAAAGCTGACCATAGAACCTCAGTACGCTACTGCACAAAGCTGTGGTTTGCTTTTACCTTGAGTACTCCGGGGAGTTTTGGTCAAAAACATTTATCAGGACTGGAAAGTGTCAGAGAAAGGCAATAAGAATCATCGAAGGCCTCGAAACAGCTTCTGGGTGAAGACTATTGGCAGAAATGCCTGTCATCTGACCTGAAAAGAGACTAAAGGGGGAAATTATAGAAGTCTTCAAAAGTATGTGTGGTTCCATCTAAACGCAGAAAGTGGCTCTTCACACTGGAGGCTGGCAGACCCTAAGAAATCATTGCAAAGAAGACTGCGGATATTAGAACTTTACACTCTCTTCTCTTCTAGGGGCCATTGGCCATATACAGAGGAGAGATCACTGGTAATTACTAGAAATATCAAAACTATTATCTGATTCAGAATGTCCTTACGCTGAAATTAGTTAGTAGCTGGGATACCTGAAAAGGAGGTTGTAGCGAGGTACGTGGTGGTCTCTTCTCTCAAGTAACAAGTGATAGAATGAGAGGAAATGGCCTCAAATTGTGCCAGAGGAGTTTTAGATTCTATATTAGAAAAAATTTCTTTACCAAAATAGTGGTCAAGCATTGTAACAGGCTGCCTGGGGAAGTGGTGGAATCACCAGCCCTGGAGGTGTTCAAGAACCATGTAGACATGGCACCTTGTGACATGGTTTAGTAGGCACGGTGGTGCTGGGCTAATAGACTGGATAATCTTGGAGGTCTTTTCCAACCTTAATGATTCTATGATTCTGATATATGTATGTTTGTCCTGCTTTCATTCTTCCCCAGGCATCAATATAAAGCCACTGTCAAATGAAGGATTATGGTCAAAAGGGACATTTTGTGTGACACAGTGCATCCAGTGCTAGCTGTTTAGCATTATTTTATGTAATTAGTCATTTAGTAATTTTATATTTTTACTTATGTGCCTATGGCCATTGCTATGCAATCATTAATACTGGACCTGTGGACTAGAAAATCATAGTACAAATTTAGGCTGAATCTGGAATGTGAACATACTTGTATTTTTATTAAGTTGAGCAGCCTTTACAATACAGGTAGCAGTAACCTGGCTGTTTTCTATGTTTTAAAGACACTGAGAATAAAAGGTTACTAAGGAAAAACACTTAAAAGAGATGATCAAGAAACAGTTGCACATTTGGTGAAAGTAGTTGTTCACAGACAGTAGACAAAAGGCAAAAAATCCCCACTGATATCATGCTTAGAGGTGAAAGACTTCTCAGTTCTGTGTGGTACATGGGATGGAAGTAGTCCCTGAAAGATCTTGTCAGCAAAAATTTAAACATAAGACAGATTCAGAGTAGCTGGAGATGTAGAATGAGCCAGAGGGACAGGCGGGGAGGAATGATAGGAGCACTAACCTACAACGGTAGGAGCACTCCGAGCACATCTGAGAATGGCAAGGTTAAAGTTACTGAAGCAAGAGGAAAAGATGCTGCATTAACTGTGTCAAGGGAGGATACCGAGATATCTGCACCATCTGACCATGGGTGTAATTCAAATGAAATCAGCTTTTGTCAGCAGCAGCCTTTCCTGCAGGTGCAGAAAAAGTTGGTATTTCTTATTTCTTGGGTAGTCCATTATAAGAAACAAAACGGGACGCAAGAAAGCTCTAAGTTGTGTTTTCCAGTGATGAATATTGGGCCTGAGATAACAATTCTTATATGCTGAAACATTTAAGCAACGGGAAACCAGCTAGTAAAATAACTGAAGTATTCATAATGTTAGGGTATTTCATGTAAACTATCCCCAAAAAATCTGTGTTTTATTTAGGTTTTATTTATTTTAATATTCCTCTTGAAAATGTTACAAAGTTTAATAAAAATACTAACAAATACAAATCTAAATAAACTTGAAATAACAAATATTCCCTCTATGTAGTGAAAAGAATGACAACTTGACTGTGAAGTCCTTTTTTTCCCATGCAAATTAATGTATTTTAATGGCCAGGGTGGAAGTTGGCTACTCTTGAAGACAGGCTCACAAGCCTCTTGTCTGAGATCATCCTGTCATTCTTACCTTCATAGTCAGCCTTTTCTAAGCAATGTGACTTAAGGGAGAATCATGCAAATGACTGTTTCACGCTATTTCCTTCTTGCTAATTGCTGATGGTAATAAAACCAGTAATGTGACACTTTTTTAAGATAAAACAGCATATCATGTCCTGAACACTCCTAGGCTTAGTGTCAGGGCAGTGACGGGGCTGTCACAGGAGCAGCAAGTAGTTCCAATGCTCTGTTTATCCAACTCACCATTAGTCCCTATGGAGATGATATATGTGAGTAACAGGAGCAAAGGTATCATTAGTGCTATTTAAGCAGCCAAGCCAGATTCCTGCCTTTTGAAATCCTTCTCCTGTGATTATGCTATGGACCAAAAGACAAGACGGAGCCTGTACAGAATGCTTGCAGAGTGATTCGTTCTGGAGGGCATGGTTAGGAGATTACCTTTTAACACCTATCTTTAACTTTTTATTTGTTTGAGGATTTTTTATATTTGATTGTGATCTAATTTCTAAAAAGCAGACTGAAAAACCTGTGCCAACATTTAAATTAATCCATCCCCTTCACTTCCTTCTGTTAGGTTTTAAGGTCTAATATGAATTTCTAACAGCATTACAAGAAAGTAGAAATAGTTATTTGGATGTTGTTTCTTTTATTCCATTTCAAAGCTTTAATTAGGGCCAGGCCTCATTTTAAACTCTGTACTGTACAAACAAAGAAATAAATGGTCCATTTTTTCAGTTAAAAGAAAGAGATAAAGAACTGAAGTTCTAGTAATTTATAGTTTCCAAGTAGGTGTTTAAGGAGAAATATAGCCACCCATATGGGAATTATTGTGTGTATATATATTTCATAATCTTGGCTACTTTCTGATAGGGTATGGTATAAATTAGGAAAGACTTCACAGGAGGAATTTTCCTTATTTGTCATCTCCTATTAATATCGTTCTCTTTTTTGTGTCTACCCCCTCATAAATAACTGATCCAACTTGTGATCAAAGGGTCAAGTTTGTTCCTGGTATTTCACCATTGCAAAAGTATGTTTGCAAAGCACGATTAACCTCTTGATGGTCCATCTTCTGGCAGGTGGAACCGAAAGTATCAGGAGTAACTAAGGGTTGTATGACCTGTGTAAAACCTAAAACATCTCCAATATATAGTTATCTGTGCACATGCAAATTCTTAGACACTTAAAGCTCTGCCGTTGAGGCTTTGGCGTGAAGAGGCTGGACTTAGTGTAAATGTTAGCCATACATATTTATAAGGAAAAAAGCGAACAAAGCTGGAAGATCTGAACTAAAATGGAAGTTTTGTTGAAATGAATCTACTCTTCTCTGAGAAGAGTATCGTTCACTCTTGTAGCTTGGTGTAAATAAATAATGCCCTTTCTATATTTTCTGTTTCTTCACCCTTTTAGTAATAACTCATTCAATCTTGCTTTTTAAAAAGTGAGTATTTGTTTAAGAAATATTACTTTTTCATCTTTGATAATGTCGTACCACAGTGAGTTTGTGACCTTAAGTTTCAAATGTGTCAGGGAAGTTCAGGTGTTTTGTTCCCTGCCCTCCTAAGGATACCTCTGACAAGCCATCATCTTCACGTAGTAATGATTCTTATTTAGCTTGGTGAGTCACATCAGTGATCCATAGGACTCCCAGTTGCAGTTCATGTGTGGAAGTGGATTTAAGGGAATCTATTCTTTTTCTTTCGATGACTTGTTGCTTAAGTTAGTTTACTCCTCCAGCTTTTGTTTCACTTGAAGCGACCAGATATTTTCATGTCTTCTTTGGGTCTCAGAGTTCCAAACGAGAAACTCTATTAAAGGGTACTCTTGCCGGTGTTGGTAGCTTAACCACTACATGTCATTAGTGCATAAGATCCTGAAAGACTGTATACTGGGCAGACGAACCAGTGGTATAATCTGCCTCCTCCAAGCTGAAAGTGTCAAAGCTAAATAATAAGCAGTGTGGATCATGGGAAGTGCATCTTCAAGCTTTATCTGTCTAGTAGACTAACAGTGACCTTCAACCTCAAAGCATGGGAAAGCCTATGAAAGCACAGTGTACTTCATGTTCCCTGTCTCCAGAGTGCAATGACAAGTTAATGGAAGGATCTGGATCATCACATTTTGAAAACAAGGGGATTTGCTTTGAAAAATGGGGGAATCTGTGGGGCCAGCTAACACTGTGAAAGTCCACTTTTGATAAACTCTTCAATTTTGCTTTCCATAACACCCGTATAATCTTGAAACACAGAGAAATTTGCGGTACTGTATTGCCTACAACAGTTCAGCAAGGAGGAGTAACTTTCTAAAGAAAGTATTCCATTTTGTCTCTCAAAGATACAGGTAGCTTTCTCTTTTCCTTTTTGACTTAAACTTTCCCAGTAAGATGGCATCCATTACTTAGTTGTATCCTCATTTCTCAGGTCAAACCAAGCTATAGTCAGCACAAAAATCAGAGCAGGCAGACTATGGGAAAAAATTCTACTATGTATGCATAGGCCAAGTATAGAAGGTATCTGTGTGTACAGTGTTTAAATAAAAGTATATCACTTTTAATTCACCAGATCATGATGCTGGTCTGAATCCAGCACAGTACAAGGCATTTTACATGCCATGATAACCTGACTTGACACTGCTAAGGTTGCATTTAATGAAAATCAGTGTAATTACTACCTTTACTATGTAGCTTGAGATGTAGCAGCTTGTGTCAGTGGAAGTTCCTTTGGATCAAATTTGCATCTGTCTGGTAGCGCAGTTTATGCGTGTTGGGGTTGTTGCTACTCCCAGCTGGGAACACTAGTGGACAAGCCTCATTCCCACAAAGCATATCCGACTGCTTGTTTCCTCCAGTGGAGAGAAGTGAAATAAGTTGTACAGTTTATACAATGTCCAAGGACTGACATAGATTGGATACATTTTCTGGTACGATTAAATAATTGCATAATTCATTAAATAAATACCCCTTTTACTTTAAACCTGGGAAAATGCAAGCTGACAAGCTTTATCAACTCTACTCAATTTATATCACTGTCATGAACTTCCCACTGTCGGTACCAATGTGCATTGTATTGCTTCTGCAATACCTCACCTACCATTTACCGTATTGCCACTATAATTAAAGTAATCTAAAATTAGGGGTCATTTTGCAAATCCTTGTCATTCAGGTTTTGGTTTTGCAAACCAAGCCCCATTGATTCCAATTTGTATTCCAGGATTTGTAGGCAATAGCAACATACAATATCATCTGTTAGGATTAGTAAATAATAAGTTGGAATCAGTCACTTTCAGAATGTCTTATTCTTCATCATCACAAAATCAACAAAAAAAAGTCAAAAAATATCCTGTTTCTTTCTGGTTCAACTAAAAAATGCTTGAACAGAATAATCTGTCAAGATCTGTCAATAATTTGTCAAATCCAGCTTTTTTGTTTGTAAAAACATAAAACAAATGATCAACCCCAAAAAGCAATTTAACTCCATTTGATTAGTGTCAGATTTACCTCTGGAAGAGCGGGGGACAGTTTTCTTGTGCCTGAAGATGCCTGCCTTGCAAAGCACACACTGCTTGTTTCTCATGCTTTCACAAACATCTTTCTAATTCAAGCTGTGACTGTAGTTTGGTTGGCTTCAAGCTTCCATTCCAGAGCTCATCTTCTTTATGTGTGCTGATAGCTCAGGCGACTGAATAACATCTGCAAGGAACACTAGGACAACTGACCGTGCTGGAACCCTCAGTTCTCAATGAGTGTTCTAACCAAGTTGAAGACTAACTGAATCCAAAATGCAAAAATTACATAACTAATCATAAAAATACAACTGCTGGGCTTACAAGACAGATGTCTTCAGTGATGTCTCCAAACACCTCCAGTGAGCAGCTGAATTTTGAAACACTACACGGTTTTGGTTTTCATGGTGCTTGGCTACTAGGCAGTGGCTTTGTGTATCTCAGTGTCTACAAATGAAAAAAGTAGACATCCTCAAAGAGCTTCATGCAGAGCCAGCTCAAATTTGATGGAGGTTCTGCAAAACCAAATTTTCTGATTCATGTTACCTAAATTATCACAGCACAAAGCCAGAGACAACCCAACTCAATGAATATCCAAAGAATGAGTACAGAGACGCTCTTGAAGCTTTGCTGAAGTTGACTCAGGTCTAGCAGAAATCAAGAAGGCTGTGTACAAAATCATGGTACCATTGTCCTTTACTGTCCATATAATCCAGGTTTTTCCAGAAGCTACATGATCCTTGCTCCTTATGTCTTTTGCTATTGGAGAGTTACTTGCCTGCATGATACTTTTCATATTCTGTTTCTAACCGAATGCCATTCTTAATTTAGATATTTATAGAGAAAAAATAATGAAAACACTACTCCCCTGTAAGCAGCTGTTGCTGAAACTGTACTGTTGCCGTTTGTATTTCATTTTTTTTTTAATGAACTTTCCTCCATGATGAAGTTAAGATCATCTTCCTGACTCATGGTTCTTGTTGAGATACTCTAGCCAAGCTTCAGCTTTCCTCCTTTCATCTGCCCTTTGTCCATCACAGTGAACACAGGTTCCTTGTTCCCATCAATTGTAATTCACTTTACCTATATTATTGTGACACCGATTTGTGAAGTGCAAGTGAGGAGAGATATTCACTTCCCTAACTTTTTCTTCTCTTCCTTGCTTACAGCCTTATTCATAGGGAAAATGCTCTGTCAGAATCCACAGGCCACTCTCTTTTCTTCCCCACAGATCAACCTGTAAGAGTTCCTTCTGCCTTGGTACCTGAATTGCACAGCCAGGCAACCAAAGACTAGAAAGCTGGCAAGTTGAGATGATTCATTACTGTTCAAAGTTATTTGTTATCAGTCTCTTAACATCACTCTTTCATTTGTTGCTTTTTGTATTTTGTCATCCTCCATTGTGAGCTGGGTGGGAAAGATACTGCTTTTGTTGAATAGTTGGAACACCTTACTTGTTTGGAGATTCCAGGCGCTAATACTAGATAAGCAATGTGTGATGGAGAAGACTCTCTAGCATTGCCTTATCATTTACATTTGACTGTTGAGAAAGAGGAAAGAGGAGACTGGTCATCAATTATGGAGAGTGGCATAGCAGAAATAGATGGAAAATACTTTTGCTTGTCTACCTATATAAAATCATAACTTAGGATTTTGTACACATACATAGGCACGCAAGAAAAAATGGAAGAAATTCATTGTCATCCATTTTTGCTTTTATGACCAGAGGCAACTCAGCAGTGTCTGAGACATTTGTCCCTCATTTCCTATAAAAAGGAAGTCATTTTTTCATCATTGAAGGGGGAGAAAACGGCAAAAAAATGCTTTTCAGAATAAACTGTGTCAAAAGTTGTTATGGAAAAAGGAACCTTTCCCAAAGCAATGGGTTTTTTACCTTAACAGAAACAGTATTTATCAACATTGGTTATGGTTGGTCTGCATCCTTGCATTTTCTTACTTCATCTCACAAGCACAAGATACCAATGGAAAACCTTCATTAGAACTTAATGTCTTATAGCCTAATGACACACTTCTAGGGTGTTCCTTTGTATGTTTTATGTCCTTAGAATTCATGACTTTCTCAGTTGAAAGATGTTTAAGATTCCTTTTGCTTATTTCTGCAGGCACCCTAGACAAACATGTAGAACTAGAGAAACTTGTGGCCAAGTTCCTTGGTGTGGAAGACGCTATGGTGTTTGGCATGGGCTTTGCAACTAACTCAATGAATATTCCAGCCCTTGTTGGAAAGGTGAGTACTTCCTAAAGGAAGACATAGAACAGTTGTTTATTAATTGTTTTAACAACTGTTACAATATTCTGGGCATTCATTAAGTGGAAAGCCTTGATTGAGGAACAAAGCTTGATGAGTCATAAAGCTGATGACCTTGTGACCTTAATATACTCCTTCATAAATTTTTCTAGCTATGGGTGTTGTTATCACATCTAACATCTTGTTAAGGATGAGTGATATGGGCGTTTAACTTCTCTTAATGAACTTGCTTCTCCCAAAAATGTAAGAAAATGTTGCATCCCATGTCTCAGGTGTTGTGGGAGAAGTATTTGGGCTACTTGCAGAGATGTTGCCCAGCTGCCTGTGATGAATGACGATGGTTTAAGGTACTTTTTACAACACTTTCAGAAAAGAGAAAACGCAGTGTTTAGCATTCCTGATGAATAGATCTCCAGCCAGCCCTGAAAAGAAAGCTGGCAGCAAATGCAAGTCTAAAGTTGTGACCATATGGTAAAAGTTGGGTTCTTATTTGCTGTTGAAGGGGCTTCATCTTCAATTTGCAGTACTTAACACAAAAACATGAAAATGCATCATCCTGTCAATCACGACTCCTGACTTAACAAACAGATACATGGTGCTGTTAACTGGGAAATTGGGTAGCTCCTCTTTATTTCATGCAAGTGTGAAACAGTATTTCCCTCCTGGTGGAGATGGAATGAACGCACTCTGTGGTGTATGAATAAGATTTCTTCTGAAGCATCAGTGTAGAGATAAAGTCACTTCTTCGCTCACTGTTGAAGATGAATCCAGCTTTTGCAAGAGATTTCTAAACCACATGTATACAGGGATTGGGGAGGGAGAATTACTTCAGCCTCCCAGAACATGAATCCCATCTATTTCAAAAAGAACAGATACAGAGATTTAATAAAGATAGATTTATGAAATTGCAGATATCCATAACAGCATAAGATGCTTTTCCCTCCTGCAGCTATAAAAAAATTTCCTTCACTCACTTGGTCTCATGTGGAGACACGGGCCTCTGCCAGAGTTGGATTATTTAGAGATAAGTAGCACAAATATAATACCGTATGTATTACATAGACTATAACTATAATAATTTATTATATATTAATATTATAGAGTATTTTATATTACAGATATTATTTAGTTGTCCTATGTTGAAGATATTTACTCCTAAATTATCCTCTGTAATTAAGCCTAGCAGCTACATTTACTTGTCAAGATGATACATTCTTACTGTTAGTTCCCCATACCAGTCTTTAGGCAGATTTCTGTGAGTATCACTCAACCTGAACATAATCTGTGTTTCCAAAATATGTATTAACTTAACTTTGTATTGTCCTTTGGGTAACGAAACTATAGCACAAGGTGTGTAACAAAACAGAGCTAAATTAGGGTTCCAGCTTGAATTTTAACTGTGAATGCTGGCTCCTGTTCATATAATATAGAATGTTATTTCTCCTGCATTTCTATTTTAGTTTCTAAAAAGAAAAGTTTTCAACTGAGTTTAATTAATGAAAAACATACTACAGGTGAACTGCCTATGTATTTACCAGAGAAAGACTGCCTAGTGACTAGGCTGCACTCATACCTTAATGGAAGGAGAATTTACGAGGCATCGATTTGTCCTGATCTCATTCCTACAGCCCAAAGTGCTGCTGTCCAGTCCAGCCTCAGTATTACTCCTCTTTACATTACTGTCATGCAGTCTTTATATATCGGGTGGTGGCTGCATTTTCCTTGCAACACAAGCTAGACTGTAGACAGGTGGTAGAGGAAGCAACATAATTTGATTTTACTATGAAACAGTCAATCTCTGCTAGGGTTATTCACTGCTTTCCAGTTACAGGAAATATTTAGCCCCTTTGCACCACCTTGAAATGCCTGCGAATATGATCCCACAGTTTCTGCCTGCCTTTGCAGTGGGTCCTGGCACCTTCAGAAAAGTCGCAGAAAATCCAGTTTATATTTAGTATTTACAGCCTAATTGGTGCATATCATAGACACATGTGTATGCTAACTCACATATACATGCACGTCAACAGCCTCCCAATTCATGCAGATGCTTATTGTACTCCTTCTCCACAGGGCTGCCTCATTTTAAGTGATGAGTTGAACCACACTTCTCTCATTCTTGGTGCGAGGCTTTCAGGTGCTACTATTAGAACCTTCAAGCATAATAGTGAGTATTGAAGTTGGAAATATTTAGAGACAGAGTTGTTCACACCTTAAAGGCAAGAATGCTTCCTTTCAATGCTTGCTTTGCTGTGAGTTCCCATATAATACTTTTGTCCAGGTAGAAGGATTAATGTTCTATATTATAACTGATTTCTGACGGGGAAAACTTAATAGTGTAATGTTATATTGTTGTTGTCTATGATTTGGACCATCAGGTTGGACCTTAATTTCAAAGTCCAGAGTCTTGTTGCTGTCTTTTTAACACGCTGAATGACTATGTGCTGTCATAAAGGTTTTTATTGTTATTGTCCCTATAGTCTGAATAGTACAAACATACTCTCCATATTTCCTGCCTCTGTTTCCAGCAGATTCATTGCAGACAGCATTGCATTAATGTGGCATTACTCTGAAACAGTTACGCTGAATACCCAGAGGGCGTCGCCCTAAATATTCTTGAAAGTTTAATTTTATATAGAAATCATCCATTAATTTTGCAATTATATAATTCTCTTTTAAAATACTCATACTTTTTCACTTCTATTTGTTTAATGTTTCTCTAGTAACTGTCAGAGACATTGTGATTTGCTTTGATGAGAAGAGATTGTTCTTTTCCCTTGTTCCCCATTCACAATTCTCCTTTCTATCCTTATTGCTGTCATCAGTCAGTGATTGCAACAGAGGTTAAGATGCTAGAGAAGTGGTGAGAAATGAGAAAAGAGGCCTGAACACCTTTTTTAACAGCTAATACAGTACCTTCTCTTTATTAAGTGTTGTGTCAGCCCTGTGGTGAGAAAAAAATGAATTATGCATTTGCTAGAGAATGCCTAAGGATTTGTTGGAATGAAAAGCACACTATAATTATAATTATAATATAAGGTGTTGTTATAATTAATATCTATTCATAATTTGGGCAAGAACCAATTTATGAAAGTCATTCAAGAAATGAAGTTCATCTGAACCCAAATGTTTTTACAGAAGTAATTATTCATAGATTAGCCTGTAGCATAGCCCAACTTGGTTTTCTTCCACAAATCTGGATATAGTTGTTATACTGGTGTTTTCTCAACTCTGCCTTAGTTTGTTCAGTGTCTTATCCCATTCAAAAGGGTTTGCATCACATCTTGCGGGATGACCTCTCACTTCACAGAGCCAAATATTCTCTGTTTCTCAACCATCTATGCTATGTGCAGCCCAGTTGGCTTGTGCCACTTCCCACAGCATTTGAAAGAACATTCCAGTTTGAGGAGTGTATTACTCTCAACCACTAGGAAAACAGTGAAGGCATCACTTGGAGCTATCATTCTTGCTTTAAGTAATTCAGTCTCTAACCATCCCTCAATATTTCTCTCAAAAATGGTAGAATTGTAGCTGACACCTAAGCAGGCTTGGCTTGTGCTTATGAGAAATCAAAACTTATGTTCTTTTGTGAATAATGTATGAACCTAAAAGTAATAGTCATTTATCCAAAAAACACTAATCCATCACTGGAAAATGTAGACAGTCCCTTTAAGAGTCCCAGGAAACGTCAGCAGAAACCCATACAGGTTGCTTTGGAAAAACTCATTGCTTTCTAGATTAGAGATCCGATTCTGAGACATCACCTTAACTTATTTTCAAAATGCAACTGTGGACACTTAGGCAAATACTATTTGGAATCCGATTGTCAGCTTTTGTCGTCATGATTTTGTAGGCCTTGAGTTGCATTTAGAGAGCACTTCATGTGAAGCAACATATTCATGTTCTCTCTCTCAGCCCACTGTCTCTCAGTATGTTAATTCCATGGTTAGAAAGTTCTTTCTTTCAAGTATTTCCTTAATCATAGCCATGATTTACCTATCACCAACACTTTTTAAAATCACATGTGCAGAAATGTATGTATGCGCCTTTTGCTTTGTAGAAAATAGGATGTATAATTGGGGGAGGATAGCAGTGAAAAGTGCAATCCAAAAGGACTGCCTTTGTAGGATGTATAGTTTCACCCAAAATGAAGCAGACGGTGTTGTTCTTTGTGGATCTGTCAGGGAGTAGTGTAATACAAGTCAGTACAGCCAATTAATTAAGGGGACACATAACCAAAACTTACAGCTTGTGCTAGACTTCTTTTCAGTTAGACAGGTGATTGTTTTGTTATATCAGAGCTGTATTGCTTGTGCTCCCAGATTATCCTTCTTGTTAATATGTGGATATTTAACATACATACCAGCACGCACACGCATGCCCAAATTGTCAAGTATGTTAGTGCTGTCATTGTCATATTTATGAACAGGGGAACTGAGATATTATCCATGTCATACTGCTTGATGCGAAAGAAAGGTTCCTTCTGGTGTATTGGCAGTGTGGATGAATGGAAAACTTTGCACCTCGAGTTAGCACTTGAAGATCTTTAATAACATTAATTTCAGCACCAGGCAGTGTATTGTCTTACTTTTTAAAATCCTCCTTTGTATTCTAGTCAAACCAGGCAATACACCCTGCCTCTTCTTTCCGAAAACAGGGGATTGATGTATGTCATTTCATATAAGGAAATAAATGACCTTTTAAAGAGCTTGGTCCTGGACATCGACTGGACGATGTTACTGTGTCAAAAGCTTGGCTAGCGCCCTTTGATGAGCAGTTGGAACAATACTCCAACAAAGTGCAGAAAGAATAAATCTGAGTCATATCCCAAAGAGGATGAGGGCCTAATGTGCATTTCATTCCAACTTGTATGTACAGAGCCAAGTTGTGTGCTGGCATGAGTTGGCTGATCTCCTTTGGAGCTGTGCCAAGTTATACACACGTACTCTTCGACCCAGAGTACACTAAAGACAAGAGAGGAGATGCCAAGCAGTGCCACCACTAGTACCTGAGACCTGCTTTCTATGCAGGAAAATCAAAATAAATTCAAATCAAGCAGCAAATTTTGAAGTTACCTATCTTGCTTTTAGAATGCAGCTTGAGAAAACAGGCTTTTTTCCGTGCTCCTTGTTACTTACATCAGCCTCTTTTGAAATGCTGTGTAATACCCTTGATAAAACATGTTTACTTTGGCTCAGACTTCCTTGTTTGCACATGTGGAGATGAGACACTGGGAAAAGGGTGAGGTGTGAATGTTTGCTGCAGTCATTATAAATGGTTATCAAAATGAGGAGGAATAATTACGTAACAATTTAGTGAAGCAATGGTATGCTTTCTGAACCAGCTACTTCTTGAATATTATACAAAAACTTGCACAGATGTGTGTTAGTAACCTGTCTTTTTATCAAGCTTGGCATTGTAAATCTCTATCCCCTCCCTTTTTATCCCCTGTTATGGACAAACTATTTTTAAAAGAAAAATTATAGGAAATTTTATTCTATGATAAAAATATTTCATAGGGAAGGTTTAAAACCCACCATTTTCAACTTGCTAATGAAGTATCTTTCAAAGGCTATGCTGTAGCTAATTAATCTGTAATACTGGATCAACTTGTCACTACACAAAAGAAAATAATTATGTTTATTCCATTAGCAAATCAGAAAGTAATCTCTACTTACTACCTTAATTATGTATGATAGAATTCTTATTCTTGCAAAAGTTAATGACTTTTATTTCAATCAGTGACAGCTGTCCTAGGCATTATGCTTTTCACAAAAAATTCTGAATAGTTTTTCCTAGAACAGATGAAATTTTTAGACCTCTGTGCTTCTCTTAAGTGAAATAAAAGTCATCTGTATGTTCCTCCTTTTTGACAAAAATATTGCACAATTCTATGACAAGGTTTTCAGGCCTGCAGGTGAATAATAGAACAAAAATGTGCTGCGGACCTATAAGTCCATTTTTATTTGGACATAAAAATATGTGCTGCATCCTGCCTCCCAGCGTACAATCCCTTCCTTGTTAACAGACAGAAATTTACAGGGCTGGGCTGAGAGAAATGCACAGGGACACACCTACAAATCATCTATGTGAGAGAAATTTAGAATACTTCATTTCAGCCCTAGAACTAAAAACTACCGAACAAAGCATTCCCTTTCTGTGGGGTCTCATTAACACTACTGCTGGTCTTCACCCTGCCGAGGGCACCAGGGTATTTGGCCTTTAAGAGACTTTTCTGCTCCAGGGACTTTTGTGGTTTTGTGGATTCTAGCAGCAAAACTCAGTTCCCTGAAGCACCTACTCTAAAGAATGGATGTAGGAGGATTTTTTAATTCTTTTTTTTCTGGACCTGAGCAGTCCTAAGTTTATATAGTAGTGGTTTTAGTGGGCTAAATTCATTCTGACCCGCCCATAAAGCATCCGCCTTTTGTCCCCCACCACTGTGGCGTGAGCACCGTTCAAGTTACCATTTCCCAGCCAGTGATTTGTTTAGGAAGATAGGAAAGAGCTGCATTTCTACTCTTGAAATGCAGCCAACCACACAGTCCAAAACCTAGTACATAGTAGGATGAAGATAGGAGCCTAAAACACCTCCTCACCTCTGTGGTAGCAGTGGTGTAGCATTGATTAGTTTTGTGCCAAAAGGTGTCTGATGTTACCTTTACCAAACCTGGGCTCCAGGGAGCCTCTCTCACTCTCCCCAAGGGACCCGCAAGGGGATCCTTCAGCTATACGGAGCTACACTCTTGGATGTTTCTGTTTCCTGGCTCAGGAGGAGGCTGACTTATTACCTACTCTTTATTTCTAAGACAATCCTCTATTAATATCATGTACTTTAATCCACTTTTTCAGAACCCCTGACCTTTATCTTCTTTATATACTAGTTGTAATCCCTTGACCCTTCTAATTAAACTTGAAAAGCAAAAGCGTACAGCTTACCATTAATCAGCTTGTGATTTTATCAATCGTGTTCTGTCACTGCAATCTCTCTCATATTGGTATCAGGTGCAGCAGTTTGAGGTCTTATACAGGTAATAGGTGACAGCCCATCTTCTTTCGTTCAGTGGATGAATGTGTTACTAACTCTGTCCAAGCGAATTGTGTTCATATCAGCCTGTATAAGAAGGTGCTCTACAAGTCTTAGGATTTCTTTATTCTTTCTAGTTCTACCACATTTTCCTATACAGCATCAAGCAACTCAATAGCAGTCCCATTTTTAGGTTTAGATTTGCAATTGCATGAGTAGTCTGTGTGAATGTTCTGGCTACACACAAAAATCAGGCCACGTGGAAGAAAATTTTCCAGTTCACTCCATTTTGCAAGGGCACTTCAGCTTGCAATCAAACCAAGTGATACTACTAGGAGGGCAGATAGTTGCAAGGCAGAACCAAGCACCTTGGTAACATGAAAATCTGGTCTCTAATCTGGTCCTTGAACCCATATCTGAAATAGGGATCACGGTAGCACATTTCTAGCTCCTCCTTACACACCTTTTCAGAGTGTTGTGAAAGCAGTGAGGGGTTTCCTGGGGTTCTCACAAATCAGGTTGTTGATGACAGAAGTTGTGTCATGCAAGTGTAAGCTGTTCAGGTTTCCATACAGAATATAGTATCCTGCTTGGACCACAGTTGGGAATTTATGTTAAACCAGCTCTGGCATTTCTCAGTCTACTCAGTCAAATTAATGTTTTGCAGTTCAGATGTGTGCGCCATGAGGACAATTTAAAGAGAAAACACAGTTGGAGGAGTTATAGTTAACACTTTCAGAACTTTCAGGCAGCAGAGGTCCCTCTTCTTTCAGTGCAAATATATTCTCCAGAAAAAAAAAAAAAAAAAAAGATGGAAAGAAGAGAAAAAAGAAGTGGAAAACTGTAAGTCCATGCTTTTAAGAAAGAAAGCAAATAAAACAGAGGAGAAACAAAAGAGATAAATGAACAAGTAAATATTAGAAAAAATTCTCTTTGGTTGCGAAACCCAAAGAGTTTACAGTGGTTTAGTTCAAGATGGTTCCTTTTTTTTTTTTTCCAAAGGTGCAAGTAGGCCCTGAATTTAAGAAGGGAGGGCAGCATTATAACTATTACAGAGCAGGATGAAAGTCATATTACCCACTAAGTTTTTATCCTCCTTGAAGCCTCTGGCCACTATCAGAGACAAGACTATTGCACTAGATATGTGGACCACAGCCTAATCCAGTTTGACGCGTATTTCCCAGTGACACATACTGGCGCTGCCACAGAGAGGAGACCGGTATATCTTGCTCCTAGCATGCTGTGTCTGCATTTGCCCTCTCTGATTTGAGAAATCCAAGTCTGACTTGCCAGGTGTGGATAGGAAGATTTCCTAAGTGAGTGTGCTTTCTTTCACGCGGTACATATTTATCGAGGGGCAAGAAGGGGAGTCTCAGACTGTTACTGCGACTGCAGTAATCACTGCTCCCATCAACCCATTCCAAAAAATGACATTTAATGCTGTGATTTCAGGGAAATTACTCTAGAGATGCTTTTGCTGTTCAGAGCTGTGCCAGCAGTCGGGGGACTTTCCAAACACTGGTTTTCACAAGAATGAAAACCACCTCCTACAGTCCTAGAGTTACTGTTCATATCAACAAAACCCTTGCGGTGTTTTCCATTTGTTGCTTTAGGGATCTGCAAGGAAGGGCAGCATTTGAGTCATCCACAATAGGACAGTGACCAGAAAAGGTCCCAGTGGGGGACCAGCAAGAGAGGAGGCAAATGCTGCAGCAGATGCACTGCAGCAGGGGAGCGACGGCTGCACGGGAGGCTGAGAAGCCACAAGTAGCCAATGAGTCTGCATGAATTTGCATGAGAATGCGAAATGGGAGAAACTGGAAATGAGAGTACCAAATGCATGGCGAAGGAAAGAAGAATGTGATGAGTAGTGCTTCGTTTAGTTAAAAAGGATTCAGCTGACATCACACAGGAGATTTCCAGCCCACGCAGAGAAATGGTGATGACATCCTCAGCGTTGCAATGTAAGGATGAGGGGTGGAGACGCCGTGTCTCCCTGCGAGGAGGCTCTGAGCGTGCCTGGGAGAGGGCAGGGGCCCCTCCAGGAGTTCCATCTGTGCTGGAGGCAGCATGACACACGGCTGCCCACCCACCTCCGGGCTCACTTCAACTCACTGGCAGTTTGTGCTGTTGGTATTTCTGTTGAAATAACTCTGAGTGATTCCAAACAAGGATTGTGCAAGTCTATATTAAATTCTAAAAAAATACAAGAGAACCATGGTCCACTGTTAGGAAATTTTATCCTCCATATCTAGTCAATATGCCATATCGAGAAGGTGGGAACTGAGATTAGGTTAGATTTGTTTATGCTTTGGCTAATTAATCAAGTGAAATTCTTAACATTGCCTCTTGGCCTGGTGAATGATCATTAGCCATTACCACTGAAAAGCCTGGGCTGATGATGGTCAAACACGGAAGGACAGTTATTTTACCTGTAACTGGTTATTCAAGCTGGACTCGAGCAACTCATCATCTGAATGTCCCAGTGTTTCACAGTCTAACTATATTTAATGAGCAAATAATGTGATAGAAGCCACTTAGGGTCATGCTATTGTTTTTCCTGGTATACAGTAAATCCCACTTTCTGGGAACTCTAAATACAGCACACAGGGAGCACTACATCTTCACTTTGAGTAACAGAAGCAGCCTTTTGGAGCAGGAAGATCAAAGGTAAGAGATATTCTCTTCCTCCCAATTTCATCTTTCCAAATAAGGCGTTACAGGCTCAGAGTAAAAAGCTCAGTAAAATTAAATTGTCCCTGAACAAACCACGTGTTGACTGTTACAGGCCTAAGAAAGGGTCACAAATACGTATTGTTCAGAATGAGACATTAAAAAAAAAGTGAGATGGCCCTGATCCTGCCAACAGATGTCCTTAGCCTTTCCTCCAGCGGCACTATGTCACGTGTAAAGTCAGGCAAGCTCATCCCTCAGAGAGATTCTTCCTATCTGCAGTCTCATGTTCCATGCTAGTTTGGACAAAGGAGCTATTTGCATCTACATATTTTTTTAAACAGCTCCGTTCAAGAGAGTTATATACATATAACTCCTCTCTATTCTCTCCTCTTTCCTTTCTTTCTTCTCATGCTTTTAGATTGGAAGGCTGAGCAAATTGACTTTCCTGAAGTCTAGAACTGATCTGAACTGACATGTAGACAAAATACTGGATTGAAAGACATTGTGTGATTCAGAGGAGGGTTTCAAAGGTCCCAAAAGTGTTTAGATGACAATGACATCAGTAGAGAAATAATTCATTGGAGAAAAGGGGGCACACAAATTTTACTTTGAATGGCTTCGTGACTTTTCTGTCATCCTGGGGAGGCCTTTAATGCTCAGAACCCAAAAGGTTTTCTGAATATTATGTACGCAAAACAAAGAGAAGATAAGAAACTCTCTTCTATGAAATAAGCACATACGGCATATTTGAGGGTGACAGAACACTGGAACAGGTTGCCCAGGGAGGTTGTGGAGTCTCCTTCTCTGGAGATACTTAAACCCTACCTGGACAACTTCCCTGCTGTAGGTGGACCTGCTTTAGCAGGCCCTCCCTGCTACTGTGGAGTGGATGATCTTCAGAGGTCCCTTCCAACCCTGACCATTCTGTGATTCTGTGATTGCAAATGTTCAGCTGAGATATAAATTCCCCTTTTAAAGCACCGAGCAACTTTTATTTCCTCGATTGCCATCTAGTGGAAACTGTGTTGTCTGCATTGCATTATTCAGAACAGCATTTCCATCTTTGAGCCCATTTAGCTGTGCAGATGATTGCACCATTGAAATAAGGGGTAACTTACTGTGTTGTGTTTTGTAAGTTATGTCAAGGTCTCAGTAGGTCAAGAGATTACACGGTAAGGCACCACGTGGCACAGGTGTTTCTGAGAAATTTATCTTTCACTAACATCAGTAAATGGCACTAGCAAGAGGGGAGGTACAAGAGTGGAAGGGTTCACGTCATAACCTGGCCTTCTCTCAGGTCACACATTATTCATGGTGGACAGTTATGAAAATGCAAGTGGCAAACATGAGGCAAAGGAAACAACGATGTGGTAAGAGCAGCAGTTGCCTGTTTATTTTAGTTTAAAAAGATTCAATTGACATCATGTAGATACCAGAGTGGAAGGGTTCATGTCATAACCTGAACATCTCTCACATCACAGGTTATTCGTGATGGACAGTTATGGTGCAAATTGCCTGGTTCGAGTTAGGTGGAAACCGAGATATAAATCAATACCAATATAGCTGAGGTATATATCCTACAGTTGAGACAACTGAATTTTACAGATTACCCTTGCACTGTTTTAACTGCATTAAGACGTGTTGTTGAAAAAGTGGGGTTATATTGTAAAAAAAGTCATTGATTTTCTCAAGTCACAATTTGAGTTCATTTGATGTGGGGTATTGCAAGTTTCTATTAGATGCTTTGTGGAAACATTTTGGAAAGCCAATCCAGATTCCTGAAAAGTACCAAAATTATTAATTTCTGAGAATGTTCATTCATGTGCAGACACCAGAATGCTCATTAGATTTCAACTCAACTTTTAGAGCTGCATTTGGTCTGAACCTTATTCCTGTGATGTTTTTTCTTGCTTCTTAGGTGTTTTTCAAAACTTCAGCAGCTTGTTTTCAAGAATTTTATTAGATTATACACAGTCAGCCCTTGAGAAAGCAGCTAATTTTCTAACATTGTTCCAGGCTTCCTTATATTGAAGTCCCATCAGTGCCAGGCATTTTGGCAACAAATTAGTGTATCCATGCCACGTGCTTGTATCCACTTGTCTCTCCCATTCTCATCTGCAATCTTTCACTCCCTTCCCTTCCTGAGAAGGACAAGATTTCTCTTCCTGCCATCCTGACGTGCTTCACATAGCCTGATCCAAACCTTTGCTGAAGCAGTGCATGTTATTCATGACCCCATGGTGGTATTGGAAAGCAACCAAAAACTCAGAATTCACAAGCCTTGAGACATGAATATCAGCAGCCCATAAAGAGAACTGCTGGCAATTAGCCTCAGTACTTAAGCAAAGTGATTTCCTTTTGGCTTGAAACAAAAATGTATGCCAAGAATTTCTAGAAGTTTCCCAGATAAGGTGTGTAACTGGAAGATTTTTATAAGTCTCCTTGTCATTGGATTGCATTCAGGCAAATTACATCAATCGTTGGGTCTTGCCTACTAATAAAGGAAGTTTATCTTCAGGTCACATTTTTTTAATGTTGTATTTTTCCTGCATAGAAAAAAATAGCACCCAGTAGAAAACTGACAGTTCTTCAGAAAAACCTTTGTTAATACTCTTCCTTTTTTCTTATTTTTGAATAAAGATATGCAAAGCCTTGAGAAGCTGCTGAGGGATGCAATAATATATGGACAGCCTCGAAGCCACAGAGCATGGAGAAAGATTATCATCCTCGTGGAGGGCATTTACAGGTACATTTGTGTTTCAGAAACATGAATACTCTTATCATTTCTGAACGCAGAATGACATAGTGAGTGAAGTGAATATTGACTCTAGGTATCTGAGAGAAATCTTGATGAGAGTGGAGGTTACAATAACATTCTGTAATCTTACAAATACATTGATTTCCATTACATCAGTCTGAATGCTGGTGTAACGTGCTTCAGTTAGATACTGTGCTTTGTTCTGAATGTTGATTTAGCAAATGACAGTGGAGTGAGAGATGTACTGTGAGAGCAAGACAAACCATCGGCTGGTGTGTTTCGTCACAGGTGTTATAAAATTCATGGAGCTATAGTAGGTGAGTTTGCTAAGTGAATAAGCTGAATTTTCCAGAGTTGTTTGTTATGCACGGGCAGATCACAAGACAACCACACACAACCAATGAAGTTCTGCATGCTGAGTTCTTACCCAGCTGATGGAATCTAAAAATACAAGCTAAACACAGGCCAAGTGATATCAGCACCTTTCTCATAATTAGTGCTGGATCAAATGGACTCATATTTTAACAGGAAAAACAATTAAAATACTGGCTTTCACAGGATTATATGGTGATATTTCTTGTAGCCTCAGTCCCCAGAGGAATTAGAATGAGCGAAGTGGCTGTGAGAATCCATCAGATAATATCAGCACCAATAATACCATTTAATTATACAGCATCCTAGTCGGACAGCTCTGGTTCACTAATATGATTCATCTTACCTTCAACCAGAAGGACAAACCATCACCAGCAGCAAACCAGAAGCATCAGGCAGGCTCATCATTGTGACCTTCATCTTGGCAACTGCTAAAGTCAGGAGAAGTTTTCTGGGGAGGTAGTCATGGAGCTGGTTGATGGCATGGAGGTGGAGCCACTGGTGGACAAGGAGCAGGGAGAGGTGGAGATCATGAAGATGAGGGAAAGGATGAAGAAGCAGCAATCTGGACAGTAAGAGCATTTGTAGGGATCTAGACAAGGCTGCTGTGATGATAACAAGGCTGGGTGGAGTAGGAGAAAGATAGGTTTGGGTGCAGCAACACTTGCACCAGAAAGCAAGGAACCAGAATCACTCATTTGCAGGATATAACATGGTTTATGAAAGCAACATTAAACTTTATATGTGGGGGTCGTGTTATGTGCTGCTGAAATACAGCCTGTCTGGATGGCAGTCGTTTATGCCATTTTATTGAGAAATAGTAGCACAGTTGAGCTGATTAGCTTTTTTCATAAGGAATTTTTTACAATCTCTTGTCATCACAACTTCATAGTTGTCAGTGCTTTCTTTTTACCTAACATTTTCCATCTGCAAAGAGAACAAATCAGTCCTTATCTAAACACCTGTCACTCAGAGCTGAAACAGGTCAGCCAGCAGATCAGCTGATCCAAAGCAGGCTGACCGTCTCCTTTCAACCCCAGTAAACAGAGCAAAACTGCAAATAAACATAGCTTGGCACTACTAGAAGATTTAAGAACTTTGATCATGCAGGAATTAAGTGGACCACCAACATTTTACTGACAAATATTCCCATTAGTCACATGGCCTGCAGAAAATGCTCCAGCTGCTGAGCTTAGTTCACTTTTATATCCTTTACACTGGCTATTGACCAACAGGGAGCAAGAAGGGAGGCTGGTGACACAGAAGCATAGATTGGCCTGAGCACTGGGACAAACCCACTATTAGATATTTGCAACTATGATAACCATAACAATATTCCCAGATGTATATTTGATACAGAGTTTTCTTTTCCTCTAGTTTTGCAGTTCATTTTCAAAGGATATTCCATTCTCAAAAGTTTGAAGAACTTTCTGTTGGAATGCAAAATAAAAACACTTTAAACCTCAGAGAACCTTACTTAAGCGGAACCATAAAGTTCCTTCAGCCCCATAAGGCCTGAATAATGTTAAGACCACTCATGACCTGAGTGTATAGGCTTGTGAAAGGCATAAAATAAAAGAAAGATGAAGCTCAGCTCTCTAATAGTATCTCATTGGAAGCTAGCCCTAGCAGCAGCTAGGTTGGTCGGTTAGTCGTTTTCGTAGTCTAAGCAGATCAGAAATTGAAGATTGTGGTTTTGTTGCAAAGCAAGTCTGCTCTGACTTGAGGGAGAATACCACCACACCCCATGGTGTTGTATCCCTGCCATCGCTGCCAACACGAAACACATGCAGCTGATCTGTCCTTACAGCATTGCTGAGAACATACTCACACACCATGTAGTCTAACCCAGTAAGTAGCTAATAGCATTTCATATGTAAAAGAAAAGTTGTAGAAAAACATATTAAAAATACTCTCATTTTGTGTTCATGTTCTTTCCTTTCTTGGCCCGTGATTTCTGAAAGAGACTAAAACTTTTCAACCCCCTATTGGTGAACATGAGTTTTATTGAAAATCTGCCAGATGCCAAATTAACATTCATCTAGAGGGTTTAAGAGGAGTTGGAGAGTTGTTAGTGTATTCTTACAATAGTTTATACTGCCTTTTTTCTTCTTAAAGGACTTAAGTTAGGCTTCAGGGACAACTAATACAGAATTTAAATAACTTGGTCAAAGCCATTGGCCAAGTTAAAACATCTTGACTTGCAAGTTTGACTTGGCAAATTTTTCAGAAATCCTTTTTCCAGAGATGCAAAAGAAGCACAAAGCTTTCCTTCTTTAAAAAAATACTGTTATATGGGACACGATACTCTCAGTATGGTGAAGTTGATGGCATGGAAAAAAAATTGCCTTCTGTTTCCATTAGGGCTATGTTAAAGTGTTTACATTGTGCATAAGCCCGGACTTACCAGCTGGCAAAATTTGAAAAGGGTCATTGTTAGCCAACACGAGCATTTCTGGAAATCAGATTTGGTTTTGAAACTGTAAGCAGCAGTTTTTGCTTGGTTACAACTGAAGGCAGAATTGGCCTCCTGACTTGGGAAGCACTCAAGCTACGTGTCAAATAAATAGCAATAAGAACATGATTGTTTACTTTTTAATGCCTCTGTTATCTTAAAAAGAAAAAAAATCTTCAGAAGTAAATGCAACTACTAGTGAAATCTTATTCTTAACTTGGACTAGCCCAAGAGCAACGATACTCTGTCTTCCAAACTAAGAGACCATCTAGCCATCAATCTTCAGCACAAAAAAGCACAAATGAATTTTGGCAGAGTCCAAGGCACGAGTTAAAATGACTTGCTAAATCGTATTTCTATTATTTAAATTCCAGCTGATGTTTTCCTTGGCTTCTACCATTTCCAGTTTGGGATTCATCAATTACTCCATTCTTACATGATTTGTGGTAGGCTTGGACTCTCTTGCACACATATTTACCTGGAAGTCAGATAGGCCAAGGCCCAGGGCAGTAGTTATGGGTCACCAGAAACTGATCAAAACAGATTGCTTTTCATTTGGGTTTTTTCCCTGCTTTTAATTTAATTTGGGTATTTTCCCTTCCAGCTCAGAAAACAGTTCTCCGATCGGTTAGATATTGTCCAGTGCCTTTTAATGTGCGTTAAAAGTTCTTTGGGTTTCAATGCCAATACCATAGGAAAATTATCAAAATAATTTTTTATTTTCTAGGATTAAGAGATATTACTTCCAGAAAAGAACAGGGCAACATTTAACATCTTTGGCCAGGGACCAGCATTAAAGGTTAACATTTCTGTCATTTCAGTGTATAGGTTGTATTTGGGCACCGAGTTGGCAGGTTTCACTAAAACCATTGCTCAAAACTACAAAATAGCAACTGCTGTATGAATGTGCAAGATTTATGTAAAAAAACAATAGTTAAACATTAAAATTGACTACATACATCTTGGGAGTAACAGGTCGGGAGATCCATTTTCCCAATGACAAACTAGCCTGCAAGGGGAAGAGATAAAGTTTTTTAATTTTGAAAGGATATTGGTACTACAGGGCATGTTTAGAGGTGTTTAGGATGCAATTATGAAGAAGATAGTAGATCGAATATTGGTAAATTAATTTTCCTGACAGAAAAAAGATTGAAATGATGGTACCTAGTAGGATGTAGAAAACTCTTTTCCTGAGAAGCTTCAAAATAACCTGAACAAAAACCATCAGTATCCTGTCAAGAGTGAGCCTGTATTCAAAGTGAAGTAATCACCCCAAGTGCACATCTCCCGTCTCTCAAAGCAGATGGTTCCACAACTCATCAGCTGTACCAGAAAGAACCTCAGTGGTTCAGTGGGGTTCAAATCAAGCTTCAAAATTGAGTGATCCCAAAATTTTGGATTATTGCCTCACATAGAATCATAGAATGAGTTGGGTTTGAAGGGACCTTAGAGATCATGTACTTCCAACCCCCCTGCCATGGGCAGGGACACCTCCCACTGGATCAGGGTGCTCAAAGACCCATCCAACCTGGCCTTGAACAACTGCAGGAATGGGGCACCCACAACTACTCTGGGCAAGCTGTTCCAATGCCTCACCACCCTCACAGCAAAAAATTTCTTCCTAATATCTAATCTAAATCTACCCTCTTTCATCTTAAAACCTGTACCCTTTGTTCTATCACTGCACTCCCTGATAAAGCGCCCCTCCCCAGCTTTCCTGTAGCCACCTTTAAAGTGCTGGAAGGCTGCTACAAGGTCTCACTGGAGCCTTCCCTTCTCCAGGCTGAACAAGCCCAACTCTCTGCCTGTCGTTGTATGTGCACTTCTCCTCTGATCATCTTCATGGCCCTCCTCTGGATTTGCTCTTGATGTTTGGACATCTTGAAGTAGATTCAAACTGACTGTACTGAAGCAAGCTTTTATGCCTGCCTATTGAACAAGGGAGATGAGGGTCTGCTGCAATCTAGAAGCTTTGCATCTCTGTGACCTAGTTAATTTTTGCTACAAGACAGGATGTAACACCATGTAATGAGAATGTCTGGCCTGAGCAGAGCAGCTTATGTTCATCTGCATCCAGCTTTTTCCATGTGTCTTGTGTGCTTGAGCAGATCTGGAAACAGATCAATAGATCTGTAGAAATGACACAGCCAGACTGAGACAGAGCCATTACAGTTCACTTCTGGCTCCAGTTTAAACTCAGCTGACATCAATATTTACTGAAGTATTTGTAAACTTCTAATTTGGGCTACCCAAGAGGTTATGTGAAGTGAGCTTTATCTTAGATCAATTCTAAATGGAGCATGTTCATATCACTAACCATCTCCCAGGGTCAAAGAGAGATCAAGAACAGAGTAGGCAACAAAGCAGCTCTCATCTCTGCCATCAGGAACGCTCAGGCCTGTTTGAATGGCAGCACAGAAAGTGTACACCAAACCAGCAGCACTTTATCTAGTCCATGGACACTTCAAGGTTGTGTTAGGATCTCTGTTAACTATTTTAACATTTACGTCAGTCAGCATCTTCCAAGAACACTGAAACCGAATATAAAGGGCTTGTTTTGCTAAACAGCTTCGAGTTCAAAGATAAATCTCCCAATTTAATTTAATGAAATCTTTCATTAAATCCTCTTAATGGTTAAATTTTGTAAACAGCCATGTACCAGTTCTCTATATTCTGGAATTCAGCAACGACTCTGCTTCCATTCCACAAATAAGCAAGAAGTTCTGTATCTTTAATTTACCATTTTTACTCTTGTGTTTTTGAAGATAAATGCTGTCTCTCCCATCTGAACATCCATGAGCCACTAAACCTGATGTTGCCCATGTAAAAGTGAAACTATTACTGTCCTTCTCTCTGTCCTGTTCTTCTATCTAATCTGCCCAAATATTGCTGGAATGTGGAGTGTAGGATGCCAATTTTTTTCCTCTGCAGAGATGCTCCTTCGCACCACTATGACCATATAGGCAGCCTGCAGGTCAACTAGACACAGCCGAAAGCTTCCATCCCAGTACGTGTGATGCTGCGAGTCCAAGCACAACCAGTGGCTCAGTATCGTTTTTAGCTGATTAATGCTTTGATTCCGAGTTATAGGAGGACTGTGGGCTCTGCACTTGTATTCATTAGGAAAATAGCTGGGATGGTTCAAGTTGCTTCTCCCCCAGCTGCCATTTGGGAAGAATAAGAAAAAAAAATAGCCTTCAGGAGCCTGCAGTACAAACCCACCTTTCTTTGCTGCAAGGGAACTATGGCGCCATTACACAGCCCCACAGCTGCTTCTTCTGTGGCTTAGCAAGGCAGAAGGACAAGACTTGCTCGCAGTCATCCGACAGCCAAAAATATGCCTCTAGCCACACACAGCCAGGCTCTCTCAACTTCTCAGTATGAACAGTACAGGTAACACTTGTCTGTGGCTGCTCCCCTGTGATGTTCTTTCAAACTAATGAACACTTGCAGGTGTCCTTCAAAAACGGAGACTAAACTGTTTCCAAGCTTACTCAGGAGACCAAAGCATGCAGAAGGACTAAAATTGTTAGAAATTTCCCAAGTGCTAAAAGCACATATGAACTCTTTCATGGTACCAAACTTCCAGCTGCATAGCACAGTGGCAATAAAACAATGTGTGAAAGCCACTGGTCCAGGATCTAAAAACTGCCATAACTTGTGTCTATTGCAATGCTCTTTCATACGTTCTATTTGGGAGCAAACTCAACATTTACGCTTAACTGAAACTCTTGCAGCATTTGTAATTGGTTACACCTTAGTTGCAAGTCTCAGGCACGGAGCACTGATTTTCCTGGCATGCAGCACACTCACTTTGAATTTTGGTAGGAATTGTTTAGCATTTAAAGACCTGCTCACTGGAACTAGCATGAGAGAACATGGTTAACTCATTATGAAATTAACGCTGAGCGCATCAGAGCTTAACCAACCATAGCTGCAGTCATTTCACAAAGGTTTTCAAGAGACAATAATCTTCACAGCAATACTACTGATACTTTGCCTTTATGGGATTAGAGTGCATTCCTTATTTGTCTCCCTGGGCTTTCATTTTGCTGTACAGCTCCTCTGAGCCTTCTAACTTACTAACATGATTACCAACAATACAAAAGAATAATCATTTCTTCTTGTTTCTACAAATCTCAATACGCTCTTAGTACAAGTTCAGGATATTTCCATTTCCTGCATGGCTGTAAGAAAGTAAAAAGAAAAAGAATGGAAATTTTTTCTTTGGGAGTAGCAGGCTGCATTTCCTAAAAGGCATGTATTTGGAGAAACAATTAGCAAGAGAGGAGAATTTGAGCTCCCTTTTGTGATTCTTGATTCTGTCCACTCTGAAGACTGGGGCTGCTTTGAGTTATGGCATTGTCTGCATTTCAGGGGGCCAATCTCCTACTTGTGTTAGACTCAACTACTTTGCACCAGGGTAATTTGCTCTAGAGCTGTTACACCCAAATATTGCCACAGTAGCTGACGATGAAGTAAGCAAGGACAAGACTGAATTACAGTGGTTCTTTATAATTCATTGCATTAGTTGTTTTGTACTGAATTGTAATGTGCTGCTTTGGGCAAGCATCTCACTTTGTTTTATACCTTTACTTCTCTTTTCTGGCATGTTGAAAATCTGCATATGTTAAAGACTTTTTGATTATTTGAATTCTAAAACTGTTTGACAGTTTTGTATTCATCTGCAGATTGAAAAGGGTTTCACTTTTCCTCGAACTGTAAATATAAATTGAGGTTCCATAAGACCTTTCATGGCGTAAGGCAATTAACGCCTAGGTTTTCTGTCAGTACCTTAAAGAGAGAATACAGGATTTGTTGTTCATCCATGATTCTTTCCATCTGCAGCATGGAAGGGTCCATCGTGCGCCTGCCAGAGATAGTTTCCTTGAAGAAGAAATACAAAGCCTACCTCTACTTGGACGAAGCTCACAGCATCGGTGCAGTGGGCGCAACAGGCCGAGGAGTTGTGGAATACTTCGGTATGAGTCCTGACGATGTTGATGTATTAATGGGAACATTCACAAAGAGCTTTGGCGCAGCTGGAGGATATATAGCTGGCAAAAAGGTAAAAGGAGAACATAAATATTTTAACGTCGAGCAGGGCAGTACCTTCTTATTATGTATGATCTATTTCATTATCTTTTCGCTTTGCAGGAACACTGTTCTAAAATTAGTACCATTTTTGTCTGCATCCCAAATGACATCAAACAGTCAGACTTTTTTCGTCTCATGTTCATACTGTGTAGTTTGCTTGGGTTGGGTATTTCTGTGCCTCATGGATGATTGTTGTTTTTCTTGGAAACGTTTAGACATATGGTTGGCTAAATATACTTCACTACATTTATTTGCATGCAGATTGCTCGTTACTTTGTCTCACATTTGTAAACAGTGTGTGACGCAGTATCCAGAGATTAAAGCCACAGTTTCATCCACTGATAATAAAATTCCTAAACAGTTGTGTATTTGTGATAGTTGCATTTTTTAGGAGGGTGGAGAAAGAGGGTAACTGAGGGCCTTTTACAATACTAAAATCCATGTCCTCAGTTGCTCTGTATATGTTAACAAATCTTCTGGCCAGGAACAGATGTCAACAAAAAGTAGAGTTGAGCTTTTTTTAACTGAAGGTGTAGAGGAAAAGAAGGCATTATCAGCACCATTGTGAAACATCATTGGGTTTTTTCCTTGACAGAGGTATCAAGTGGCTGCTGATTACTTACTCCTTTCACACCCTGCTGAGTGTATTTCTTAAGTAGTTTGCTGAATGATTAGGAAGCTTGTTTAGACAGCCCAAATGGTTGTTGTCAGTATAACATTAATAGGATAGCCCTTGAGTAGAATGAAAGGTCTACAAAAAAATATAAAATGTATATTTCTTATTGTCTCTTTTGGTTTTGCCCCTGAAAATATTAAAAGAGACTATCATAATTTATCAAGAATAAATTTTATTTGTTTCTGTTGCTTCCTGAATTTGCATCTGAAGGTTTAATTTTACCAAAGACAATGTGGTTTATGTATCTAGAAATTATAGGAAGCCTAGACCTGTGAAAGTGGTCTAAGGTAATTAAGCATCTAATCCTCAGAAGTACTCTTAAATGAAAGTGGGTCACTCTTTCCATGCCCGTGTGTATTGCTGAATTGTGCCTGAAGCTTCTAGGTCTTGGTGGCAGCTGCTCACCTAACGCACTTAGCATACTTACATATGGTTTTGCAGCCCAGAACTCACTGTGGTACTGTTTATTCTGTGTCAGCTAGAGCTCAGAAGCCTTCTCAGCTATTTGATCAAACCCTTCGGGTTACAATTGCAATATAGAAATCCATAATCTGTATAAGATTAGGTAATTTTTTATCTTTAGCATTGGAGTTACTGCATAGACTCATAGAGCTTTTTTTAGCAGTAATTTGTGTTACTGTCTTTGGGCCTGTTCTTCTGGTCATATTTTTTATCATAGGCAGTTTTCAAGCAGGCCTCATCCTTTTCTCACTAACATGCATTCAGCTTTTAGCGTGGAAACTGTTACTCTGATATTTTGAGTTATAGTCTGTCATAACAATGATGATCTTATTCAAGCACTGAATTCCAACAGCATCCCTGGGTTCAGGAGAGTTACTGGTGCTTTAGACATGCACACAATTCATCAATGCTTCTTCTAGAAGCACAGATTGTGCTTTTAGTTATGCAAGGAATTGTTAAAGCAACTATACTGACTCTAACGTGACTGCTCGTGTCACATTGATGGAAAGTTTCAGTTGAAAGAAATTTATATTAGAAGCCACAAATAAATCCCGGTAAGGTTGCTTTTCCTGGATTAGGTCTTGTGCCAGAGGAAATATACTGCTTGCTTCAATCCCAGAGAGGAACTGAGCAGTATTTTAAGTGCAACTATTCATTGGTCTTTCAATTATTTTGCCTCCTTTATAAGGCTCAGCAAAGAAGTAAACATTCTATTCCAGATGTTTGTTTCAGCTGCAATTGCTTCAGTTATATGGTGAAGTACTTGCCCCTGCCTGATGTTTCTTCAGGCCATGTACTAAAAGCAAGAGCCAAGAAAGTGAACCAATAACTAGTGAAATGTCCTTTTCCTTTTGCATGTTCTCACTCCTGCAGTAGTTAAGAGGGAGATCTGCTGTTTGGCCAGCTCAAAGCTCATTCATGCTTTGTTTTGCTTGTGTAAGGACCTTGTGGACTTTTTACGAACTCATTCTCACAGTGCTGTGTATGCCACATCTATGTGCCCACCTGTAGCAGAGCAAATCATCCGGGCAATGAAATGTCTCATGGGACTAGACGGGACAACACAAGGTAAGCCGCTTTCTTTGACTTCACTTATTTCAGTTACCAACAGAGCATCTCCTGTGTGTGAATGCACACAAAATGTCGTGCAGCAGCCAAGCAGTATGGTAGTGCAATGCAAAGGAAATAATTCTTACGGTAAAATTAATATCCAAATCATCATACTTCGAAGTAATATCAACGCTATTTATTTTTCCACACTCATCCACATGCAGCAGGCATGGAAGTATTCTGGAGTTTCGTCTCTATAGTTACTGGAGCTCTGGTTCTACAGTTGCCAGCCCACTCTGTTTTGCAGCAGCAGCAAATAGAAATACATGAATTGCTCTTTGAGTAGACTGTCTGACACTGTAGGAGGGATTCATAAAGGACATGCCTTCATTTCTGAGCTAGGTGCTGTCAGCTTAGCTTCTTTGTACGTATGAATCTTCAAAATGGCAAGCAAATTAAGCATGGTGCAGAGTCTCAAAACAAATATTGTTTGTTAAATAACAGTATGAGAATACATTTATAGTAATTCTTACCTCACTCAGGCATCAATTACGGTGTCCTGAACCTAGTTTAGAAGTACATTTTGTCCCAAAAGAATTGACTAGTTGGTGTCTTTATGAAAAAAATCTGGCTTATTTCATACTCCTCTCCTGAGGTTGCGTATGTAGCTACTGTCCAATCCTCTGTGTAACATGCTTTCTGTGCAGCAAGCGGGTAAACCACTGTGCGACGTGTCTGTGTGCTACTGTTTCAACGTCATACTGATACCTATTTGGATTGGGTTTGTGTGGCAAGGTTTCAGCAGAAGAGGACTACGGGAGTGACTTCCATAAGTAGCTGCTAGAAGCTTCCCGTATGGCTGATGGAGCCAGTGCCATTTGGCTCCAAAATGGACCTGCCTCTGGCAATCAGCGATGGTGGTAGCACCTCTGGGATAACATCGTTAAGACGTTGGGGGGAGGGGGGTAATGTGCATTTGCAAACAGAGAAAAGTGTGAGTATATCTGAGAGAAACAACTCCTCAAAATCAGTGAAGGAGGAGGTGCTCCAGGTGCTGGAGCAGAGATTCCCCTGCAGCCTGCAGTAAAGTCCACGGTGAGGCAGGTTGTGCCCCCGCAGCCCAGGGAGGTTAAGAGTGGAGCAGATACCCACCTGCAGCCTGTGGAGCACCCCACCCAAGAGCAGCTGCGTACTCGAAGGAGGCTGTGACCCCATGGGAAGCCCACTCTAGAGCAGGGTCCTGGCAGGACCTATGGATCCATAGTCCCCTACAGGGGACCCATGCTGGAACAGTCTGTTCCTGAAGGACTGCATCCCGTGGAAGGGACCCACACTAGAGCAGTTTATGAAAAACCGCAGCTCATGGGAAGGATTCACATTGGAGAAGTTTATGGAGAACTGTCTCCCATGGGAGTGATCCCACGTTGGAGTAGGGAAAGAGCATGAAGAGGAAGGAGAGGCAGAAACAATGTGTGATGAACTGACAACAACCTCTGTTCCCCATCCTCCTGCACTCCTCAAGAGGAGGATGTAGAGAAAGAACTCAGGAGGAAAGTTAAGCCTGGGAGGAAGGGAAGGGTGAGGGGAAGGTGTTTGCAGATTTAGTTTTTATTTCTCATTACGCTACTCTGATTTTATTATTATTTATTAATTAAATTAAATTAATTTAATTTTTCCCAAGTTGAGTCTGTTTTGTCCATGACAGTAACAGGGAGTCTCGATACACCAACTTTTTATTATATTTTCTCTCCCTTGTCCAGCTGGGAAGGGAAATGACAGAGCGGCTTTGACGGACACCTGGTGTTCAGCCAGGACCAACTCATCACAATATTCACTGTTCTGTGACTTAATTCTCAACTCAGAGAAAAGCCGGTGGTTTTTGAATTTGTATAGTTTTTGCCAGGAACGCCTGAGAATCATGTAATTGTGTAAAGCACTGCTGAAGGTACAGGTTCTGCCCTGAATTGCAACCTCTTTTACGCTGGTCCAGTGGCACTGTGCTGTGCTGCTTTGTCTTTTCATGTGTAAGGCTAACACAGTAACTCTGTATTTGCCCTCCCTGATAGGTAAAAGCAGGGTAAGATGGGAACGGAAGGGAAAAAATACAGGAGACCAGACAAGATATTTCTCTGCACTGTTCTGTTGAAGTGCCCTAGAGGGCGTTTTCAAACCGTGGTAGGCACGAGGCTGTTCAGACGTTTATGGCAGCACTTCAGCGAGGCCAGAATTTACAAGACCCCAGTGTACAAAAAGAGGGTTAGAGAATTCCGTCCCAGTGCCAAGCTCTTCTGAACGCAACAAGAAAGAACAGCAAAACTCCAGTGCAATGTGCAGACACTGAGGAAACGATGCTTTTGTCATTTTGGCAGAGAAGTCAGAGCGTAACAACTGTTGCCAACTTGAAATTTGAAAGGTCAAGGTTACTTGTGCTGATGCCTACATCCTGCTCAATATAAAAGCCCAGCTCTGACTCCTACCTTGGGGCCTGTGCACACAGCTTGTCCTGCTGTGCTGGCTCTAGGAAATGCTTGCCGTCAGATGGCGGTCTTCCCCTGAGCCTCCCCAAGAGCTGCGTACTTCAAGCTCTCCTCTAATAGATGCAGCGTGTAAAATATTAAATATGCAGGGGCATTTCCAGACCTTCAAAGCCTCTTAAAAATTATCTTCAGCTAGCGTGATTCTTCACACGGCTCCGTGCAGGGTAACAGGAGAACATGGTTCAAGATGGAGTCTTTTAAGATGTGCACGTCTGACTGTCTTAGGGCTAAGAGTTTGTAGCAGTTTCTCTTCCAGAAGCACTGGTGTATTATTGCACAAAGTAAGTGCTTCTGTAAATCCTTCATGAAATAAATTAGCATTCTGTCAGTTTTTTAAAATTTGCCTTGTAAAATGAAATGCAAATCAGTAGAAAAACAAATTAATAAATCATATATCACAACTTAGAGTATTGCACAAAGGCTAGCGAACTGGCTATGATGTGTAAAAATGTTTCTTGTCCTTCTGAGCCAGACTCATTATTTTAGTCTATTGGTTTTTCTTTCATGTGGGCCTCCCTTCATTAGGCTGTCTTGTGACTACAACAACAACAACAACAAAGAACACAACCCAAAACACAGTAAAAAATGTCATGCTGGACCATGCTACAATGCTGCTTTGGCGTCAGAGAGAGAAAGATGGTGGCTTACAAAGGAAGGGGGAACAGAAGGGAGAAAGCACTGTTTGTTCTTAGATATTTTTGTTTCCATGGACAACAGTGGCCTTGGCTGAGTTTTTTTGGTCTGCTGTCATGAAAAAGGGTGAACCCTGCATGGGAGCCATCCTTGTGAGACCGTGAGGCATGTAGCACAGACACCTGGCAAGGAAGTTTCAAGTGAACCAGAGTTGCCGTAGGATGACATGAACCCTTTCTTCTCTGAAAGCCTGATGAATTGATAAAAGGAATTTATTTTGTCATTTTTTTCAAAAAACATTCTCTTCCCATAAGATGATTTGATGAATTCTTTATGAAGAGTTCTCCAGTGAGAGCTTGTCCTACATGGGCATATCTGTAGGGAAAGGGAGCCTTGGAAAAAATACTGGAATGTTTTGGAAAAGATGGGAAATAAGAGTTTGTTAAAAAGTTTCATGTTAACTTCTTGAAAAGAGTATGAAATAATGGGATGACAAATATGTTAACCTAGTTTGCTCTTACATCTGAACTTCATGACTGACGCAGTAGATTTATAGAAAACTACGGGAAGACTGATTTGGTAATTTAAATTGTTGCTCTGAATACTCTTTGTTCTATATTTTTTAGCACTTCACACAAATTTCTTTTATATTTTCCCAGATATCATGCTTTCACATTCCCTCCAATTTCTTGCTAGTTATTTTCCACCAATTTGTTAAGCAGCTGCTCCAGGAAAGAGTAGAATAGATGGAATTATGTAGCAGCTAATGCCAGAGGCCAGAACTGCAGTGAATACTTCTTGTGTGTATCCTGGTCTGTATCCAAATGATTGATCTCCCATATTTTCATCCTTTATTTTCAACTATTAAGGAAATGGTAGTTTGGAAAAGCAATCAGGGTGTGCATTTCCAGGAACGAATCGGTATGCTGGGTGCATGATGGCAGGATGTGAATCAAAGTGTATGGATACAGGGAGTACAGCTGAACAGGTTGGCAGTTTAAAAATAATTCTAGGAAACCTAAACTGTTTAGCTGTAAATTATCCACAACAGATGTCTGTTTCAGGCTTCAATTGTTTTCATATCAACAAAAAAGTCTCTATCCTTCATCAGAAGAAAGCTACATATATATATGGGGGTTTTATAATCAAGGGAAAAGATGAATAAGAAAAAAAATTAAAAAAAATTTTTTTTCCTCAAAAGCTTCAGTTTCTCCAGGCTTTGGAATGAAGATTTGGATTATGATAGCCAGGCTTATATTTTTTGCCATGTCTATGACATATTTGAGTCTTGTGATGTTACAAAAAATTCTACTTGGAATGAACAACGACAAATCTCAAGATCTGCTGAGTGAAGGAACATCTTCCAGCTCAGTATGGAGGACCTGAACAGAGCATCCCTCACCTGGAGCCCAGGCACAGGACTGGGCCTCCGAGCACCTGCAGCCGTCCTACCCTGTCAGACACACAGGGAAGTAAATCAGGAAGATTAAAGAGAGAAGATACTCTGACAAGCAAAGGAGGCACAACTGGGAATATATAACAAGTGGGTGATAAGGATGTAGACTAGGATCAGAATTAGATGTTGAGAAGATGAGTTGGAGAGGCTGTGAACAAAAAGGGCCTGGTGTGGGGAAGAAGAGGAAGAGGGACAAACACGTCTGGAAGAAACTATAGCTAACACACAACCCTCCAAACCAGTACTGACACCTCAGACACTCCTTGTTCCTCTCTGGTCGGCAGACTACTGTGGAAGTGTGCCAGCAAGACGTGTGTTTACCTTCCTTTGCAACAAGAGACTCCAATTTGGATGGGAAAGTTCTCATTTGAAAAGCTTTGCATAGGCATGATTAAAAATATACAGAAAAGATATGGTATCTCCCACAATAATCATCCATAAATGTGTGGGTATGTCCCATATCGATATTTGTAATAGCTGTGAGACATTAATGTCATGATAATGTGACTGGGAGGATACTGCAGAGGCAAAAGCCAGCTATTACGGTTTCCTTGTTTTGCCATGTTTTCTGCAAGAAATGCTGAATTAGGAGAAGATAGTAGTTCCCTCAAAACTGATCTGCATAGTTGTTTCTGCCTGGGAGAAGTAGCTAGGCTGGGGTCACCACGACCCAGTCCTTTGGGGTTTGAGTGACCTGTATCAGAAGAGATGGAGAATGACAACAAAAATCACAAATGTATTTCCATTTTCATGTAAAATCATGTCTTTAGTAGAGTACAAGTCCTGACTTTTTTCAATGCCATGTTTTATAGGACTGTCTGAAAATCAACACCTTGTAGAACAAGATACATTTATTCTTGGTAACATAATGTCATAGTTCCTGTAATAGAGTTGTTCAAAAGCATGTGAACTTCTGGCAGCTGTATTTCTTTTAGTAATGTCATAAGGCAGCAAGTTCCAGAGTTCAGTTCATATAGTGTATAAAAAAAATATCATTTTATCCCTCTTAAGCCTTTGTGGCCTCTTCATCTCAAAGTATCTCTCCTCATTTATTAGGAGATATGGGAAGCAGAAGTTTCCATGGCATTTACTCTTTATAATTCATAATATAGATATTCTTTATATGTTCTCCTCATGGATTCTTATTATACCACTGGAGATACCTCAGGAAACTCAGCAGCTGCCTTAGTGGTTTTATCCCCATGATGAGACTGTAGTTGACTCAGGGTGTTTGGAACCTGTGCAAATTTTCAAGCACACTTACTTGCATGCAAGACAGCCCCTCCAGCTGTGACCTCAGACCTTTTTCTTTCCCTTTCTGTCTCAGCATACAAAAAGCATATTTTTATGCTTAAATTTGATAGGTAAAAATCAGAACCACTAGGCAAACAGGGGGAAGAATGCTAGAAAATCGAAAGCAATTTTCTTTATGACTTACAATAAATTATAGTGGTATAAAAAGCAAATCATGGCATTTGCAAAGGCATCATTTTTCTGTTTAATGCCTGGCAACAGTAATTCACCAATAGCAATAGGCATTTTTCAATTGTTTTTATGGGATGCTGAAAAAATTAAAACCCTATCCTCTACTTTTCTTGTTATGCTATAAGATAATTCCTGAGGTTTTTTAGATGGAAAGTGTTTCTTTAAAATATTACTTTACTTTGCCATTTGTGCTGATTGTTTTATCTTTTTGCAACCACTAGTTTTCATTTTTGTCTTTAACAGACTTTGAGTTCTTGCATTTGAGCTCATTCAGATTGCGAGAAGCTGCAGAACGCAGCTTTCTGTTTTGGTTTGGCATTCAAAAGGTCTGTTTTTAAAAGGTTCCTTTTTAAAACATTTCCGTCTGCCTTAGATTTTTGTATAACTGGAGAACCAACTTAAAATGCTCAGTTTCCAACATTTTCCACTGCTATCTGTACTCAGCAGTCTTTTGACTTTTTCTTTTTTAACTTTGCCTGCCAGTGTCCTCTGTAAGTTCAAAAACCTTGGTTTCAAATCGCTACAACCTGGCATAAACCAGCACACATTGCAGGAGGGGCAGTCTTACCCCCCTTTTTGCCCTTCACCCCCTGACTAATCCCTTATTTGTTCCCCTTTTCCTCGTGCCAGCACTAGTGTAGCCATGCAATGAACTGAACCAGAGAACTGATCTAGCTGAAAAATAACCAACCCTCCCACGAACGGTTAGCCTGCAGCCAAACCGGTTCCCTGAGCCAGTTTGCCATGTGGCTGCAAGAATCCCAGTGCCAGGACAAGAGCAGCTGGAGCCGAGAGGAACAATCCCTTTCGTGGCAAAATAAATCTATGCCAGACTGAATTGATCACGAAGCTATAGCTGTAAGCTTTCGTATTGCAAGCTACTTAGCAACAGACCCCTTAAACCTGTTCAAAACAGCTTACAGAATTAGCCATACTGAAGGAGAGGTTTTTACTGTTCTTTCTCAAATTCTCATTTTGCTGCTTCATTCTGAGATGATTGCTTCTCTCAGGTCTTCATCAAGCAGAATGTTTGAACTCTGGCTTAATTTTCAGTAAGTTAATATTCTCAATGGGTATGTGCTTAGATTTAAAGGGCTTAAGTGAATTTCTGCCCTGTTTGCACAGCATTAACTCCATGGCTAGGGTTCCCAGTCACTATGATAGTGAAGATGCTAATGATGATAACATGCTGTAACAATCATTATTTGTCTGAGCTGAACATCAGAGGTGTTCTCGCAGCAGTTGATGATGCAACAGAGCTAAATTCTGCCATCTTTATTCAAAATGAATGAGACATGCTGTTCCCGTGGAGCCACCTGCCATGCAGTCCGACTCCTAAAGGAAAACAAACGCATCCATGGAGAGTCAGTTGATCTGAACAAGCAGTGGCATCGGAGTAATACCATTTGCAATGATTTCTAGGAGCTCTGAAGATGGACCAAATTCTACCTCATATGAGTCACTTTTTCCGTATTTGAAGTTATACAGAGCTGTAGTGCTCTTGCAGTCCCTACTCACGGAGAGATGTCTCCTGTATTCACAAACCAGGCTTAACTGCTGGCGGAGGAAAGATGTGATCCGATTTGTATGTGACTTGTAGCCTGTCGCCCAGCAAAGAAAACTACACTTTCCCCAGGGGCAACAACACACTGCTCCATAACACAGTCACCTTTTAAGGGTGTCTGCTGCTGGGGTAGAGCGTAAGGATCCCTCCTCTATTCCAAATGCTGCTTGCTGCTGCCCAAGGAATCCAGCGCTGCTATCAGCCTAAAGAGCACAAAGGGAGACAAGTGCCTTTTCTAACAGCATTTAGACCACTGGCGTTTCAGAAACAACTAATGCGAGACAGATGGAGCACATTGCACACTGGCTAGCTTTCAGCAGGAGAGTCTGATGTGCTTTGTGATTAATCACCTGTGCTCGGAGTAAATAAGGCTCAGTAAAGGCTGACTGCTCTGTCCTCACCTTTGTGCAGGACACTGAATGCTTACATTGTATATTGGAACATAGATAAGGTGGTGGATAGGCATAGCTGAACCATTCAAGAAAAAAGGTAATAATGACAGGATTTGTACAATTTTTCTCCTTTCTGCTTCATTTGAATTTGCCTTTTTTTCTTCCCTTAATCTGCTCTGGAAAGTGTTTTGCAGCAGTTCACAGTTAAAATTGGACAGACTAAATAAGCCCTTAAGGACTGAATTAAGCAGATGAATTAAGTTGAAATTACTAGGTTTCTAGTTGGCATTAGGTTGTAGAAGAAAATATCTTCACCTCTCCCCAACTCACAGCAAAGTTATTTTTTTATAAAGATCTTTTATCTGAGAACATATTTCCTTTAGGCACCCCAGTTTTATAGCATTCTATTTGTGATTTAATGCACATGGAGGTACATGTGTGTTACTCTTAGAATGGAACCAGAGGAAAAAAAGAAAATCTGTCCATCTGCAACAGTTTAGTGGGGAAGAGCTATTGTTTTCCAAATTTTTTTTCAGCCTATGAAATTCTGCTTTTTACTATCTAGTTGTTAGTAGAGGAGGACAGAGGGTGGAGTTCTCCATCCAAGGAACACAGATTGAAGAGAAACATTGATATGGGTACGTAAAAGTTTGATTGTGTAGCTAATTATCTAGCAAGACCCTATGAAACAACAGCTGGAGAAGATTAAAGCAGGTGGATTTGTGTCTTGAAGAGTCCAACCCCTGCCAAATAAAAGTACGGCGTGGGATTATCTTTCCTGGAATGGGTGCAGGAAAAATAACTCTCCTTCAATTAAAATACACCTGAGATCTTGATATGAAAGGCTACAGGTTGCTTACTCCTGTTTTCAATATACCAAGTCAGAATTTCCGAGGGTAGAAGCCTACAGGAAGAGTTCAAAGGTAGAATATTTGTGCAGGAATCAAACACGGCTTCTCTGCTTATTAAAATCTTGCAGGAGTGAAAAGCAGACATCTCTGGAAGAGGAAAGCAAACTTTGGTTTCAGAAAACTGGTAGTTTTATTGCCTCTTTCTCTGCCAGGATAAGGTCGTCAGCTGGCATAAATAGCAGAGCTCTACTGAAGTGCGTGGAGCTGTGCCGGCTAACACCCGCCTGAGATCAGGCCCTCAGACATAGTCAGGATGCCTTCCTCCTGTCAAACTCCAGAGCAGCTCCTCACAGAAAGCGAGTCTGAAGCCGCAGCTTGACAAAGCATCTACCAAGTCTGCTACTCCAAGTGGCCCTCCTAAAAAGCTCATTGTTTCAAAGAAACTATGAACAAACCACTATCTTTTATCATTTCTCTGTCTCTTGCCATCTCGTTGTACTTTTCCTTAAACTAAACCATATTATTTTTGAGCTATAAAGCCTTCTAAAAGCCTGCAGAAATTAATGAGCTAAAATTGGCAATATACAATTATGCGTGTCAAATAAAAATACAACCAGCATTTTTCCCAGAATTGCCAACATCTTATAACTTTGCAATAAACCAAATATTTTTAAAGCAGTGCAACAAATACAAACTCTAAATAGGTGGATTGCAGATGCAGTGAATCTGTATTTGTTGTACTATCCATGTAATTAATCCTGTATTTCTACAAAACCCCAGTAAGCTGGTTGTGTATCACTGTATGTTCCAAGCAGTGTGAAGATAACTTGTGAAATTTAAGGATCCTTTAATGTTCAGTTTTCTGTTTTTCCATCTCTTCTTAATTCAGCTAATAAAAAGATGTAGAGCTCTTAATATGGTCATGCTCAACCTTAGTTGAAAATTATGGAACATTACTGATGTCAGTTTTAATGAGTTAAGGGTCAGTTTTTCCTGTCCAGGCTGTTTTCTTCAAACATGTACTGTGTTGTGGTTCACACGTTTTGTGGAATATAACTGTCTAGATATTCTGCATGCTGTACTACTATCAGCTATTTGCATAGACCCTAAATCCTCAAGAACTTTGAAAACTTAGAATTTTGGAACAAATATATCTACTGTCCAAGGAGCTGATCCTCTCATTGGTGTAAATTCTTACACTCAAATAGATGCAGCTATACTGTTATAGCTCAAGGGTTTGTCTCTGCAGATTTTTCACTGGATAAATAATAAAGGATGCAAGATCACAGCCTCAAGAATCAAAGAAAATAGTTTTTAAATGCGATGTCTTGGGTTAAATGCACCACAGTAAACTTGGACTAGGATCTGATTCTAAACTGAATTCATCACTCTTACACTGATTTAATCTGCAGTGTGGGGAAAAAAATGGGCCACTGAGACCAAAATAAACATTTTTCTCAGATCTACCTCTTTATCTGACACTGAGGCTCCCATAAAGGAACGAAAAGAGCGTTGAAATACAGTTACAAACTTTAAGGGGTTCATAGCTCTTATCAGGTCAGTATATAAGATGACTGTGTATATTATGTGTGTATGTGGTCTTTGACCACAAAACTTTACTTGAGAAAGGAAAGTGTTGACACTTGTTAAAGAAATAGGTTCCTCTCAGCCACCCACCCACAAATACAGTGTGTGTAGCAATAGCCTCCTAATGTGCTTTTTTTCCCTCCAGATATATGTGAGTGCTCTGATCTTTTATTTGGCTCTTTAATACATCCCTGCAAATAAAATTACTATTCTGGGATGTTGCTAAAACATGAAAGTGGTTCTTTTGCATCAGCACTGGCTGACTTGAAATGAGCGCCACGGGGACTCTCAAAATGGGATCCATCCCATCACAAACTGGTTGAGGTTTTAGACATAGCAGGGGAAGACTGGAAAAGCAAGAGGTGTTTGACTCTTCGGGGGATCGCCTGAAACTCCTGTTTCAGCTCTAATGTTTCCTTTGCTGGATTTCCCCATCTTGCTCTGGAATCTAGATTTCTGGTACTAAAATAAGAGACAAACTGATCAACTCTAGGCCATGTGAGCAGCCTGGAATCTTGCATGGCTCACACTTTGTTTCCAGCTTTGTGGTAAACAGCTGAATAGAAAGGAGAAGGCAGCAAGTCTTAAACCGTGCTCGCCAAGAACATCTGCATCTATGAAAACTTTCCCTAATTGAAAATCTAGTAGTTTCAAATGCTGTAGACTGAGGGTTTGGAAACTAGCTTGGGGCTGCTGAGATAGCGAGAAGCAGCAGTGGTTTTCAGCCCCCCAGTTCAGGTTACTCCTCCACCCTTCTCCTTGTAATTCAGCCATTCAGGAGGTGCTAATAACATCTTTACAAATTTTAACAAGGGAAAACTTTCTCTCTTTAGACTTCAGACACGTTATTCTGCGGTTCTTCTCTAACTCCCTTTCCTTGCCATCTCCCCTGCCCCCATTTCTCCTCCTCCTCCTTCTCCTCAATATTTCCTCCTGGTTCTTTGAGATTACTACACCAAAAATATTTTTGGAAATACCACAGACTATTGTTTTTATTAGTGACTGGAAAGCTTTGTAGTAGGATGCTTTTGTGTTTCATTTGTTTTCCTTGCTCTGACACAGCTGGTTTTGCTTTAGCAGCATTAGAGAGATGGTTAAACTATTTGTGGCCTTCTCTAACCAAGCAAATCTTTTCCACTGAATGCTTTAAACTGGATGACTGAAACTGTAACCAACAGGTTGTCTACATGGGTAGTTTTGTACATAAAGTTACAAATGCACTGGTTTTATGAGATCTTTTAATTTGTTCAGCAAAACACTGATCACTGTGAAGCAAGTCCCAGTTTCCCCATAAATTTCCCAGCCAGAACACTGACAGAACTTCGTCTCGGGAAGATACAGAACAGATGAAGCAGTAGATCTTGTTCAGACCTATGTATGCTTGGAAATAATTAATGGAAAAGAGGTTTATATAGGTGTGGTGATCCACACCTTAGCCAAGAGGGAATAGGAAGAAAGGCCACCACAGGTGGTGGGGTGGAATGTGGTTTGAGGACAAGTCTGCTGAAGGTTGGTTGTAACAGCTACAAATGCCTAACTGGCCACTGAGGATACAAGGAGGAAGAGGGGAAATCAGGAAACCGGCATCCAGTCAGCGAAGGGTGACATCAGAAAGTAGTAAATGAAGAAGGAAGTGAACAAAAAGTAAAGTAAAATAAAAAAGTAAATGGAGAGTGAAAAGGTTATACACCCGTGCAGAGGCAACTTAAAAGCAAAGGGAAAAAGAGGAAATGAGTTGTACTGGGGCTCCAGTGTTCATGTCTGGTGACATAATGTGGTATTGAAAGTATGGGCAGATGAATGGCAACAAAATGAAAGATAAGAGTGTAGCTGAGACGTGTCCCGCTGAGTCCCCACTCTTACCCCATGTTCCCACTGCCTCTACTGGGCAGGCATGAGCAACTGCATAGTTATTAGATTTAGAGAACTGATCTGTTGGACTTCGGTTTGGCAATTTTCTTTCTAGTGAGGTGAGGCATGGCTTGATTCATCATGTGGTTGTATGAATCTAGGACTAGTACTGGGGTAGTGGTTGAAAAGTGCAGCTTGTGTGTGCAGGACAGGTGGCATCATCCCTATCGGCACCATACAGCATTGGAAGAGCAGCACTTTTATCGGCCCATTGATGAAATATAATGCAGGTAAAGCAGGGAAAGGACGTGCTCTATCTCCTACCTAGAGTAATGACAAGTGTGGTTCTTCTCTTTTGATGCACTGGGTGAGGAAGCAAACACGCTTGTCAGAAATCACCTCCTTAGTGAAACTGCAAAAGAAAAGACTGAGCTGACTTTTCAAGAACGTTTTTCTCTGCCTTTTTTTTTTTTCTTTTTTCTTCATTAAAAATAATTGTTTTCATCTCTCCTGTCAGTCTTTTCTGGGAGACACATAAGTGGATTCATGAAGGAATGAGGCCAGGGACAATGCAGGGAACAAAACTTGTGTCTGAAAGTCTTGAGTGACTGAAGTCTGTTGTGAGATGCTAATAGCAAGACAAGAGAAACAGCAGAACTCAGCAAGGGATTACATATGTAGACACATATTAAAGGAACTGAAGTTATGCTGAATGGTAGTAAGAAATTGTAGATCAGACCTTGTGTAATAATGAAGTTAATCACTTGCCTTTCCTCTGTCTAAAAGTATTGCAACAAACACAACAGAGCTCACCCAAAATGCAGTATTTTCTACTTTCAGCTCTGTTACAGTCATAGAATAAGAAAACCCAAACACCTATGTATAGAACTAGCTAAAATATAAGAGGACCCCTATGCAATACTGAGATCTGCATATACTGAGATCTGCATTTTCTGTTGGCATTAGTTATTTCCTTTTATAGTGAATTATGTTGAGAAAGAACATACTCTACTTGCATGTCCTGTATCACACAGACATATAACTACTGCTCTATAGGTGTGTGTCATTCTGTAGGTTTTATTCTGTGCAATATAGTAAAGGGAATTGTTCACCTATCTATCCCCAGAAGACATACTGGTTCTGCTGGTGGGAAGGTACATTACAAATACAGCAATACTGATTGTTTGCCCTACAGTGCCATAAAACCAGCGTAGCTGCATTTCACTCATCACATGTTTCTGTTCTGAATCAAATAGCAACACATATATTTCAGCCAAACTTTTTTGAACTGTTATCCACAGTCCTGTTTCTTGCCTCTTACTAGGCTCCAGTTCTGACCTTTACACTGTTTTCCTGACTGACTCATTTCAGGGCTCCAAAGAGTGCGCCAGCTAGCGAAAAACACAAGATACTTTAGGCAAAGACTGCATGAAATGGGCTTCATCATTTACGGCAATGATGATTCTCCCGTTGTTCCCTTACTCCTTTATATGCCTGGTAAGATAGGGTAAGTATTGAAAAAAAGTGTCAGCAAAACAAACACTATTCCAGCTCATAGGTTATTTGGTTTGTATTATGAAAAATGTAGTTATGCGTGGCAGATGCTTCATAAGAGAAACATATGTTGTTAGGTGAATTAATCATTTAACTATGGTCTGTTTTAAACTTGGGGTTTTCTAGTATTTAGAATTTTTAAAATTTCTCTCATCCTTTTTTAACTTGCTCTGGAATAATACTTTTGATAGCATTTTGAATTTGGATTTTTTTCAAAAAAATATTGTAATCATTACAAGATATAAATTACCTTTGATACATGAATTGTTTTGGATGGATGTTCTCTTTCCCCATCTGATCTTTGGATGGTCTTTGCATTTTACCATTCAGTACCTATCAAGCAGCACCTCTGTGTTGACTTGTACATGCAGTGCAGAAGTAAACAGTAGCATAACGCAAGGGCTCAGCTCCTGCAGGGAGCATTTGCAAGTATCTTAGGGTGGCTATGTGCTCTAGGTCTAGTACAGACCACACAAAAAGGTTCCTAAACTGGCAGAGTAATTGTGAGAGCAAAGAAACCATCACACAGACTATTTCATCCTTGTTGCTGTTGCTGTGCAGGAACTCAGCTCTCATACCTTCCAGAACACAAACTTCTTCAATGCTTAGGGACTGTAAATACCAACATATTTTGATTTGCACGCGAAGCCTTTAATTGACATAAATGAATCATGTGTATTCTACAGTGCTCCCTCTGCTATCACACTTCTAATATTTGACACCCGCTTGGCTTCATGGGCTGTTGAGCAGCAAAGAATCTCAGTCCTACTGGTAAAATTCTGGTTCTTATTGAATTCAAAGGGAATATTACCATCCACTTCAAGTGAAGACAGGATTTTACCCATTGTTTTATTATACTTGAATGTTTTCTCTCTGTGGTCAGTTTATTGGAGATAATTTACTTTTGTTTTTCTTCTTCTTCTTCTCTCCTCAGGGCTTTTTCAAGACGCATGTTAGAAAAGAATATCGGGGTGGTTGTGGTTGGGTTTCCAGCTACTCCTATCACAGAATCCAGGGCTCGGTTTTGTGTGTCAGCTGCACATACACGGGAGATGTTAGACACGGTAAGCACAGCAGATGTCCTGCTGAAATTAACTTCAGATGCAAAGGAAGTTGGGAGAAGCTATGTGTCTGTTACTTTGAATCTCAATAATTCATTTTTACATTTGTTTTTTCTGGCCTTGTCACTTGATCTTTGAGGGCATTTTAGCCTTATATATTTTATTTTTTAGAAATAAATTATGGGACAGTTAGCTTGTTATGTTCTTCTATTTCTAATAGTGAGCAAATCTGTCAAAACTAATAAAGAGCTACAAGAAGAGCACAGCAAGACAAAAGTTAAACACTAGGTCAAACCTATCAGAGTAGGAAACCTGAAACTATATGGAAATAATTGAAAATCAAGTTTTCCATACCCTTATTTTCATTCCATTTTTCCACGTGCTTTTTGAATTGCAGAAGCATACGGTACAGCCTTGGGGGTACAGGTGGAAACTGTAAACAGTATTTGGAACTGTTTGAACCTAATGAAGTTTAAGTGGCACTGTCTGGCCTGTCTCAGTTCTGTATCTTTCTCTGATATCAGAAATATTGTTATGAGTATGTTGCGACTTCCATCGTAAACCTCCATTCCAACGCAGTCAGAAATGTGTTTAAAATAAACTCTTTGAAATTTTCCATCTCCTTTTCTTGCCGAAGGTGTTTTTGGCCTGGCTTGATATACGTTCTTTCAATCTCAGAATAAGTCAACTCAGAGGCATGAAAAACGGAGGCTTAACAGTAAATTTCAGGCATTCATTTTCCTCTATTTGTGCAAGTATGATGGTCAAAGAAAAAAAACCATGAACATGGAAGACATTGGAGTTACAGACTCCACTCCTGTGCGTGCAGAGAGCCCTTGGCTCTCCATTCGCATTCTGAGGTTCATGTGGAGCTTGAGGCAAGAGCCCTGGCCAGCTCACCAGTTCCCGTGCCAGTGTAGACCCCTCTCAAACAACACAGAAAAATCTGCCTTGCATGTGTGCAGTGTAAAATTCCTGCTGCTTTTAAAGGTGCAGTAGTTATTAACAAGGTATAATACCACAAAGATAATATTGCACAGAACAGGACATAGCTACATACTTGTGTTGGTCACTGTCAGCTTCTGCTGTTTGTGTAGATTTTGTCTTCTGTAACTAGCAATAATCAATGAAGCTGATCTAAGATTAATCTCTTGAGGTTGATGCTTTGGTTTTTTTCCTCTTCTCCCATTCCCAAACATCAAGCCCATTACATTTTTGGGACATCATTGCATGTTCACTTTCTGCCACCTGCACATTGCTGCTTCCTGGTACCAGCAAAGGTCTGAAACGCTCTCCAGCCATTGAACGTGCTCTGGTTTTGCCTTTGAAAATGGGATCATCGGTGTAGTGCTTGTGGCATCCTTTAAATGTTCTTAGGGTATGAGGGAATGTAAATGCCCTGAGTTTAATTACTTGCAGATGGAAATTTTTCAGGACAAATGCTTTGTCAATATGCCTGAATCCAGGGTAACAACAGGTAACAAACACAATAAGAACTTTTCCCTTTGGCAAAATTTGTTTTGAATCTTAGTCTGGAACTAAAAAAGAGGAAAGATCCATGAAAGGGCAAACTCCCAAGAATAACTTCCTTAATGACCTTGAAGCTATCTCTCTGTATAAACCATTACTAAATTACTCCTTTTTGTTCTTGAGCTCATTTTAGTGGCTTAACAAAAACAGGCTCAAAATCAAAATCGCCGTTTTCTTCTTTGACGCCAAAAGGTTGCCTGCTCTTGAATGTGGATCAGATGCTTCAAAACACTGAGATGGTTCCCTGTGACATAAAATTCTCTGGCTAATTTTCAGTCTACTGAGAGCTGAGGACACAACTCAGCAAATTACAATATTAATGTGTTGCTAATTATGCCTATGCTATTAACACAAGAAGATAACAGAATGTAGAAAACACGTTCTAAACATATCTTTAACTATCAGGCTATTTATGATGACTCTGGTCAGCACTGTGGGCTGAGTGCTGCCTAAGGAAGGGCAGTGGCAACTCCAGTCTTTGGCATCTATAGGGAAATAGTGAAGCATTGCCTTATACATCCCTTTTGCATAACCAAAGATAACGTTTTATCTGGGTTGTTACCTCCCTGTACATTAGAAAAAGGTCATTTTCTTTAATCTATGTTCATTTAAGTTGCATACTAATAAACCATAATCTACTGAAGGAGTAAATTCTGTTCTGATAGATGTTATTGTACATCTATGACTTCATTGATGTTCACTACAGGACAACGAAAGCAAAAAATGCCTGTTTGCCCTTTAAACTTTCTTGAATTGATGCTTTTATGGTCTTATTGTTCTGCTGTAAAGTAGAGGTTACTAGAACTTCAATTCTTTTCCAAGAGAACTGACACAGTATAATGGTCTTACAGGTTTTGAATGCTCTGGATGAATTGGGTGATTTTCTACAACTGAAATATTCCCGGTATTCCAAGTCATCTCATCCTGAACTGTATGAAGATACTAGGCTTGAAGATTAAGTTTTCTGCTCATGAAGAGAACATTATGATGCTATGAACGGGGGGAAAACCTGAAAACTAAAAAATAAGAATGCATTTCTTCCCCTCAAAGGACAATTTTTGTCTCTCAGCTGAAAAGAGGGGAAGCTCAGGTGTTGCATTTTATTGTATGAAATTTTTGTATTCAAGAGACTGATATATTGATACAGATTTGCCTCCCCAGGAGATCTGTCCTTCTTACGGTATTTTTGATGCAGAATGAGTGCGTCCACTGATCAAGTTGCTAACGTACAGCTTTTGTTATGGCCCCTTCTTATGAAGAGGTTTCAGATAGTCTTAATTGTGACTGAAATAATAAAGTTTAAAAAGTGAATGTATTCCAGCGTAGTATGGTCATATAGCTGAGCTTCATCTGTGAGATTGTCTTTTATCTGTTAAAGAGCATAAATCAAGACATGGGTGTGGACTGCTACAGAGGAACGAGTGTAAAGTAACCTCTTTAACTAAGCTGCCCTATCATGCTTTTCTCCAACGGCATGAAGTGTCAGAAGGCAGCTAACATTATGAACAAGACTAGAAGCCTGATCAGATTATACATTTCTGACAGCAAATTATGGGGAAGGGAACAATGCCTCCTCCTCTCCATAGACCCTTGGCTGCTTCAATACACTGTAAGCTTCATAACATACAAAAATCTGGGCTTAGACATAAACAGAAATGTTTTTGTGCTAACAGATTTGACCTACAGCCCTTCACATCTTACCACAATGTCAGTTCTTCAGCAGGCTTGCTCCCTTTTCATGTAGTGGTAGTAAATAATTTTAATAACCATTTAACTTTCCCGTAAAAACCTTGATCAAAACAGTCAGATACTTGCAGTTCACAAACTGCAGATGATGTTTATGGGCTCATTGCTAAGTTTCTTGAACTACTTACAGGCTTAATAAATTCACTAACAAGTACATAATGCTGAAGCTGTTAGTTATACAGAATGAGAAGTTCAAGCAGTTCTGCCACCTGTTAAACTGAAAACTGCTATGTGTAAATGTGCTAATGTCATCCATTTAATAACATTTCTCGAAATATTCTTGTCTGTTTTATGCATTTCAGGGGTTGTTTTACTTGTCTAGTTGCAAACTCTTCTGAGTGATTTGTTTCTCAAATTATGCCATCTGAGGGGGAAGATGTCCTTGTCCCCTGTTCCACTGCCTGAGTCATACATGGTCAAAGATACTTGAAGGAACTGTTACAGCCAGCAGTTTCCTTGCAATGCCCACAGCGTTATCGTCAGACTTAGGTGGGCTGACTTCTTTGAAGGAGACGAGGATTTTCCCCTTTTTTGCAGCATTGAAAAGCAGTTCTGCAGCTTTAAGAATGAACTCCAAACCAGTCCACGCTATCAAATGTCATTGTAAACACATCAGATGAGAGATGTTTAGCTTTCTGTTGCACAGATGTACCACACTTTCATGTTCTCTTGAAAGCTGTGGTGTAAACTTAACCCACAGCTGCAATATTAGATTTAAGAACAGAACAATTAAATTGCGGAGTACCAATTACACTATATTACTCCCTGCTTGTTAAAGCAGCTTTCAGGATATAACAAGGCTGACTGGTTACGAGGGACCCGTTTTTGTTGGATTTTTGTTGTTGTGCAAGTTAATAAAAATCCAGTGGTGCTATAACTTTAAGAACTGATTACAACACATTCTATAATATCAAATGTCGGCATTAAACATATATCAAGGTCTGAGGGAGGACTAACCGGTGTCATATGATTCTTCACTTTGGTAGATGGGCTTGAAAAATGTTGCAGAGATTTAAGGGAGCTATGTTTGTGGGAAAGAGTAAACTCACAGTATGAATACTAAAACACTCAAGCACAGGACAGAGAAATTAGGAAACATGAACTTTTTCTTTAAGTAACCTGGCAATTTGTTACGAACAAGGTGAATGCACTTACTGAGAAGGAAATGGGTTGAGAAATTTGTGCAACCTGCTCCTAGAGGAAAAGTGCTGAATTTGGTATATTGTGTTTTGATCTCTATTGTCGAACATCTGTGGCCAGATCCTCAGCTGACTTTTGACCTTCCATCTTGGGGTATATGGCCATAGTTTATATTTCAGCAAACATTATTACACGTGCTGTTGCAGGCAACACGCTATTTCTCTCAAAGAAAGGCCTGAGATTGATTAAGCGACAGAATGATCACTTTTTGTCCCCCTGTAGGGGAATGTTTTCTGTCTAAAGCTGAATTCCTCCTGCCCTCAGAACATAACTCTCTCTCATATTAAGGAGAGAGGACAGCTATTTTTCAGAGACTGTCAGTTGATTTATTATATGATCTCTTCTGATTCCTTCCATCTCTTACACATTAGACAAAGTACAGGCTAACTATCACCAGGCTTGGGAAACGTTTAGGGAGAAATCCCTGCTCCACTGGCGCAATAATAAAACTCCCAGGAACTGCAGACCTAGATTTTCCCCATGAGGTTTAGTTATGTTCTGGCAATGGCTTTTCCACTAACCTAATTTCAGTGGAGATTTTCCAGATTTACATCATTTTCAATAGATTTAGGGTTGATCAGCACTTGAAGACTCTATTTTAGCTGGCTTAAAAAAAAATCTGACAGAGTAGTTTTTAGGGAATTAGCAAATCCAGCATAAGGATCACAGATTTCCTAGAATATTTTCCATCTTCAGGCATACATGTTCTCTGGCGATGTAGTTCTGTTATTATTTTAAAATGTCTTGAAGAAGAACTGTGTTCCGTGAATAAAAATTGCTCAAGTTGTCATATTTTAACACAGTGAAAATGTAAGTATGACTACAGTAACTTTTTGTTAGCCAGCTGCAGTTCCAGCATTTTGTTATCCTACGTGAAATCTCAATTGGCCTTCATGAGGCTCAAGAGCTGTCTGACGGAGTATCTGAATGGTTTGCCCTTTCTGTACCTTCATCCCACCTCATCTTTCAGAAAGCCTTCATTTCCTCAGCTTATCTAACATGTCAAGGTGGTTCCTCCATCCACTTTTCCTGTCTCTTTGTATTGTTCTCACTGTTCTCTGGGTTTAAGGGGAAAGCATGCTGGCAGCTGCAGAGGACTTGAAGTGTAACAGTTGGCTTTTTAGTCATTGCCTCACTCTGCCTGCTTTTCCTGGCATCCTCATCAGTTCCTGCAGACTTTAATCTTTGCTTTTCAAATAAAAGTTTCCTACTGATGGTGCTAAGTTTCTAAGCTGAACCAAATCTGAACTGCCCAAGCGGTTGAAGCAAGAATGGGCTTAATCCATCACTCATGTAAGCATACATCATGTTAAATCTTGCTTTGAAGTCAATACTGTTGGTTTAAAACTAGAGCAACCATGAGAGGTTGCTGCCTGCATTTATTTCAGAGGGGTATCATTCCTGATGTTTCTGGACTGTTTAACAGCCGCTGATCTTCACAGGGAACCAAGATATAGGAGTGGATTTATTTCAGGTAGGATTTAAATTTACTTTTTTTTTCTTCCAAAATGCTTTTGGTTGAAGGTGCATCACATATTTCCTTGTCATGCTGAGGCAGGGAACAAAATAATGAAGCAAAAAAAGCAGTTTGTGTGAGAAGTGTTAATGTACTTTCTAGCCTGCTAATAGAGATTCTCTAGTATACAATCTTTTTTTTATTTGTGCATAAAGTTTAATAGTTTTTCAATTTAAAACATAGATCCAGGCCAAATTTTAAAGAAACTGCACCACCAGCTTGAGGAATGGCAGATGTTATTCCAGTATTGGCAGCTTGAACATTTAAGCCTCCAGATGCCTTCAATAAACCTATCTAGGTGTTCACTCACTTAGTCACACCTCCAGTGTTGGTGGTCACTGCAGACCAGTCACAGGATGATGAAAATCTCACTCTGCCCATTAGTGAGACAGATCTTGAGACTTGTCAGGATAGCCCCAAAAATCCCCACCCAAGTGACCGCACAAAATAATAATTCGGCATTATCAGAACAGGAGTCTGGAGTCTGAATCAGACCGGTTGCTCAGCAGTCACCTAAGAAATGACTGTGTTTCTTTTCATGCATGTAGTTTGTCACTGGCAAGTGACATCAGGAAGCAGTGATAAATCTATTTATATTACGTGCTAATCAAATGAAAAAAGTAATGGAGAGACAGAATCTGGAGAGACGTGGTGGACATGGAGACTTAGACTAGATCCAGTTGTTTGCAAACAACTTTTTTCTGCAATTTTTGCAGGAGTTTTAAAATCTTTTGACTAGCTAGGTGAAAAACTTGGTCATTAATATCAAAATCGCAACAACCAAAGGGAGATACTGCACTCCGAGTGTCATTCCAGTTTGTTTATGAAGAGAATACAGGGTAGATGGAGTGTCATAGCAGATGTTTCTAATAATTGGTACTCTATTATGTTTCATAGATCCTTTTTGGAGAGTCACTTCTGCCAGATGCTGTGCCAAGGCCAACAATTATTAATTGTTATCAACATCTCAAAGTTCAATAGTTTGTGCTGCAGGAGTAACCACGTTTGCAGTAATGCTTGAGCTACCATCTATAGAGGACAATGTTGATGCTGATAATTTTCCAGAGATCGTTCTAGTGACAACTGTACACAGCATCACTGATGGTTGAGAAGCTTTCATTGGGCATCATTTCTTGGATGCCAGTGCTGAGGGTGTGGTGACAATTGTCTGTGCTCTTCTGCCAGATGTAACTGATGTGACTCCAGGACAGGCATGATAGTCTGTCCTCTTCTTTGGAGATAAAGAAGGATATGGCCTGTAAATCACTTCAGCAAATGAGTTTCTATCAAATCAGCTCAACCAGAGGGTATAGTCATGAAAGCAGGACACTGCAGGATATCCAGAAAAACGATTCTCACAAGTCAAGTACTTGCAGTATCAGAGGAAATTTCATTTGTAACATGAAATAATGGTGAAGGTGAAGCTTGCTTTTCTATAACCCTCACCGAAATTGTCTCCGAGAATTTGCTATGAACATGAACTGACTCTAGTATCCTGTGGATACTGGAGCATAGAACTCAACTCTCATGCCATGACACAACATGAAGTACTACCATGTTCATTGCCCTTATCTTCAGTAGCTCCATTTCCACTCCCATCACAGGAAGTAACACTTAATGTATCTTACCAGTTCAGAGCACAGTATAGAGTGGACAACTATGCCAATCAGTGTCCAGTATGACCCTATATCAACCATGGCACTGCAGCGAGTAAGTGTTTCTTGGTACAGGCTGGCTTTTGCTGTGCTGCAGACAGCCACCTGTCTGAAGCAGGTTCCTCAACTGTTGACCTCTCCAACAGCTGTTCTGGAATGGCACAGCAGTGATTAAACCAGTGGGGACATTCCAAAAGCATAGCTTCCCCCTTGCGTTTCCTGGAGCTTGCTTTGATGCAAGCATCCTGTGTGTGTCCTACTCTACCCTTGTTGTTGCCACAAAAACCTCGTGATGACTTGGCTCTCTACATTGTACAGAAACTGTTCTGCATGTTGCTGGGAATCCTGCTTTCATGTGGGAGACACTTTTCAAAAAGCCCTGACACCAAGGATGCAAGCGACTCTCAGCCAAAGTGGTCAGAAGAGGCACGATATTTTTCAGAGTTCGGATCACTTCTGGAATTTCCCAGTGTGCAGAACGTCCTGATACAAACTCTCTGACTCCGACTGCATGCTCCAATACCCATACCTTAAAAGCTGTTCTGCAAAACTCTGTAACCTGTGGACCAGAGCTCTAAACTGGATGCAAGAGACCCAGTTGTGATCTGTCTCTGCTCTGCTAAGTAACTGAGGATGAGACACATTAACATTCTTTGCCTCATTTTTATCCCTACGTACAACTGTGATAGTAACCCTGATTTATTTGTAAAATGCTAAGTTGAAATAATGAGAAGAGCTACAAAAGTGCTAGGTGTTCATATTATCTGAGTGTTCTTTTGATGTCTACCTCTCAAAACATCTCCATTAATCCTGGAGATGTTTTGAGAGATCATGAGTACTCTGTTTACCAGACCTAGTGTAAGAGACAGTGCAATGATTAAGACTAATTATAAATCATAGCAAAAAATTCTGGAAAACATATTCTTTTATGATTTCCATTCTGTGCAGGCTTTGCCAATGTCTTACTACTATGATGCCAGTTGGATTAGGAAGCATTATAAAATGTCAATTTATCTTTTCAAAGATTTGTAGCTAAGTCTTTCCAGTTTGTTAAAACGTAATTAGTGTCTGCTTCTTAATATGATGTTCATTGATTTTTAAAGTACACAGACTTCAAAGCTAAAAATAAATAAATAAAAAGAGGGATAATTCAAACCAGAGTGGAATAGCTCGGACAGTTTTACTCTTTTGCCAGGATCCCAAAGCTGTTGTGTTCAAACAATGCCACAGTTTGAGTGGAAATGTGAAGACTAAATCTAATCCCTGCATGTCAGCTTTTTTGCAAATGACTATCCAGGATTTTTCAATAAAATGTCCAACCACAACAGACCATGCTGCAGGGATTTTTATTGCTTAACAGCTTGTGATTGTCTCCTGTTTCTCTAACATGTCTTAGAAACTGAAGTCCCTAGTATTAGCAGTATCAGTGAAATTTTGCTACCTAACACTGTTAAGGTTTTCTGAAGGATAATTTGAAATGGACAAAAGAGTTCGCAAAGATGATGGATGGTTTCAGAAGCCCCCAGCTGCACATTAGTGGGGTGTGGCATGTGATGGTAGGTACATAAGTATGGAACAACCATAGTCATGGGGGAAATGGTGCAAGCACTAAAGAGGCAAGTGGAAATAACCTGAAATCCAGACAGGAATTCAGAGTTGTGGTTGAGGAATTTACTAAGGAGACAACAGAAGAAATATTAGAGCACGACACCTTCTGAAGAAGAAGACCTGGAAAACAGAAAGGTGGAAAGAGATGCCCATGGAAGAGCACCTCCCAGGGGCAAGGGAGAGGATTAAGTTAGCTAGTGCAGAGGAGAATAAGCCAAGCAACACATTTCCTCAACTGGAGAAGGAAAACAATTCGGAGGCAAAGAAGAAAGGAAGAGAAACTACCCCCCAAAGACAAAATGACAAGACAGTGGAGACAGCAAGGATCGAGACTCCACAGGGAGAATGAGGCGGGAAGAAAAGACAGACTGATTCTCAGACAAACAGAAGGGAAGAGGAGATCCACCACACCAGTATGACATGGGTGTCCATGCTGGCATACGGGTCCCTTGAGCATTTAGAACAAGGGAGGAACAATGTAGAGTCAGAAAGCAGACAGAAGCCTTGCTCTTCCATAAATAGGAATGTTAGATGTGAACCAGTGGCAAAGTAAATAAGGAAAGCTGATGGAAACAGGGATTGTCTTCTATTTAGGACGAGTGATACTGTGGGAAAAGATCAAGAACAACTACCAACAGAGAGAGAACGATGCTTTAAGATATGGGTGTTCTGGTAGATTTTCCACAGTCCCAATGGAAAATGATAAGATAATAAAAAGTTATATACTCCCTACAAACTAGCTCTGTGAGGGAAATCTGGGCATGTTTGACCACTGAGAGGCAAACGACTAAAGCAGATTATCCTCTAAGGGTGGTCTCCATTTGGCCGGTTGTGACACTAGACTTCCAGGTCTAAAACTGGCAAGTGACTAAAATCAAGTGTAAGAAAAGGGCACAACAGCCCTGTCTGGTTTTCATGCTGGGTTTTAATAGCTCTGTAAAGAAATGTCTTGGTAGTGAATATAGTAAGGGACTATGGACTAAATAGAATAAACGCACACTGACAGCCAAATGTTGGCTGTGTTGGTCCCTATATGAGACCTTTTTTTCCTAAAGGTTTTGAAAATGCCGTTTGCTTTATAATTGCAGATTTACTGCATGATGCCATCCATGGTGAGCACAGAAGGAGGTCAGCTGTGTGATAACATCTAAGCTTTGATTTCTGTATTGTATACAATATAAGTGTTCTGGTCTCTTTCTGTTCTTTGAAAATCAAGGGGCCACCTAAGTTTTAAAACTGTTTTGTAGTCATGCCAGACAGTACTGACAGGAGACATAGTCAGTGAAAACACTTTACCAAGTGGTAAAAAAGAAAGCAGAAAAGGACAGAGAGAAATCATCGAGTTCAGGATTGCCCAGTTGCTTTAGAAACTGCTATTTGTAACAATGTCCTGATCTGAATCTTGTTCAGTCATCACATGAGGCTGCAGATATGATTTGATTTAAGCTGTTTCAATGTAAGCCTTCATTACCTTTGTTGGCTCTGACTTAACCAAGAGCATAGATAAAAGCATCTCTGTAGACAGACAGCAGACAGAAGATCGCAGCAAAGTTGAGGTAATGGTAATTTCCAGAACAGGGATGATGTTGATGACCACGAGGGAGCAGCAACTGCTTTCTTTGATACTTCTGAAGCCAGCAGTGGTGTTTGTTCATGGATTTGTCCATGGATACAGTACAATGCATTTAAGTGATCCACCTAAGTTTAAATCACCAGCAGCCACAATAACAGTCAGTGAAGTGTGGAAAGCTCAAAAGTTCTGAACGTGGAGTCAGGTTCTTCTCTAAGTCAAATTTAATTTTAAAAATCATCTTAGGGATTTGCATCTCTGTGGCGTCACTGAGGAGAGTCCTGGGGAAAAGGAGTTGGTAGGGAGAATGCTGCTGACACAACTGGTTAAGTAATCCTCTCAATCTGGGTTTAAGAAGTAAGCTCAGATCCTCTAGGTACAGGAAAAGTGGCAAAGAAAAGCAGTGCTGTGGTAAGAAACTAGAGGCATAAAGTGAGAACTGTGAAACATCAACCTGAGAGAAATGGTGCAAAGGTAATGAAAACAAATCATAATGGGTCTGCTAATCATAAAAAGGAAAGCAAAGAATTAAGTCCTGATGTAGTGAGGTTGAGGAATTTACTGCAATATGGCAATGGCCAAAAAAAGTCAAAGATTTGAATATGAATGTGCCCTGAGGAGCCAAACATGGTGGAAGAGGGGTGATGCAGCTTTGGCTGGGCTGTCCTTGAAACAGAACCTGCAGCGCTGAGAGGTATGGAGAAAATGAGCAAGGGATTAAGAAAAAACAAAGGCAATGTTGGAAAGACTTAAAATAGCTAAGTTAAGAGGAGATGGCATGGATTCAGACACCCTAAAAATTACTGATAGAGGGGAACTGAAGACCTGTAAGGCTGATCAAGAGCTTGCTTAGGCAACACAATAAAAATTGTCCATGGAAGAGAAGTTGTAAGGTGAGTCACAATCACTCAGCAAAGGATTAGATAATGCACTCAAGGGAACAACGTGGGGATAAATTGATGCTAGGTGTAGGGGATTGGATTTGAGGACCCACAAGGCCCTGCTCAGCTTAATCATATATGATTCCATGGAGACAGCAATGAATGACCTGCATTGTCTCCCTACAAACCAATTTCGTTAGGTATGGGCTTAGGTCACGTATTACAAATAGGTCTCTTTCATGTAGGATTCTAGTTTAGAGTTTGCAGTGATTGATGGATTCATTAAAACTTCATCACTGAGGCAGACAAGGCGTTTCTGTTTAGAAATAAATAAATGACGACAGAAACAGCAAAAGAGCCTTCTGCTTTTCTTCTTGGTTCTCCTTGTGGCTTAATATGGTTCAGGAGATTGGCCAGTGATTGGCCAGAGACAGGATAAGAAAGGATTAGCAAGGGATATTAGCATTTCATTTAGATCTTTGGCTACCTGGTTGCTTTTAAATGCTACCTCCCAACTTCTTTCTCTTTGTTTTCCTGAATGTCACATAAGCATCATTTTAGTGCCGAATACTACTTAAACTATGATCTTCCGTTTGGTCTGGAAAAGGTACTTGGCCAGACTCTCAGGTAGTTATAACCGAGCTTTATTGTATTGATGTAAGCAAAGTTGCACTTGAAGATCCAGCCCACTGGATTCCTGCTTGTACAGCTGTGCAGCCTTTTTAAAGACAAATGAGTTGGTATAGAAAGATTTTCTTCACAGAATTTGGCTGTCATCCTTGTGACAGTATGTTATATTTTCAAGTAGATCCCATGGGCCAAATTAATTGTAGTATTCTACTTATGTCAGTGATGTTACCCCAAGTGTGAATTTGGCCCTATTGTTCTAAGGCTAATAGAGATTTTTTTTAATGAAAGTGCATCATAAAATATTCTCAGATTTTCATCTGGTTTTGCTTAAAGTAATTATCCTTCCTGGAGCTGAGTAGTAAAGAAAATATTCGTCTTCTCCAACGTCTGGTATAAATTGCAGTGCTTGTTTGCTGCAGCCCAAGACACAAGCTATGGACAGAAATTGATGCATTTGCCCATGTGTGTACAGAGTTAGCCACTTCCTCTACATGAGTAACAGCGCAACAAAGGCTTTAAGAGGTCTGTATAAATGAAATACGTTCATTTTCAGTAGCTTTTTATTCTTTAAAAGGAAACTCTTCTGGCAACAAGTGCAAGATAATATTGAATTCCATTCTTTGTTATTAATGGAGACAAAAGACATGTTCTTTTAAACAGGTTCCTATTTTTTTGGAAATAATATCTCTAAGGCTTGCAGAACTAATACTGCAAGAGGGGGTCAGCATATTTTTGCTGACAGCTTGCACCCATTTCATTCAGGGAAGTCGTGGGATGTGATTACAGTACAATTAGCTGAACCAGGCAGTTATTGCAGGTGGTTCCCACTTCTGATCTGAATGATACACCTGAGGGAAAGTGTAGTTGGTATTCCACTGCTATCATTTTGGAGAGAGAGGCTGGCTATCTCTGCCTGGTCACTGCTGGACTGTACTTGCTGTGTATCACAGTTAATGCTCCCAAATTTGTGTTGAGTGAGGTCTTTGCAGAAGTGTTGAGTGATGTCTTTGCAGAAATGTTGAGAATCAGAGGGGTCTGGATGAACCGTTGTGTGTGATCAGTGCAATCTTTCTGTTACAAATTTGAGGAATGTCAGTGAAAAGCCTAAGTGGATATAGGACATGTCCTGAAATCCCATATGAGAAGTAGAAGGAATTTTACAGGGCATAAATTTATTTATACTACACCATAAGGCACAAACTCTATAGCTGGAACTCTCCATCCCTCTCTAAAGCACTGAGACTCCTTACATACTCTTGTTGACCAAACCTTTCAGTCAATTTTACACTGCCATGGAATAGTCACCAAATAGGAGTGCACTTGATTTACCAAAAGTCATCAAATAGCTTAAGACTTTGACCTCCTGAATAAATATTTAAAGAAATGGTGTGAAAATGAAGGATTTGGATTTGGTACTGCCTCTCAAGCTTAGGAATCTGTCTCTGCAGATGCATTTGAGACTTCATCTGGGAAATACAACCTTCAGAGTCCACAAGAAATGGAAGAAACCATGGTGCAGAATAAGTTCTTCCTATCTGAGCTCAGTGGCCACTACCCTAATGCACTCCAGCAGGGCATCTGGCCCTCTTCACGTTTAATGAAGAATAAAGACCAGTTCGATCTCTATGGTATTGAGAGTGGGAGTTATTCTTGAAAGAGAAATGCTGATATTGGATCACCCCTAAAAGTAGTAGTGAAAGCTATTCTATCATTTTTCTTCTCTTTCTGTTGTGAGTAGGAGTGGAAGAAAATGCACAGATTTATCCTGTGCCCATGTAAACATTGTATCTCTGAAACCCATACTTCTTGATGAAGGGAAAATACTGTTCTAAGTAAGCAGATATGATGTACCCTAACAAAAAAGAGAAGGATGATCTCTAACTGCCGTTACTCTTCTTTTTCACTAGAATGAGGGAAAGCAGCTGAATCTACCATATGCTTTCTGGCAATCTATAGGGAGCAGTTTAACGATAGATAATTAACCAGAGATGTCTCTGTCTGGATTTCTCCTAATTTGATATCAATGTTTAAATACCCTTTTTGCTCCACAGTTAGAGAACTGTTTTCAGATGGTTTTAATGTCAAAGACAGACAGTTTTTAGTGGAATAAATTTCTTTCAAAGGTATGTCGGAGAAATGTCAATTGGACATAGCTGCATGTAGTTCAGGGCATATTTCATACTGTTCCTCAGAGCTGCATCTATCGACTACTGCTTCTTGGTGTCTAGAAGTTCCATTCCTTTGCCATCTGTTTATCTGTCAGGCCTTCAGAGAGCACTCTATGACTTCAGTGCAATTCTACTGTCCCATTAAAATGGCTCTATGCATGCACAGCTTTAAAATAGAGAAGTGTGAAGAAGACAACTCATTTACGGTGGTAGGGAAAAGCCAAAGGCTCTCTCTGAGCGTTTAAAACTAGTTTAAGACCAAAAAATTAGAAAAACTGCTGTCAAAGGCAGTCTCCTAGTGATGTCTCTACGCAGTGATGTTCTCCTGAAGGTTGAATAGTTGCCTCTATTTTTAACAGTTGTAGTGATACTCTGTTATCTTCAAAAATGATTGAAGCTGATGCAAAGCTCTCCTACTGAAAGTCGAAACCAGGTAAAACTGTTAATTTCAGGAGGTCCGATAAAATCCTACATTTCAGGCCAGTTGTGTTGACATTTGCGAGCTGAAGTGTAGTTCAGTGTGAATGCAGGAAATTTACTGTAACAGGTGGAAACCAGGCAGTGCTTGGTAATGCCACATCATGCTACTGCCGGAGTCAGTGCAAGTCAGTAACTTGACATTGGAGATTTTAATTGGGTGTAAACTGCAGAAACTGCATACAGCTCTAAGCAAGCAGAATAACTCAGAAACAGGACAGATTACTAATCCACAGAAACAAATACTAGCCATTTCCATACTGACCAGGTTGAAACCAAGAGTTCAAAATTTGACTCAAAACCTCAAGGCCGATATTTTTTCCTCTTGCTTACACCAGTTTGTACTTTATTCAACAACTCTTGTGGACTCCCTTACTTCATAAAGTACTAGTGGAATTCCAGAGAGCTGGAAGCGAACAACTGTTTCATTATTTTAGGAGGATGAAGGTGATCCGCTTCTCCCAGCCTCCTCAAGTAAATATAGCCCAGTTAACTTAATCTCTGTGCTGAAACAACTGCAAGAAAATCAGATGTGCAAAATAATCAACATCTAGTTAAAGAGATGGCGACATAAACAACATCAGTTAGTATAGCTTTCAGAATAAAAATGACTGTAAAAAATAGTTGTAAAATGTCACTACCCGAAATGTAGCACATATTACATGAGTAAACTGACACATCAGAACTGAAGGGTATCAGGAGGTATTTTTATCGAAGTTTTGCAAAGATTTTTTTCTTGCCCCTAGGCTAGGCATTATTGTTATCAAGGATTTGAAAGAAAAAAATAAATTAGCTGCTGGAAAAGTTATAGATGCACTGTAGCGGTAAATAAACAAGATAGGTCAAGTTTGTGAGGCAAACTTCAACACTTTGTAAACTAGACTCTGCTGACCATGTGTTTTAAAACAGCAAAATGCAAGGTCATACATTTGAGAACAAAGCCTACGGATTTCAGTTTACATCTTGGAAGAAGTGACTGTAGACAGATTAAATCCCAATTCCGACCCTTCTAAATGCTGTTTGTGCTAAACCTATATAACTTATTAGCCAGACCATTCAGTTCTCAGTCACTGTTCAGACTTTGGTAAAAGTTTGTCTGCTTGGGACAATTTTTCCCCATATTCCAAATAGCTGGAAAAAAGCAGAAAGTACTTGATTTTGAACTTGAAACTTAGTTGGTTCTTCTCCCTCTGAAATGCCTTATCATCTGCAGTGAATATCCTGGCAACTGTGAACATTGCCAGTTATCACACCAGTTACTTGAAGAGGTCTCTACTTTTAGGGCAACTCTGCCAATTTTAAGAGAAGAAACAAGGCCCTGTGGAAATCAGAGAGTAGAAAACATCACTAAAGATCTGCTGGATAAATGAAGATGTTGGATTGGAAAGATCACTCTGCGTTCTTGGAGCACATAAGTGCTTCAAGATTGAGCAATTCAGATTGTTCTTCATTTTACGTAAGAAAGAATTTGTCAAGTATTCAGATGGTAAGAAACGCCAGGATTAAGCTCATCTGTGCAAACTAAAGTAATTTTCCTTGTGAGTGGGGATTAAGATAGCTTCTCTTTGCATGACTGCTGTTGATTTTTCCACAGGTCCCCTATGTTACTGATTTTCCATTTGCATTATTTTTAATACAGGCTCCTGAGTTCTATCTGACTTCTGAAAACGCAATATGAGCTGCAAATCACTGGAGTGCTCTTGGAAAACATCATCCCATTGATTCATCACTGAGCAGGTAAACTGCCAAAAATGAGCATCAACCAGCCCCACCGGTGGGGATCTACCACAGGTAGGGAGCCGGAAGGGTTTTCCTTACCCTCCTGGACTTGCCACTCTCCTCCATATAAAAACAGGGAGATATGTCAAAGCCTGAGTGGAGAGAGAGAGAGCGGACTAGCAATGATGGTGAGTGGATCTTCTTGGCTGCTGCAAAGTAGAAACAGCCCACGTTATGATAATGGGTGGTGGGAGGTTTGGTCTTTGATCCGTAAGAAGGCTCAGCAGGAGCAGCCTGGTTGTTACAATGCCTTTGCTGATGGTTCTTGTTAATTGTAGAAGTTGCAACACTCTGTACTTGTGACCTGTGGGCACAAACTTTGGTACAAGTAGTGGAAAAATATATTGTTAAGTTCTAGAAAGAGGTAGCACACACGTACACACTTGCCCACATTCATCTGACTAGGAACGTTCCTAGTTCATGTAATCTGGACATTCATCTGATTAATGGTAAGTGGTCACTCCCTCCATCAGAGCAGGGCTGCAGTCTTTGCATTATTCACTGGAAGTGACATTTTTTTCTCTCTGGAGAAGGTCTGTGGTTGGTGATTTACATCCTTTGCCAGACCACCGTAGTTAGTTTCATGCCTTTCCAACATTGGTGAATGGTACTCCTTTTCTGCATTTTTTTTGTGAAGCTGAATTCCCTCTGTAATTGTAATGCTCCACATTTCTGCTGTATCATTCCTTGCTTTCCATGAGCTGCAGCCTTTCTTTCCTACTGGCCCGATCAGCACCTGTTATCTCAAACCCAAATAGCAGCACAGCATTTTTCCTGAAAGGACCTCAGAGATCAGGAGCTCTGACATACGGCAGTAGAGTAAAAATTGAGGTACAAGCTGACAAAGCAGGTTTTTTTTTCTTTTTCCTGTTTTGGAATTTTTGGATGAACTGTTAACGTTAGATGTTCTCTCAGAAGGTGCCATGTCACAGAGCCTAACTGCTCTTGCCTCTTCTTTGTTATTCAGATTAAAACTTTCTGGAATACCTGAGCTATCCTCTTCTAACCAATGTCCCAGCATAAGAAGCAGTTGGGGTTTTTTTAATCAATATGTCTCAAGTCGCTGTTTTTTTCAAGCAAGTGAATTTGGCTTTCTAACAAAGTACGGCTATGAGAGCCCTCCCCGTACAGACTTTTTTTCTTTTACTGTCTTCCAAGCTGCTTTGCCCTGCTACAACTCCTGTGTTGCAAAGGCAGGAAGGGTCCTGGATTTCCTGTCTTTATCCGGTGAACATCACTTAGCATCCAGCCAGAAGACTCGCGGTCAGGATGAAAACAATATTGAATTTTGTAGGTCTCATTTATTTAAGAGAGTAAAATGTCTTTCTTTTCAAAGTGCTTCTCTTTAGATTTCATTTCCTGTGCACAGAGTAGCTTTGTCTTGGGTACAATAATTAAGTTGTTGACCTTCCTTAAAGGTCAAACATAGCTTCCCTTAGAGAAAGATAACAACGAGCAATAATAGATACTTTGACCAGTCTAAGATACTTGGTCTGCATATCTGTGATGTTGCTGTAATTTCTGCTGCATATTTTTTCCAAGATAATTCAGATGACATGCTGTTGATCCATTTATTTTGGTAGGTACACAGTGTTTACTCAAGTTGTGATTTTCCCATTCTTTATGAGAAAAAGAAATATTCCAATTGCATCAAAGAACATGAGGTAGAATGTGTATGCTCTAATGAGAATGTTTCATACCGTTTTAACATGGCATTTTATTCTTTTTAATTATTTTTTTCTGAGATTTTTTTTAAGATGAAAGATAGTCACGGAGAAGCCCAGATATTTTAATATATTATACAAGCCATTCTTTTTATATTGTTCTTCTTTTTCTGTGTAAACATTTAAATTCTTCTCCTTTTAAAATAACCAGTTTCTAACTTCTGTGTTAATTTAATTCTTGTTTACTTGTTTTTAAATATAACTGCTTATTTATATTACTATTCCTAATAGTTCCATAATAGGTTCCACATAGCATATGACATCACATCAGCAATTCAATTCCCAGTAGCTATGCCTGTGTGAGTAAGGAGGGCACTTTGATTATTTGATTAGCCTCAATAAGTATTAGCAATGAGTTTCAGTCCTTTTATATAGAAATTTGAGATCTTGGTCATGGCATGGAAGTTGGGGGTAGAATGCGTTATACTTTACAAACTGGGCAAGAAACAGAAATTCCCAAAGGTGGAAGAAAACCATTAATTCCAGTGATTTGGGGCTTTTTTGCTGATTTGTGCAAATGGCAACAGATGCTGGGATTGTACAGCTTGTGGGAGGAAGGAAAAGAAAATACAGGCATTCCATCCCCTGCGCTGGAATAGGCTGGGCCAGCCTTAACAGTTCTGAAATAGTAAACCTTCTTTTCTAAACCCTTATATTCCCTATACCCTTCTTATTCCTTCCAGAACTCTCCTTCAGGCCTTTAGAGTTCCTTTTTCTGGTGCAGACAGCAAAATGAAGCCTGAAAGTGTTAGTATCCATATAACCATAAAAAAGTCCAAATGTACATGTACTTTTGGAAGGAAGAGAACCAAGTCACATCCCAGCCGAGATCAAGCGTTCGCTCCACCTCTTGCTGTTGTGACACTTTATAGCTATTAAGACATGAGTAATGTGCATGAGCAATACATGAGCAATCTCCTTCTCATTCACCAAAACCCCTTAAATTCATCCTACTGTCCTGACATGGTGAATTAAAGTTAAATGTGCCTTAATGAAAGGGGGACTAAGTGGAAAAAGTCAGGCCTGAGCAAAGCATCTTTTTTGTTCGGAAGCAAAAGAGCAATGCTAGTATCTAATTTTGGACCCCCGGGAAATGCCTTGATACTGAAGTGGTCACCACCGCGTTAAAACTTAGCGAGAGACTGGTATTCTCCACTGGCAACAGTTGTTCAGACTTGTGTGGGCACCCCTCAAAACCCCTAAGTAGAAGCTATGGTTGCAGTCTTTTCAGCCATTTTAGGACTTTGTAGGTAAATGTGGTCCAGCGGCAGCAAAAGGCAGTTCTGGTTTTAATAAAGATTAAAAAATATTTTTGAATGACCCTCCTTGTTCCTTACTATTATACAGTATTAAAATATAAGACCGCAGCCAAGGAGAATAGAAAACAAAGAGAAAAGCCTTTTAAAAAAATTCCACAATTTTATATCCTTTCCCTACTAACCCACCACAGAATTCAAGGGTGGGGGATTCGAGGGCTGAAAGAATCTTCATACAGTGCCAAAAATTCCCCACAGATCTCTCTGGTCCCTCCACATTTAGCTATTTAAAGCAAACACATTGTGTTTTAGATGCTAGTTTAGATCCGTTTTCCATATGGGGAGGTGGGATGTAATTAATTAGCTGTTCTTTTGATTTCTAAGTATCACATGCACGTTTCATAAGGGCATGTACTTTTGACAGAGGCTAGAAAAAGGAAATAAAATACAAGCTGCACCACTTAAGTCTTCTGGGTACAAATGATGGATCAGCAGGGGATTATCATGTGTATTTTATTGCTACCAATGCTGATTGAGTCACATGAGTGTTAATACAAACCTAGAAAAAAAATCTGGATAAAATCACAGTAACAGAGCTTTAAGTGTTTATTTTAGCCATAATTGCACTATTTTTACATAATGTCTTTGATCTGTAGGTTGAAAAGAGGCAAAGCTGCCAGTAGTGCACAGGAGAAGTAACCAAAGATAAACTTTGCTGTAGAGTTTAAGAAAATCGTGTCCTTAATCAGAGATACACACACAGGCACATGCAGCTGGGAGGTGAAACCCAGACTTCGGTATGCCAAAAAACACAATTTATTGCCATTTCATAGAATGGTTTGGGTTGGAAAGGACCTTAAAGATCATCTACTTCCAACCTCCCTGCTGTGGGCAGGGACACTTCCCACTAAATCAGGTTGCTCAAAGCCTGATCCAACCTGGCCTTGAACACCTCCACGGATGGGGCTTCCACATCTTCTCTGGGCAACCTGTGCCAGGGCCTCAGCACCCCCATGGCAAAAAATTATTTCTTAGTGTCTAACCTAAATCTGACCTCTTTCAATTTAAAACTGTTACCCCTCATCCTATCACTGCACTCCCTGATAAAGATCCCCTCACCAGATTTCCTGCAGGCCCTCTTCAGGTACTGGAAGGCTGCTAGAAGCTCTCCCTGGACGCTTCTCTCCTCTAAATAAGCCGAACTCTCTCAGCCCGTTCTTGTATGGGAGGTTCTCTAGCCCTCTGATCATCTTCATGGCCTTCCTCTGGACTTTCTCCAATAGAGCCAAGTCTTTCTTATGTCAGGGGCCTCAGAGCTGGATGTAGTACTCCAGGTGGGGTCTCATGAGAGTGGAGTAGAGAGACAGAATCACCTCCTCCAACCTGCTGCTCACGCTTCTTTTGATCCAGCCCAGGATACAGTTGACTTTCTGAGCTGCAAGTGCACATTGCCAGCTCGTGTTGAGCTTCTCATCCACCATTTCAGCTAATGAAGTCCCTTTTCCGGATTTCCTAGTGACCTTTATGTGGATCATCTACTAGAGGAAATCCAGTGTAACAAAGCAGTGATATAAAATAAGGGGAAAACTTATACACCTCCCAGCCAGGATGACAAAATTAAATAATAACGCTCCCAAGCTGAAAGGGCCAGCTAAGTCCTCCAGGTCCTTTATCAGCATGGAGGTCCAGTCACTCTCGCTCCATGGCCTTGTTGGGCATGGACGGTCCTGGAGACCCCTCAGAGTGTCCTCTCCAGACTGGTAGCCAACGTCGCCAGCACAATGGCAATTTGGTGCCTAGGTAAGCTTAACAAAATCACCAAAATGCCTCTGTCTTGCAGAAGCAGCAAAGTCCTGGGTATCTGTTCTTCTACCAAGAGTAAGTTTCATCATCAGCCTAGGGAGTAGCAGCACCCAGGTGAAAGGCCTGTGACTGCTTGGGACAGAGAATGAGCCAGAATAAACAAGCCCCATTTATCTCTCCCTTTGTTTTGTTTTTGGGGTTTTTTTCCCCTCCTTTTTTTTTTTCAACTTCTAAATCTCAGGAGCGTCTCCTAACTGAAATGTTTGCAGGCTGAGGAGGTAATGATATCGTTTAATTGCTCAAGCCCTTAGTCATCTTTATCTGTACTGAGGGGAGAGAGGAGGCTTGTAGACAAAGTATTGCCTTTTTGTAAGATCTGCTGATGGAGCTGGGAAAGCAGACTAGGTTTCTGTCACACAAGTCCTTTTTCAGATCCCTCTTCTGCTGCAAAACCAAACATTGCATTCAGTGGGTCCTTCCCCTTTACAATTGATGTCAATGAACAAGCATTATTGCATGGCTGGTTTTTTCTTTACATTTTTCTTAAGCACAGTTATCTAAAATGATTCCTGGAGGGTTTCGTACAGGCAGACTCTCCCAAACACCTCTCCGGATGAGCAGAGGAAAAAGCAGGTCCCTTTATTAGGCATTTCAGAGCCAGAGCCTACCACCACTGCACCAAAATGCTCTTGTGAGTAATTTCTCTCTCACTTAGCCCCAGGTAGGGCCCAGGAATGCCATAGCCTAACAGGAGCCCATTTGAATCCCTTCATCAGTCTGCTATCCTGTACACTGCTGCTATGCGCATGCATGTTAATGTAAATGTGAGTCGTGATTTAATGACAAATGTTTTAAAACCAAAGCTCTAAAATTGTTAATTCAGTTATTAACTTTAAATGAATTTATTAGGTTGTTTCTTTCCACACCCTCCAACCTCATTAACATATCCTTGAGGGGAATGTATTTATGAAACCATGTGCTTCTCACATGGTTGAGGATAAAAATAACTTTAGAAACTCATTCCAGCTAAAATTTAATTTAAAATATAGTCTGTGTTAGGCTGACAAACTAGAACTGGTCCCTTAGCCTGGCTTCTTTAATAGTAATGATAGCCACCCTTTTGACTGTTGGTTATTATGGATTTCTTATTCTCTACTTTTATATAATAATATATATATTTATGCACACACACACACTCATTCCTGAGTGTAAGAAAAACCCCAAATTACACAGAAAATTTATTTTCTCCATATGGCTTGGACTTCCACTTGGGCAACAGGCGAACTTACTGTATCTCATAAATGCACGTATACACTGTGGAGACAGGCAGAATCACCTGAGATTTCTTTTTTATTTTGTTTTTGGTTTGGGGGGGGGGTTTTGAGGCAGAGGATTATCAGGCATTGCAAGTATATTGTCTAAGCACTGAACTATTTTTCCCAGGTTCTTTTTGCCAATGATCAGCAGATCAGATGCTTCAAAATATCTGAACACTCATGGGTCAAATCCTTCTTCCGTTTCATTCAATATGAGTTTTGTCACTCATTTTAAAGCCAAGACCTTAGCACATAATAAACAATTATGCAATCCCTGGATGAAAGGGATGTTTTCTCCTTGCCCTAGATAATTAAGTCCAATGGAGAATCTTTCCATTGCCATCACTAGTTGTTTTTCCTAATTGGTCTTGAGATGATTGTGTCCTGAGCTCCGAGGGTTGAAATCTGCCTGAAGGAGATTTTCAGCCTGTAGCTTATGAATCTGTGAGGCAGCAACAGGCAGCTAAGAAAAACAAATATATTGTCAGTAGGCTCAGGAACTGCATGGGGATCTATAAGTCTACTGAAAAAAATGCAGCAGGCCACATTAAACACTAGATGGAAGACCACCGATTTTACTAAGGTTATGCTATCTGTGAAAGAGATTTTGGTCTCATAAAAATGCTTAGATTTGTGGAGAAATTCTTTAGTCGTCTGGTTTCAACACTTTTCTGTCTGAACCCCACTACTCATTTCTACAGTGCTAGGCATCATTTATTAAAGAGCATACTCCTTTTTCTTTCAGAAGTCACGTCATTTAATGATGCTGCATTCTCTCTGTGCAATAGTATAGAAGAGTTCTTTTCCCTTTGTGCAAACCAGTGGCTATTTTAACTAGACATTATTATGTCTACCAGTATGTCTGCTCACTTCCTTCCTTTTGATCCTTCTAGGTCCCTTCTCACATGGGAAAGTTCCCTTGGTACTGGTTGTCACATAGAATTTTTTGTCTACTGGTTTCTAGGTTTTGTATAGTTCTCACTTAAAAAACTAACTGAAATGACAGCAAGAGAATATTTTCAGCTTTATTTTCTCCCCACCCTTCACAGCTTTTTCTTCTGAGCACTCCTCCCCAAGCAGCTGTTGATCATTCACACTAGCACCCAGGTGAGTAGCATTCCTTAGCATCAAGCAATATATGAGAGTATTTTTGCAACATCATTTCTGCCATATTTTTCTACTCCCAATTTCTTCACCATTTCATTGTCCATTTGGAATGGAATTTCTTTCCATTTTCAGCTTTGCTTACACTTATCACTTTTGCGTTATCTGCCAAATTTAGCACATCACTCTCAATTTCTTCCCCAAACCACTAATAGGTAGGGCAATCCAGAGCCTTGTTTGAAACTGAAGACTAATTTTTATATCTGTTATGTTATATTCATACACACATATACGCGTGTGTATTATCCTCCTTTTAAAAAAAAAAATACTGTTTGAATCCTTTTCAGTCAGTGGTAGAACTTCATCCTTTCAACAATCATTGTTCAGCTCATTTAATAATCTTTTGTAAGAGTCTTTCTGCAAGGCCAAGTAGGCTTTGTCTGCTATTTTGCTGAAACAGTCAGAGAACTCCAGTGGACTAGATGGGTATCCTGTCTCTCTTCACGTTATGCTTGCAAATCCTCTATTTCTTTAATGAACAGAGTCCTCCATTTGGGACACAACAACCCCATGCAGCGTTACAGGCTTGGGGAGGAGTGGCTGGAGAGCTGCCTGGCAGAGAAGGACGACAGTGGCTGAACATGAGCCAGCAGTGGCCCAGGTGGCCAAGAGGGCCAATGGCATCTTGGCCTGTATCAGACACAGCGTGGCCAGCAGGAGCAGGGAGGTGATTGTGCCCCTGTGCTCAGCACTGGTGAGGCTGCACCTCGAGTGCTGGGTTCAGTTTTGGGCCCCTCCCTCCAAGAAGGACATTGAGGGGCTGGAGCGTGTGCAGAGAAGGCAACGAGGCTGGTGAGGGGCTGGAGAATAAGCCCTGAGAGGAGAGACTGAGGGAACTGGTGTTGTTTAGCTTGGAGAAGAGGAGGCTGAGGGGAGACCTCATCACTGCCTACAACTGCCTGAAAGGAGGTTGTGACAGGGTGGGTGCTGGTCTCTTCTCACAAGTGACAGCGATAGGACAAGAGGAAATGGCCACAAGTTGCACCAGGGGAGGTTTAGACTGGACATTAGGAAAAATTTCTTCACTGAAAGGGTGGTAAGGGATTGGAACAGCTGCCCAGGGAGGTGGTGGAGTCACCATCCCTGGAGGTGTTTAAAAAAATGGGTAAATGAGTTTCTGAGGGACATGGTTTAGTAAGAGGACGGGTACAGGTGGACTCAATGATCTCAGAGGTCTTTTCCAACCAGACGATTCTATGATTCTTTATCAACTATCTTACTTGGTACTGGTGTCAGCAATAAGTAGATGCCATTATAGACACTGCACTACATGAAGCAGAACTGTTTGTAGTCTAACTGCATCCAAGAGGATTGCCATGTGTTTTCTAGAGATAGAATTAGAGCTGCCATACTTAACTCATTTGAAAAGATATTGGAGGCTTGATGATCTCAAGAAGGAGCCAAAACAGAGCAGTTTTAAAATTTGCTAACATTTTTGTCATCTATTGCACCAACAATTCACAACTTTTAGTTCCACACACATCAATCTATTTAAGATCTAATACCTCACACTGTATTTTTAGCCAAGAACAACTATGCCTTCCAGCCCTTTCATATCCCATACCTATTTTCTATCTATTTCAGCTATGGGGTATGATGCTTTTTAATTGAAACTGTTAAATTAGTGAATGCCCTAACGAAGGTACGGTTAACAGCAGAAGGTTCTTTATACTGGTATAGCTTGTTCCTGCAGATTGGAAAACACTTTATGTTTGCATCGTCTCTACCTGCAGAGAGGGGGCAGTTGCACCACAGTATTTAAGCATCCCAGTTTCAAACTAGAAGAGTTGAACTGACACAAAATCCCCAAGTCCTTTAGCCTCAAGGAGCCTTGGAGAGTTAAAAGGTCAGAAATCAGATTTAACGAATTTCAGTAAATGCATGCTGAAAACTAGCAATTAACACAAAATTATTTGTTAATGGAATTTTAACACTGTTGGAGGAGGTGTGATATTCATTACAAAAGGCAAGAAATTCAGAGTTAGCACTCCCCCGTGCACCAACACCTTCTTTGTGTTGGAACTGGCGCTCTGTTACACACAGTAGGTTGTGGGGTTTGGCTGCTCATAGGTTGTCTACGCAGTCTGGTTTCTGCAGCCTTATCTGCTGGCAATGGCCTCGAAAATGTGGATACTCTGTAGTGGCAAATGGCACTATGGGCAGTATTTCCAAATGCAGGATTTTGGCCTCTTCAAGACAGGCTTGCCAGCACTGCTGGCTGCAAATGCTCAGAGCTAAGGACCTGGGAGTTAAAATCTGATTCTACTAGGAGTCTTCTGCATCTACCAGGAGTCTTCTGCTTTGGAGCCTCTTTGACCTCATTATTTCCTCTAAATATGCCAGCATTAGAAATTAAAGTTTAAAAAATATCCCACTAATTTAATATGCTCTGTAGGTTGAATCTTGAAAGCTTTAAGGAAAAAAAAAACCAAACAAAAACCAAACAGTGATTGTGAGATTAATCATAAGAGCAGAACAGTGGATAACAGCCTAGCCTCTAACTAGCACACCGCCACACACACTGATTGAACAGACAAGCTAAAGCTTATGCGTGGACCAAACCCAGTGCAACTCCAGGGGATTAGAGGCAGGTATCTGAGGACAAAATCTGGCTTGCTCTTTGGCAGGGACAGGGATTTGGAAACTCCAGCCATGAAAAATCAAAGGACAGCAAGCAGTAGACAGGGTTCTGTTCCCTTTGAAACAAAGAGCTGCCAAAACGTTCATGTCAGGCTTTTTTTTTTTTTCCTTTGGGCAGGCAGAGTTGGGTTGCAACCGAGCTGCTCACAACCTCAGCCACACCGAAGGAGCATGACTGCAGGGCCTTAAACAGAAAGTGCAAAGAGTTTGTTAGTCATGCACATGTTTAGGGGAGCCGCGTAACAGTTTATGTGCAGGGAGTTTGTTTAAGCATATTGGCAATTTGGAGTGTTTGCTTCAGCATCTCATGATGTCCTTTAATGAAACTACTGGTAAATGAGGTAGGTTTTTTTTTTTGTTTGGTTTGAATTTCTAAAAAGCATAATTTCAGCAATTTTTCTCTGTTCTTGCACACAGACACAGAGAAATTGCTTTAGACATGAAGAATTTTCTAAATTGACTTAGACTTGAAGAAAATAAATGAAAACCTATTTTTAAAAAGCACTGTGGTACTTTGCATTCTTAAAAAAATTCTTGTATTCCCAATTGTTTTTCAGTAAACTTTCATCGGTTTGTTTAAAGTTCTGCAAGTGTGAATATTCATATTTCAAACATCTGGCTTGCAAATCGAGCATTTCAGAAGTACTATATCCTCGCTTACTACAGAATTGTGGCAAAACTTCAGCAACAACCAACTCATTTCCTTGCCAAGGGCCGGTTCTGCATTATTCACACAAATAGACTTTTTTTCCATTGACTGGAATGGGAGTAGAATCCATCTTGAAATAGTGGCCCCCTGGTTTAATCCATGACAAGAGACAAACAAATAGACCCTTTGACATGATTTCATCTTTTGTGTTCCATTTGTTCTTTAAAGCAGGTGTCAATTGGATCTTTTCCTGTCTGTCTATGGTTGCAAAGCAACATGCTGCAGTTAAACCCACTTGTAAATTGTAGTATTTTACAGATGAACTCCCTCAGGGATCTACTAAAAAGCTACTTGAGGTTAAGTGCCAGAAGTCAAAAAAAGGGTTAATTTGCCCCCCTTTCTCATTCTGTTTCAAGATATTTCTTGTTTAAAAAAAGATCACTCTAGTGTCTCCATATACTGTAAAAAAGACTGGGTCTGATCCTGCCTGCACTGAAGTTCATTTGTTTGTAAATCATTGAAAAGAATTTCATTTTATAGTGGGCCCAGCCAGATTTTCTATTTTCTTGAGCCAATAATCTTACCAACCACCAGTTTTGTGGAGGTAGCACTAAAAAACTGCCTCAGTTTTTAGCCTCGTGAAGAGGTAATTCAAACTAAACCTGCCAAAGGCTGGCCCGAATGCTTTGCCATTTGATCAGACTGGTGGACTATCCATGAAAAAACCACCACCAGCAGCTTCAATAGCAGCATTAAGCCCATGTATCCCAGTTTTTAAGAGAATGGCATTACGTATGAGAAAACATACTGGAAATGTATAAACAGTTACATGATATAACTGTGTAAAACAAGTAATGGATATAGCCAGCTCAATGGAAAGATAAAGTCTGAGCTTCATCAGGTGGGGCTGCGTTGCCCCAGTGGCGCTTGCCCCTTTTCTGTACTAATCTTTCTAAAGCCTCCCACGTGGATTTGTGTTGGGTTGCACCATCTCCTGAAGACTATTCTCACCGCAATGGAATGTTATTGATAAACAGAGAAGAAAAATCTCAGTTGTTGATTAGCAGCAAATAACTGTCAGCAAGGCGGAGTTCCAGGTACCACTTTTTCCATGCCGTTTCGTTTCACACTTGCTGTTGTCCTCAGGGTACTGGAGGAGCGAAAACCTCCTACAGACAGGTCAGCTGCCTTGAATAAACACGTCCTTTGATCTTCAGTGATTTCCTGGTTGCGTGTGCCATTGTTGCATGTTCAAACTGTTCTCCCTCCCTCCTGCTCTCACAAGTGTTGACTGTTGCAGTAAACCTGCTATAGCCACGGACAGGGAAGCCTCCAGTCGCCCTAGCCCTGTATCTCCACCTGACCAGAGCAATTTCTCCAAAACTTCTGCCTCTGGCAGGACCAGGAGAGACATTCAGATCTTTCTCCCAGGTACCGGTGAGTGGTCTCTCCCCCTTATTTTTGGCAAACACCAGGTCCGCTGCAGAGGCTCTCTGAGCACCTTTCTCCAAGCTTAGTTCTGTGATCTGACCATCTCACCCAGATCCACTGAGACTTTTACCATCCCACTGTGGACAGCAGGTGAAGCTGTTGCTATCCAAACTGCTCTTGAGAGCATCAGTGATGTGCACATATGTTCACCAGAGAGCACGCTTCAATTTGGCTAGCAGAGAACGTTCTTCTTAGAATTAAATACTTCATATTGGAGGCCCCAGATTTTCTGTTTTCTTTCTCTGTTACTTTATTTGACGTAATGTCACCTTGCTTTAAAGGCACATTTTGAATGATTCCTGTCTGCTACTGCCTGGGACATTCCCCAGGGACTCTGTCACTATTTGCTGTTACGATTGTCATTGTTGGTGCTAGGGTATCACAAACAGGGGCAATGCTATGTTAAAAGCTGCACACAAAAACCAGTCTGCACTTCAGTACTGATGGAAGGAACATCTAATCCAACTGCCCATCCTCAGTCCAGCACAAATGAATCTGAGATCTCAGCAACTTAATAAAAAAACATTAAGAGAAGGAACATATGTGCTAGTTTAAAAGATTTCTTCACCTGCTGTAATAACTATGAGCCCATTCCTGCTGTTCCCTTGCAGTTTGCCAAATTGCTGTGTAACAGATATGCCTTCTCTGAGCATGTTTTCACAATCCCTACAGAAGAGATTTACTTCCCGTAACAGCTTTTTTCCAGCATCTCGGTAAACATATATGTTTGAAAAGACTGCTGCAGATCATTCAGCCATCTCTGTGGGGAGTGCAACATTTGTCATCAGGCTCAGATTGGAGGTTCCAATGGGCCTCAGAGAAAGAGGTGAATGGCAGGGGAAAAAAATTGCCCTCACTCTCCATGTTTCTGTCTCCTTTGTTGAACAAAGTTTCCCTGTAATGACAGGACTGTGGCATTTTTCCACTTGCTTCAGTGCATGGTGTGGAGTATTTATCTGGAAACACTTGCCAGGGATTCCATTATGGAAAAGAAGAGGATATTTATCACTAATTCTATTTAGCTCCTAAAGCACTGGCTCAAAACTGAGCTGAGAAATCACTTTAAATTCAGCACTCTAGTATTACAGGCACTAGAATATGCAGGTTTCATAACTGAAAGTTTAATTGATGCAATGACATTTGACTTGACAAAGCACTGCAAAAAGATATGAGAAAATCCAGAGCATCAGCTATCAGGTAGATTAATTGATTTAATAAGAACAATAAAATAAAACCCCTGAAGCCTCTACCTAGGAGACAAAATTAGACAAGGAAGATCCTTACCTGTACCAGTACAGCAACACCCCAGCAGGAGTCTGAGTCACCTTGCACAGGCTGGGCTCTAGCCCTGTTAAATCCCCTGAGTGAAGCCAGGTGACACTTATCACCTGAAGCCATCAAGAAATGAGCTATATTTTCTTTACCTTCTCTGTGGGAATGAAAGCCTCTCAGCTAAACATCTTTTTTTAGGAGACAGTCAGCCCTTCATCTCACCCACCACCACAGCATTTTCTGTGAAATCCTCCTTTCCCTTCCCAGATGCAGAGCTGTCCTTCAGCCACTCTCTGGCTATCTGATTTTTTAATTAAGTTTCTGATCCCCAGAGTCACAAAAGCAGTCTTGAAAAAAGCCAATTGTAATGCGATATTTCCCCTGGGGAAGTGAAGGATTGAAAACTATAGGTGTGGAAGGTGTGAATTGCTCATTTTATCTATATTTCTTTATTTTTTTAACTATTAGAAAGGCTGCTCAACTGCTACTCTGCTGAATGCAGGAAAAAACTTGTCAGAAGTGATCAGCCAACTCAAGCCCCAGTTACACAGTCCCTTATGGAGATTTACAACTTTGTCACCCATCAGCTGGGCCAGGGCCACCTCCCCACTCTGCTCTCAGATCCCATCAGACATGTTCATGCAAAAAGCTCCTTCTCTGCAGTGCCCACTGCTGTGCACCCACAGACAGCCTGCACAGAGTGAGCTGCCGTGTTATTAATGATTATATGTAGTAATTTAAATTTAATGATGAATTTGACTGAGTCAATTTAATGGATGAGCCAATTTAATGGTTTATTGCTGCCAAAATGCGGGACTGCCTCGCTGCCCCAGGCCAAGGGGCCAGATCTGCCACATGGCTGGCACCACAGCCACAAAAACCACAAGGAAAGCACTTGCCTCAGCTGATGGGCTGCGACTCGCTGAACCGAACCAAGTCAGTCAATCAGGTGTCTGAAACTGTACTCCATTTGTAGTACTCACCTCAGCTAAACTAATCCAGGCACTTTTGCAGTGATAAAACTGTATTTAGAGGAAATGGATTTTTTGGTTTCACTGTATTCCTCTACAGAGGCAAAAATTTCCACGTGGCAAACTCTTATGAAAGACAGCAGAGTTTAGGCTCTTTGGGCACTTCTGAAAAAACTGTTGCCCAGTGTGTTGATTCCCACAGTCCTGTACTGCTGCATTTTGGCAAACGCTGCAGTGCAGTTGCACACCATGGGTACAGAAATGTGCAGTATATTGAAAAGTGAAAATGTGTGGGAATGTAAAATGAACAGAATACGATATTAAAAAAAAATAAATAGCAGGAAACTGGGCTGGGCTGTTTTGTCCATTTCCATATTCCATAATTCAGACTACTCTTTATACTTTTCCACTTTTACTTCAAGTTTTAATAAAGTGGTCAGCGAGTTTCCAATCTGTCACACAAGGTGCTGCAGACTTCAAAAATCTTGACCCAGCCTTTAGGTCCAGCTGGTGGCAAAATATGTAGATGGGAAGGAAAGCACTGGTCTAGGAGAAGCAGGAAAACAGAGAACTCTAATAAGCTAATTGATTCTTTTAAAAAGAGAGTGGTTACCATTCAGGTTGTATTTTGTTGAGTAAAAGGAACCGTGCATCACAGAAAGGTTTAGGTTGTCTGCAGATGACAGTTATTCTTTTTTTCTTTCTTTTTTTGGTTGCTTTTTTTTGGTTTGGTTGGTTTTTTCAGCAAAGACCCTTGTGTGTGTGTTTGCAGCTTATACCTAAGAGGTTGGAGCTAGAAGCTAATCAGCCATCCTGTCCCTTATCTGCTGATCTGCTGGCATTGGGGGAAGGGGAATGTGGGCAAACAGGCATTAAATTCCACCGACAGGCGATGGGGAAGGTATTCCTTGATAAGCAGCATCCGAGATGATGAGCCGTAAAGCAAAGCCCCTGTGAGGAAGCAGGGGAAGAGGCAAGGAAAGCTTTAGCCATCTGTCTCAACCCAGCCTTGCTCAATGCTTGCCAGAGCAGAGGTCACCACCAACAATAATAACCCTCAAGAAGCCAGACGTATGCTTTCCATTCACCGATAATCTACAAAGTGTCTTAGGGTGAAATCCTGGCTCCTCTGAAGTCAATGGGAGCTTTGCCAATGACTTCAGTGGAGCCAGGTTTTCATCCCAGATAATTTTAAAGCAGCCCCCCAGGCTTAAAGATAAAACAACAGCATCCTGGGAGTAGGCGCAGGCAGGAGCAGGCTGAGGAGGGCAGACAGAGCTCTAAGCAGCTACGCTCCTCTGAAAAGCTATCAGTCTTCCAGACAGGATGCCTCCACAGTCCTGGAGCAATATAAAAAGGGGTATAGTGGATAGCCAGGTAAGCACCAATATCTTTTAACTGCTGGGACAACAGGGGTGCAGGATCCAAGTAAGCCATGGTGTTCAAATATAAAACCCAGTGGCACTCACCAAAGTTAAATATGTTGCTCCCACGTCTATGTCCTCACTTCTGAGATAACACATGGAAAGTGACTTATGTTGTGTAAGTCATCCATACTGTGATTTTCTCTTCCCCCTCCCTCTTCAGAAATTCCCATGCTGCCCTTAAGGGTATCACCTAGCAGCACTCATCCAAAATGAGGATTTTTCACACTTGAGCGGGTACAATTGATGTACTATTTGTTTCAGTCACTAGGACCACCCAGATTCTACAAAGTGCTGTGTCTCAGTTAGGCAATAATTTGCTTTCCAGGGCTCATTAACACCAACGGTATGTGCCTGCATGGCAATGTGGTGGGGTCAGTCCGTTGATGTGGTCAACTGAGATGGCCACAGCAGGAGACAGGTACAGCACCAGCAGGACGTAACAGTGAGGACACCACAAATTCAGCTCTAGACACAATTTTTCAGCCTTGAGCACTGGAAGTGTTACGGTAGCCTTAGATAACTGTTGTTTGCAGGCTGGTGTAAAGGAGACCAAGAGGCCTTTTGGTGGGACAGCACGAAAACTGGAGCCAACAGCTCCCTAAGAGCAAGACCTCACCACCTGATGGAGGCTGTGACATGGACATCTGTGACCCACCCTTTGAAGCTTTGTAACGATGAAAGCAGGATTTGCAGGGCTCAAGAGGGGTAGAACATCAGACCATGAGCTACCATCGCTTACTGACTCCTAACGTGTCAGCTGACCTACACTACCTGACCATGTAGTGTGCTTGTCATATCACAAATGCTGTGTGAAAGTTGAATCTAACTGTCTTTCAAAGAGCTTGGGCTCAGCATGTTTCCTCTGGCACTGGCGAGGGGCTGGGAGTGCACAGGAGCTGTCTTCTTCATCATTGGAGAGAAGAGAAATAGAAGGTAAAAGCTGGGGGTGAAGAGGTGAAGTGTGAGCTGTGAACCTTCAGAGGGAAAGAGCTACCAAAGGAACACACCTCCTTCATCACAGCACTGCCATCAGAGCCCTTTGCTGATTTACCTCCCTGCTGCTGCCCATAACCACGTGCCAGGAGCAGCAGTCCCCTCACGCTGCCAATGGATTTCCTCTCCACAGCAAAACCTGGCTTCACTTTCCAGGGACTAGATGTCAGCTACTGGAGCAAGTGTTTGCCCAGCCAGGAAAAGAGAGCTTTTCTTTTTGCTTTTAAGTTCACCTCACCTATAGGTTGTAACTCAGCCACCTGGACTCATCAACGAATTCACCTGCTGACTTAACAGTGTTGGTGAGTTTAAATTAGCATCTACAGTCCACACGTGTACACACTGTCCTCTCTGGTTGCCCCCAGCAAAGCCACACAGGAAGTATCACCGTACTCAAGTACCACCTTTACATCACGTTTTTCAAGTGGGAAGAGGCTTTTGGATCTCACTGCAGTCTGCTTACTGCTAATTTTAATAGTAGCATTGTTGTGTTCCTCACTATCTTTGCAAAACAACTTAATGCACAAAACTTAATGTTCCACAGGGAAATGTGCACCAGTACAGGCCAACCTCATCTGGGTTAAAGATGTCTTTTGGTTCAGTCTCTTTCATAAGGCAAAGGAGAACTTCCATTACCCAGAGCTCAGAGGCAGTTCCGTGTGTGTGTTTTTCACCAGTCTGTCACATGGACTGTTTCGCATTATGAGCCTCCAGCCTCGCTCTGGCTGTCGATTTGTACTATTAAGCTCTGAAACACAGAATTTACGTGCCAAGTTTCCACTTTTCTTCACCAGCCAGGATCCACTGACAGTCACTAGGTAGGGTCAGGCTTTGACAAACCCGAAGGACGGCTCTCCTGCCTCTTTGCCACCCGTTTCCCCAAGCCTTCCTCCTTAACCGCCCTGTTTCGTGCTCGCTGCTGCTAGCACACCTGCCCAGAGGCACCGCCGCCGGCCACCAGGATCACAGGAACGGCCACCAGGATCACAGGAACGGCAGCACGAGGAGAGCCCAGGCTGAGCGATGACAGCTGAAGTACATCAGTGTTTTATCTCCTGAATATTTTGATTAGTCCAAGGAATGTTTGGGTTAAAAAAAAAACCAACACATTTTTTAAAAAACACGTGATGATCCCACAGGCTGTTATGGCTTTATGTAATATTGAATAGTTCTTTATGAATTGCTGCATAACTGAGAGCACCAGTGTGATATCAGTTATTGATCAGTGAGGGATTTCATGATAAGGAAGGGTTATGCCTGACTGTAACACACTCAGGGCAATCCATGGGAGTCCCTACTCTGCGCAATCATCTGTGTCGATCATTTCTACTGCAGTCCTAACACAGAACATGATTGCAGGTTAAAAATCCTTAAGTCTGAAAGTCTGGGGGTTGTGACTTTTGGTCACATCTTTAACAATCCTCCAGTGCAATTATTTTAACCATATTCCTGCCTAATGGTTAATCATTTGCAGTGGTTATCACTGGAAGGGAAACCTGACTGGAAAGGCACAAGATATCATTCTGACTCATTCGTGACTACAGCCTTCCAACGCACCAACACCATCAAGAAACCTCCCACAAGCTCCAGCTCTCCTCATGCCCCAGATCTGTCAGCTTCCTGGGTCAGACACACCACAGACAGAGGCTCCCATGATGTATCACAGTATCACAGTATCATGAGGTTGGAAAAGACCTTTGAGATCATCCAGTCCAACCTATGACCCAACACCTACACCTACTCCTACTTGTCAACTACCCCATGGCACTACGAGCCTCATCCAATCTCTCCTTAAACACCTCCAGGGATGGTGACTCCACCACCTTCCCGGGCAGCGCATTCCAATGGCCAATCACCCTCTCAGTAAAGAACTTCTTCCTAATGTCAGTACCAGCTGGCACCGCGCATCGGAAGCACATCTCACCTTTATGTCACAGGAACTCTGCTGAGGATATTGGTTTCAGACTGAAAATGTTTTGGATGGGAGATACTGCTACCCCAATTTGTCCATTTAGATATTTTTATACCCATCCAACCTCCCAGCTGTCACACACCTGCATAGGCCCTGATCACTTGTATCCTCATTTTTACACGTAACATTCCCAATGGTGAAAAAATGACAACAAAGATTCCAAACCTCAGTTTCTTGTTAGGTGACTTTATTTATGTTTCAAGTTTATTTGAGCTGTGTGTGTTCATGTTACACTGAGCCAGATCTTCAGCACTAGGAAAGAGGTTTAGCTCCATCACATCAGATGCAATGATATTGATTTACAGCAAGTGATAATCCAACCCTCATTTTCTCATATTTTCAAATTCAACGTTAGCTTGAAATTTGGGGACCTCTCATGCAAGAGAGAAAGGGGGTTTTCCACTGTACTTACGCAGTCACCAATCAAGAGGAAGGGGACTGAGAGTGGGGAATGGAATGGAATGGAATGGAATGGAATGGAATGGAATGGAATGGAATGGAATGGAAGTCCTCCTGTGCCTCATGGCCTGCCAGGGACACATGAACCAGCTGAAGGGGACACGATTGTTCCACACAGCCCCGTCCTTGCTGAGCAGCGGTGAAAGTCAATGCGCAAGGTGCAGCAGTGAGCGGGATGGGATGTGGTAGCCGTGATGGGATGTGGGTGACGTGATGGGATGCCCCAACAAACCAGGGCTTGCAGGGAGGGGTGGGGGTCATTGCAAGGCTGCAGCAGGAGCTGTAAAGAGGGAGCAAGGAAGGGAGGGGAGCGGGAACGACAGCAGAGGAGGGAGGCAGAGCAGTATAAAAGCATCCGACACGCACCTTCTCCCGACACAGGGGTGAGAAAGCGGGTCTCGGAGCAGCAGCGGGAGCCGGGAGGAGCGCCAGTCGCTCGCAAACACGCACGCACGGTGGCAGGAGAGAGCGCGGAGCTGCCCCTGCCAGCCCTAGGGCCGCTGGAGGCGAGAGAGAGGAGAGATGGAGCCAGGTACCCAGCTCCGAGGCAGCGCAGGCGGCTGAAGCCTTTCGCAGCCCCTCGCCCTGCGCTCCCCCTCGCCGCTCCCCGCGGCCGCGCTGGGGGCAGAGAGGAGGAAGGGGAGCCGGGGGGTGGGAGCGGCGATCCCGCCCCTCTCTCCGCACGGGTAGGGCAAGGGGGTGGCTGTGCGCCCCCGCTCCCGCAGTTCCCCCGCCGCGACGGGACGGGGCGATGGGAGGGGAGGGTGGAGCGGCGGGGCGGGCGAGGACACGGCGGCAGCGGGGAAGCTGCTGCAGGGGCCACCCCCATCCCCGCGCGAGGAGGGAGGCGATAGCCCCGAGCTCTCTCCTCCCCTCGGAGCGTCCCGGCTTCCCCGCCATGTGAGAGTCGTCCCCAGCGTCCGTCCCCCCCCCTCCGTCCCCCCCCCCCGCCTCTCTCTCCCTCCTACCTCTCCCTCGCACACACTCTCCCGGCTTCCCCCAACCCGGTCCTCGCAGCATCTCCCCCGGCCCGGGTCCCCGCAGCATCTCTCCCTGGGTCCTCGCAGCATCTCCCCGCAGCATCTTCCCGGCGTCCCGGGACTCCCCGAGCTCCCTCCGACGGCCCGCGGTGCCTCTGGGTTGCAGGGCTGCCCGCAGAGACGCCACCGCCCCGTGGCCCCGCCGGCGCTCCCCGCCGCCCCCCGCAGCCGCCGCCCGGCAGCGCCGCGATCGCCGCCGCCGCCGCGTCCCGCCCCGCCGTGGCTCCGCCGTGGTGCGGCGGCCCCCGCTGCTGCTGCTGCTGCTGCCGCCGCTGCCCCGCCGACGCCGAGCCCGGCCCTGCGGCTGCAGCCGGGGCTGCTCCGGCGGCGGCGGCGGCCCCGGCGGCGGCTCCTCCTCCTCCTCCGCCTCCTCCGCGGCCGCCGCCGCCGCGGGGCCCTAAAGCCGCCCGGCTCAAGAGGATGGTGCGGCTGGCGGCGGAGCTGCTGCTGCTGCTGGGGCTGCTCCTGCTCACCTTGCACATCACCGTGCTGCGCGGCGGCGCCGAGCCCCGCGGCCCCGCGGGCAACCACAGCCAGCGGCAGGTGAGTGCCTGCCTCCCCCGCGCCCCAGTCGAGCCCGGGGGTGCCCCCCCGCGGAACGGGGGTGGCCCTGGCGCCCCTCGGGTTTGCGGTCGCTCGGGGCAGGGAGGTGGGAGAGGGCAGAGCCGCGCCGCGAGCCGCGTTTTGACAGCGTGCGGGAGGCGTCGGGGCGGCTGCCGTGAGCGTCGCTGGGGCGTCCCCGGCAGCGGGCGTCGCGATCGGGGTGCACCTGCGGGAACAGGCAAGGGGTGGGGACAGGGGAGGGATGGGGACAGGGGAGGGACGGGACAGGGAAGGGATGGGGAAAGGAGAAGGGTTGGGACAGGGAAGGGATGGGGAGAGGAGAGGGATGGGGAGAGGAGAGGGATGGGGAAAGGAGAGGGGTGGGGAGAGGAGAGGAGAGGGGTGGAGAGAGGAGAGGGATGGGGACGGGGGAGGAATGGGGAAAGGAGAGGAGTGGGGACAGGGAAGGGATGGGGAGAGGAGAGGGATGGGGACAGGACAAGGATGGGGAAAGGAGAAGGGTTGGGCCAGGGAAGGGATGGGGCAGGGAAGGCATGGGGTCAGGGAAGGGTTGGGGACAGGGGCGGGATGGGGAGAGGAGAGGGATGGAGACAGGGGAGGGATGGGGACGGGGGAGGGATGGGGACAGGGGAGGGATGGGGAGAGGCAAGGGAAGGGGGCAGGGGAGGGATGGGGAGAGGAGAGTGTTGGGGAGAGGGGAGGGATGGAGGCAGGGAAAGGATAGGGGCAGGGGAGGGATGGAGGCAGGGAAAGGATACGGGTAGGTGATGGATGGAGACAGGAAAGCGATAGGAACAGGCAAAGGACGGAGGCAGGCAAGGGATGGGGCAGGCGAGAGACGGGGACAGGTGAGGGATGGAGGCCGGAGAGGGATAAGGGATGGAGGCAGGGGAGGAATGGGGAGAGGCGATGGATGCAGGATGGAGGCAGGCAAGGGATGGGGACAGGCGAGGGATGAGGGATGGAGGCAGGCCAGCCCCTGTCCCACCTAGGGCCTCCCTCGTGAGTACACAGTGAGGGGATGAAATTCATGTATAGCGTTGGGAAATACAGGAACAAAGTGCATGGCTTTCCTTGGAAAGTTTGTTGAGAGAAAGGTATGTATTCTGTCCTGAAATGGCCAAGAAACTTTGGGTAATAGGTGCTTGTAGTTGTGAAGGACAGGGCTTGTGACACAGGCAGTCTGTTCCAGACTTCTGATCCCATGAAACCGCCAGTGAATTATGTCTGGCAGCGGTAAAGGACTTTTCTTCTGTTTCTTTATTTTTGAAGGTAGTTCTTTTTATTCAAGTGTCCCGTGTTGCCATTTATTTAAAATGGTTAAAAGCTGCCAAAACATCAAAATTCTCATGCAAAGCTGGTAAATTCTGAGGTCAGTTACATTTACCCTGACCAGCCTTTTTCCCCTGCATCCCTGTGTTAAAGAAAAATCAACCACTAAATCATGCAAAGAATTGGCAGAAAATGTATTATTATTATCACCATCAACTTCCTTTTATCATCTCAGAAAAAATCATAGTACCAGTAGAGCACATTTCTGTGAAGCATGAGGGAAAAATAAGGAGAATGCAAGCTGTAATGATCACTCTGTTTGTGTGGGATCCCTGGCTGGTGGTCCACAAAGTGAAAGCAATAGCCACAGGAGGGAACCTAGATCTGCCAATTTGACATCCCAGTTTCCAACTTGAATCAGGTCTTCTTAACTCAGAAAACCTTCCGTTGAACTTGGTGGGAGTCCTGCTTGGGAGTGCCCAGCTGCGTGCTTTGGATAAGGCCCCAGGATGCTGTCTCTCTTATGAGCTGCAGTTTTATCACCAGGTTGACATTCCAGGATGGTTTTTTTTAATATCTTCAAGATTTCTGGTAATAATGTTTTATAAATGATGCTTTCTTTCCTCATGGGCACTTGAAATGCCTTTAAAAATGATGTTCCTTGGAAAAGTAAATTTGGAGAGGTTTTTTATGAGGTGTTTGCTATCATTAGAATAACCCTGAATTTACCTTTTCTTGACAAGCTTGTAGCATAATGAGGGAAACATCTGGGTAAGTGGGAACTCTGGGTGATGGCAATCCCCGAGGAGCTCTTTTTAGAGCACTGCTGTAAGGTTAGTGTGAAAAAAGAGGAAAATCATCTTCAGATAACTATCCTAGAGTATTATCATTGTAGTTGGCGGTCTTGTGGAAATCTGTTGAGGGCTGACTTCAGGAATTTTTTTCTGTCTGGTGATTTTTTACAGGTAACTTAATAAAACTCTGTGGCTTTAAGCATCATGATAGCTTTAGCAGTTCATATTTTCATCATGTTTTGCCGTTTGTAGAATTGAAATTTTTATATACTTCCCAACTGAATTGATTCTGCAGTTGTGTATTTGAGAAACCGTGTCTGTACAAGACATTATGGGAGGACAGTATATTGATTAGAGCAATCAGTTAAACAGATGGAAGTCTATCAATTTTTTGGTTTTATAGCTTTCATTGATTCTATTGCCAGCTGGAAAATACTGTAACCTACTTTAGAAAATTGTACCCCGACAGGCAGGTGATTCCATTCAGAGGATCACAATATAGATCTTGATGGCAAATTTGCACTGGGATCTTCAGAATTTTGGGTTTATCGGGCTGTTATCATGGCTCATAATGAAGTGAAATGCAAAATTGTAGCGCATTGCATTCCGTGGTAAAGAATCAATGCGGAAAACAGAACTGCATGAACCCAGATTTGTTGGTATAAGCAGATAGAAATCTCTCTGGTTGCTATTGCTTATGCTGAAAAAAAATGTTGTTTTTTTCTGTCTTGGTAGGTCTCTGGAGAGAAAAGATTGTGAGAAGTGATTAGGTCAATGTTTCATTGGACAAAATTTCATTTGATGAAGTCTGTTGTGCACATTGTGGCAAGTCCAGGGAAGAGTAATCTTTGCAGCGACTGTTTATAGCTGTATTTTGACAAGGCAAATTTGTATATAAACAAGCCGACTATTGCCAAAGAGAGGGTATGGTATTTTAGGACATAGGTGGTTTGTTTGAACAAATAAAGTGGTTAGAACTTGGTCCTGTGTGTCTGAAAAAAAATCTGAAGTATTAGTCTTAGTTCCAAAACAAAAAGAAAATTAAACCCCCAAAACTTTGCTCATCCTTGAGCCTTTTTACATAAAACAGAATCAGGAGGAATCCTTAGTAATCTTAAATTAGTGTTGGAGATTTAAATAGTCTAAAATGCAGTCTTGTGTCATGTGAAGTCTGATTCATTAAGGGAGGAAGAAACTCTTTCTTCCATCCCTTGGTCCTTCAAATGAAGGAAAGATTTTGGAGAATAGGTTTTGATTTCATTTTGTCTTTCAGTTATGTTAAACACTGCAATTAATTAGATTGATAGGTGAAAGAAATCCAGAAAAAACTTCCATCCTAAAATTAAACAAGTGTTTTTTTCCTCCCTCTTATTTTTACTTTTGATGTCCTTCCCCATATTGTACATGTCTCTAGTGTTCCCAAATGTCTGTAATGGAGCAGCAGTGAGGAGAAAATCCTGATATATTCTGCTAGTCCTCTTCGGACTAGGTGATATACAGACGCAGGCTTCCTCAGTTCACTGCTGCAGAAGTAGGTAGACACTGGACCTCTTACACTGCTGCCATTTCATGTTGTTGTTAGAATTCGTTTGTGGTAGTGTAAAAACTGATGCAAAATGGGAAACGCAGATTGGAGCTGTAAAATATCTCACAGTTTTGAATTATGAGAAGGAAACAGCCATTTTTTCCTCAGTCAGATTTTATTCCCTCCTTCCATCTCTACTGAAGGAAAAAAGGGGAACTGGGAAGCAGAGACGTTTTGTTGTTGCTAGTGGGAACTCTATAAGGTGTAATTTAGTTAACATCCAGAAACTATTGTGGAGTATATTTATGGAATGAATAAGTATAAACTTTTGCTCATGAATAACAGCAAGGGAAGCTATATTAAGATGTGGGAAAATGCTGCTTGTGTATGTTTTTATCTTTTTACGTAGTTCTAGAATGAAGGAGAGGTTTGAACATAATTTTTGAAAGATATCTGTAATACTTTATGATACTCTAAAATCTGTTCTTTCATTCTGAGAAAATATTTCATCGAGAAGTTTATTCCCATCACTTGTAATTTTTCCATAGCAGGCCTTACACACCAAGAAAAACAGTGTTCCCGCACCAAGAAAAATGACCTTGTAAAATGTAGTAACAGAGCCACCAACAATATATGCTATAGCACATGAAGTCAGATTCTCCACTGCAGTACTTGCAGCAGTATTACATTAGCATGAAACTCAGTAGTTGTGCATAAAGCTGGAGCCATAGAAGAGAACATAATTTGAAAAGAAGCACGATGCTGTAAACAGCATTTTTACTTTTAATCTCCTTGCTCCTGTCCTTGCCCCCCTCCTCAATAAGCATGCAAGCAATTACAGCATGTCAGAAATGTTCTCGGAGCCCTACCAGAAGAAACACATTCTGCTGCTCATAAACCGTTACACAAGAGTCACTCTCCAAGCCATGTGAGGAGTCCTTTGCAGGGCTAAGCTCTTAATTATCTCCTGAGATCCACAGCGCAACATGATGAGAAGTTCAGAAACTCTGTGCCGTCTGTTACCTTTGCTGGTGTGTATTTTAGTCTTTTTAAGGTTTCTGCATTCCTGCTGCCCCTTGTACTGGATTCAAGCAAGTTGCAAAATGATCTCCAGTCAGATACAGTGGCGTATTTCAGCTTTCTGCCTTTCTCAGTTTAAGTAGGACTCAAGCTGTTTACTTTGGGAGAGTTTTAGACTGGGATTTTTAAGGGTTATTTGAGCTCTGGAGCTTTACGTTTGGTTAGTTCTAATAGGAACTGATCATCTAAATCATCTTTGAAAAACTGTTGATTCAACATCTGCATTCATGTTTTCCAGACTGTCCTTAACCTACCTAAGATGCCAATAAGTGGATGTACATCATATATTTAATACGAGCACTAAATCCTTCTCTGCCTTAAGGGCGGTTCATATATTACACAAGTAGCTTTCAGAGCAGGTGGCTTGCGAATGAAGCCGGCTGGTTCTCTGAAACCCAGAATCTCTTTTGGTGAGGTTGTTACTCATCACAGAGGATGCTGTTTCGTGCTTTTTGACAGTGAAAGCAGAACCTGACTGTTCTCAGCAGGCTTTGCTGTACAGGGTCTTAGCTAAACCTCACCCTTACCATTAGCATATGTTCTTCCAGTTATGCGCTAAGCTTTACAAATGATTTACACCATGTGCAGTTCATTCCCTCATCTCCCAAGGGAGAGAATTATGTGTGCTCTTTAGTGGTTTTGCTAGTGGGCTGTGGCTTGTTCCAGGATCTAGGGGGAAGGAAGGGTGATTAGCTTTACGCGTGCTGCTGCTGCGTGCGTGGAAGCAAAGGATAAAATGGAAACCAATGGTGAAGGAGTGAGACTGATGCTCTGAGGAGAGGAGAATTTGCTGTTGTCCGTTGCTCCCAGAAGAGATTCTTCCACCTTCCAAACTTGACTCCAAGAAAACTCCAAAAAGTGTTGCTTAAGCTTCTCTTTGTACTTATCACATCGATTCATTTACTAGCAAACTAAAGCACCCATGGTAGAAAAGAGCTACCATACCTTCAGGGTAGGATGTAGCAAGCTTGTACGTTTCCAAGACTACTGCAATTATTTTGAAGAGGGATCCGGGTTATAGTTAGTTACACCTGCAAGGAGCCATGTTAGGCAGGTGTAAACGCAACTTCCTACGATAGGTTGAATGGGGCATATTTTGCTGAATTTTTCATCAGGTCAACAACTAACAATTACTGTACTGCTCATCTTGGATCATCACTGATAAATACATAGCATTAAATGACAGGGTGCCTCACAATTTTGTCTCTGCAGCAACAGCTTGGAGCAGTTTTTTTCCTGGTGCCTTATACAGAATGGTTTATTGGAATACTTGATTTCTGTGTTGAGCAAGATTTAGGATCATTTTTCAGCTCGTGTGGTATTTGTATGAAGCAAACAGTGTATGTAATCCCAAATCAATTCCGGGCCATCGTAACAGCATTATGTCCATTCCAATGGGCCTGGAGCCAAACACAAATCACGGAGACTACTGCAGGGCAGAGGCCCCAGAGACATTCCTCCTTTTGCCTTTCTCTTCTCTTAGCCTGTCCTTACCTGTGGGGCTCTGTGTGGGGTCAGAGTGGTTAAAGGGAAGCCTGCTAACATGTGGTTCTGAGCCCTGTAGTGGTCAGGCAGCTGACGAACGGTAGTGAAAGGAACGGTAGGTTGGAGTCTGGTTCCAGAGAAGTTCTAAAGCCATAATGATCACTCATGGTGTCACTGAGAGTAGAAAGCCAAGGGTACACAGAAATCCTTTTGAAAGGAGCTAGGTTGGTACTTCTCATGTTGGTTCATCTAACTTGGACAATCAGGACGTGTTCTGGAGTAGCTTTTCTTTCGCATTGACCATGTAGAGAGAAGTTTGTTCTACACAGGAAGAACACAGCTGGTCCATCACAGCAGTAACAGCAGCATAACAGCAGTACAACCACACCAATACTGTCCCCTCGCGGTTCTCTGACGGGCTCAAAAATCTCTCCTTCGCTCCTCCAGCTTCAGTTGTCAGCGCTGAGGTTCAGTCCCAGTTCCCCACTCTGTCCTTTCTTAATGCCAGCTGTCCATGAAAACAGGAGGCCAGGAGTTCAAGCTCTGCTGTTGGTCTTTATGACCCCAACAGTTTCATCATCATTTTACTATCTGGAGCTGGTCACTGCGTACTCCCTTGTGATTTTAATGTATGTGTTATAACGTGCTGATAGGTAACCCAGCCCTAGTTCAGCATACTAAGCTTTTTCATGTCTTGCTCTGCTGTGGAATTCTTTTGCTGGGGAGACATCTGTTTAACCAATCCAGTTTATATTAAATGTAAATTGGGAACCACGTTTTGAATTCAGCTGTTGTTCTTTTGTCCTTACTCATATCTACTACATCTGTATATTAACAGTCAATACCTTATAGTTTCAAAACGGTGGAAAAAGCCTTCAAAAAAACCAAGAAACAATGGAAGAATTATTGTTTAGATGAAAACTCCAGCTGTGTTTTGTCACAGCATCTGAAAACTTTACAGAAAGCAAAGTGCAGAAGACAGTAGTACTTACAATGATGCAAGTATGCTGTCTTTGCCTACCAAACTCATATATGAATGTACTAGTCATGTTTGAAGAGTTTTATAAAATAATATGTGCTAGACATAGACATGACTTCTGAAAACCCACTCTTTGGTGTGTGAAAGTGCACAGAATGCAAGTAGCGGTAGGAAGTTATTTTGCCATAGATTTTTTATGTTTACACTCTTTTGAGTCATCATTTTAACGTTTTGGAATGCACTCAAAACATATATGCCAGCAATTTGTAAGTTTCTCTAAGCAAACATAAACTAAAAAATTGAAGCAATGTAATTTTTATTTGTGCTTATATCCTGAAAGTGTACCTATAGATAAGATTTAGCTGCTTTGGCAGATTTAATTGTTGTAGTTGGTTGCTTGCCGCTCTTCTGTGTGAATTGCCAGTCTTCCTTGCACTGGTCGTGCCCAGTTGTGCCTCACTTGTTCTGTTTACAGTGTTGTTTAGGCTTGTTTGACTTTTTTGTTATGCTTCTTATCTTGCCGTCTTAATTTTAAGACTGCTTACACTTTGCATTGACTAAATGATAGTCTCCGTAAAAGCTGACTTTTCAAAACTGTTATTTTTCAGTGGTAGCAGAGCTAGGTCACCGATGCATTTTTTTATTTTTTTAATCTCACCTCAAGCTTTTTGAGGTTGAGATTCCATTGTTGTGTTGTTGCTTGCCTAGTTGGTCTCCAGGCTTGAATGGAGCCTGTAAGCACTGTCACAATCGAATGATGAAGTGATAACTTAGAGCAGAAAAATACAAGTGCTCTAGTAAGTTGCAAAAGGAAGAATGAAATGATGCAGTGAGTACTGTTGCACTTTAATACCATTGTGCCTCCAGGATACCTGTTTTACAAGTTTTGAAGACAGAAGATGCCAGGCTAAATTCAGCCCAAAACATAGAGATTAATATAATAACATTTCCAAGAAATAGAGTAGTGAGCTCATTGATACATCAGTAAGAGCAGAATGTTTCCACTGGTGGCATTTCCGTGTACTTTCGATTTGAAATACCAGAAAAAGAAAGAAAGCAAAATAAAATGTAACTTATTACTGTAATAAGTGATGGCTTGCCACAGTGGTCAGTTGTGTGGCAGTTTAATAGTCAGAGGAGCTAGTGTGGGCGGCACTCGTAGCAGTTCCTTTATCCTTTTGCCCTTATTTTTCAGTGCTTGGAGACTCATAGCAGTGGCTTCTGGTTTTTTTACTCCTCCTTTTTAGCAGTCAGCAGGATAAATGCAGACCTGGAGTTGTTCACTCCTAAGCTCTTCTAGAGTACTATCTGTTTGGGGCCTTTTAATCTTACAGAGGTGCTTATAAAGATGAGAAAGAAAAATGAGAGATGAAATCTTTCTCTTACCACTCTCGGTGGAGTCAGTCCATGTTGAAAGGCAGGACAATTTCAAATTTACCTTGGCTTTTATGCCTCCATGCTAGATCTACATTCTCAATGTGTTTGAATTGACCTTGCTCCATTGCCTTTCACAAAGCAAGAGGAGGCAATGACTTGTGTTGGCTGCAGACCCAACCAAAATTCCTCTTGGATTTGTGTCTTTCACAGCTGAATGTTTCTACAGGATTGATATGTACATAACACATGTAAACTGAATGTCCATCCATGAAGAAAAGCTGGGCTTTGGGGTATCACTTTCTTCACATTGCATGAGTTCATTTCCATCCATTATCTTTTCATTCTTAGTTTCATATGCACTGAACAATCCTGGACTGCTTTATTCAGCAGTACGCTCTTCTTCCTCAGAAAACTGAAATTTCTTCTTTGTCTGCATGGCCATTGAGATCAGTACTTGTAACAATGCCATTATGAGTACAGTATAAGGATCTATAAAAACCACCCAAATAATATGCCTGATGTTTTTCTGCCACTGTTTACAGTACGACTCTAAAAAAAAGTGGATTCCTCCCTTTATAAGGAACGATTACTGAGTGTTGTCTATGGGCCAGCTTCAACTTCCAGAAGCTTCCTTCACAAGTCTTGCTTTTGCACTCCTGTTGAGTTTGCCATTCAGGTACTGAACACTTGAACATTGTCATAGAATCATAGAAAAAATTAGGTTGGAAAAGACTTTTAAAATCATCGAGTTCAATCATTAATTAGTGCTGCCAAGTCCACCCGTTATTGAAACACCTTTTGGGAAGACCAAGTAGGTGATGGAGTCCTTGCACCAGAAGGTCTGTGCTGTAAGCTGCAATGGAAAGAGTCAAGGACTGGCAACAGACCATAAGGCAAGGGAAAGCACAGCGAAGAGGACCCAGCAATAAGAGAGCTATTTTTCCTAAGCTAGTGCTTCAAAAATTAGTCATATAGCCTTGGTATCTTTCTCACCTTAGAAGTAACCCAATTGCAACATATTTTGCCATGAGGAAACCAAAGTTACTTCACTGGAACCAGCTGCCTAATATTACTGTAATTGTAACAAAATATAAATTTGCTTGGTTTTATCTGCCACATATATCACTGCAGGATTTTAAAATCAATCTGAACTTGATCTAGATATACCGTTAATAATCAGATATTTACTAATGTCTGTTGCACAAGCTACCTCAAGGAAAAAAAAAAGGATAAATAGTTCAAATACTTTAAACCAAAAACTTCTCACTATATTGACATATAATTTATTAAAAAACAAAAGCCATAGCTCAGTAGCATGAATTCTGTAACACACCAACATGCTCACCTCCTGTATCATATGAGTTGCTTATAAACTTTTTAATTTCATATCAAGAAGTGATATAGTATCTATTTAGCAACACAACAGCAAAAGAACTCTCCCTGTCTTTAATGTCTACAGATAAAATGCTCATCCTTAAGTATCTCTTGAAACTACTTCAGTAATCAGACTGAAGTTGTTTAAGATGCAGTGTATATATTGGCATTTTAAGATTCTCTAGACTGAAGAAGCCTGTAAAGGTTCACTGCACAGAGCAGGCTATAACAAAGCGGTTAATGATTCTTGTGACATGAATGCTGCCATTTCAGTTTATTTGAATGACACTGGCATTCTGTCTTAAATATATCACTTTTTATTAGGGTTTGTTGGGTTTGTTTTTTTATTGAAACCCACTAGATATTAGGCATGGGTATGCATCTTAGCTAAACTATAACCTAGCCAGTCCGTGCCTTTTTGCACTGCAGAGTGCCCGGAGTTTTTCAAAACACGTAACCACAGTGATATTTTTATAAAGGAATGTTCACCTCATGGGATTTTTTAAGGTGTTCTATTTTTTTTTTCCAAGTTACAGCTTCACTTTATTGTACATGATGTCCAATAAAAAAGATATATGTCTGTGATTGGACTTTGAAAAAGGGCCATGGTGCCTATTCCATTTAAAGGGAATGAAGTCAAGCAGTAAATTTGCTGGTCGCCCTTTTCATATTGACTGTATCTCGGCCAGCAGTTGGTCTTTGATGTTGTAACAATAGAGCAAAGGCAGAGGAGGAGGAGGATTAGGACCTCCATAATATAAAAACAAGTCTGCATTCATCATGATTTTTATAGAGCGCAGTCCATGTCTATTGGAGGTTTGCAGTATAAACTCAGTGGTCTGCAGAAGGGTACAGCAATGTTAACGTTTGCAGGTGGTTTACAATTCATCCATCATTACTACTACCATCTCATCTTAATTCAGAGTTTGTTTAGGCTTTCAGCATTTAACTTTTTCTATCTTATTCCTTCCTACAATAGGAAAAGAGGAAGGATAGAGCTTCTGGAGTATCATTATACTTTACAGGGGTTGATTGTCATGTTATTTATGAAAGGCTTGCTGCAGCTGGCTGGTAGAGCATCTATTCCTCATCTTGTCCTTTGGAATCCAAGCTTTTATTAGGAAAGAATAGAGGGCTTGATATGTATACGTCTAACATTTGTGAAAATATATGTCAAAAGGGACCCTAGGGCAGCCACACTATGTCTATGTCTTCAGGCGTGCTGGAACAATAGTGCCAAAGGTTTCAAATCAACTGTTTAGCCTGAGTCCTGGAGCTTTTGATGTGCGTTTAAATGGTAGCAGCGCTAGCTCTGGATCAAAACAGAGAAGAGGTTGTCATGTTCATGAAAATGTGGAAGGTACCAAGTTGCACCAAGTGCTGGTGGGAGTAGATAGACTTTGAACTGTGAGGAGAGCTTGGAAAGGGCTGAGTAATCTGTAATGCTGTGTTGAAGCCATGTGGGTGTGAAAGGCAGGATGAGTGAAGTGTTCCAAGGGACGTGAAGATGGCAGCAGCAATGAGCCCTGTGCAAGTGGATCTGTATCAGAGCCCAAAGGCAGCTCTTAAAAGACCATCTGGGGAAGCAACAGGTGAAATTACTTTACTGCACACAATTTCAGTGGCTCTTGCTTAAGGCATGATCCTGAAGTGTCCCGACAAGGCAGAACACCTGGAAGCTTCTTTACTAGACTCCAAAGACACCTGACCCAAGGAAGGGAAGGGGTGTGGAAGATGCCAATCTGTAGTGCATTTGACAGTTCAGGACATGATTTAGGGTTGAATCCCGTGCCTTCTGGGTATTCAGATTAGACCTGCGAGTCCAAACTCATGAACAAGTCAGCACTTGTCGGCTGAGCTGTGGTAGCTCCTTAGATGCCTTATCCCACCTTCATCCCACAACAAAATATGAAGTGATTTTATATTTATCAGCACGTCAGCACTGAGCAAACAAACCCTTCCCAAGGCATTCACCAGGGTGATTGTGTTCTGTCCTTGGCCAAAGCACTCCATGGTATCTGGTGGTCACCAAACACACAGCTCCTCGGGCAGGAATCTGTTCTTTTATTAAACATCTACCATGAAGGCCATTAAAAAGGCAACATCTGGTGCAGAAAAAGCACGCATGTTATTTCTGTGCTCTGCTGTATGTCTCCTTCACCAGGCCCAGATACAGCAGTGTCTTAGGTGTCTCTGCTTTTCCCAATATACCAGCTGATGAAAGCAAACTATGTGAGGCTTAGCCAGCATAAGGTGGGAGTTCTGGCTAGTTAGAGGCATCACCTAGTGTTTGAAAGAGTTTCCCCTTGAGGGGTCAATAGCTCTGCAAAAGCTGCTGAAATCCTTCAGTGGCAGTGAATGTGATTCTTGCTTTTCTTTGATCTAGCGTTCAAGGCTTTTTGAATAATGTAAATCAGAGCTGCCTTTCTCACCTACTCATCCCTCTTTCTTCTTCTCCCATCTCTCTACTAAGAGGATCATTTTTTTCATGTTCTTAGAAATATAGCTATGGCAGTCCTAATATCAAAATAAAATGAACTAATTATTTGCATTAATCAGATAAGGGCCAAATTAATACCACCTCTCAGATTTTTTTCTGTATCCTATTCAGTTCTTCCTACAATAAAATACAAGAGGAATTTGCAACTGAAATTGTGTTAGCACACATATGGACTAAGTGGGGGAAGAGAGCTGTATATGCCAATGCTCCAATGCACACTACTGCCATTAACAAAAGGAGCCACAATTACATTGCAATCAGGTTATAAACCCCCTAATACTCTCATAACAATTACTGCAGGAAGAGCCACACAAGGAGAAAAGATGTATATCTATCTCTTTAGCACAGTTAAGTCGCTGGAGGTGAGTTCTGTACCACAGCCTACCAGGAAGCACTCTTCCAACCTGTTCTCCATTGTGTCTGCTCTATATGCTTTGGAATCTCTCTTTCTGCAGGAACAGCTTTCTCTCCTCACGATATGGTGTTACCAGCTGAGGTCCCACCTCTGTTCCTCTAACAGAGGAGGTTAGGATATCTCAAACCTGAACTGCTCTTCTACCTTGCAGCTGCTCTTGCTGCTGGCACTAATGTAAAGACATATTTGGCCTGCTCCATACAGTTTATTGTCAGTGGCGTCTGGGTGGCTTCAGACGCATGCTAAGAGTACAAGAAGTTTGAAAAATAAAACCCATTTATACTAAAAATAGCTCAGAATTAACTAGTGATCGTGGGGCGGAGGGGAGACAGAAATGAAGATATTTTCTTTTCACGTAAGTGTCAGATTCAAAAGCATCTGCCTTGCTCAGTGCATGTATGGTATTCATTTCCTGTCTGCAGTCGATTGGAATGCCCCCCGAGTCGTTTCAAATTGAAAATCGAGTCATGCTTCTTTAATCAGCTCTAGGAAATAACCCCCCTCCATTACTGTTCTAAGAAAATTTATATATGCATACATAGAATTCATAATACAAGAAGCCCACGCTTCTCTCCAGGGCAAATTTTTCCTCTCTCCCCTCTCAAACAGAGAAGGATCTTCACATTGTCTTGTCACAGTGCCCTGTGTATCTGTTCACTTGCTCTTCTTCCCCATAAAGTCACTGGAGGGAGGCCTTTCTCTTGTGTATCTGCTTCCTCTTGTTTCTTTCTCTTGTTCTGTTCTACGGGCAGTTCATGGAGATGTAGAGAGGGGGCATAACGTCCACTGCCTATTTATGTCTTGATACAAAAATAAGACGGTTATTGCACTGCATGTACAGATGCCACTTATACTAATGACTTCCAGTCGCTCTTGTATCGGCCTCCAAAGTTTTCTAAATGGAGAGGATAAAACTGTATGTTTAGGCTTGAAAGAATACTTCTTTGCAGGAGCAGAGGTGCGTGGTCCCGAGGCAGCCGCTCAGATTTCTGCTGCTGTTTTCCTGTAAACTCCTGGGTGTAGTAACAACTCCTTCCAGAGAGCGCTGTGAGGCATATAGTTGGTGCACAGCTATCGAATGTAAACAAACGCTGCCTTTCCTCTGCCTTCACCCTCTAACTTCCATGAAAAGAAAAATGAGTGTTGGCAGGGAAGGCAGCTAAGGGAGGGTCGAGTAAATTATCTTGCCGTGATTCGATGGTGTGTATGTTTTGAGCATCAAGACGCAATTGATTTGCCTTTTTTCAGGCACAGAAGTAGCATTGCCAGAAGCACAGGAAACATCATGTTTTTGGAATATAACACTTGTCTGCCTTCTTGCTTTCCCGTTATTAGCTCTTGCTTATGTGATGAAGTCATCATGTAACTTCTACTCCACAGGGACTAAACACTTTCTAGTCTCTAAAAACATCTGCCAGCTAACACAGCCAGAGTCATGGACAGTATTGAAAGCCTAGGGTGGATATTGAGTGGCATACGAGAGGGAGACACAGAGACTGGGAATAGCTATTTCTTGGAAACTCACAGCTAAAGGCAACTTTGAAAATTGGAAAGGTTTCAAGTAAGGTCAGTCTTTTGGCTAGAGAGAGATGAAAACTTCGTTTATTAAAGTTGGTTCACCTAGTGAAATCCTAGCCATAGTGATTTAGTGGAATGGACTTGCAAAAGAACCTAGTTTAAAACTCATTAAAATAATTTCAGATATATGTTTGTTCTCTTACATTTACACTGACTTTGTGTGTGCTCACCTGCAAAGCCTGACCCAAAAGCTGAGTACAAAGAGTATTAGTATTCTGGATTTCCTTTGCCTTTGTGGTTTTTATTGTAGCTTAAGGCAGATCTTCCCATTCTGTTGGAATCCAATATGTAAATTATGTTGCAGATTTCAAGTAATGCGTGAGATTAGACTTGTTCAATTAAATTTAGACATGATATAAATGGATTCAATGTGAAGATTTATTATGCAACTGATTTTATGCAAGTATTAATGAAGACTAAAAAGAATGGGAACTTTCAAAGAATTTGCATTGGGTACCACAGATTATTGGAGCAGAATAACTGGGTTCCTCTTTAGCTGTTCAACTGCTAAATCAAGGCATCCTGTAGGGAGAGCTCCAGCCAGGCAGTGGAAGGTCTTCAGAATCATGAAGAACAACTAAATGTTTACCACTAGTTCAGGCAACTAAAGCCCTACACGATTTTAATTCTGTGCCCTTGGCTGCCCTAGGGATGGCTGAGTACCTGCTGAAGAACAAAGCACCAGTGTGTACTATGTGAGAAAATTTGCTAAAGGGACGTGCTTTTTTTCCAGCAGACATTGAACTGTAATCACCACCAAGTCCTTTGTATTATCAAAGCATTTATACAAACTAGTAGTTCTTCACCTGAAAGCTGAACCATAGTGTTTGTATTTTGCAGCTGAAGGAACACATGAAATACAAGCAAACATCAGAACATTAAAAAATAGCTGTTCTGTTAAACGTATGTCCACAACATGTAGCAAAAGGTGGCCAGATCCGAATATAAAATGGTTGGTTTTCTCCTTAAGCTCTGAGGAAAACACTGTCTGCCAGAGCAGTTCAGATGTGGACCCACAACTAACAATGTGGAAGAGACAGGGAGCTTGGTGAGAGAAACTCCCAACCAGCGACCGAATGAGGGATGGACCAAAGCTTGACAAGTGCAAGAGAATGAACAGGCTTGGTAGGGGAGGAATGGCAGCAGGGCTGCTCCATCACTCAGGTTGTATTAGTTAGATGGCAACAGCCTTCTCCTCCACTGCAGAGGATCCTGCTGTAGTGTTGGCCAAGTGCCTCAAAAGGGTGGTCTGGGACTTACTAGACCTTTGATGTGAAGGAGGCTTCAATGCTACTACCCTAGGATCTCTGCAGCCACACCGTGAGTCTTGGCTACACGTTCAGTTCTCAGGGTTTTCTGTGTACCTATGGGGGCTAAAAGTTTTTAGTGTAGAAACCCTAAAATACAAAAGCTGTGATTCTGAGATAGATGTGCCCACATGCTTTGAGATTCTGCTTCTGCTGTATGTAGCTCCTGAGAGCTATTTCTGCACAGGGCAGAAAATCAGCTGTGGTGTGCTGGGTGTATTCTTGAGCATCCCAAGCACCTCACTGCCTAACTGAGATGCCGCCAGCATCCAGCTTTTAAGCTATGTGCAGGCCTCTGCTCCAACAGTGACTGCAGATTGACACTACTCTGAATTTCTGCTGCCCTAATTGTGACAATATTTGTGACTCCATTCTCTTCTCCCCAGAAACAAAATCACTTCAAGAACTGTACAGCCCCTGAAGTGAATGTGTTCCATAACAGGACCCTGTGGGGTGACTGGATTTGCATAGCCCATAGCCACTTGCAGATGTACTGCAAGTTAGAAAGAAATTGATACAAAGTCATTTTACTAGTTTTGCCACACTATATAGAGAATTATTACCTGATAAACAGAACTCTTCTTTTTTAATTTTTTTTTTTATTATTATTACCAGCTGTAATCGGTTAATAATCTTCCACTTAGATAATGTTTAAAGCAGATGCACTGTTTTGGAGCCCCTTAGTGAAAACAATTGTGTACATGCAATCCAGTGTAGTTCCTTTTAAATTATTTATGAACAGTGATTGTCTAAAACATGCTATTAATTATTGCAACAATTGTTAATTTGTGTAGCTTTCTAAAGATAAGTAGGACCTTTCACTTCACTGAAATATGTGAATATGAGGGACAAGTGTTTTTTAAGAAAATGAGAGTGTCTGATTAGCCGAGTGGTTGATGTGACGCCCCTGTGGTCTGACTTCTTCCAGATAGGAGCTGTCAGTGACTCCTTGGGATGAAATGAATTTGGGGGATAGACACTCCAGCTAGACACACAGAAATTGAACGTGAACCCAGGTGATCTGCCTGTTAAATGAGAAAGCCAAGACAGAGCTAGGAGCAGAAGAAAGGCCTCCTGACTGCGTAGACTCTATGTGGCATTAATCCTAAAAGAAATTTTACGCTGTGTATCTTTGACGGTGCTTTTTGGCTGTTAACCTCCCTGTCTGCTTACCTAATGCTGCCCTCATACCTCTTCTGTGCTGCTTAAAGAAAAAAATAAATAAAACGCAGAAATTAGGTCACTCAGGTTCCTTATAGATCTTGGATCTGGAGTGGTGAAAGTCTCGTGTAGTATCCTGGTGTGTTACTCAGTCTCCCCAGACTGGTTAGTTTTAAAGTGATCATTTAGCACTAACCTGGAAACACACGACAGCCTTCAAAATCAAAACAATCTGTTTAGGCAGGTGGGAAATGAAACCAGTCCTAATGGCTATAATGGTTTTCTGTGAAGGCCCCAGGCCTCATTTTGTCTCTGATAGCAATATAATCTTTTATAGCGTCTGTGAAGTTTCCTAATAAATAAACGTTCCTTGTTCCTGGTGGTTGAAGATGCTGTACAGGTGCATCATGAAAGTGCAATGACAGACTGTCGGTTCTCAATTCAATACCTCTTGTCAAGATCATTTTACAAGATATTTCAAAGGAGTATACAAGAAATAAAAAAAGCAATGTAGCTGCAGCACGGATTTAGTAATAGATTCCCTTGGTGTCTGGGAGCCGTTAGGGATATAAGTTGTATCAGTTCTCCCAAATTCTTTCAACTCCATAATTAGCAGTACTTGCAAACGTGCCTTTAGTTTGGCAAGTTGGGAGGGAATGAAAGAAGGTAAGTATGAAGGACAGAGAAAAAGCAGCTGCTCTAGGGTATTTTCTGTAGCTCCAGTCATTCCTCACTTCTTCTCTATCTTGGTTGTTTTTACAGAACTGGAAGTAGGATTAAAAAAAGGAAGAGAGGAGGGAGATGGATTCCTCACCTGCTAAAAATGCAGAGAAATTTCCTTTTCTCCTAGTTTGCTATTTTTACAAGTTCCCATTTCTGTTTAACTCTCTGTTGCGAGGAGAAACAGTACTTTTCCCTGCTGCTAACGTTCAACGTGACAGAGGGAGAAACTAAATAGGAAACCTATGGAGGGAGATAAAATACCCATTCGATTATTGAAAAGTTAAACTGCAGTATCAGGTAGGAAGCTTTTCCCGCATGCAGGGTTGTCTCTTGGTGTCTTAAACCCCGCCGCGGTGGAAGTCTCAGCTGGCTCAGCAGCATTTAAAGTTGTCCTCACAAAAGCCTTGTGAATTCCTCTTCTTCCCTGGCTTATAGATGGGCACAAACACATTGACAGGTACTGAACTATTCCCCTCCCTTTTTCAGTGATGGGTGTGGCAAGGTGTGTAAGTCTGCCATACAAATGACCTGCGAGAGTCTCTCTCTAGGATTTCATTCCCTTCCTTATCACACAGCTAGGAATAATGTTTTCTTGCCCTTATATGCTGTCCACACATAGGACACTCAGAAATCTGAAGCAGATCTGAACTGATCAGATCAGAACTGTAGCTGACGGCAAGCATGAGTAAACCCTTAAAAATAATCGTAGTGGAACGTTTAAAAATTGTAGATAATCCTGTTAATAGAAGGAAAAAAAAGTGATTTTTCTTAAAATATTTAGAGTAGATGCATCATTTGAGTAAGAACCAATGTGCCTGAATTAGAAATGTCAGAACTTCAAAGAAACTGAGTCAGTAGTTCAGAATGAAGTGACATAGCTTTTAAAGGAAGGCAAGTAGCAACACTGCTTTCCCAAAAGCCATAGTGAATACAAATTGCATATACCTAAAAATAAATAGCATGAAGTATAAACATGTGAAATAACATAGAAATAAATAAAGAAGACTGTTTCCCCCTTCAAAAAAGGAATTAAATTTCGTCTATTAGCTTTGGAACACAAACTCTGTTTTCTTCAGAAAGGATGCTGGCATTACAGTAAAGGCACACTTTTTCCTGCTAGATTGGCCTTGGAAGATCCTTTGCCTGAGTTAATGCAGTAAGACAGAGTGAGCCTCTCCACATGCAGTTCAGGCTCACTGTTTACTATGGCAGCCTCTGTTATCTTTTTACCAAAAATATACATTTCTAATACACCACACCAAGAACTATCTACCTAAAAAGTAGACATTCTACTCGTGTTAATAACTGGAAACAGATGGTCTGTTGCTTATGGTACTGTGAGCAGATAACTGAAATGGTCATGCATACTAAGAGTTTCTATTTGCTTATGTTGCAGTATGACACAGAAGCCCCAAGGAGGCATAGTGTGAGCTTGTCTTAGCATGAAAGGAACTGCAAGCAGTAACACCGCTTTTAGGCAGAGGACACACTATTTAACCTGTGACACTCCTACCAGGCACTGGTCAACCCTGCTCTTAAGACAAGCTCCGGGTGTTCCCCCAGATCTGCTCCCGAGCTTGGTTGTCACTGCCATTAGGAATGTGTGCCTAACACTGAACCAGGGTCTTCTGATCGTGTTCACCCTGAGTAAGCAGAGTGGTCCATCCCCCTTCCCCACTGTAGCAGCCTATGATGTCCCTCTCCCTGTTTTCCTTTTTAACGTTAAAAAACACCAACTCATTCAGTCTGTAATTAATGGCAGTCCCTTCCCCGAGCAGCTTGGTAGTGGGCCCAATCAGCCTGATGTCATTACTTCACCATGACAATTTTCTAACTAACTCCATGTGATACTCCATCTGTCTGACACTATTAAAAACTTTTTATATAGGCTTTATTATTGTAGTTGCTGAGCTCCCCGCAAACATCACAGTGAGGAAGGGAAGTACTGTTATCCCCACCGAGGCACAGACAGACCATGACCTGCCAAGATCACACAGCGAGTCTTATCAGAGAATTAAATGTGGGTCTCTAAAGTCCTTGGCCATCTTTAGCTGTATGGTATGTTAATGTGGAGAATCAAGATGCTCCTAAAGTGGCAAGCAGATAGGGAAAGTATGAAATTATATGTGAGAATTTTATTATTTTTTAATAAAATCTCACTTTATTTTTAATAAAGGAGAGATTATGGGCATGATACCCCAGAAAAAAGTAGTTAAGTACCACATTTTTTTTAGTTCCTGTGTGAAGTAATTTAATAACAGCACAATCACACCTTGTTGTTAGTCAAACATAACTGAGAAGCCATTTAATCCTCACATGGCAAGACGTTCTGTTTGATAAGTGTTAGGTTAAAGCACTAGCACATGGGTAAGGAAGCTATAGTTAGATGAATGGCCCTCGATTTTGTTTCCCAGAGCTTGCAGCTGTGTGACTTGCTTTCTACTTTATATTGAATAAGGGTTGTGTTAATGGGTGGCCCACCAAAGGCATCTGAAAGTCCTACCTTGTCTTCAACAAAGAAATAGAAGCATTCTTGTTTTAGCCTTCAAGCAATATAGACTCTCAGGAGCACATATATTTTTAGCACTGCATGTGTACGGTAATTTAGAATGAACTTTGTGCATCTGCGCAGATGTATAATACCCTTTTGGCACTTACAGAGTGTAACTATTCTGATCATGAAAATACCACGGCAACGTTAATTCTACTAAGTCTGATTTTGTTCTTTTCAAATGTAGTACAGCAAGAAGGGAAGAGGAAAATCATATTAGTTTTTGCTTGAGATTAACTCTTAAATCTTGGTTTATTTAACTCACAATATTGTCTTCTAATGTGCACAGATTATATTGTAAAATCTCTTCAAAGGTCAATTTAGAACTTTCTAAGCAAATAAACATGAAATAAAAGGCCTTGGAACTATTATCTATCTGTGAGCTTAACAAAAGGTATGCTAGCTTAATTTGAGCCAGGGGAGCTGGCTGGAGATTGCGTTTAACCAGAAATGCTGGCAAAAATACGCTTCAGTAGAGCCAGAACCACATGTGGCCATTCCACTTTAATTGTGCTTGTTTTAAAAGATAGGTCTTTAACATTTAGCCTCTCCATTCTTACTGTCTCTTTATGAACTGAAAATAAAAGCTCCCCAGGCAGTCATATGAAGACCTCAAGCCTGAAGTTTTTCAGCTGAGTCAAAAGCAAAACCTGTGCTGAATCTGCCTCGTGCATTTTTTGTAGCCATAAGTAGATTGGACTTCTCTGCTGGGTTTTTCCCTGAGTCCCCAGGCCCAGTCTTAACCCAGGGAGAGAGTGTTTTGATACCAAATGTATCTGCTTGGTGAGGTCAAAGGCAATGGCCACAGTGCTACTGGTTCGAAGGCTGCCTGCTGTAATATACTACAAAACCCAAAAGTACGCTCAACAATAACAAAAACATTAACCGCTGACCCACAACTTCGTGAAATTCAATCCCGCCATTAGGCAAACATGAAAATGAGATCCCAGAGGAAGGAAAGTTCAGATGTTCAAGACCAGAGGAACTGGGTGAGGAACACAGACGAGATGGAAGTTGTTGCAGACTGAGGAGAGAGAGGAGAAGGTTGCCAGTTCAGCGGTGGGATCTTTTAATACCATAGATTCCAACATGTACTCAGCAGTCAGGGGTTTTGTTCCACGTTGGAACAAAGAAAACTGAAACAATTTATAATAAAGATACCTTTCACCATTTTGGGGACATGTTTCTTGTAATATTACTGTGATAATCCGAATTGCTGCAGAGCTTCATGTTTCCAGTTTTGTTTTGTTAGATGCTTGTGTCAATGTGTAGGTGCCCACTGCGAGGCTGGAATGTTCCAGGAACCTGAAAGGGATAAGCAGGCGAGTCTGACTCTGGTTTGTCTGGTGTCAGATGGTCACAAATTTGCACCATGGTGGCTAAGTATATTTCAGTGAGTCAGGTGCCATGCTCATGAGCACCCTAGAAAATACCAGTTGTAACTGCTGTGTGTTTCAGTGACGAGCTATGGGTTTGTGTGCTCTCTACAGCCATTGTTGGCAGGAAGCAGGAGGCTAGGGTACTGGCAGGACTGCACGCACCGCTCACTCAGCTGTTTTAACAGTGTGCTGCTTTCTTTCCCCAGAACACCCTCACGGCAGATGACCATTCTCCTGAAGACAGCTTCACCCTGAACCCCGAGGACAGAAGAGAATACCCTGATCTCCAGGCTGCCCACCGGCCATTCCCTAAGCAGCGATTCCGGCAGGAAAACGGGCATACGTCCTTGCAAAGAGATGGACCCAGATCTTTCCTCCTGGATCTGCCCAACTTCCCTGACCTCTCAAAAGCTGATATCAATGGACAGAATCCCAACATTCAGGTACAAGTTTATGTAAACGTGTGACTTTTTTATCAGCTGCACAAAATTATTTTACTGAACTAAGAGAACTTTCAGCCTGACTTCCGTGACATGCAGTCAGAGCACCTTATCTCTCTACCAGTAGCACCAATAGAGAATGTCTATAATATAATATACATTATATGTTATCTTTATTTATGTATAGTATCTATAATTTTTCTTAAAATGCAGAGATTTTCAGTTTCTCTTTGGATAATGTTGATTGCATAAATATGGACATCAGTACAAACCTGTTTATAATACTAAAGTCACCTTTACTACTGCCATTTTAGAACATATTTTCTTCATTAATGATAAATGAGGGTTTTAAGTTCTGGTTGTAATTCTCTGTTGCAAAACTTGTTTGCAAACGGATTCTCTTTTGATGTGCTATTATAAAATGCAACCATTTCCAAAGGTTATAAGAGAACAAGTCTCTAAGTTTCAGCTCAAAATGTAGTCCTATGTATGGGCCTTAGACTTAATAATTTCTGCAGCAGCTGCCCGCAGTTAAAAAAAAGTCATCTGCAAGAAACTTTGTTATATATTATTCCTCAAACTGTTCTTGGGTTTGGAATAGCCTGCTACAAGCCACTTGCATCTTGAAATTTCAAGGATTAGGAAGAGGAAAAAATGAGTGATTTATTTTTAATTTGGAGCCTTAAAGCAAAATTGGCATTAATAAGCAGTCTTTTCTAACCAAAACAATAAATTGAAATGTTGTTCTGCCTAAGATGTGCTTATAAAAACAAGACACTACTAGAACTGGTTTTCTGGTTAAATTAATTCCTGGCTTCTTATAGTCCCCTAGCCCACAAAATTACCATCCTTTTGATATGTTTAAGAAGTATGTACGTAAAGATACAATAGATCTATTGGTGAGAGACAAACATGATCAGGCGAGAACAAGCTGTCTCCGAGTTGACACTCCATTATGTCATAGATGGCTTGCAACGTTAAGAAGCCCAGCAGATTTGGATCAAGTGCAGGTCCAATGCTTGACGGGCCAAGGTAGTAAACATGTACAACTTGTGGTGACTGTACATCCCTCATGCGAGGAGAAGCCTCCCAGAAAGCCTTAGGAAGGGAAGTTTGGGAAGCTATAGCGGCCCCAGATTGTGGCAGGAGGGAGGGTAACATCATTGTTTGAACAGTATGTAAACCACAGAGAAGGACAGAAGGAAACAAAAACCTACGACTGGTAACAGCATTTAATGTTTAGACCCAGGGAACAGATAAATGAGATGAAAACATTTTCCTGGCTTGTCTTGGTAGTAACTGCTTCTGCTATGACCGCTTTTTCCACCACCTGATCCTGGAAACGTGTCAGCCAACTATGTTAGCAGTGTTGCTGGACTCTGAGAACTGGGAAGTCTAGTCCTGCAAAATGGAAAACACTGGGCAACAATAATCCCAGAGCTCTTGTGCACAAGCATCATCTATTTCAAAACCAGGCTCCCCAAGTTCTGCATTATATTCATTCTGCTTACTTAGGTGCCTAAATAGAGATACACAAAACTTCTTTAATTTCCTGGTTGACAGTCCTGTAGCAGGTCAGGCCTCATGGAGATAAAACTCCCATTAATTCATTACAGAGCCAATGAAAGTTTATTTCTTTGCCTAAGGGTTGTAAAAGGTGGCCTATTCTTTAGGGAAAGACAGGATTTTGGTGAACTCATTAAATAGTGCCGTACTGACCTGAATGGAAATGTTGACTTGTGAATTTCTCATCAGATGTTTGACATCAATACGCATTTTTCTTTTTGCACAATGGCTTCAGGCTCCATAAGTTACAATCCTGGAAGTGTTAATTTTAAAGTCCTCCTAGGACAGTGAGGTTGGAAAGGCAAAAGAAGCCTCTGTGTAATAAAGTAGCACAATGGCCACATTTACTCCTTGAAGACCCACAATTTCCTTTCCCTTTTACTAGCACAAATCTAAACAGACCAAAAATAATGTTTCTAAGGGAAAGTGTATATATATGTGGAAATTTTAAAGACTAATAAACAGAAATAAAACCTAGCCTGAAAAAGCAGATCAAAAAGATACTACAGTGACTTCTCTTTGTGGTCATTCCTTCTTTGGTTTCCTGTGAGACAGCAATTGCTGTATCACGCCCTGGTTGTTTGCTCTTTCAGGGTGGAAGTGGTGGATATCAGAACACTATCACAGGAATATAGAAAATTAACATGTCCCCAGGTACTACTGTATTTATCAGGTCATAATCAAGTATAAGTATAGTGGATGATCTTCTAGAAAACCTCAGAAATAACAATTGGAGCTGCAGTAATCCAAATGCAAGCTGAGTCTTTGCATGCAAGACCATGATGACACTTAATGGTCTTTCTGTAGTGTTCTAACCTTGTAAAATCTCCCATCATTTCAAATGGCATTTTGTGCTTTAACATTGCTTCCACGCTGGTTGTTTGAAAGCAACTGCAGTAGCTGCTGTTGAGCAAAGGCTGACTGTTTGGTTTGGGGTATTTTGTTTTCTTCCTTTTTGTCATTTTAATGACTCTGCCAATGCCTGGAAGACTGCTGGATGAGAGGATGATTACAAAAACTGATCACACATTTTCTGTGGATTTCCTTTCATAGGAGGAAAATCCTTTTCGTGTAGCTTTTCACTCGTTCAACGAACTAGACGAGGGATGCTTGTGCAGACCTTGTAATTGGGTAGGGTTATTATTCAGAGTAAACCAGAATTGTTCTTACTCCCGAGTAACAGAATGAAGTCATGTGGGAGGTGTATATGAACCTGCCTGTTTTCCATTTCTGATAGGGTTTTCTCATCTGTTCAAACCAGCCTTCTACAACCTCTCTGCTCTTCTCTGCAGCCAATCCTCTGTTTGGAGCCAGATGTTTCAACTTGCCATTGAACTCTTGCTTTTGTCCCTCCCCTTTTCTTTTTACTCCTAGTTTCCCGGGCTTGGGTACTGTAACAGGTCGTGTGCTGTTCTGTTGTATCACTGCTTTGCTGCTTTCCTAGCAGTGCTCCGTACCATGGCAAATGAGCAGAAAAGGGAAGACTCCTTACTGTGTCAAGCAAGGGCATGTTGTTGATATTAATGCTCTTCAAAGGACTTGAATCTTTATCATACTTCACAACCAGCGTACCTGAAACACAGTGGGATGAGTTCCAGTTGTGATGAATGTGTTGAACATTTTGGATGAGGTTACAGATTCCAAGTAGAAACCGCGCAGAGTTAGGCAGGATTCTTGGCCTAAAAACATGTTGATGTGTCCTGGAAAACTGAAGTAAATGAGTGTATGATTAAATCTGTGGTGATTATTGTCCTTGCTTTGAGTCACAGAATTGGAAATAATTGATAGAAGTGATTTTAAGCCAGAAGAAGTTAATGCTGCCTGCATTTATTATTTTGCATGCGGCTTGTGAGCCATGTTCACCAGTCATGCCACTCCAGTGCTGCTATATTAGATTTATTTATTCTCTTTGATATCTATTTTGTTTCTACCTTCTCTTAAAAAAATCTACACGGAACCTCACACTCTAGGAACAGAACAGCTACAGAGAAATGAGGCTGTATGGTCTACTTTTAAAAAAGAACTGAGCACTTGAAACCAGCTCTTTCTGATTCATCCAAGGCCATTTACGTCACCTCCATTGAGGTGAGAGAACACATTTTATGAGGTGCATTTTTTAGGTAGCATTTATATCTGTCATTTGAAGTTGCTGGTTTCACTGCATGGGAAAGCAACACCGTCTCCATATCATCACAGAGGGCTCAGCAGTATCTGTAATAGGGAGCCCTGACCAGTACATCCCATCCCTAACCTAGCACAGTAGGAACTGGAGGGCTCCAGTAGTGCTTATTTATTTTACAGTAGTAGCAAAGCAATTGTCCCTATCATTAAATTAAGACACGGACACTGGCACTGCTTGCCCAGGGAAGCTGTGGCTGCCCCCTCCCTGGAAGTGTTCAAGGCCAGGTTGGATGGGGCCTTGAGCAGCCTGGGGTGGTGGGAGGTGTTCCTGCCCGTGGCAGGAGAGTTGGAACTGAATGATTGTTAAGGTCCCTTCCAATCCAATCCATTCTATGATTCTATGACAAGCAGAGAGCACATGTTCGTTTTCTTTGTCCTTGGGCTTGGTCCATTCCGTGGAGAACTCCCGTCTCCCAAGAACTTCTCCCCAGTCATATCCCTGCTTTGCTGAGCCAGCTGCAGCACCAGAAACACGATGTAGCCATGCTGGAAACTAGCTAATCCTCTTAGCCAGCTAGAGAGACTGGTCAAGGCAGAGCAAGGTGCCAGAGGGCCATGGTTAAACCACTTTCAATACCAGGACTGTTATTACCTCTGCACAGATTTCTTAATGCCATGGTGTGATGAGAACTCGCTGCAGATGCCAAATGCAGAGCTGGGGTTTGGACCAGATTTTTGATTCTGGGGTTCAGTTAGGCCCATCAGGGACTGCAACTAGGAATGACAACATTAAATACAAATTTCAGGTTTTGAACCACATTATCTTCATTGCTTCCAGCAAATTTTGAGGATCCTTCACTTTTCATCAAGTCCAGAAAACTGATCTAAGTGAGCTGTCATGCCGTAACTGGAAGTATTTACCATTTCAGTATCTTATAATGAACTAATAACTAATAAAGTAATTACAGTTACCTCATTGCTGACTTGCACTTATCAACCTTTATTGAATAGTGTGTTATGCGTTGTGAATTTGCATTCAGTTGCATGAAGGAAACAAAGGATATAAATGTCATGGAATCCACTGCTTGCACAAAACTGCAAATGTAGTTCTTCCTGAAACATCATTTTACAGTTGCTTAGGGCGATGTTTGCGCCATTAAAGTGAATTCAGAAACATTATCTCAGTAAACAAGATGAAGTACACAGAACTTTTTGTGCACTCCAGCAGGCGGGGATAATATTTATCTTCTTTATATTTTTTGCCAGGAGAAAATTGGATGTTGGTTTCCCAAGACATCTGTGCTTGATACATTTGTTTCATTAGAAGCTGACTGCAAATCTGTTGTTTTAATGTACCTGTGCCAATTGTTTTTAACAATTTTTAGAGGAACATCCTTATTTATAGCTCACACAACCATGAAAGAAATGGCTTCGTTTCAGGTTTGAATACTTCTGGAGATGATTGTGGATTTATGCAAGAACCATGTTACCACAGACATTTTGGGAAGCTGGAGAAAAAATAAGTATTCTTTACAGTTTTGATAATCACTGGAAGAAGAAATGAGAGAAATTGAAGTCTTTAAAGCAGTTTCCAAGATAGAAATACTAAACTAGGTCTATTTTTTAATTTTTGAGAGAACATGTTTTTGTTGGAGTAGTTACACATCATGAAAGTTTTTCCAGAGCTGCTTTAAGTGCCGATTTTTAATGACCCTAGTTCTAGATCTGATTTCTTTTTTTTTCTTTTTATAAACAACACGCAATACAGAAACTGATCAAATAAGGTACACGGTTATGTATATGTATACATATAGTCATAGGCTAATGTTAAGGCTGTCTGTAAATACTGAGAATTCAGTGAATGCTGATTTTTCAAAATTTTACACTGGGATCGGGGAACAGTTGCTTGCCTGTAGCAGCAACAGCCTGTTCTCACACCTCTGCTCTAATTTCTGGCTCATACCATGGAGGGATTACTAGGATTACTTACTAATTTTCTCCCTGCCTCTGGAAGATGCATTAGAGTTAAATGGGGCTGGGCAGACCATAGCTGAGTCCCTGAAAACAAATAGAACTAGAGTCAACTGACGTCAGTATCCCAGAGTGACTGTTCAGACAATCCCAAGATTCTTTACAGAATTTTTTTCACTCTATGTTTTTTTTATGCCATATGTTAATTAAGTTTAATATAGGTATGTGTTAGACTACCACACTGGATGGATTTTGCTTTGGTTATGTTCAATTTTTAAATAGGCTGTTTAAAAAATCCTGCTTGCTTTGGGGTGGATCTCTTTTGATGCTACCTTTCCCTAGACCTATCTTCTCTTTGAGTCAAAGAGATAATTAATTGGAATAAGGTATCAGGCCTTAAATTCTTATCTGGTCCATGGGTGACAAAGCATCAAAGTTTTGCAAAGTGAGTTACGGTCATTGTGGAAAGGAGAGTGACAGAGTGGA